>JAVLUX010000024.1:27202500-28402500 GCA_032164185.1 Moxostoma hubbsi
TTGACTAAGACTACTGATTGTTCGCTAACCATCTAATCTACCCTGACCTTGTGGCCTTGTTAGTAGATGATCAAAATAATTACCTGTGAGTTGTCATAATATTTTGGCTCATCGGTGTATATTCCCTAATTTATATGTAATCTTATTACATATACAATCCAAGAATAGTCTTCATTTCATCGTAAACCACAATGGCACAGGCCAACTTTAAATCTAAGCTGCAGATGAGAGATCGTGTATAAAAGTTTTGTCTTAAGTGTGGCAAAATTCTGAGAATGATGCCATTTTACTCTTATTCCTAGACTTAAGAATAAGTGTGATTCATAAAGGTTCATAAGTGTTAAGATTTGGTCTCAGTTCCTAAATTGTTTAAGAGTGGAGTGGTCTCCTAACCTAGGAGTAGTACAATGACTGTGTTCTGCAGAGGCAACACACTCTACAACCAAGAAAGAATCTGTTGTACTTATGACAGTGGAAATTAGGCAAATGTGTTTCAAAGTTAAGCAAAATTAAATCCATCAGTATATACACACAGGTGGCCAAAAGTTTGGAATAATGTACAGCTTTTGCTGTTTCGGAAGGAAATTGGTACTTTAATTCACCAAAGTGGCATTCAACTGATCACAAAGTATAGTCAGGACATTACTGATGTAAAAAAACAAAAACAGCACATCACTATTTGAATAAAGTCATTTATGATCAAATCTAGACAGCCCCCATTTCCAGCAGCCATCTCTCCAACACCTTATCCTTGAGTATTCATGCTAAATTGCTAATTTGATACTAGAAAATCACTTGCCATTATATCAAATGCAGTTGAAAGCTGTTTGGTTCGTTAAATGAAGCTTAACATTGTCTTTGTGTTTATTTTTGAGTTGCCACAGTATGCAATAGACTTTCATGTCTTAAGGTCAATATTAGGTAAAAAAAAATGGCAAAAAAGAAACAGCTTTCTCTAGAAATTCATCAGTCAATCCTTGTTTTGAAGAATGAAGTCTATTGAAATTGCAAACAAAACAATTTAAGATTTCATACAAAAGGTGTACACTACAGTCTTCAAAGACAAAGAAAAACTGGCTCTAACAAGGACAGAAAGAGATGTGGAAGACCAAATTAATATGAATTTGAAAGAAATGTTCAGAACTTCTTAAACTACTTCAAATATTTCTCACATAAAAATCCTTGATGTGCATCAATGACAGCTTTGCAGATCCTTGGCATTCTAGCTGTCAGTTTGTCCAGATTCTCAGGTGACATTTCACCCCACACTTCCTGTAGCACTTGCCATAGATGTGGCTGTCTTGTCGGGCAATTCTCATGCACCTTACAGTCTAGCTGATCCCACAAAAGCTCAATGGTGTTAAGATCCATAACACTCTTTTCCAGTTATCTGTTGTCCGATGTCTGTTTCTTTGTCTTCACTAGTTTCAAAAGTGTCTTTTTCTTTGCAATTCTTCCCATAAGGCCTGCACCCCTGATTCATCTCTTTACTGTTGTACATGAAACTGGTGTTGAGCGGGTAGAATTCAATGAAGCTTTCAGCTGAGGACATGTGAGGCGTCTATTTCTGAAACTAGAGACTGATGTACTTATCCTCTTGTTTAGTTAAGCTTCATTTAAATAACCAAATAGCTTTCAGCATTGTTTGATATAATGGCAAGTGATTTTCTAGTGTCAAACTATCTATTTATCAAGATTACGCAAGGATAAGTTGTTGGAGTGATGGCTGCTGGAAATGGGGCCTGTCTATATTTGATCAAAAATTACTTTTTTTATGTATTTATTTTTAAAGAGTGATGGTGATGTTTTAATTAGATCAGTAATGTCCTATAATTAATGACTATAATTTGTGATCAGATGAATGCCACTCCCGAAACAGCAAAATCTGTACATTATTCTAAACTTTTGGCCACCAGTGTGTGTTATATATATATATATATATATATATATATATATATATATATATATATATATATATATATTAGGGCTGTCAATCGATTCAAATTTTTTAATCAAATTAATTACACGGTGTCCCGATTAATTAATCGCGACTAATCGTATTTAATCGCATAAACAAACATTTGCTGAGAAAGCCCCTCATATAAATATAATTCAATATATAATGATGAAATAATTGAAAACTTATTGGGCAATAAATGTTTTTTTGCATGTCCTCTAGTGGCAGTGTTACAACAGTCTCTGTTATACTGTTATATATATGTCTAGCTTGAAGGTGATGTTTGCAATTGCATTGATCTTGAAAAACTATCTTCAATACCAACTTGTTAGGCAAAGACAAATATAAGTAAGCCATTAGAAATTTGATTTCTAATGTTCCAAAAAGTATAAACACTGTGGCACTATCAAATCAGCCCACAAAGCAACATTTCCTCAACCAATGGCATGAATTTGGGGAATGACTATCTTTCCAATCAATTGCAAATACAGGAAGTGGAACCTGACTAAAAACAGGTCATCATTTGTGCAATTCCATTTGGTTCTGCTAGTTCCATGGATTTTACATACTTCAACTTTATGTTCTGATATGTTAATAGATACAGCCACCAATGTATGCATGTGTGTGTCCTCACCGTGCCCCGACGGAGAGCAAACTGAATAGAGTCCAGATCCGAGACAGGGCACCAGATCTCAGCGATCAGACACTTCTGAGTGACGTCGATGTTGCAGAGGTTCAGAGTATGATAAATGGCTTTCATCTTCCTCACTTTGATGAACCACACACGTACAGTCTTAGTAGCCGCCTGCAGCACTCTCTGCCTGTGATCTTCTGTCTGATTAAGCACCTGGAAAGTAGGAGGAACAGTCAAAACAGGAAGTTTGCATTGGGAGGTGAGAGTAGACAGTACTGTAAAGGCTGTGGATCGCTGAAGTGAAATGATATGGTCATAATTAGAGCTTAAAAAGTACTGGTGGATTCCTGGTCTGAATTTGATGCATTTCAGATATTTATTTTTATACCAATATTTATTGATAATTAATTTTTTAAATAGTTTTTCAATGTCTACTTGCAATAAATGGATACATTTCACAGTTTCAACACTTTTTGTTCAGTGTCTTGCAACATGAGTGCTGTATTGTGGAGACACAGTGTTACAGTTCAACTTTTAAAAACGTGCTTTGAGACATCTGCCTTTTGTTCTATTCTGTTGTGCCAACTAGCTTTTTTTTTAATACAAGAATGTACTCTGTAAAGACCCTGGGCAACTTACAGCCCTCCACATGGTTTCATGTGGCTCATTTATTCTAAAGGCATTTTTTTATTTATTTATTTTTAGACCTAATGTGCCCCCACAAGCGTTTAACATGCTCAGGGTTGCCAGATAAGAGACGCAACACCCCCAATTTGAGATTTATGCTTGTGCAAATTTGAAATATTCCACCTAATATTATACATATGTTGTGCAATCTGGCAACCATGCCATGCGAGTGTGCTCTTTCTAGCTCTCTCTTTTCTCCTTAGCGATCTCTAGTGCAATATTCTTTTTATGGAAAAGTTTTATACGGCTTCTCTGTGTCCATTCTAGAGGCTGCTTGTGATGTATGGTGCTAGTAAATTTGTAGGTAAACCTTGATGAAATTAAATATGAAAGTAGATCTCAGCATAACAGAAAAAAAAACAGGAATTCGCTACAGGTGCATTCACTTTTTGCCTATACATTTTAAATATGTTAGGCATTTTTTGCACAATTGGTGGCATACAGTGAGGAAAATAAGTATTTGAACACCCTGCTATTTTGCAAGTTCTCCCACTTAGAAATCATGGAGGGGTCTGAAATTGTCATCGTAGGTGCATGTCCACTGTGAGAGACATAATCTAAAAAAAAAATCCAGAAATCACAATGTATGATTTTTTTAACTATTTATTTGTATGATACAGCTGCAAATAAGTATTTGAACACCTGAGAAAATCAATGTTAATATTTGGTACAGTAGCCTTTGTTTGCAATTACAGAGGTCAAACGTTTCCTTTAGTTTTTCACCAGGTTTGCACACACTGCAGGAGGGATTTTGGCCCACTCCTCCACACAGATCTTCTCTAGATCAGTCAGGTTTCTGGGGTGTCGCTGAGAAACACGGAGTTTGAGCTCCCTCCAAAGATTCTCTATTGGGTTTAGGTCTGGAGACTGGCTAGGCCACACCAGAACCTTGATATGCTTCTTACAGAGCCACTCCTTGGTTGTCCTGGCTGTGTGCTTCGGGTCATTGTCATGTTGGAAGACCCAGCCTCGACCCATCTTCAATGCTCTAACTGAGGGAAGGAGGTTGTTCCCCAAAATCTCGCAATACATGGCCCCGGTCATCCTCTCCTTAATACAGTGCAGTCGCCCTGTCCCATGTGCAGAAAAACACCCCCAAAGCATGATGCTACCACCCCCATGCTTCACAGTAGGGATGGTGTTCTTGGGATGGTACTCATCATTCTTCTTCCTCCAAACACGGTTAGTGGAATTATGACCAAAAAGTTCTATTTTGGTCTCATCTGACCACATGACTTTCTCCCATGACTCCTCTGGATCATCCAAATGGTCATTGGCAAACTTAAGACGGGCCTTGACATGTGCTGGTTTAAGCAGGGGAACCTTCCGTGCCATGCATGATTTCAAACCATGACGTCTTAGTGTATTACCAACAGTAACCTTGGAAACGGTGGTCCCAGCTCTTTTCAGGTCATTGACCAGCTCCTCCCGTGTAGTTCTGGGCTGATTTCTCACCTTTCTTAGGATCATTGAGACCCCACGAGGTGAGATCTTGCATGGAGCCCCAGTCCGAGGGAGATTGACAGTCATGTTTAGCTTCTTCCATTTTCTAATGATTGCTCCAACAGTGGACCTTTTTTCACCAAGCTGCTTGGCAATTTCCCCGTAGCCCTTTCCAGCCTTGTGGAGGTGTACAATTTTGACTCTAGTGTCTTTGGACAGCTCTTTGGTCTTGGCCATGTTAGTAGTTGGATTCTTACTGATTGTATGGGGTGGACAGGTGTCTTTATGCAGCTAACGACCTCAAACAGGTGCATCTAATTTAGGATAATAAATGGAGTGGAGGTGGACATTTTAAAGGCAGACTAACAGGTCTTTGAGGGTCAGAATTCTAGCTGATAGACAGGTGTTCAAATACTTATTTGCAGCTGTATCATACAAATAAATAGTTAAAAAATCATATATTGTGATTTCTGGATTTTTTTTTTTAGATTATGTCTCTCACAGTGGACATGCACCTACGATGACAATTTCAGACCCCTCCATGATTTCCAAGTGGGAGAACTTGCAAAATAGCAGGGTGTTCAAATACTTATTTTCCTCACTGTATTTTGTTGGCTTATTACACCTTTACAGCAGAATGGATTCACAGCGGGTGTCTTCACCACTCACACACCCTTCCACATTCATAGTGAGTGATTATGTCTGTGCATTGCGGGCATCTAGAGCATTCCAATACTTTATTCTGCAATTGCAGAATAGCCCAATTAGTCACATATACAATTCAGAAAATTGAGTACACAGTTATTTCTGGGCTTAAAAGATACAAAAACCAAATCAATGCGGAACATTGTATCTCAAAAGGAATACAATGTGACCCCCTATGCGCTATTTAAAGCCATATGTGGCCCCTTTACCAAAATAGTTGTACCACTGCCCTAAAGAATGCTTCTGTCTGATAATTCATGGTTTAGAGAGCTTGATCAACTTCCAGTCCCATTCAGGGAGGCTTTTGATCAGTCGATAAGAATGAGTTAACAGTGCATGTTTTAAGTTATTTTTTTAGGTACGGTGGAATTCTCAAACATTCAGGAGGAGTGGACAGGGAAGTGTGCAAGTATCTCGTTGGCATTTCAGACAGTTACAGTGCCAACCTTAAAGTCCAAGTGCACATTCTCTCACTGGATGGACATCCGCAACTGCCGCTTTAAAATCAGACACACTCGCCCACGCTGGAAAAACCTACTAACTCACCCATGCTTGAAACATACAGAGGTCTCACCCACCCTGGCAAGCAGACAAACTCACTCAGTCTGCGATTAATGTAATCATTACTAACATGTCCAAGAGACTCCTTTTGTCTACCTCACATAGTAACAGAAAAACACACCAAATAACACACAAGACATGTAGAATTCCTAAATTGTTAAATGTGCATTCTCTCTAGAGCTAGGAGAGGAGCACAGGGACATTAACTATTTATGACTGACTGACAGACAGACACACAACACACAAATAGTGACAATTACTGTATCTATCACACCTCAGGGACAAACAGGTCCGCTAATAGCTTAAAGTGAGTCAGTGACATGGAACTCAAGTCCACACACTCTCCCTGCCCTGTCCGCACTGTTTGGATCTGTTCCCTTATTTTTGTTGAACAGTCAGAGCATTAAGATCTGCATATGTTTTTTGTAAGGTGAGACAGAGAGGACCAGTGAATAAGTGTGGCAAACATGAAGAATCTCCCACAGTATGTGGCAATGCACAGACATAATCACTCACTATGAATGTGGAAGGGTGTGTGAGTGGAGAAGACACCCGCTGTGAATCCATTCTGCTGTAAAGGTGTAATAAGCCAACAAAATATGCCACCAATTGTGCAAAAAATGCCTAAAATATTTCAAATGTGGAGGAAAAAAGTGAATGCACCTGTAGCGAATTCCTATGTTTTTTTTTCTGTTATCTAATATTTTATATATTTCGAAATATTCTATTCTATGCCTATTACATTATAGGTTTTTCTGTTAATTTCACTTCAATTGATTGACAAAAATAGATGATGAAGAAAAAAATTGTCCTCATAAAAGTTTAAAAAAAAGCCCTTAAAATCAATTCCGATGGCAATTACAATAAATATACTGTATGTGTAAACACACACACACACACACACACACACACACACACACTTTGAAACTGTCAAAAGACACCCGCATTCTGACTTTTAATATGCCAAAGTAAATCTTCTCATTCATGTTTAGTTTTTGTTCTAAACAATCATGAATGCAAGCATTTTGTTGGTCACTTGTTATCTATATTTGTCACCTTTTGCCAAATAGTGAAGAGTTTGCCACACCCAGAGTGAAGTCTCATCTACAATCAAGCTCCTCATTAGACATAATAAACATTAGATTCTGATTTGCTCTAATTGTTTTGTTTGATTTGTTTCAGAGTATTTCACTTTAAACGAGGACAGCAACCTTGCCTGGCACTGGAAACTATTTCACTCTGGGAGACCCTGAACAAATCTAATATGAAGTAGGAGGATAAACTGCCCCACCAAGTGGTGAGGCTCCAAATTGTGTGAGCAAGTGGGCATCTGTGTGGGTGGGAAGGTATGGTCACTATGTAAATGTGTGAGGACACACTCACCCAGAGTTTTCCTGCCCGAATAAGGCACTGTGAGAGATTCTCTCAAAGACCCAGTGCTGTAACACCAACCATCAGTCGCCCTTTATGCCCAGTAGCAACCCCTAATACCTCTGACTCACTAAGGGAGATTCACTCAACTGTACAAAAAGACTGACAGCAACTGTGCATTGTTGCAACCAGTTGTCAAATTCAGTCAAATCAATCCGCACTTAACAGTCAATTAGTTTACAACCTCTGCATAAGAGAGTGAATAAAAAGGAGAAACATGTAAAATGAGATTATAACAATTAAACAGCAAGGAAATAAACAAGAAGTTAGAAATACAAAGATAAAAGCACAAAGACAAACACACACAGCAGCTGTACAGCCTTTTGAGACTAAAAGGCTGATCTAATCTGTGTTCATTACAGCACTGGGCTCTTGATCACACTCTCATTCAATAAAATTCCATTACATCACTTAGCTGCAGTTTACAGAGCAAAGGAGATCAATACACAGTTAAATCATATTCTGTCATATCATATCAATGGTGGCATGTATTTATGAGTGCATCAGTTCTCCTGTTTAGCAGAGCCAAGAGTCACATCTGTAAAATTATGTGTACTTGACTTTTTCTTGACCAAAGAATTAAAACAGAAATATGTAATGTTTGTCCATAGGTGTACTTAGATTTTCTGTTTTTCTTCATTTTCGTTTTCTGACGAGTCCACGTCTCTAGTAAAATTGGGCTGCATGCACAGACTGTGCTGATGATGAAATTTACGTCACATGCTCAAGACGTTGCAGCATGCGGACAACTGAAGTACACTTTAACCATTAAGTCTGTGTGAGAGAGTGTGTGGGTGGGTGCGTATCTCTTACCATCTGGAGATCATCAATGCGAGTGTTCACTCCAGCTGCCATTTCTTTCCGCTCTTGAGGGGTCTCTGGACAGGGGTACAGAGATGCCCGAAACCTATCAAAACGACCAATAAAGGAAAAATGAGCAATCAGTCCCTGATAAAAAAAAATTATGCTTTATGAATGCAAACATTTAGTAACCACAGACATTCAATGAATCGGTCAATCTGTTTTGAGACTTCTGATTGGCAATAAAAAGCTCATACCCTTCACAAATCTTCTTCACTCTGTTCTTCAGCTGGTCTCCCTGGAAGAAAATGATGAACACTGTCTTGTGCACATGGTCTCCCTGAAAAATAAGGGAGAGAATGTTAATATTGAAAGCACTGTTCAGCTAAATAATACCCCAAACAAAAATGACAACATCAGCTGACATTTGTATCTAGCATTGTATTATAGAAGTTAATATACTTAAAACAAAAGTAAAATGCATGAAATTTTCTCTCTTTCATCTGACAAATACTGGGGCACCTACTGTGCTGGGGTCCTCAAGTGGGTCTTCAATGTCTGCCTGCCGCAGGAAGACATTGCCACGGCAGACTCTCCACAGCATCCTCTCAAAGGTGGGGATCCTCTCTCTGCTAATTACACCTGCAACAAACCTGCAACCAGTGTCAAAGGGAAATCAAATTTCATATTAGTATTCTCTAATATCAGAGTGTGTAATGAAACTGATGTCAAGAATATTGAAGCAGGCCTTTTTCTACAAATATTTTGCTGCACAATTTAAAATATATCCTTATTTTGAACATATGAATTGAGTACTAACAGAGTCAGAGAAGTAAATCCATTTGGCCTAATTTATGAGATATGTGTAGAACAAATTTCTGTGTAAATTCACAAGTCAAACCACATGTTAATTTTTTGCATTCAATAAAATAGGAAAATTAACATACAAATAGTTTATGCACAACTTGCACAGGAATTTGTTTCATGAATAAGGCCCATTATGTGCAAATCTGCCCTACAATCTGTTCATTGTATCTTGATAACTAGTGTCATAAAAATGCTGAGTATATTTTATGTTTGGTATTAAAGGCAAAGATTTCCATTGATACAGATCAATGACCCCGCCCCCAATTATGTTGATTAATTGTCTGTTTTAAGGCTGTGACAATTAATTGTTTCGTTAAGAGCTTTGGCAATTAATTGCAATATAAATCGTCATATTTCTTAAGGTATGCTTTTTCTGCATGTGTGCTTCATACATGTTTAACCTCAAATATATAAATTAAATAATATAAGAGGGATAAAATATGATTTCCTTTTAAGGGTTTCAAAACTTATGAATGACATGAAAACTTATGTTTTAAATATCAAAATATGTCTCTGTTTTTGGAAAACTTTAGTTTTGGTCAATTTAAAATTGACACTTGTTTTTTGAACTCATATTTCGAGAATCTTTTAAAATCTAAATGTGTGATCCATCCCTGTGTGTTACCAAATAACTTTGTTCAATAAGACACAGAGAATTTACTACTCACCCCAGCCTAAGTGGTGCACGTCCAACCTCAATTGGGTCGATTAAAGTTGACGACTCTTCCAAAAGTGCAGGATCTTCCATCTGAGAATAAAACATTTTTATTCTCTCATTTAACTCCACCACTGGAAATAGTTTGCAGAATTAATCAAAGATCTTGGTGCTTTCTAGTTTTATTGATGTTGTTTCAAGAAATAATTTCCTTAAAACTAACCAAACCAAATTAACAGTGCCCAATGATATGTAGATGCTCTAATTACTAAAACATCCTCTTGGTGAAAGGATTGGTCACATTGTATAATTTATTTAATTAATCTGTGACCTTGATAAAGTAATTTTTTCATTATAATAAATACATAAAAACAAATGTATTTATTTACTTAGATAATAACTACTTATTTAGCTGACAGTTTTATTCAAAACAACGTATTACAGGCACAACATATGTTGGGTGAAGTGCCCTACTCAAGGGCACAGGGGTCGTAGCTCATAATTCACTGCTTCTGGAGATTATACCTACAATCTTTGGGTTACTTGCCCAGAGCTTTTAAGCCAGCGGCACACTAGCAGACTCAACACAACTCAAGGGTGTCACACATGCAGACCTTACTCTCTTCAGACGGAGGTATGACACACTTGCCGATCCAAAATGGTGAAGTGGTGACAAACAAAGCAACTCACCCAACTCTCTCTCTATGATTCCCTGTCACATGGACCTCACCAAAATAACAAGAGTACCACATGAGCATAAACAATTGCAATAGAGTGATTTAGGGCCTTTTCAGACCTGCAGCTGGCTTGATTTGCTCCAATGTTGCATTTTCTTAATTTAGAAGAATTAGCTCATACATAAATATACAGGTTAAAAAGATATACCTTTAAAAATGTGTCAACAGGTTACAAATATTTGAGTATTGTCATGCAATTGTTTATGCCTCCACATGGTACATAATGCGTTTTACTGTCAGAGGTTGCGCTGCAAATAAACATTATCCGACACACGGATGGGTAGGTGTTGTAAAATTTCTATTGTGGTTATTTTTATCTGTCATTAGTTGCATTATTTCTGCCTTGAAAAGTACCTGTTCTCACGTTCATGTAGCTCTCTTTACTTTACTTTGTGAATGTGGGTGATTGTGTATTTATCCCCTTGAGGCTTGCCATAGAAAGTGCATGTCCATATATGCAGCTTTCAGTATGTAAAGTTCAATAAATGTCATTTTAGTGTAGGAAAAAAAGGCAGGAATAATGTTTGGTGACAGAATCACTATGGATTACAATCAGGGTTTGTTATAATATGCAGCTGAGTGCGATGGAAACATTCAGATCAGCTTGACATCTAGTCAGTTCTTAAGGGAAAGTTCACCCAAAAATGAAAATTCTTTCATCATTTACTCACAAAGTATGACTTTCTTTCTTCAGCAGAACACAAATTAAGATTTTTAGAAGAATATTTCAGCTCTATAGGTCCATACAATGCAAGTGAATTAATAAAAGCACATATCACCAGCATAAAAGAAATCCATATGACTCCAGTGGATTAATTCATGTCTTCTGAAGCTAAATGCTCTGTGTAAAAAAAAAAAAAAATCAATAAAGATTTTTTTTACTAAAAATGTTTGCTTCCCACCAGCTCATTGACTAGGGTGGAGTTCCAAATGCCAACTCAAACCTTTTGCATGATGTAAGAGCAAAATCCTCCTCTGCTTATACGTTGATTAATAACATCCTTATTAGCAGCTGATCCTATGGACTAGGGTTGCTCCGATACCAAAATTTTGGCTTCGGTACGATTCAAGCCCTGGTACCTCTGTGTCGATACTAAATTGATATTATAGTTAACAAATAAAAAGTCTCAGATTTTTTATGAAATTACACAGAAAATGACAAATTAAAAGAACTGCATAAAGTCTCACAGATACAAATTATGTGTTTCCCGTTTCAATTTTTCTGGATTCCATGTTAAATGATCAAATGGTGTTTAAACAAATTGATACATGCAGCTTTAATCAAATAATACAATTTTTCAAAAAAATATATACATTTTATTTTTGGTCAAATAAAATGCTGCACAACATAGCTTCAGTATTAATGAAAACATTAATGTAAAAAAAAAAATCTGATTACCTGTGGCACAAGGCTGCTTGCATTTGTGACACTGCATACAGATGATAATAATAACAATAATATAAAAAAAACGTTGAATATTATATAATTATTATTATGAGTATTTTTGCTACTTTTTGAATATTACTTTTTTATACAGCAGTTATATATTGCTGTCTTCAATTTCATGCATCCAGTTGAATAGAGCTTTCATTTAAGTGGGACATTTATTTTGACGTGTTAGTTATATCAGGCTTCCCATTAATGCTGGGATGATCCCGTTGCAACTCTCAAGATTAAATCTCCGAGCTGTGCAGGAAGAGTTAATTTAAATGTTAAAATAAAACATTTGAATAAAGCACCAGTAGTGTTTGCTGTGTTTGTGTGTGAAGCAGAGGACAGAGCAGCGCAGCACCTCTTGTTCATTCTGTAGCATGCAGCACACGTGACTGTATATTAATAATTAATAGTTAATTAAATTACATCCTTCTTCTGTTTAATGATCACACTTGGCCATATCCAGAGTGTAACAAGGTTAGGAAAGAAGGCGGCGAGAACCAGCTGAACCATCAAAATAATGTTTAATGAAAACAAAGACGCAAAACATAAACGGACACACTGCTGCTGCGTGTGGCTCTCTCTCTCTAACTGTCGCATTCCGCTGCACGTATCCCTCTCTGCGGCTGATAAGCCCGATTGGGGGCCAGACGTGCATAGGCATTGCCCCGCCCTACTCTTGGTCACACAAGAGTTTTTTTTATTTTCAAACTGTCATTGATTTCATCACAAAACTGTTACATCTCATATCATTTAGCTAATGACAGCATACTGCAATATGGTACCAGAATAAGCAACAAGATGATATCATACATTAACATTTTTTTGGTATTGTGATACTTTATTAGTAGCGGTAAAGTAGGCACTGTAGTCGTATGGATAGGTTTTATAATGTCAAAAAATGTACACGCATTCACTTTCACTTTATAGACATATAGAGCTGAAATATCCTTGCTTGTGTTCTGCTGAAGAGAGTCACACACATCTGGAATAGCATGAGGGAGAGTAAATTATGACAGAATTTTAATTTTTGGGTGAACAATCCCTTTAACTCTGCAGGAAGTCCTGACAGACAATTGATCTATGACCTCCCGCTGACAGACACTAATGCACGCTTCGTCTCCATCCGCCTGGCCGCCGATAATGTTAATGAAGCTCACACCTGAAATCCTTGGAAAAAAAGAAAAATCGGCTAGTGTGGCGCCGGCTTATGTAACACAACCCTAACACCAACCACCACTCATCAACCACCAGCCCCTGTGAGAGCCCAAGCTTGTGTAAGTGTTAAGTGAATGGCTTACTCTCAAATTATCATTTACAGCATGTAAAAAAAATCACAACGTTAACAGGTTAAAGTTCAGATCAGAAAGTACCGAAATGTAAGGTCAAAGATCTCCAACAGGCTGAAAGACAGAAAAAGGAACACCCCGGTAGGAACTAATTATCACAGACAAAAAAGGCTGTTTCTTTATGTTTACAAGTAACATGTGAATAGGGAGTCGAACACCTTGCAGAACTGGTCTTGGGAAGGGCAATTTGACATCATCATCAGCGGCTGAGGGTTGACCAGGAATTCAGAGAATGGCCTTTCAATCTGTTAGACATGCATCTGTCTTTGTCAGGGTGAACATGATCACAAACATGGGGGAAAACATGTTTTGTTTCCTCTGTTTGTGTATTGTCTGTGCGCTCATTTGACTATTGACTGCTGTTGATTACTAATTTGCATATACATAAAATCAGATAATCACTTGCCAGTGTCTGAGTAACACCACAGGTAACTCTAATGGATAAAATTATTTTCAGAGACTAAGTAATCTAGACCTCATCAAAGAACTGCTGCGTTCGTCTGAGGATGTGCTTGAGCTCCGTCAGCTCCAGGAAGTTCTTCTTCAGGGCCTCCTGGTTGGTGTTGATCTCCTTAAGTTCATTCTCCAGCTTTTCAAAGGTGGCCTGCAAAATATCAAAAGGTCACATGTAATTTGCTGAACCCCAAGACTTCTCAAACTACCTGCAAATTTAACAAATACTTTAACCCAAGATACAAGCTGGGTATTTTTACTTTTATTTTACAAACCAATTCTTTGTTAAAACAGTTACTATACCTCCAAGTCGATCATGTCTCGTGGAAAAGGGACCTCTGGGTTCTCCCCTGTGTCTACAACAGGAATGTTGGCCTTTTTTATTTCCTTCTCGACAAATCCTTAAATAGAAGTGGAAAAAAGAAAATTAAGAAAATAGTTTCTTTCCATTGGATTTAATCAGAACATATGACACTGTCTTGTCTACAATGACTTCTATTTCATTATATGAGCAATGCTGACTATACTCACTTAATTTGCGGTCCATCTCCTCACAGCGACGGACTTCATTTACAAACTTCCTCTGGAAAACGTTCACATCTGGGTTCAACTGCAATTGAAAGAGAAAAATACATTGACAAGTTATTATTGATTAACTCCTTATTAGAGAATAATTAGGGATAACGAAAGCCACATTCACACCCAGGTGTGTAAAAATTTGCTTGATTGTTGGTGGCATTGACTAACTAGATTAGATTTCTTATCCTGGTGCTCATTAAGAAATGAGCACCAGGGTCAGAACAATGATGGCTCAATTAAAATACCACTAGAAGTGAGCAAAATTCACCAGAATTCAAAAAATGGTGTACAAAAATTATTATTATATTATTATTATTCAGAACATCTGATGTATATCTTAAAATTATATTCTAGGTCAAAATAATTATTACAACTTTTCAAATGGATAGTTTATAGATGAATACATTTGCATTTTTTAGATAAAAGTATGCTTCATTAGCAGTAAAATCCCATTCCTACAGAAGATAAATACAAAATAATAAACGTTTAAATATTCTCAATTCTCAACAAATAAATATTTTCCACTGTATGTAGTCTGCAGCTGATTGCAAGAAACCCCTAAACCCCACACTTACAATTATAACTAAGAGATTTCTTAACCTAAATGCCTTTGCACACCAAAGGCGGTGCAATTATGGGAGTTGAATCACCTGCAAATGTCCCTTTCACATTAAAAGCTAGGTGAATAATCACCGTTAGCACATTCATGGCTCTTCAATAAATGGTGCTAATCAACAAACAATTTCACCCCTGTATGGTAGATGGCGATAGGGCTGTCTATTTAATGTAAAAAAAAATTATGTTTGTAAATTTTAAGAAAAATATGCACATTCATTTACATTTATTCATTTGGCAGATGCTTTTATCCAAAGCGACTTAACATTCAAATGCTAAAACTGCACATTCTGTGAGCATTCTGTGTCAACAGTCCCTTACTGGAGGTCTTTATCTGTTACGTCTTGCTCTCTTGTCAGCATTTCTCAAATTAAGCAATGGGTTTGTCTGTAAAGGAGTTCAAGTTGGAAATGTGTCAAATGCCACAGCTATCTGGGAATAATTCTACCCTACATACAGCTATAAATAATGAAAAACACTGTGGTATATCTCTGTTATTATGAAGATTGAGTCTGTG
Organism: Moxostoma hubbsi; assembly: GCA_032164185.1. Taxonomy (NCBI): domain Eukaryota; kingdom Metazoa; phylum Chordata; class Actinopteri; order Cypriniformes; family Catostomidae; genus Moxostoma; species Moxostoma hubbsi. The sequence continues at coordinate 27,217,927 of JAVLUX010000024.1, forward strand.
ATTGTATATACTGTGGCACAAGTGCAAATGTAACACCATGTTAACACAAAACTGCCTATTGAAGCGTTTCCCCCCTCGTTTTACTTTTGACTTAAAATTTGAGAATATGAACAGACTAAAACTTTATTTTATACACTTTGGTTTAAAATGGAATTTTTTTTTTTAACAGCCAGGAATGTTCTTTGCAATAACATAACACGGTGCTGTATGGTTATATGTATTCAATGTGCCCTCTTGTGGAATAAGAAAGTAATGTCAATTGAAAAAAATCTGTTGATTTTAAAATTAAATTTGAATTTAGAAAATGTATTAGATAAAAATTCTAATTTAGTTTCTCTGCCCAATTGACAGCCTTAAATGGCGTAAAGCACCTTTTAGCTGGTCTGCCCTTTTCCCATGATGGATGAGAACAAACATTTAACACGTAGATCGAAAAAAAGGAAACATATTTCTAAACAAACTGCAGCGGTAACCTAGTTTCCATTCACTTTTTGTGCTGTCTTGTTATCAACAAAGTAAAAATGCATAACAAAAATGTTTGAGAAATTTGCGGTCTTCTGCCCGTTTCCATTTAAATAAAAAATGACGATAAAAATGGCGTGTGTGATGACGTTTAAAAAAAAAACAAAAAAAAAAACACTGTCGCCTAAGTTTTTGTTTTTTAAGTTTTTTTCCAAAACTTTTGGTAAAATGGGGAGAGTATTGAGGCAAATTCGTCAGCTGACTGTCATTTTAATTTCATGAATAAATGCAATCAGAAGATGAGGAATTGCAATCAAAAAGGAACAGTTGCCCTTCTGATAGTACAGTATTATTGGTCCTGATGTTGCACCTATCGCAGGTTGCCACTGGTTCTGACCCGAAAGCGAATCATCATGGCCCTGTTCAAGCTGGCAACCTGCACCAAGAAATGGGGGAAATTTTTGGTCTTTGTATAAGGACCATCCATTGATATGTATATGCTGTGCACAGCTATTAAAGAAAAATTGATGTGGTGTAATTTCAGGGTTTACACATGATACATTCCTGATATTCAATAGGCTATTTGGAACAATCATCTAAAGCATCGCCATTACAACTGCATTATGTCACATATTTTCAGCAACTTTTAATAACCAACTGAACTTGACTGTCATCTAAAATTTATTTTAGTGTCATATTGCAAATTACATTCTCTGAAGAAGCTCAGCATATGTGATCTGAGGTAAAGAGGGTTAGTTTTAAAATATTTTAAAGTTTTAAAATGTTCAAAAGCTGGTTTTCTGAAAGTGAACTCCGCATTGAACAAATATTTCCGATAGTTTATAGTCTTGGGGGGGAAAAAAAAAAAGTAGAACATTGAGTTTCATTCAGCTGACTTTTTTCATCTACAGAACAGGGTATGGCTAATTTAAGTTTATGTAAAGAAAAGGCAAGTATATTAGCCTAACAATAAAAAAAATTTTGTTTGGCCATTTATTTTTTTGAATGTAATGCTTTATTTGTATGGTACTTATTTTAAGTTAATACAGGGAATTTTGCAGGGATTTTTTTATTTTTTTTATTTAAAACATCTCCGTGTACAGAAATTATATGTTTTTAGGATTGTGGGCTAATTCCATGACTGCCATCTATTATTTTGAATAGTGTAGATAAAAAACTTTAATAAATAAACAGATGGCTCCCGCGATTAAAATAATCGCAAAAAGTGGCCATTCATTTGTTCTCTGTGCACTTGTCGCTGACAGGTGCATGATATGAGATATTTGTGTTGGCAATCCTGGAAGTATTATGACACCGCTTCAGATCTGTACAGGTATGCGGTTAAGTCCAATCCATATCAGTGCAAGTAACTAATTAACAAATAATGCTTCACGTACAATAAATAGGCTTTCAAGGATGTATGCCTTGTCATCATGATTAACACAGGCATCCGTTTGGGGTAAACTCTGCCATGCGATTTCTGCGTTAATGCCAATTTTCCCGACAAAAAGTGTTTGCAAACCAGTTTTTCACAACATTTGAAGTATCGACATGGAGTTTATGCACTAAAGTTAAACAGAAAAATATTATGTCGATAATTTGCATTTCCATCAGCTATATCTGTAAACTTTTTGATGAGCATATCAACAACAAAATGTGTAGCGCAACGAGAACAAACTATTTCAGTTGTCCTGCTGGACAAGTTTACTGCCAGTATTATCATGCACGTATACACAGTCTGACAGGTGTTTTGAAAAAAATGGAACAATAGTGACTGCCACGCATACTATTTATACTTGTGTGAAGTACATTTATTTAAAATCACAGTGTAATGCACACACATAATGATGGTTAAAACAAGTGATGTCAAATGGAACAATGCTGATTGTATCTTATTGCCATGAGTTACAAATTATATACTAGTTATACGTTGTTATACTACTTGTGTTATACATTTGCTCAAAACCCTGCATGTTACAAATTAATCGAGTCGAAATCTAAACACTCCAAGAGTCTATATAATGCAAGCAATAAAACCCATTTTCAGTCTGACCCATTATTAGCTACTTTTAAACTGCCAACAACACCTGTTAATGAAGATTAAAAATAGCACAGCTATAAAAATTGTGGAAACACCACAACGATTTTGGTATACAGAGGCATTTTTAATATAAAGACATATCTGCAGTGCACTGCAAGTCACAGCAATAGTATTAATATTTGGTGAAGTAAAACACTTAAGGTTCGTAAAGGTGTTTCTAAAAAAAGTAGATACAAAGGCAAAGATGCCACATTCTAAATTACATTATACACAACCTGGCCAAAAAAAGTATAATATTTAGTTGGACAGGCTTTAGCTTTGATTACGGTGTGCATTCGTTGTGGCACTGTTTCGACAACCTTATGCAATGTCACAACATTTATTTCCATCCAGATTTGCATTCATTTTTGGCCGAGATCTTGTATTGATGACAGGACAGTCGAACCACTCCATAAAGTCTTCTCCAGCACATCCCATTCAATGGGGTTAAGGTCAGGACTCTGTGGTGGCCAATTCATGTGTGAAAATGATTCCTCATGCTCCATGAATCACTCTATAACAATTTGAGCCCGATAAATCTTGGCATTGTCATCCTGGAATATGCCTGTGCCGTCAGGGATGAAAAAATCCATTGATGGGATAACCTGGTCATTCAGTACATTCAGGAAGTCAGCTGACTTAATTTTATTGCTGCACAACGCTGCTGAGCCTAGACCTGACCAGTTGAAGCAACCCAAGATCATTACATTGCCTCCAGATGCTTGTACAGTGGGCACTATGCATGACATGTGCATCGCTTTATGCGCTTCCTTTCTTACCCTGATGCGCCCACCGTTTTGGAATAGGGTGGACCATCCTAGGACCATCTCCTTTGCGATATACTTGGAGACAGCTGCTGTGAACTGGGCCCACCTTTCACAGTTTCGTTTGTACTTAGTGCTTTTTGCAAAAGCTCCAATGATAGATGGCAGACTTCAGTCTTTGCCGACCACAGCTTCTCTTGGCGCTAACTTATCAGCACAGTGGTGGGCACGCAAATGTACGTATAGGGTTGAGACTCCTTCACCGGCACAACTCTCGTGCAAAGTTTGCAAATTGCCTGTGTGATATCCACGGGCTCGCCTTTTGCGTCTGGTTTAAAACCAAAATATTGCCAAATAGGTGACGGGACATTTTCTTTATCTTTTGTTCGCAAAATGATGGACAACGATAAATGACAAATAAGTAAACTATTGTCGATTATTGGCGATCTCACAGGCTGACGATAGGACAAACTGACAATGGAGAAGATCGCACAACACTAGTGTATAATAGACTTGACTTTTTCATATGACTGTTTTATTTGACACTTCTTTGCTAAGACAAAACCATCAACGCTGGGGTAGATCAGTATGTACTCACATCTCTGAACTGCACCATGCCAATCTCTCCCAGCTCACTGACACAGCAGTAGGCCGATTCAGACTGGAGGAAAAGCTGGGCCAGTGTCATCTCCTCACTACGGAACAGCTCCCCCATAATGCCCTATGGGGAGAAAGTCTGTGGGAAGAGAGTTAATTTTAGATATTGACAAGCGGGAACTGATTGTTTCATGCAGACAAAGGAAAACAAATAGAAAGAAATTTGTTAGGACTTTCACCATAAGCACAAGAAGAATTTAAGATGTAATGAAAAATTTCAGCATAACCCAAAACAGAAAAAGTGCTGTTGACAGTATAGTGTGTTTTTTTGTTTGAAAGCAGACACTGTGGTTAAGCTACACTCGCTATGTTAGGGTCTTTTTTTTTTAACCAAGAGGAAGGAAGGGAGGCATTGAGAATGCTTATGACAGCACAAGAGGGAGTTCTCAGACATGCATCAGCATGTTTAACCACAGTTGACAGGCCCATTTCACTGCAACCAACTGATACATTTACCAAACAATAGGTAATACAAATAGATTCAATTAAGAGAATCCAATTGTCCTTCATTACCACGTTTACAAACCAGCAGAAAATCATGCTACAGTACATTACAACACAAGTAACATGAAGTACAGCAGTAATTGTAATAAATATGGCCTACAGTATTCAAATCTACATGCAGAGCAAGCACATAAGACTTTTATTCTGAATACTTTCAGACACCATCAATCATCCTTCACTTTACAACCCCAGAGGCTGTAATACAAGAGGTACAATTCAATTAGAGCCTATTGAACAATGGTAGATGATACAGTTCTTTTACATCAATTCATTTCCTTTACATTTCTATAGCTAATGGAAGTAACAAACAAATAAAGCAGCAAACATGTCAACAAAATGTCCTGGTCATATTTTACTCCAAAAGAAACAAATAAGAAATTATATTTTACATACTGAAAACAGGCCTATTTTTAGGCCCATTAAAAGGAATGGTTTATTAAAATGAAGTTTTTCCATCATTTACTCACTCACTCACTCTCATGCCACAAATTAAGATTTTTTAGAAAAATACCTGTAGGTCCATACAATAAAAGTGAATGATGGCCAGAACTTTGAAGTAGGAGGGTGGGGGTGCGGACGTGGCTGGGTTCCTAACCAGACGTGACACGTTACCATGATACTCATTAGGGGTGGTTAAAAATATTGTTTTTCTGATTAATTGTGATCCAGATATTGATTCTTATATCTCAAGATCGCAACCCTCAACCACTATGAGAGGAAATCACTCACATATGCAACTAAATTTTGCTTTATGCGACTGAAGTGAATATATTTGGCAATTGCCTGGTAAATGTTTACATTTCATTCCCCGTAATTGTGTAGTTAAGCCGTGAAGTGTTCAGCAGCGAAATCCTTTCACAGTTTGTTGAGAGTAAATGTTGTTCTGTGTAATGTGTGTCCAAGACGAGATCCATGCAACCCATTTGTCATTGAATACTGTCTCTTTTAATACACTTTCTGTTCTTTACAGTCAGTGGTTGATCAAAAACAACAATACTAGTCAAAAACAACAAAAAAAACCCCATTTAATTCTAATCATGCGTCGCACAGATGAGGTGAAGCATTCGAGTCCTCTCTAATTAGCATGCGCTCATTTAAAGGTGCCATTTACAGAAATGCTTTTTTTTTGTTAGTTTGTTTTTGTTAAATAGACAGTAATGGTTTGAACACATCAAGATGTATTAACGAGTGGAAAACTCAGAATTCTATATGATACCATAAATGACAATGAAAAGCAATGACTTTGCTTTTTTAATTTATTTCAATCCTATTAATTTGTTATAAATGACAATCAACTAATGACTCGTCCTTCGCGGTTTGTTTTAAGTAAAGGAAATGATATGTTAGATACCATGCATTCATAAATCATATATGACGTTTATGTGGTGATGCAGGTTTATTCACTAATAATTATTCACTGGTACAATAGAAAAAAGCTTTTGCCATTGTTCATTGCATAATTGTTTAAGTTTGGCTTCTTCTGTATTTTGTTTCCCACATCAAATCATGACATGTCGTGGTAACGAATGCCGACTTGGAGTTACAAGCTTCCTAGGTGCACTGGAAGGCAGCAATTGATACGCCATCCAAATCAAGCAAATACAAGCAGGACTCACAATGGCTGTGTCACGTTTGGAAGGCAGCATGCTAGGTAGGACACGTCCTTTGAAGGCTGCAGTATACCGAGTGTCCTCCTTTAAACAAGTCTCACTTAAACGAGATGGCCTTCATAGGACAAACGGAAACGGAACGGAACATGGTTGCTATGACAGCACGAACACTGAGTGAGAAGGGAACAAAGTCCCTTTAGTACGGAATGTATGAGGTACATTTTTGGGGAGTTATAATGATGTAAAGAGAAAAGAAAATAGATTTTACATGTGTATTTTTAGTCCAATACTTTATTTTAATTATATATTAATATAATTATACATATTATATACTCTGCACCCATCTACTGAGGTAATTCAACTTGGGAATTAACATTACTTGCGTTTGAACATCATATTTACGGGCAAATTGCCCTTATTTTTTTGGACATTTCCGTTGAAGCAATGAATTGTGGGTTGTGAGTGCCCACGAAGGATACACCTCATGCATCCTCCGAAATCCCATGAAAGAAGGTTGCATTTGAAGGCTGCATTAGAAGTGTTCTACTCTTTTCTGAAACGAGGCAGCTTCGATGAAGTATGTGGCCAACAAATGCGACCTCCGGAGGACGCATCTTTCCAAAGATTTTCTGGCAAACTACTCCCTCACTGCTCTTTATGCTGATTCATAATATATTTTCTCTTGACTGCCCCCTGTTGTTTCAAGGAATAGTGCAACGGAGAGCACTTCAAGTATAAACACCTCTCGCACTCTTAGGAAAAATCATTGCAAAACGCAGCAATTTAGTCACTGTCTGGAGCCCTGTATATTATTAAAATTGTTAAGTATTTACACATTAAGGTAGTACTCTAATTTTCAGTACTCGCCTTTTCATTCTTTCCAATTTAAAAAAAAAAATCATTGTACAACCGCTTCTGTAATTCTATAAAAAAAAAATAATAATAACTATATAATACACTTATATTTAAGATACATTCTCTTAAAGCAAGTCTAAATATCTTATATGTTGCTTCTCAAGTACATTTATCTTGTTTTAAGATTTTTAGACAATTTTAAATGTAAAACAAGACAAAAACACTTGATAGATCTTGATCTCTGCACTTTCAGTGCTTGGGTCCTAAAAAGAAGATGGCCTATGGAAATCAAATCAGCAGCTATGACTACAAACGCTCAAAGGTAGAAGTTCTGTCTCACCTCGTAAAACCACAACTCATCCTTTATCTAAGCATCATGCATTTCCATTAACACTATATAAAAGCCATCTTGAACTAATGACCCCAGAAACAATAAGGCAATCCATTAAAAAGCCATTGGAAAAAATCCACTATCTTGTGCCCATAGGGCATGCATGGAATCTTATGCCTCTGTGCTGTTTCACCATTCTCTTAACATGTGATTCTCTAAACAGCTGTGGGAATAAGAGTTTAGTATCTCAGAAGAATGAAGAAAATACACAGGAGCATTCAGTGATCACACAGAATGACATGGACATACCACCTCACCCACACACAATGTGCTCTCACAATGCACTTTGAGATATTGGCACGATAAGACACAAATTAGATAAAAAAAATTAAGATTTAAGCCATGTGAAATCATTGTCGAAAACATTGAATCGAAAAATGCCACTTTCTTCTTTTCAAATGGTCTGTACAGGACGCAAGTGGTCTTTGTTTCACTGGTAATTCCACACATGCTTAATAATGCAGCACCCTAGAGCTGGAATTATCAAGATGCAGATACTGTTTCATTGGTCTCTGTGTGTCCTGCTCATTTTTTCCATTCTTCCTTACAACTACATACAGCCATGAGCCATCCTAGCAGCATCATCATCAGGTATCAGTGCAGTGGACCAATGCAGGGTCTTTCATAAAACATGTCCTCTAACATGCACCATCATCTAAAATGAACTCTGAGCAACGTACTAGTGCCCAACAGACTGAGAACTAAGCAGTCAGAACAATAGAGCAGAATAAAATAGAACAGAACAGTCTTTACAGCCACACGAACCGAGTGGAATCGTAGGCACAGCTGTGAGACAAACAATACAACACAGTAATATTCAATACAACAGAGATTGTATTAGCAGAGTATTAGCTACTTAGCTTACCAGTGAGCGATTAAAGTTTCTGAAGTTTGATCTTTCGACTTGTTCTACACTAAATAGCATTGCATAAATGACTTCCGCCGTTTGAGAACGCGCATGTTATCATTGGACTATGTAAACACAGTCACTGGCTTATTAACTTATTAACGAGAGGACGTTATTGTAGCTGTCAACCCATGTTTATTTGTCAAGAACTAGCAAAGCAAAGTGTCTTCAATATATTACTCTAGACGTAGGTGCTGTTATAAATTAAAACTCACAGCTTAAAGAGGCAAAAGAAGAGATAGACGTAGTTAACGCAGTTTATGATCAGTTAAAGCGCTAATGCTAATGATCCTCGACAGGTTGTTACGTCACATACATTGACCACTCAATAAACACATCCAAAACCCTGAGAGAAAACTGTCTATTCTGTCGAAAAGACAACAGCTCAGACGTTTCAAACTAATCGGAGAAAATAAAGTTATAGCAACGAATTTAGTAAGCGCATTGTAACTTACAGGGTTTAAACGGATGAAATTGCACTCCTTTCGCCTCTGGATCCTCTGCGACGCGCGCATCAGCTGACCTGAACAAGGCAGCGCGAGCATGACGGCATGGTCACATGATCGATGCTACCTGTGTTGGGTGGTTCTAAGGGCGTGTCCTTAGAGTTAATTCTATGGTTAGCTATTACATCGTCTAATAGCCTACTTTATTTTATTATTATGCAATTTGTTGCTATAATAATAACAACACTATATTAGCCTTTTAACCTAAATGAAATAAAAAGTAAAAAAAAATAAATAAATAAATAAAACGCAATTTCTAAATAAATGTATACAAAGTGTACAGAAAGTTTTCTCTGTTGGTTTCACCAAGCCACATAAATAGCCTGTCTATTTTCTGTCTTGTGCAATGCCAAATTTCCTCGTTCTTTCATGGTATAAGTGGTTTGCTTCATGCATGTTTGTGGTTGCCATGGTACACGACCACTTCCTTCACTTCTATATCTGCATTTTAATGGGTTTTGAGCCATATTTGTGCCTTTGGTGACTTGTGTTTGTGCAGCAGTTTAATCTACAATGATTATTTGGAGCTATTGCAGAAAATTAGAGCTTATTAGCACACCTTTTCACCATTTTCAAAAAAAAAAATATTTTTCATTGTGTTCTGTAAATATATATATATATATATATATATATATATATATATATATATATATATATAGAACATTAACATTATAATTGACTGAAAACTACAGTAAAAGTTCAGTCTCTGTTATAATATATATATATATATATATATATATATATATATTAGACTGAACTTTTACTGTAGTTTTCAGTCAATTATAATGTTAATGTTCTTTAACCTTTATGTCAATTAAAGGGATAATTCACCCAAAAATGGAAATGCTCTGATCATTTACTCACCCTCATGCCATCCCAAATGTGTGTGATTTTTTCCTTTTGCTGAACACAAATGAAGATGTTAAGAAGAATATCTCAACTCTGTAGGGCCATACAATGCAGGTGAATAGTGACCAAAACTTTGATGAAAGCACATAAATGCTGCATACAAGTAATCCCAGAACTCCTGTAGTTAAATCAATGTCTTCAGAAGTGATATGATAGGTGTGGGTGAGAAACAGATCAAAATTGAATCCTTTTTTACTATAAATTCTACTCCCTGGCCAGAAGGTGGCGATATGCATGAAGAATGCAAAAGCTTAAGAAGAATGTGAAAATGAGTGTGTGTTCTGTTTAAAAGTTATCATCCCTATACCCCATTCCCTTCAAATAATTTACCATCCACTGTGAGGGCTTGGGATGGTTGAAAGGTGTGGGGCTCAAAAAGAAGGATCTTTAGGAGCACACTTTTTAAAGTCATTTTTACTGAAAATTCTTTTTGAAGTGATCTTACAGCATGACTACCATGATTGTTCTCCCTTGAAAGTGCCTTTCAGAGGGTGATTTATCCTGTTTGGAACACAGGATGAAAATAGAGATTTATCATAAAAAAGGCCTTTGACTTGCTCACTGGGGTGATTGAAGAAAAACTGTGGGGATTAAACAATTATGGCATAATTTTCAATAAAACATTTTTGAAATAATGGGTATTGTGAAAAACACAACAAATAAAAATGGTTTGACTTGATTACACACACACACACACACACACACACACACGCACACACAAAACGTACATTTCACATTTTAGCTGTGGATCGGGACATTTTGTAAAAGAAAATGAATTGGCAAACAACGGCCTGTCATGTGAGCTCAAGTTCCAAAAGGTCTATGTCTGTGGAATCTGTCACTGCCTCCTTAATGAGACAAGTGCTGGACAGAGGCTGTTAGGACCTTTAGGGGAATTAGCACAAGTGTGATGATCTAGGGTCACAAGGTTGACGGAAACATTGCAAAGTATCCTACAGGCCGTAGACAGTGCTGTGAGCAAATAAATTATTAATCTCACTTCCCAGAACATTTAGCTCAATAATATAGCCTTTAACACTGTTTACTATCAACAAGGAGGCTAATTAGTAAAATGATTAAAAGTAGAGATCAACCAATATTGTTTTTATCACCAATATGATACTGATTATATGTTTTTAAATGTGAGATAACTGATATGCATAACTATTTTGTATTTTTTATTTCTGCTTTTAGACACTATTTGCTCATTTTGCCAAAAATGTTGCCAAGCTATCATCACGTAATGTTATGAGATCAGGCTGACTAAATCACCGAAGGTGAACAGCTTGCTGTAGTAGACTAAAATAACACAGTCACCAAAGTATTCATTTCACCCATTTAATTAGCAGCCTTGAAATTAAAGAGCTGATAACATTGAAAAATGTAAGTAGATGTGAAGTGATTAAGTAGAAAAAACTCAATTTGAATAACATTCAAAGACAGATACTAGTTCATACAATTGTTCCAGACAGTTTCAGAGCTTAATGATGAGAGGGCAACTTATAAGTGCACATGTATAGTGTTACAGTTGATTTCATAGTAGACTTGGTTCTCCTCAACATGTAACATGAGGCCTCAAGCATGTGGTTGTTAGTGAATGCTATGACTGGTGACATTGCCATCTCCTGGTAGCATACGATTACACTCAGGGTCAGATCAAAAAGAATTGCACTCATCTATATAGAAGAAAGTCTCACTCACTGGCTTCTTTTCACATGATGGGGGCTTATATGGAAATTGCTCTTCTGTGAAGCAACGGCCAGTAAATGTAACAGCAGAAATACCTCAACACTGTTTGTGAGCTGGCAACAGTTGGCATGTGGTTATGCATTATTTTGCTTACAATTTTAAGGTATTTTATGATAAGCTTTAAAATGTACACCTACAGAACTAATATTTATCTTTATTCTGTAGCATCCCAACAAAATGCTGGTTTATGCCAAAAGTATATTCGTGCATCCAACATAAAATATTACACTTCATGTATATTTTACATAAGTTTATATAAGTAAATTTATACAATGTATATCATATTTGCATTTGATTAAAAGACAAAGTGTGTGTGCAATACTGACATTCCCATGACAGGTGAAACACTTCCTGTCGCCCTCCTATTGTCTTTAGAAACTGCACTCTCTTTTTGCCCATCATTTTTTACCCATATTTCATTGTGAATAGGGCTGCCCCCTAATAGTTGACCAAACGTTAGTCAATGAGAAGTGTTTTAGTTGAACATGTTTTGATTGGTCACAGAAAAAACACAACTCCACAGGAAGTGGAGAAGTAACGCAACCAGTGACGGACAGACATGATCGTTTAAACGGCTGGTCCATGCAGTAATGAATTATTCACGTTCAAACTGAATAACACAGGGTTAGGGTTAAGCCTACACAATAAATCAAGACACCTTGACCTGTATATAGTAAATAGGTACAAAAATCAGACAAGTAAATAGGACAAAAATATATTAATTTATCTTTAACAAATCTTATCCTGCAAATAATAATAGTTTGGTATTCAATTATAAATATAGCTGCAAGCAGCAATGACGGGACCAAACACAACCGGTCCATTTCCATCTGATGGCTTTCGAAAAACAATGCAAGGTGGACACATGCTATTGACATTATTCTAAACAATTTTAAAGCAATTTTAGTGACCCATAATAATCACCAAACATACAGCTGAATTTTTATCAAAATCACACAATGCACACAGAAGATAAGGCGTGTCCTGTTTTCCATTTTTCTGCATAAATATATTGCTTCACCGTGGCAACACCTTTCAAAATTGTGCTAGTCAAATGAATCCCCTAAGAGGTGTATTTAAATGTTCAGAGACTGCACTTTTCATAAAATCCAAAATGGCTGACTTCCTGTTGGACGGAGCGAATGACTGAGAGTATGAAAGTTGTTCGGCTTGATGAGAACTATCTATATACCAATTTTGGTGACTGTAGGTGTAACTGGGGGTGCTACAAAGCCTCCCTTACATGCCCTTTTTCAAGAGGGCACTACGGTGCCTTATATGTAATGCAATCAATATGTAATCATTATAAAACAGTAATCGATTGTATTATTCAGATGTAGTCTGTTGCACCCAACGCTGATCATTAGTAACTTTATCTCACATCTCCAGTGATGTAATCTGTTATCATTTACAGTGCTTTATTGTTCAGATGCTTAGCTTATTTTTAGCAGGTTCTAATAATGCAGCATGATTGAAAAATAACAAGTGCAGAAATGTATGCATGTTTTAGTATGCATCTGTGTAGTACACCAGATATCATGGTGATAATAATGATGATTCATTAGGATTAGTGTCATAAAACAAATCAGTTTAGTGATTTTTAATGTATATCTTTCATTTTCTTTCCCTGCAGGGGCTGTTTTTGGTGTCAATGAAAATTGGAATTGAGACAAATTGACTTCAGTATGGAGAGTAATTTGACTTCTAATAACAGGATTAACATGAGATGACAAGCATTAAACAAAGTTTAATGTAATGTACACCTGAATGTACCGTATGTGTCCAACAAACAAAATAGATGTCGTCAAGGCAAAAAAAAAAAAAGAAAAAAGAAAAACTAGGAAGATTCTGGAGAAGGATGGATGCTACACCGTGCCAGAATATTCACACCAGGTTAGTGCAATCTTATAGATTCTGTTTATGTTGACATATCAAGCGATATATCTGTGTATTCATTAGTAAACTTGTCATGTCCCACACATGCAGAGTAACAACTTACCTTGTTATGCCAGAGTTATGTCAAGTTGATTAATCTGAGATGTTGCTGGTGCAAAACAATGGACTGTATGAGACAGTCCTTTTTTTATTTATTTATTTATTTTTTTTAGATTTTGTAAGTTATCTTTATTTTTTATTGTTTTTTTTATCTGTTGTTTGATCCCTTTAATTTGTTTTGAATGTGTATATAATGTATATTGCATTAATGCAAGGATTCCTTTAGTCCCCTCTGCAAAATGTATAATTGTGATCATTGGAAAACATTGAATTAATTGCATTTTACCTGTTGTATGTGTTAATTTTATTTATTTTTAGTTCAATTTAGTTGGTTTATATTACTTTTAACTAAGATCACTGTAAATGTTTTGTGTATGTGCACTGAACGAAAAAACACACAAAATTAACAAAATTGTAATTTGTATGAAGGACCTGATTTATTTATATACAAAAATAAAACCTTTTCGTGCAATAGTTGTTTTATGGTTTATTCTACATGTTTATGATTTAGGAATATTATGACTCAGAGAAGAGATTCTGAGCAGAAATTGGGTTAGATGAGGGGTGTGGCTTTGTTATGGGGTTTCTGGCTAAAGTCTGGTGTTGATATGGTATACATAAGGCTGATATTTGGTACTGATATTATACATGTTCTGGCCCAATGCAGAACTGGTTATGGGCTACTGATCAGCTGAGATTTGGGCCATTTATGTCCATTGTCTGAAATTCCAGATCTGGACCACTAGAGGGCCAGAATGCATTGCTGTATGTGGGCCTAGAGAAAAGAGTATGTTGACCAGAGCTGGGCCAGACAAAAAAAAAATTATATGTGGGAAAGTGTATGGTAATATGTGAAAAGTGCTACATTCTAAATATTAATAGAATTACATAATAAAACAAACAAACAAACAAACAAAAAATAACTTGACATACATTGAACAAGGATGTCTCAAGTTACATTTATTTCAATCACTTTTGACATCTTAACTCTATTACAAATATTTCTGATTTATTCTGTCTGTAGAAAATCATTAGAGTAAATTTTAGAGTTATAATTTTAGTACACCCCCTTTTAACAAATTAATTTCTATTCACTTTTCCAGCAGTTGGCCTAATGGCCCCAAATGGCCCACTTTGTATGTACATTGTGACAACTCCATTCCTTCCCACGAAAGTCAAACAATTTGTTTGCAGTGTTACAGTTGTTAAGGAAGATACCTTAATAGATATTTCTAATGTTTTAGGATAAAAATATATGCAATAGGTCTTTTACCATTGGGGTATCCATTGTACCCTATGAAATGAAATCCATGTTTGCAAATGTATGTACTAACATATTGCCTGTTCAAAACTGTAAAAAAAAGCTCTCTCTGTGTGTACTTGTGTGTGTGGACATACCTATGGGGAAACTAGAGAACAGTATGGGGCTAAGGGCTACATTTGAGAATACAATTTTTAGATCAAATTTAATTAATAGATGTACAAAAACAATACAAATAATTTTTTTTTTTTTTTTAAAATCCAGAAAGTTTGAAGTTGAATGGTCATAACTGGTTCTTCCCATATGGATCAAAATTGACCTATTAAGACAATGGAAGGAAAAATGTGTTTTAAATTGTTACTTCTTATAAACAATTGTACACAAAAAATAATTTTCTTTTCTTTTAGTTTGTTTTGATGTTCTTGACAATCTCACAAGTTTGGTTCCAGTACAAAGAATAATGCATTATTTTGTAATGTATTCTTGACCTAGCCTGTGTCAAAAATGACCACAAGACAATAGGAGGGCTAGAGGCACCCAGTGCTACTGCTCACATGCTGTGTACAAGCTCAAACCAACAGGATGCGCTAAAGAACTACACATTCGTACAAGAAACCACAGCAGTACCTAATTTCCTTTCTATGTCTGTGATGAGTACCCGTATGTCTTTAAGACTCTTTGTAAAGCAAGAATAACTGCACACATGTTAATTAGAGCATATATTATAGTATTCAAGGTTTATATAAAAAATAAAATCAAACTATTAAAAGAAAAGAGAAGCAAAGTTGATCACTGTTGTTGTTAAACACTGAACAGCAGCTCTTTAAAGTGGGACACTCTTTCTGCTTGGTGCATTAATTCTAGGCTGGTGTTATGTAATACCTCAGTGGCCTAGAACAAGATATAAATTTAACTGTGATGACAGAACAAATACATTTTATTCTTAGATAGAACCAGGATTACAAGATCTAATTTTTTAACTCAGATATTTCCCAAGAGACAAAGCTCCATTATTAATGCAAAAACTTGAAGTCCTTTACAAAAAAGACACATTCAGTACATATAGTGCAAAGCAAACACCTACACACTAGGGAAGTGAACTTTGCGAAACCACTTAGGACTGCATGAACCCAGTTTCCTGACATGAGATTTTTCACAAGCTATATTATCTCACACTAAGATTATTTTGTCTTTGAATTACAGTGAGATACAATTTCCATTTCTGCCAAAAGCTCTACTCTCTTGCCAACATTTGAGCTTGTTTTGTATTCTTATGAATTATTGTGATTATGATGGTTTTTCTTAGTTTGTTACAGTTAAAAATCCCTTAGCATGCCACTGACTTATAAATTAGGAATTATATAAACACAAAAAGACGTGTGCAGCAGGTTAATACAGCTGTGAATTGATAAATCTCGGAAAATAGAACGTTATGTGACCATATTCTTTGTTGTTTATTTCTGCAATACAAAAACCAAGAAGTAACACACAGAAGTACAGTAGGCCCAAGAAGGGGTTATTATCCAGGGCTAAGAAACTATTCTGGTGCAACAGATGATTGTGTATCTTTTCAGTTTCATGGCTTTGTTAGGCAAAGTGACATTGTCCCATTAGAGACAATGCTGTCCCATTAGAGACTACAAGCACCTCTCACTGAAGAAGCCTCTTGTTTCATAACATCACCTGAGGCTCTTTGATCTTTTGATGGCTCCAATGTGAGAGAGACATGAGGTACAGCCGGTTTGTGTACAAGTTTCACTTAACTTAACTATCAGTCTCTCAATGCAGTAAACATCCTCGTCTATCACAGTTGTTATTACTAGTCTCATAGACTGATGTGCGTATTGTTTTGGATGTTAATATACTTTCTTTTATCCTAGCTTACTGTAAACACAGAGGCAACTAAAAGTAAGCTATTTGTAAGGAGTCATGTGGCGCCAGGCGAGGTTCGGAAGTGTGAATGGTGAGCTCTGCGCCCTTTGCTAGTTTTAATACTTTTTGTGTCATAAACCGGTGAGATTCGATACACCCTGTTCCATAACTGTTCTATGAAGACAATATGTCAAAGAATTCAAAATCCTCGGGCTCTGGAGACATTAAAAGACACTTACGTGCTCAACCACTGAAACCAACACAAGGGGGCATTGATCGCCCTTCCTCAATTGGTCATGTCTCCTTCCCCACTACACACTCCACATCTGAGGACATTGACTGTCTCTCATCCACCTGATTAACAACTTTCCTCACAGGCCATACCTTGCTTCATGGTGCTGGCACAGGGATCGGTCGAGACAGGGTTGAATATCTGCCCGGTGTATTCTTTTCTGCACACCTCCTTCTACTGGTTCCACCACATATGTAGCCCCTTGAACATCTCTCACCAGATAAACCACTGGCACCCAGGTGTCTTGAATCTTATTTCTCCCCGCAGGATAGTGCTTTAAATACACCTGCTGTCCAACGGCTACCTCAGGACAATACATCTCACTCTCATGCCTGGCAACTCATTCTGCTGCCTTCTTATCAGCATATTCTCATGCTCTAGCATGGGCATCTTTGAGTCGTTCCTTGTGAACGGACAACCAGTTGGACTTCAAGCCCCCCTCCGGCTCTCACCCCACCAACGCACTCATACACCCTGAAAGGCATGATGAAGTGGGTCTTATGTCGGTCCTTCTCATGGACGGATACCTGATGATAGCCGCTCACAAGGTCGATAGATGAGAACACCTGGGCCTTACACAGCGCATCTAGGCTGTCATCTATTCGCGGCAGGGGAAACGCATCACGCTGAGTCTTTGAGTTCAGATTCCGGTAGTCTACACACAGCCGCAGACACCCGTCAGACTTCCGAACTAACACCACCAGGGAAGCATAAGCTCTAGAGCTTTCCTTAATGGCACCCTTCTTAAGTAGCCGTGAAATATGCTCCCTCACTTCCTCGAATTGGTTTGGAGGTATCCGTCTGTACGCTTGGGTGATGGGGATGTCGTCTGTCACAGGGATCTTGTGTTTCACCCGATCAGTGTGCTCAAGATACTCGTCACACACCGCAAACACATCCGTGTACCACCTCAGCAATGCTTGTAACTCTGCTTGTTGCGCAGGAGTTCCACCTCTGTCTCTGTCATTGACCTTACACAAACAGTGACTTCCTCATGATCCCCAGAAATCTTCTGAAAAGCTATGTTACAGAAACCACCCTCGACATGGCGACCTGGGGTCAGTACCCCCAGCCTTACTTTAGGAGGCAGCCAGAGATCTTCAGGCACTAGATTCAACACCCGTACCGGGAACACACCTTTACTGAAAGATACCACAGTGGGGACTAGGGCCAATCCCCCCCGGCAGTGGTGGCGCCCCCGGTTCAAGTATCACCACACTCGTAGCCTCAGGTAGCTCCTTATGTATTCAAACCCAAACAGTGGCAACAGAGGCTGCAGGCATGTGCATTTTGCATTATCCAGCTAGTCGAACTGTAGCAGTTAGCCCAATAAGTGCTGCTTCATGTACCTTACTAAAGGCATTTCGCCAATCTGAGTCTACTGTTCCCGCTAGAGCATTATCAAATTTGGCCAAAATCAGCTGCTTACAGCGCTGGGCAATGTTCATGCCAATAATGCCTGGAGGTGAATTATTGGCCTCGCCATCACTCCGGTCTCAGACTATCAAGAATCCACAGCCTGGTATCGTCACCTCCATTACCTGGATATCCAACTCAACATACCCCAAATACGGGAGAGGCAGTTTGTTAGTGGCTATAATCCTTAACGATTTAGTGGAGCTGTGCATATCCCTATCTTCCCCATGTAGGTGCCCTCTGAAGAAGCTCTCAGCCAGCGTACTCACATTGCTGCCCGTGTCTAAAAGACACTTGACAGCTATCCCCCCATACTGATTTCAACCTCGGGGCACTTGCCAATGGCACATTCCAAGAACTGCTCTTTAGTCAGAGGACTGCTGCTTGAGCCATGTGAACCCCCTCTCATTACTCGGTTCTGCGCAATGGAGGGGCTGCATTTCCCGGCTCAAATGCTTCTGCAGGGGCCAACACCTGGCCTTCCTGATTGCTCTGCGTGGTGCAATGGTGGTCTATGTGTCCCACACCCTCACACTTCAAGCAAATGGGATGACCATCTCGGGTATATTTGGGCCTAAGCTTAGTCTTTTGGGGCCTTTCAGGGCCCGAACTGGCTCTCTGAGGCTTGAGGCTTGAGGCTATGGACCGCATCCGTCAGCTCGCCGACTGCTTTACCTTGTTGTGCAACCACCTTAATTACCTCTTGCAAGGCAGTGCTCAGGTCACCCAATGAGGATGATGCTACGCTCGCAGATCCCACACCTCCCTCTACACCCAGGTCCAGGGTCTCTCCTCTGCACACCACATCAGCGCCTCTTGCCTGACCTCATATAGCATTGCACGAGGCCGGTCCTGCACTATTTTGCACAGTTCCCACCGGAGTATGGAGTCCCTTACCCCCTCAATGAACTGATTCCTCAGAGCTAGCTGTACATCGGACACCGCATTAGACGACTGTTGGAGTGCGGCGTTTAACATCACTGACAAGGCATGCGAATACTCCTGGAGGTCCTCCCCTTCTAATGTTTCCGCGTGTAGAGGGCGTGTAACAGCTTAAGGGATGTCCGCTGCTCTCGGAAAGCAGCCCTCAAATAAGCAAAAAGGTCCTGAGACAGTGCATCCACTCCCTTATACACAATTTAACCTCATCAAGTGCAGATCCCCTTAAATGTAACAAAATAAAGTCTACTTGATCCTCTGCATTCAATCCCCTTACCTGCATTACTCGCTCAAGTTCCCCGATAAACTCATCAACAGTCTGACAGTGTTTACCAGAGTCACCACAATAAGGTACAATTTGTCTTTCTCTGGGAATATAGACATAAGACCTGGTATTAACACTGCTCAAACTAGTAAGTGTAGACATAACTTGGTCGTGTCTCCTCCCCAGCTCCTGAATTTGAGGCTGGAGCTGTATGAAAGGGTTACCTCTCTCGTCATTGCCTGCCTCAGTGGCGGCACCAGTTCCTTGGTCATCCTCTTCCCAGCAGACCGCCTCCTCGGGTGTCTCTGTCTCCATGCCTCAGTTATCAAGAGTTCTAATCTCTGCAAAGTTAACACAAAAACACATTCTGATACAGACTTCAAGTTCTAGCAGGTCCTGATGCACTGGCTCTTCGTCTCCTCGCCGTCATTCCTGACTCGGTACAAAGCTCTATGCTGACTCTGTGGCACATGACCGGTTTTCACCACTACCGTTGTATGTATTTGGGATGAGAAATAAAAAAAGGGAAAAAAAGGAAACCTGCCCACAAAGGGAGACCCACAGAAAGGAACAATCCCACTTCTGACACCAAAAAGATGTGGCTGTGCGAACGTGCTTACTTTTAAAGAGACACAAACAGAGCAAGACATCTAATAGGGATTCTTTATTTCTGTCCACGCTCGAGAAAGACACGGCATTAATGTCTGTGGTTTCCGTTTGTGTGTAGGTGTTTTACACCAAAACTCACAACAGCAGCAATAGAACAAAAAAACAAATGTATAGTAGGATTCCAATATCTACAACACTTGTACTTCTGAAATACAATGTTCCAAAATAACAAAGAAAACAAAGAAAGATACAGAATAATAGTCAAACTATGTATATTTTTCCCTTATGGTTATTTTCCCAAAAGGAGTTACAGCTATGCCAAAGTGAGACAAGATACACAGAACTATTTAT
The DNA here is from genome assembly GCA_032164185.1 of Moxostoma hubbsi. Lineage (NCBI taxonomy): Eukaryota > Metazoa > Chordata > Actinopteri > Cypriniformes > Catostomidae > Moxostoma > Moxostoma hubbsi. The sequence continues at coordinate 27,238,321 of JAVLUX010000024.1, forward strand.
GGAAGTAATTGAACCCCTAATAAACAATGGTAGTGGCTTTTACAGTTTTTTTGTGTGAAGCTCTTCACCACACAGGAACAGTCACATGACTAATAACTCACATGTACAATTGCGTGTCTCGCTTCTCCCCTGCTCAATCTCTGTCACAGAGGCTTCTTCACTCTCACCCCGTGAAGATCTCTTGCACACGGAGAGAGATAAGTTCTGTACAAAAACTTAATTTTCCGACTGTCCAACGAACACACTCAAACAACCTGAGTGAGCTCTCACTCTATTCCTCAAAAATGCCGCTTCTCTCCACTCTAACACACACACATCAGCTGACACATTCGCACAGGGATCTCTAACATCGGACAATACATCAATACACAAGGGTGACCTCTAGGGGTATGTAGTCCAATTGCAGGCCATAATTGGCCTGGTCACATATATTCTCTACATGTACATGGTTGCGTGTATTTTGATTTCTTCAGATTTTCTGTATGTATATTGCTTTACGTTGCTTTCATTACATTCAGTATATTATATTAATCAGCATAAATGTACATACTGTTCTACATATTTATGATTGACAGGCCATGAGACAAAGAGAGAAAGAGAATGTGAGTTTATGTGAAAAAGAAAGAGAGAGAGAGAGAGAGAGAGAGAGAGAGAGAGAGAGAGAGAGAGAGAGAGAGAGAGAGAGAGAGAGAGAAACAGTTTCCTTCTCTCATTCCTTGCTCGAAGGCTTAGAATTCCATTGATCCATTTTTCAAATTTGCTAGTGACTTAGTACCCACTGGAGACAAGTTTAGTCTGAGTCTTGTATCCTCATTCACCTTAAGGTCACTAATATTTCAGCAGAACGACCACAAGGTTGTCCCATAATTTAGTCAAAGTATTGATCAACTGAAGATAAATGATTATCCACACATTAGACACACATCTCAGACACTCTTCCACACACACGCAGGAATGTTCTGGTGATTGTCATGTTTGTTTCTGTGTGCTGGAACATACCTCAGACAATCATCTGTTTGATAAAGCTGTATTAGATTTCAAAGATTCACTTTCAAGAGCTATAAATAAATAAACCCCATTAATGTGAAATCCTCTGGCAGAAGTATTGCATTGGAGAAGGAGAACACAGACAGTGTGTGTTCCCTCACTGACATGTTTAGTTATCGTCCATTTCTTTGCAGGTATGCAGCATAATAAGTTGTTGTGTTACAAAACCATCACCAATCCAGCACAATGTAAAATGTGAAATATAATTAAATTTATATGCTTTAAAATCTATTAGAAAAATTATTGATTATAAACAGCACTAGCCTGACAGAATGTGTGAATTATGGACCTCCAATTTCCTGAGGCCAAGAGTCAGTTCTTCTTTAGCAGGCCTCCTGTAAAGCACCAGTAGTAACAACTCTCAGTCAGAAGTTTTACACCAAAATCAATATCTTGTTGTCCTCTCATAAAAGAGTTCTGTTATGTTTCTGAGTGGCAACATTGTCTCAGATGTTCCCATCACATTCCTCAGAAGAAATAAAAAAGACAAAAAATGTTGATATACAGTAAATGTATAGAGCTATAATATTTATGTTGATATTATAGTAAATAAGGAGCTACATTTTGTTCTGTTTCTTACCCAAAGTGATTGCATTGCTTTAGAAGACATTAAACCACTCAAGTCGTATGGATTACGTTTATGCTATCTTTTTTGGAGCATGAACGTTTTGGACCCCATTGACTTATATTGTATGGAGAAAAACACCTTGTGCATTCCTCAAGATATTTTTAATAGTTTGTGTTTCGCAGAAGAAAGAAAGTCATACATGTTTGGGATGGTATGAGGGTGAGTAAGTGAGTAAATAAGAATTAAAATTTTTGGCTGAGCTATCCCTTTAAGAATAGACTCCATTGTCTCTCTATTTAATCTCATTACTGTTTCTCACACACATAACTATGGACTGCCAGTCCCCTTCCATTGTTATCTAGATGGGAATGTGTCTGTTTATTTTATTGGTGTAAGATTTAGTTGATTGCCAGGAGAAGTATTCAACAAAATGTGAAATATTGACTGAGACTCTTAAATCCTCCCATTCTTTCTAAACACAGACGAACACACACACATACATGCACACATCAATAAACCATTGAATTAATTGCATAACTTGGAGGAAGCTTGGAATGTAGACAAGGCACAATGCTGAAAGATTTAAAAGAGGTCTTTTTACAAGGCTCAGAGGAAAGTAACTCAGTTCTACTGTACTGATAAAGCAGCTGCTAAGTAAAGAGATTCTACATTTAGGATTTCGACTTTTCAGTTGTCTTCATGCTATTACATAACCCATATAAAAAAATATCAGATATACAGTAACCTAGAACACACATACAAATTCTTTCAAGCTTGGTCATGGAATGATGCTCTTTCATACAGGAGATTCAGATATCTGCTTGCCCTTAGAGTGCTAGAAAAACAAATACTCTGTTAAGATAATGAAAATAGCAGGGGGGAAAACAGGCAGAAAAGTCCATAGTCTGAGTTTGTGTCAAACATTTATTAGCTATTGGTCATTTTTGTTCCCAATTGGTAGAATTTAGAATAAATAGCTATGCGCGACCAAAAATAGCTGTACATTAATGGGAAAAACATGGGCGTACCACAGGGGACACAACACAAGGACATTTTGAGAATGGGTCAGTAAGTGTCTTTGTGAGTTTTGACTTAAAGGGGCACTTCACATTGGATTTTTTTTATTTTAGTTTTTTGGGTCTATTGCATTTTAGAATGAATTGTCTATTTAAATATGTTAGATGAACATTAGCATTTTTAAGATATCATGTCAAGTTAAAACATCTTTTAAAAATGTGTCTCGGGTCATCAGCATTTAATTGCACTGTGTTTGTTTTTGTTTTTAAAGCAAGAATATGTTCTGTGTGAGCCGTCTCGACATGATAAAGAAAATGCCGGAATTCTGTGAAAGTACAGAAACTTGGTTGAATTCACCTCTATGTAGGATTTTTATAAATTTGGTCAAGGGTGTAGGATTGGTTTGAAAGTTGGTAGGGATATATTACAAGGATAATATTCAAAATATTGGTATTAAGAAAATGCAAGAAAGTAATTTTAGTAATATTGGCGAAATAACATCCTCCCATTTCTAAGCATCGCTGTATTAAATATTTTTTTATAAATATGTGATATGCGATAAACTTGCGATTCATCTATGATTAATGAGTCATAATCAAATGTAATCTTTTTCAAGATTTACCTCGAGAAAATTATATAAAAAGGATACATAAAGTTACGTTCTGTAGAATGTATTATCCAGCATTAAATAAATGGAAATCAAAACAAAGTGTAGGGTAAATTAATAATTTACATGAGCGAAATTACATCACAAAATAACATAGAGAATGGAGCATTTATATTTTTCCCCACTTTCTGGTTTCCATCTCCTCTCACTCCCACATAATGTTTTCTCATATAGCTTATTTATCGGTACTTACATTTTTATCTGGAAAAAGTAGGCCTCCTGAACAAGCACATATTTTAGGCTTAGCTTACAACCAAAAACAATGTTCTTATCCAATGTGCAAAATAAAACATTTATTGGGAGTAGCATCATAATATCCTGCACCTCTTACGCAATTGTTCAAATTTTTAGGTGTCTTCCTCAGAAGGGGAATTACCGGCCAAAAAAGCAGAATCCCAAATTGGATTGCATGCAAAACTTAGGACATATTTCACTTTTTGACAGGAAATATTTGTACATGAAAAGTATGCTGGTTCAAATCTATTAATTGCAAGGATTGGATGTAAGATACCAATGTACATCTGCCAGAGAAATCTCTGAAATCTTACAAACGACTGTGATGCATCCCGAACAGCACTGAGAAAAGTAACAGGTGCCATGTGACAACACCGTTTATGCACTGCTTCAGAAGAGGTACAGTAGGACAATAATTTACACATGAATAATTATACAATGGACCTTTGTTGGTTGAGACATTTCCGATTTTCTGAAAGTTGGTAGGGGCATGTTCCTATCATTCCTACCTAGATCTACACCTTTGCTTGGAATGCAACTATAGCTCATTTGTTTATGTGGACAACCGTACAACAAATAACTGCACCATAAGTCCAAACAGAGACAACAGCCAAGTCAAAACAGGCTCAGAGTTTTTCTTACATAATACATTAATTGCACATTCACTGATTGATATAACCATATGTATGACCACTTGAAATTATTGACCACATTTCCTTTTCTGCATGTAACCGATAAAGGGGACATGACAATCTATCATATGTACCAAATCAAATCTCCTCATATGACTACAAAGACACGAGGTCATTGTTTGCACCCAGTGCATTACATACTGTGTGAACAGAGCATGAAACATGTTTATAGGTTGAGTTTGGATTTCAAGAACATTAATTGCAGCCTTTGTGTTGAGTGGGCATGTACCAAAGCAGACATCTGTTTTCAGAATATAGTGATTTGAAAGCGAGATTATCTCCGTTGAATGAACTTTAGACAGAGGTTAGAATAAACAAGCTCACATTCCATCACTGACCTCAAGGTATATGATATATAACCCTGTGAAATGTAATTTGAAACATCCATTGCCTCATGCATGATGGAAATACATACACACATGCATGCATATACTTCCATGGAACAGAGATGACTACCACCTTTCATCCTTCAGTACTCGTTAATGTGATTCTCACCATGATCACTTCTCTCTTTGGCTCTCTTGTTCCCTCGTCCTCTGTGTATCTCACCTTAATGAGCCCTAATCAGGTCAGAGGCGTAAAGGAATGTCCCGGTTATGCAAGATCTTGGATCTGACTCCAGGGAAAGTCACTGAGGTTAAAAAGGAGACAGTGAAAAGGGATTGTCACTCTGAGAGAATGAGTCAAGGGAGAGAAAAAGAAAGCGAGAGAGAGAGAAACCACATGATCAATTTTAGTCCCTTAACCTGTCAGGTGTGTTTTGATAAGTAAATCTTGACACCTATTTAGCAGTGACATCACACTACAAAACCATTATAGTTACACTTTTTACACTTAAAGTCTTTTGCAAGTCTATTAGTTCTTCAGATTAGTGGATTGGTTTCTGTATTCTTTAAAGCACCAAAATGATGTTTTTTTGTTTTCTAAAGAATAATAAAAATGGTTTTCATGGAATTTTAAAAGGTACTCCAAAGGCATCAGGCTGTAAAACCCTTTTTGGTTCCAATTAGAACCTTTGTTTTTAATTGTGGTGGTTCATCTTCTACATAAAGCCCTTCTGGTGTCCCTCAGTCATGTAACTTCATAGGTGAGGTGGCTTGGACCACCGATCTAATGGATATTAAGAGATTGTTCTTTGTTCGCATTTGTTTTGAATTCTTGCTCCCTTTCCGTAATTTTCCTTGTTGCAGTGGCCCTCTGCTGTGGTGAGTTGAGCAATAAGATTAGCGATGACATTTCATTATGAGTTTCAGTCACACCATAATGTCACAGTATGAGGGAGGATAGGGAAACTGGTTCACACATTTAACAAAGACAAAAGCTGCAATGCAGTTTGTACCTACAGATTTAAAAGGTACACAGGTTTCCTTGTAAAAATCCAATTTCAACAGTAAAAATACAGTTGAAATAAATCCATAGTGGGTTTTTTTTTCAATTAACGTTAAGATTTTAGGTTTAAATTCAAATGTAAATGAATAAGTGCTTTTGAATCAGGTTATTTTCCTGAAAATAGGGCGAATCAATAGTGAGGTGGAGAAATGTGACGTCAATAGAAGGTGGCAAGAGACAGCAAGAGGAGGAACGAGAACGGAAAGAAAAAGAATCAGTAGACTCAACAATTTTCCTGCAAAACAGCACTGCGTTCCTCCAATTCCCCAGGGAAACGGGAACTACACAAACCAGGGTGGGAGCATGTATGCATGTGTGTGCAGGAAGAACGATAGCACACTGAGGAAGAACACATTCAAACAAGAATCATTGGCAGACAACAATGTTGTTCAACCTGTGTAAGTTTAAGAATGCAGAAACATTGCATTCTACTTTAATTGACTGGAATTTCCTAAATAACTACAAAAAGACTAAGAGGCACATATTATGCTGTAAAGAAAATATTATCATCAAAAATAACCGTTTTCATTATATTCTTTGGTTGCGCAACACACTGCATTATTAGATCAGACCTTCAGGAGAACTCGGTGTTTGGATAGATGTTCTGGGATTTCTGACTAGCTCTAAACATGGTAAATGAACGAAATACTGATAATAGAACAAACAATAGTCTCTATATGTTTAATACAAAATTATCATTTATTTTCTTCAATATTTTGCCAGGCATGCCAGTAATACATATAAGTAGCCCAATAGGACACAAGTGCAAACATTTTAAGCACTGGTTAAAAATACCTAAATTAATTACAATATTTTTATATTCTCATATTTTCATAAAATACAGACTGTAGAAAAATACTTTTACACATTCTTTTTTAAAATAAAAAAATACACTTAATTCAAAGCCTTTTGCTTGTTGTGCGCTGTTCTTCTCAAATGCAAACATCTTCCACAACAGTCTGTAATATACACACCCCAAAAGACCTTCTTAATGGCCCCTCAGTTTAAGTACAATCACAGGGTCTCAAAACAAACCCCACTCAATCACTGACATTCTATTGGTGGAAAATATACCTCTCCTTTGCCATGATGCCCACACCAAACATAAAAATAACATACAGAAGATATTCAAATAGAAACGCAATATTGGTACAAGACGAATGTGCAATTATAGCAAACTTGATATAATGACTTAAAACAGAAAAAGTGGTTGTGTGGCACTCAACAGAAATTATGTGAGAAAGAACAGAATGTCGATTGTGGGTATGTACGATTATACCATCTTGAACTACTTGTACTTGTTGGTAGATTCGAGCATAACCTCTTTTTTTCTCCAAAAGTGCTTGAACAAAAAGGGATCTGACATTGAATAATTTGCATAAGTTCATTGCAGATACCACCCTGAAAGTTTGGTGCAACCTAACAGCTGGATTTGAAGCAACAGAAAAAGAGCCTTAATGGTGAAGTTTAAAATTTAGCAAATGAGAATAATGCGCTTGCGCTGAAGAAACATCAGTTCTTTGTAATATTTCACAATATGTGTTGGTCCAATTACAAATGATGAAGATTAAAACGTCAATTCCGCAGAGCTTCTTGTTTTCTTCTTACAAGGCTTCCTTTTCCCTTCCTACAAAGCTGCAGGCACATCCTGGGGAGACTTCAATTTGAGTTTGACCAATTACAGACAGCAGAGAAAAGGTTCAATCCAGGCTAAAATAATAATGTCTTAAGGATTTCAGAACCTTTATAAAGAACTTAAGAATGCTTTAAGGGTTTATAAAAGCTGTTCAGATCTCTCAGATATGTTGTAGACACACGTACATACCTCTGTGGTCACAAGGAAAATGTCTCAAATTCACACTGACAATGCCCAAACACCGACAGCTATACATCCTACACAACGATACACAAGAGACTTTACACACACATACACTGGTGCCACAAACACCTGAGTAGACTGCTGCTGTCCATTCCAAACCAGTTTGGTAGGTTGAGTCTTTCGGTCAGTAACACGGAGGAACCTCATTGGGCTGCAGAACTCAAGCTCTCCATTTATTGAGCAATCTTGTCTGTCACTTAACATATGAGTTCTTGCTGTATCTCAGGACGGGATGGGAAGGATTCTGAAAAACTGAAAGCATCCCGACCCGTCTTCAGCTCTCCCTGGCCCGGGAAGGTGGGAAATGAATTCATGACAACAAGCTCTGGGGAAGGTACAGGACTTTCGGGCTCAGATTCTGATTGGCTGGCTTCTTGTTCATTGAGAGGAGAGTCAACAGAATGGTGATGAGAGTGGCTGTTCAACCAGGGATGATTTAAACACTGTTCTGCAGTTGCTCGTTTTCTGCCAGGGGAACAAAAAACAGGAAAACTGTTAACAAAGTTAGACAAAAAAAAGGGGATGAAAGAGTGTGCTTAATATTATAGATGGATAATAATTTTGACAATATTTTTACAGATATTTACACTTTTGATGATCATTTCTTTAAGGTGTATATTGCTAATAAAATGTATTAAACTAATTATTTGTTGACTATGCACAGAATTAGGACTTGTAAAGCAAGCTATTCAATTCAGGCAGTAAGTGATGCATTTTTTTTAGCTATTATTGTGTCTAAAATTATCTAAAAGCTGTTAATGCAGTTGCTCATTTTCTAATTAAATGGCGAAAGATTTGGTTGAAAACGTCAAGTGTGCTTATTATCAGATGAGATTGAACAGTTTGACCAAAATTACCCAATATTTACAATTCAGTTATCGATTCTTTATTGTATGGTTTACCAATAAAGCTGAATATGGTTAGCAAAGATTAACTCAAAAACTAGGACAAACCTTTCAAGATTTGTGAGGTTAAAGATAAAGGTTAAATCTGACAATAAATTGTGTTAATTATTTGTTGCACAATATTAGTCTTGTAAAGCATGCTTTTCACCTTCAGACATGAGATTTAGCTGTTAGTGTGTCTAAAATCAGAGATAAAACCATTCAAAACGGGTAATCAGGCACTTAAATGGATAGCTCACCCAAAAATGTAAATTCTCTCATCTTTTACTCCCCTCATGCTGTCCCAGATGTGTATGATCCATGTTACCTTAAGCAATCTAATTGGTTTTGTGAGAGAACAGACAAAAATGACTTTTTTCCACTGTACATCTTGCCATTACAATCTCTAGGCTCTATCATGATTTCAAGCACGATTACACTTCCTAGTGCCTGATGCATTCACAGAGCACTAGATGGCTCTAGGAAGAGTAATCAAGCTTGAAATCCTGATCACCAAGGAGACTGCTGATGTCAAGATTTATCATGAAAAAGGAGTAATATTTTGGTCTGTTCTCACTCAAAACCGATGAGATCGCTTCAGAAAACAAATTAAAACCACTGGAGTCCTATGGATTACCTTTAAGCAGCCTTTGTGCTTTTCAGAGCTTCACAATTTTAGTCAACGCTCACTTGCATTTTATCAACCTACAGAGCTGAGATATTAGACTACAAATCTGGGATGGCATGAGGGTGAGTAAATTATGAACTATTGTGAACTATTCCTTTAAACATAAAAAAATAATAACTGTTAGTGGCCAATACCAGTCGCTCTCTCCTTTTTATATATTGATAAACAAGTTATCTTCAAAACTGAGTATCTCCTTCAGTCCAGCAAAAATGTGAGGGACATCGCTTTTTGGTTCCCAGGTTTCTCCTTCACTAAAATTACTCACACTCTGAGGAATTTTTCCACATAGCTTTAGGCTCTCATTTTTCCTCTCCTGCTTTCTCAGCACTTGATGATTTACAGGCATTAAGTTTCATGGAGCATGGACACACAGTGCTGGATCATAGACGGTGGCTGCTATCATTTCCAATAGAGCGGTGATGGTGACAGATCTGGACTGCTATTAGTTAAACAGACAGACCTGAAATGGCTTTCACTGCTCATCAGCTGCAGTAGGAGCTCAGTGATATGGGAAACCAGTAAGGCTGCAAGGCCATTACATTTTAATGAGAGGAACGAGGATTGCATTGAAATTACAGGTTCTGTTTATTATTCTACCGACGGGGGCAGTGCCAAGTAAAGCCACTCCATCAATCAGGTTATGTAAGCTTGACTAAACAAAACTCAAGCGTGACACTGTAATTTCCTGAAGCTGTAGTTTCTGATTCTAATCTACCGCACTCACAAATAATAGCCCCTTTCTCCTACCTGGGGTTTTTGATGAGCAGTGATTGGATGAAGTCCACAGCGAGGTCAGAGACGCCCTGAAAGACATCCTGCGAGTAGTCAACGTTGACCTGGGAGATGTTCAGGAAGGTCTCCTGTTTGTCGTCCCCCAGAAAAGGAGACTCTCCTGTCAGCATCACATAAGTTAGTACCCCAATACTCCTGTAAGAAGACAGGGGCAACACTTATCAGTAAAGGGCAACTCTATTAGAGAAGCACTTCATTAGTTTAAAACATCCGCTGTATTTACTGCGGTGAGAATGCTTTAACCAGATTTTTTACTTTTTTAAATAATAGTCATAGTTGTTGCTATGCAGCTGCTAAAGTGTTTAAGCGTTATGGGGTATCTATGGTGGTAACTTACTAGTCCACCCCCAAATCTTTATACTATTCTGGTCCCTAGATCTGGCTCAGGTAACTCCTTCAGTGTAAGCCTGTGAGGTTTTTCCATCCATTGGGTGAAAATATTTAGTTTTGAACACATTCCCTTTCCTTAAAAAGCCACATAGTTTGCATGATGAGTTGTGCTAAAGTTTAATACATCTGGTTAGAGGTTTAGAACAAATCCCTAGCCCAAAGTTGGTTAGCAAGCACCACTAATAATACATTAGCTGAAATTATGACAAGTAGCAAACGTTATAGAAAAGTAATGTTGGATGAGGTAAACGTTAGCCTGTCTAAAATATACAGAATGATGAACAAAAATAAAACAGAATGAGGTAAAAAAGGTCAAACACCTTTTACGCCAAACCAATGCGTGAGAACAAACTGGTGAATTTTCGAGGCACTGTTCTAGATTATCATAGTGTTGTAAATGGGTTGCACATGCTGGATTCAAGTTTACTGATAATGTGAGTCACCAACAGGTTTATTGGACTACTAAATTATAGCAACATGACACTATCCTTCATTTATATCTCTGCTTTTATGCCCCATTTAACCAGATGTCACATTGTTAAACTTATCTATGCTAAATGGTCTTTATAAAACACTTCATATGTATGTTGTCACATAGCTTGACACACACACGCACGCGCGCACGCACACACATGCAGGACTCTGACTTACCACATGTCAGTAGCTGTGCTGATGGGCTCATAGTTCAGAATTTCAGGAGCTAGAAAGACAGAAACACATTTATCAAAATGTCTGATAACCCTTCATACAACAGACACAGTACAAAACAAACATTTTCAGTATCTCAGCTGTCCTATACAAAGTGTTGTCCAAACATCCTGCGGACACATCTAGATAAATGGTCAGATGGGTTACTCATTAACATTTTAATCTTACAAATGTTCACATATTGCTTCTAAGAAAGGGGCCTTTGGCCTTTTCAGGCCACCTTGTTAGAGAGACGAGATAGGAACCCTTCTATAAAATTGAGTGCTGGATTTTAAGCTTGGCCTATAACATGTGTAGTACCATATAAATGCATTTACATGTTATAGTGCTTACATTGCAATGTCATTACAATAATAATAATTATTATTTGTACATGTACAGTCATATAGTTGTAAATTACATTTTAATTGAACTTAAATAGCAACTTAAAATGTAGGGACTATTAATAACATTTTATTTAAATGTAATACTGCATTTTTGATTAATACGTTTACATTTTTTAAGTTGAGAAAGAAATATTTGGTGGGTGGCATAACGAAGACAAGGGTTCCCTTTTCTAAAATCTCCTGAGAGTGAGGGGGTTGCAGCTTAGTCAACAGTCAAGTGAAGTTTCACTAATGCTACACAAGTTTTCAGTTTACTTAGAAAGCAAATTGACGCTCTGCAGGAAGCTTTGCGGTTTGCAAATTAGGGATGTCTGACTCACCCACATACTCAGGAGTGCCCAGGATCTCCCGTAATTCTGATGCACTGTCCACTCGACGCGACAAGCCGAAATCAACAATACGGATGTCGCCCAACGGCTGAGCACTGGTCAACAGGATGTTCTGAGGCTGGAGAAAACAACAAATACTGACATTAGTCAACATAAAATTTAAATGGACACATTCCTGGTCTTGTTGTGAACAACTCATTTGTGCTAAATAAAATGCTTGTCTTGATAATCTTCACATTTAAAAAAATAAATAATTCAAAATCTTCTATTACAAATTGCTCCACCACTAAAACCATGTTCTTTTGTCAACTAACATGATCAAATCCACTTATTTTTTAAACCCCTCTATGATCCATTCTGGTACGTAAAGTCTTTTCACTATCTACTCAACTCCCAATAGATAAAATCAAGTCTCGCCTTACAGATTTTATTGAATATCCTGACGCCTTCTGAAATCGGCAGATTACACACGTTAAATGGGTTGCAAACAGTGTTTCATGTTGACTTGAAGATTGTGGGAAAGTAATTGATGAATTACACCTTGAAATGACAAACTGAAGGACAGAACATCTTTTCCACATATACACATCACGTGCTGGGAAAATTACTGTTGTTAATAACAGCTTTTATGTCATTTAAATTTAAACAATCCAATACGTAAATGTGAAAATCATAAGCCATTCTTTAAACGCCCTATACAAAACTGTTTGTACCTCAAGCACACACCCAATTTACTGTAAATTAAATGAACCCTTTCCTTCAGTTATGTATCCTAAGGCACAAAACCGACAGGTGTGATGCCAGATTAGAGCCGTTCAAAGATTTAACACACCCAATTGAGCACAACGGATCAATTTCTCTGTCATTCCTTGTGAGAACAGGTTTGTCTTATTGTATGCCACAATTACAAACAGGACATGTTCATTGTATCAACTAAGAACACTACCAAAGGATGGGCTGCAGTTCAATTCCATTAACTCATGTTCTCCTAAACTTCTCTTCCCCGTTTAAACTCCATCCCTCCCTTCACACATGCTCTCTCTGTTCTGAGGCCAGTCTCATTAACATCTTTGATGAGAAAGACAACCACCTCTCACATTGAGACACCTTGTAAAGAAGAATATAAAAGGAAGATGCCTCTGAATGGTTAAAAAGTGCTGACCACAGGTTACGCAACAAATGTGAAGGTCAAAACAAAAGCTGGGGTTTATTGTATCCCAAAATGGAGTAAAAACAAACACTCATAACATCTCAGAGGAGACTAAAGGGGCAGCAATCATTTCTCAGACCACACTAAAGTGAACTTTAAAGGTGGTGTACATTACAACAAAACAGTTTTGGCAGTCCCACACAGCCAAACATAACAAAAAAAAGACTACCTTGAGACATTGCAGGCCACTGATTGCATAATCATAATGATAAACATGTGAAAAACATGAATATAAACATGGTACAATGACAAACACTTGCCTTGAGATCCAGATGCACCACGTTGTTTTGATGAAGACAGGTCACGCCCGTTAAAATCTGCTTGGCCAATCGGATGACATCTTTCTCTGTGAAGGCCTCATCATTGTCAGCAACACACTGGTTAAAAATTTCACCTCCAGCAGCACTGAGAAAAAGACAGAAAGGTTACAATGTAATTCTCAAGATCTCTCTCTTACACATAAACACACCCTGGATGGGGTCAAATTCCTTTCAAAAGGGACATTTGGACCCCCACCCCCCAAACTGTTTTTTTATTCTTTTCAAGAATTCAAACTTTTTGGGATACAAATTAAGTAAAAGTTGACCAAGGCTGTCGATCCCTAACATTCTAGGTCTAACAACGCCTTTTGTTCAATGATATAGGAAAAATTAATGCAGGTTTGGAACAACCTGAAGGTGAATAAACTCATCCCATTGCAACCAATCTAGAATCACAGTTTCAAACATGACAGTAAGGTCATTGTCCCAGTCGCTGATATCAGTTCTGTACCTCTCACGTCATCATTTTACTGCTGCAAGCAATAATATAAGACCTCAATAAACCAAACCTTAAAATAAAATTAAAAAAAAAAAATTAAAAAAAAAAAAGAAATCAGCCAGCAATCAACAGCACAGGCTCACCACCCACATCATACAACTTCAATGCCAGGTGTTCACTCTCTTAAATCATTATAATCTGTTCTCTCCAACAAGATGCCTAATTATCAAATTAGAGGAGACTTCTGGTACCAGCGAAGCGGTGGAACCTCAGCCTTACGTAACCGTTGCGAGGGCTACCGTGACCACAAGGATTTGCAGGCGGATACTCCTTTGGGCGATGAAAGACTGGGAAAATCAGGCCCATGTGTAGTGGATTTCTTGCTACACACACACATTCACTTTTCTATCTTAAGTGGACACTCTTTAGGCCTATGATTTTGAGCAAGTATGGTGTCTGTGTTACATAACCTCTCAATCCAGCTGAATAAATAGGCGATTCTTGGTACTGCTTATCAGATTAGCCATCAGAGGCTTATAAAGTAAGTAACACTGGGATATTGAGAACCTTTCACCTCCCTTTAATCAAACACATCAAAACAACTCAAGCTCTTAACCATAATCGAATAAACCCTCCACCATAAATTCCATCCCCAAGTCACTGATTTCTAAGTAATACCAGCAAAACACTCCCCAAAGAAACCTGATAATACTCACGCATGTGCAGGGTCACATCCTTACTGCCTTTCATGTACAGAATTTTTTAGGTTTTGTTGCAAGTAAGAGAAAATCTGAAACATCTATACAAGGATGAAACCAATAGGCCTACTCAATATTGGGGGGACCGAAGGTACATTCACATTTATTCATTTGGCAGACGCTTTTATCCAAAGCGACTCACAACTGTGTTCAGTCACTGAAAATGCTAAAATTATTTACAAAAATCCTGTATTGGGGGAATAGTGCAATGCGATGTGAGCAGAGACAGGAGATGATGAATGTAAAGACAGAGCAGTCAAAAGCAATGAGTGACTTAAGACATGGGAATGTGAACCAGAGGCAGAGATCCTTCAACAAATAAACTTCTTGTTTACAGGAACAGAAAACAGGGATACAAATATTCTACCCGCTACCAAGACCACCAAGAGTGTAGTTCCTCTCTAACGAGAACAGATCTAAACTATAAAAGGAACAATCTAGGCATGATTCTTAGTTTTTTAACAGAGGAAATAAGACAAGAAATTACTACCAAAAGATGATGATCCATAAATTAAGGGCTTTTAAGGGATATCAAGTCTCTGGAATATCAAAAAACCACGACAGCACATGGACAGTGCTCTCTAGAAGTTCCAAAATCTGCCCCCAAAAAGAAAGAGCTGTCAAGACTTCATATGTGACAAATGTCTTGACTCTCCAGTTTTACAGGGGATTAACAGTGGGCTGAACTAGAGGTGGTGGGACACTGTACATTTTCATCAGACAAAAGAACTTAACAAGCCACTGAACACTCTGTTTTGGAGAATTCTCAAGCATTTGATCAAGCAAATAAGCTAAACAGAGAAGAAAAGGTGATAACGATGAAGACTGGTGACAAGAGACTTGCATCAAAGCTTTCCCTGAAAGATAAATGTCAGACTGGGCATAGTAGTAGGGACAAAGTGAGGGATGGCCCATTTAATTTACAGGTTAAGCATTGAAAAACATGTCAACACAAATAACATAACATGGATAATATTTTGCTATCTGGCTGATAAAGTATTCATAGTAGCTGTTAGTGTGTTGCTGTGCAGATGCTAAGGGGCTCTGGGTAGATGCTAGGGTGCTTCTAGGGTATTCTTGGTGGTTGCTTATTGACACAAGTCAAAAGAACCCACCAATGGGTCACTATATGGTTTTCTGATTCCTAGATATGACTTGGATACATCCTTCAATGCAGGTCTAAGTTCATTTTGTTGACCATTAGGTGAAAATTGTACATGTAATTGTTTAGAAAAAGTAATAGCACACCTACTAAAGCTGCACAATTTAAGGCATCATTACATGATGTCCGTAACACAAATGGCACTGGAGTTATGCACCAAAGTTTTATGCCTGAATAATCACAAAGTAAGAGAAATAAGAACAAAGAATGTCAAGAATCTATAACCCAAGTTTCTTCTTGGTTGCTTGACTAATTGTTAGACCTGTTACTTGATTTGACCTGTTCCAATACAATGCTAGCTAGTACCTGAAACACAATAAAATAAACTCACTTTCCACCAAACACACGTATACACACGTATATATGGCCTAGGGTTAGTATATAATTATCCAAGACTCTATGCTGGTCTGTTACCACAAAGTTGCATGGGGTGTTTGTGTATGTTTGGTAAATGTAATTATAAATTCTTGTTCCCCATTTTACAGTAGCTTTGGTTTTAACTTTAAATGGCAGAGACAAGAATTCTGGTTGTTTCTGACTACAGAGGATGTGGGGATGCATTTCGAATTCAAGCGAGTACGTCACTGCTCTGCTTTCAGAAGAAAAGCCACAGGAAATGAAAATTAAAGTGTCTCTTTGGTTCAACTGGTTTTACTGCTAAACCTGCCCACGTCAAGTTAGAAGGATTTAACTAACACCAGAACAACAAAAATGAAAAAAGCAGACACATTGTTTTACAAAATCAGACACATTGTCCTTACACGCAAGCAAACAAGCAAAATGAAAACAGAAAAAACAAGAAGGGCTGAACTTTTCTTCAAAACCAAAGCATGAATAATCCATATACTTTCCATCACATGATGGAAAAACACTAACAGAATGGTATTTGGAGTGTGTTTGCCTAAATCTGACTGACAGGTGTGAGATCTCACACAACAACTGACGTCTAAATCCTGAGAAATACCTTCCTTATAAGGTAAACTCTGCACAGTTGATGGGTGTGCTTACATGTGTCATCGATTGGCATACAGTTGTCTCTTCAGAGGAAGTGGCTTAGTTGCATGCAGGAAGTGGGCTTACAATTGTTTTATTAATTTTTTTGGTAAGATACCTTGAGACAGAATGCAAATGTAATAGACCGATTTTTCAATACCTCCGTCATTCAACCAGTCAGATGCACTCAAAACATCAAAAAACAGAATGTAGAAACAGTTTACAAAAAAAAAAAGCAATACTGATCGCAGAGTAAAGGAAAAACACTAAATACCATCAACAAATTAAGAGAAACAAATAAGAGATATGAAAGATAGAGAAGCAGAGTGTTATGTAAAGCATTTTAAACTTAATGACCTATAATTTTCTCATTAGTGAATGTTTTCAGCTACTGTGTTACTGGAAAGACCAAAATAGTGTGACTACACTTCAGCTGATAATTTTGCATATAGCAAGACTTTTTTTTTTCTTGTTGTGAATACCCAATATTAAACTATGGTGAAGAGCTGTCGCAGTCATCACATACGAACACTTAAAGGGGAAATATTTTTTAAATGTTACTATACAAACAATATATTTTTAGGCCGATTCCCCCCGAAAAAATAAAGATTTAGTGTGTGTGTGTATTATATATATATATATATATATATATATATATATATATATATATATATATATAAATAAATAAATACACACACACACACACTAAATCTTTATTTTTTTAAATCTATATATATATAAAAAAAATACACACACACACACCCCCCTCCACAGATTTCATATTAGCAAACTATAGCTTTGGCAAGTCGTTTAGGACATCTACATTGTGCATGACGAATAATGTTTCCAACAATAGTTTACAGACAGATTGTTTCACTTAATTGACTATATCATAATTCCAGTGGGTCAGAAGTTTACATACACCAAGTTAACTGTGCCATTAAGCAACTTGTAAAATTCCAGAAAATGATGTCTCATTTAGCTTCTGATAGGCTAATTGGAGGTGTGCCTGTGGATGTATTTTAAGGCCTACCTTCAAATTCAGTGCACCTTTGCTTGACATCATGGGAAAATCAAAAGAAATCAGCAAAGACCTCAGAAAACAATTGTGGACCTCCACAAGCCTAGTTCATCCTTTTTCCAAAACTCTGAAGGTACCACGTACATCTGTACAAACAAGTATAAACACCATGGGACCACACAGCCATCATATCATTCAGGAAGACACATTCTGTCTCCTAGAGATGAACGTAGTTTGGTGTGAAAGTGCAAATCAATACCAGAATAACAGCAAAGGACCTTGTGAAGATGACAAGTATTTATATCCACAGTAAAACAAGTCCTATATTGACATAACGTGAAAGGCTGCTCAGCGAGAAAGAAGCCACTGCTCCAAAACAGCCATAAAAGCACTACAGACTACAGTTTGCAAGTGCACATGGGGACAAAGATCTTATTTTTTGGAGAAATGTCCTCTGGTCTGAAGAAACAAATTAAAAAATTGTTTGTCCATAATGACCATCGTTATGTTTGGAGGAAAAAAGGGTGAGGCTTGAAAGCAGATCACAACCATCCCAACCATGAAGCATTGGGGTGGGCAGCATCATGTTGTGGGGGTGCTTTGCTGCAGGAGGGACTGGTACACCTCACAAAATAGTTGGCATCATGAGAAAGAAAAATGTTGTGGCTATATTGAAGCAACATCTCAAGACATCAGCCAGGGAGTTAAAGCTCGGCCGTAAACGGGTCTTCCAAATGGACAATGACCACAAGCATACCTCCAACATTGTGGCAAAATGGCTCAAGGACAACAAAGTCAAGGTATTGGAGTGGCCATAACAAAGCCCTGACCTCAACCCGATAGAAAATTTGTGGGCAGAACTGAAAGAGCATTTGCGAGCATGGAGGCCTACAAACCTGACTCAGTTACACCAGTTATGTCTGGAGGAACGAGCCAAAAATCCAGCAACTTATTGTGAGAAGCTTGTGGAAGGCTACCCAAAAAGTTTGACCCAAGTTAATCAATTTTAAGGCAGTGCTACTAAATACTAAAAAAAGTTTATGTAATCTTCCGACCCACTGGGAATGTGATTAAATAAATAAAAGCTGAAATAAATAATTCTCTTTACTATTATTCTGACATTTCAAATTCTTAAAATAAAGTAGTGATCCTAACTGACCTAAGACTCGAAATGTTTTCAATGATTAAATGTCAAGAATTGTGAAAAACTAAGTTTAAATATATTTGGGTATGGTGTATGTGAACTTCTAACTTCAACTGTATGTTAGGGGTTGTCACACCAAATGTATCCTTGCGCAAAAAAAAAAAAAAAAAGTTAAGATGCAGCACCAAAAACACGCGCGTCTTGAGATACGTTTTTAATAGTTGAAGTTCTTTTTAACTTGACAAATCTGGCACACTTATGCGAGATGCTGAAAAAAACAAACAGCAACGTTCAAAGACGTCCATCTAGTGCACGTTTACATTAGAAAACAACTGCAAAGCAACACACATGGATATAAAACGTGTTCCGGGTAAACGGCCCCTTAATCGGACTTTGCAAAAGATGGACTGTATGATTTCAGTCGGACTAAAACATTTTCATGACATGATTAAATATAAAGATAAAATCAATGTGGTGACTGTGAATACTTCTACAATGGCATCTAAAACTGAAAACTACTGATTTTAAATGATGCTTCATCCAAGCCACTAGGTGTCAATGCAAGTCCAAGATGACAAAGATTAAAAGTTACTGAGTTCACCTTTTAGCACCTTCTGTAGATTACAGCAGTGAATATAGGTTAACAACACTTTAGGTTCCAAAAGCTATTACATTCATAGGGTCTTCAAATATTTTGTGGCAACATATTGGGTTTCATATATATTGGATAATTTTAAGTGAGGTCTCAAAAATATTGAACGTTTTCACTGATGGGACTGATTCTTTAAGTTCAACAGAAAATTACAGGGGAAAGGAAACTGGTTTTGTGACTCTGAATTTGGCGTAGGCGCAGTGTGGTCAGGCAATGAAAACGGCGCTCAGTTTGGGGTGGTTTCTGAGAAGTGGAAACGAGTGTGTTCTGATTTGACCCCTCTTGAGGAGCAATCGCTAGATCATCATATTCTCATGAGAGCGAATTTATCAATTTGTTTCTTTTGATTTTATTTTGACTGTTTTTGTATTGGAACATTGAGCTCCCTTTGCTAAACAAGAACTAGTTCAACTGTGGTCTGTGGTAAAATTCAGTAAGGTACAAACACACACAAACTATCGAGTTATGAAAGATTCATCTTTGTGCCTGTAATTCTAATCAACTTGGAATTGTTATGCATCATAAAACAAAATGCATAACAGAGCTTTCTTTGTCAGGGCATTTTGCTGGATTACTGGCCAACAGAAGTTGCAAACTCATCTATGCGTGTCTTACCATTCTAACACGAGGATGATTTCTGTGGTGGTCTCGTAGACTTCATGCAGTGCCACGACATAAGGATTCACCTCTGCCGATTCCAGCACCGCAATCTCATTCAGAATGTCACCACGACAATCCTGACCCTTCCGCCTTTTCCTCAAGAACTTTGCAGCATGCTCCTTCCCAGTAGTCTTTTCCACACACTTCTTTACTACGGCAAACTTGCCCCTAAGTGCACACAAAAAAATAAAAATAAAAATACAAACATACACAGAATAATTAGTTAAAACTGTTTGGGAAAGGGTAAAACAGAATAAGGCTCTCAAAATATAATCATTTGACAATGAGCTAACATTAATGTTCACTTAAAACTTAGATTTAGACTACATCCACACTAATGATGGAAAAATTATAGAAATTTTCGAAATGCTGAAAATGGCGTTTTCAAACAAAAACAGGATGTGGCCTGAATTCCACAACATAATTCTAATTGGTCAGTTGCGGAATTCTGTGGTCAAATGTTTGAGGAGCGCTAAAAGAGAATATTTAGCAGAAACGGGACACTTATATTATAATGAATGGTAGAAATTGGAACGCCCAACCAAGGAGCTCTAAGCGCCCAATCGTCAACGGACTTAGAAAGGAAGTCCAGCCTTAAAGGTAAAAGAGCCAAATCGCCTTTTAGATAGACATCACCTGTCAATCAACTCGAGAATGCGCATGCACATTAGCTATACAAGCTGGGAAAATTGCATGTTAACGTAATAGGAGATAAATAAGAATAATTTGATTATAATATCTAATTTTAATGCTGATTTTATCGTAATCTTGACCAACTGTTTTTGGGATTTCTTTATCTCCCCATTCAAGTAGATAGGAGCTGCACTGGCATAACTGGAAATAGTCTCCAGAGAGCATTCCAAAGATGGACGACAGTGGACTAACTTGCTAGAAAGACTTTGGCGCAAATCAAAATAATTGGCCAGCATCTCAGGCAACCGATTTCAACCGGTGTCTCACATCTTTGCAATCTTTCTCAAAAATAAAGCTATTTCAAATCAATATTTCACCTCAATTTATTTATTTGGTAAGAAGCCAAGTAATAAGCAGAACAATGTTCGGTTACTTATGTACTGGGTTTCATTCATTACACATCAGAGAGAACAAACTTGTACAACAAGTTCACAAGTTACCATTAAGTTAGTATGGTGATAATTCCTGCCAAAAGACAGAAACAGAGTTTAAGAGTGTTGCTCACTGATAAGACATTTGTCCGTTATTCTTAGAAAAAAAAAGCTGCCTATCTGCCTGATCGTGGCCATCACTATAATGAGAGAAAGGTGTTAAAGAGTAAGGTGACGAGCCTTCTCTCCCTCTCCCGCAGACAGACACATGACCACACCCCCATCCCACATTGACCCACATGTAATGAGCAAGCTGCTACTATAGACACACACACACACACACACACACACACACACACACACACACACACACACCTGAATAGAGCTGTTCAGTACAACAGACTTTTCAATTTTTGAGTTCCCTCATGAATTTCTAAAGTATTTTAAGAATGAAATAAGGTCTGTGGTTAACATAACTTGAAGAGACTTTCCGGTTTTGTTCCAAGTTGCTACATAAGGAGAACATTGACTTATTACCACCATGCCATGTCAAGCACATATGTGAGGAAACCCATGGTGAATTAGCCTTCCGGATTGGCCAACAAATTGCCAAAAAAATTAGCAGCTCTTTTGGGCTGATGATCTAAAGACGAAAGATGATGGAGTGAGAACATCTTTTTATTCTTTAAGGCACCCATTTCTCACTATCATGATCATTCACTCCTCTCTTCCTGAGATTCAGGGAGAGCCTGACACACAGATGATAAGAATAACAGTTGGAACTGTCAAAGTAAGCTCGCTCTCACACAGTCTCATTCACAACTGACTTCCTACTACCTCCCTTCTCTGACCTCTGCACACATCTATCTGTCAAAAGACACACAGGCTGCTGCACACACACACAAAGGGGAGGCCTGTCAGTGAAGACATTCTCTTATCTGACAGCGAGAGGGACGAATGGCTCTTTACCACACCAACCCCGCCTCCTCTTTAGGCCATCTCATAAAGAGACACCAGTTTGTGTGTGCTAGAGATCTCAAAAGACAGACCACCCACTCTTCCCAGACTCTTTTATTGAGATCCCACCTTAGTTTAGCCAATGACCAAAGATGACACTTAAAAGCAAAATACAGCCCCTGTGACCTCTTCCCTGTCCACAGCTTGTCTCTTACAATATACGTCTCCATTAACACCCTACTTAAGTTACAGTTTTCTTTCCCAAGATGATGCATTTCCAATTGAAATGGGTAGTTGGGGAAGGAAATAAAAAAGAAGAAAATATTGAAGGGCTTTTTTTAAAAAAAAAAAAAACAATATAATTTAAAGGAATATTCTGGTTTTATTTGTGATTAAAATTAAAATTGTTGATTACCAAATTAAATTTTGTTTAGTCCCTCCTTTTCTTAAAAAAATAAAAGCAAAAATCGAGACTACGGTGTGGCACTTAAAATGCAAGTGAATGGGGACAATTTTTGGAGGGTTAAAACACAGAAATGTGAAGCCTTATAATTCATACAAGTGCTTTTATAAAATGATGTTATAACTTGTGTATTATCTGAGCTGTAAAGTTGTTTAAATTGTATTTTTTTTTTAGTCATTTTATGGTTATGGATACATTGTCATGGAAACCAAGTTGTAAAATTGGCTATAACTTAACACAGAAAAGGTTAGTAAGTGATATCACACTAAAATCATGTTAGCACACATTGTTTATGTATTGTGTCTATACTTTTGGTAGAGTATTTTAATGGTCAAAAAATGACCCCATTCACTTCAACTGCAAGTAGATCACTGTGCTTTTTTTTTTTTTTTAGAAAAGTGCAAGACAAAATAATTTTTTGTGGTAATCAATATTATGCCACAAAAGCTGTTGCTTGAGATTAACTTGTATTGAACCCAGAATATTCCTTTAACTTTAAGCCAGGAAACATTGATTTGCTACTTGCTATTGCTTTTCAGAGGCAGATGGTATTAGGGTAAGGGAAAGTTCTCATTGTAGAGAACAGCTGAAATGAAGTGGTATGTTTTTAACTGGTATAGTCATTAAGGAAAATCATTTAAATGTCCTGAAGGTCCTTCAAAAGAAAGTGGATATGCAGTCTGGCCTCTGAGACAAGATAGAAAAAGACATAACCACAAATAAAGTGTATAGGGTGGTGACGAGGTGAAAGGTCATTGCATTAAGCTGCCGTATTTGCCCCCAACAAATTGGTCTTCCCCTCTTCTCAGAAGGGTTGTGAAAGAGCATGACGATGGCTGGACTGTGATGGGCTTGCTGGAGTGTGGAATATCATGACAGCAAGTTTGGGAGTTTTTTTTCAGAGCCCTGCTTCTTATTTACAAAGCACCAGCAATTCAGTTTAAGCAGGTGTAACATATACCGAAAGTGTTGCGCCGTATTTGAACTAAGTTATTGCCATTCTTTTCAGAGCAAATATGCTACTTTTCTATGTCATGTAGACTTATTTTAGATAAGCAACTTATAAATCAGCACTATTTGCAAGTGATTGAATACTCTTTTACATTAAAGTGTGCCAGACTGCGGAATCGACATGCAAAATTGGGTTAAAAACTACGTTCAACATATTTTTGGCCAAATCTGAATTGCATTAGTTCTTTCATGAAAACAAGTACTAAGTGGAACAGGTGCTAAAAGTAAAGACAGTGCATGCAAATAAACCACACTTTCGGGTGGCGTAATTCATACTTAGCAAATTTTCCCCAGGTTCATTTGGTATTTGAGGCAACATTACGAAAACATTTATTATCCTCTTTTTATTCACAAAACAGTCATCCTCAGTCTACATCAATGACTCAAGAGCAGATAGAAGGAAATGTATGTGTATTCATCTTCAGCAATGACCCAGATACTGTGGTGGTTAGACTTCCTGTGTAAAATCAAACCATCACTCTCACTGTCTGTCTCCATTTCCCAATTTCATACTCTTGCCCAGATGGCAGAAGCATGTCCACTTTCTAAAAAGACTGACTATATATACAGTCAAAGAAGATTGGATAAACACTTTCAAACCTCAAACACATGCAGGGATATACAAACTCAAGCCATTATTCGAGGCGAATCGTACACCCCCGTTATTAAGAGACAGACTGAATCACATGCACAGCTGGCCAGTCTGCTACTGGTATGGCAGGGGGCTCACTGGCTCAGTCAACATCCCACAATTCTGTAGTGAAATATTTTCCCATTCAGACCACCTCGACTGATGCTCAGCTGAACTTATGAACCTTTTAATGGCTTCCTGAGTATAAAAATTAGATTACCAAAACAGCCACACAGCAAGAGAAAAAAAAATATTGGATAGTATCACAAAAATTCTGTAAACACGAATGAAGTCAACAGAATATTTCTGGAGAGATGATGCCAAGACTAATAACGCTGTATGTGAAGGGTCCTAGGGTTGCAATGCCACTACTAGATTTGCAGCAAACTCTGATGTCAAATTATGCAGTGATCAGGGAGGAAGAGGTGGGATTTTGAAGGTTAGAGTTCAACTCATTTTGGGATACACTTGGGGAAATCCAAAGATGATGCGCTTAAAAATAACCTTTTAACTAAACAAACCAGGGAACAACTCTGAAGGACTTTTAATAATTAGAACACCAACAAAATTCAACAGGTATTAAGAGACATTGTCCAAAGCAGTTAGGACTCTTGGTACTCAACATAAAGGGATCAAGAGAGAGCCCCCTCCACACTTACAATTGTTACAATCAGACGAATTCCTAAATATTGGGCAGAAAATGACTTGAAATGGGACAAGAACCAAACACACCAATGTCAACCAAACAACTAATCTTCCATCACAAACAATAATCAATGCTGTTTGGGAATAAAGTTTGGATCTGATTTTGTGGAAAAAAAGAATATTACTGTTGGAGCCATGTGGCAAATGAATGGAGTGCTGACAACAGGGCCAGATGGTTTGGCCATTCACTTAGACTCTTTCACTCACACACACACTGAACATACACTCTCCTGTCAATGTTACACACCACTGACTCTAGTGGGTTAGGGTGCACATATGTGTGTGTGTATATGCATACTGCCAGTAGACAATCTAGGGGAGTGGGTATTTTATGATCATCTGGAGAGATGAAGAATGAATCAAAGTCATGTCAAGTGTTCAGGTTCATTCCACACTGACCCCTGTGCAGACTTAAATTAAAATGTTTTAAATTATTTGATTTGAGAAAACACACTTAAGGAATAGTTCACACAAAAAATTTAAATTTGCAGATAATTTACTCACCCTCAGGCCATCCAAGCTGTATATGACCTTTTGTCATCAGAACAGGATTTAAGATTTTTTATGAAAGTATGCCATGTTTTTAGCTTCATCCAATGTAATTAGCGATTATTTGCACACAAATGTATCAATTCACTTCAGAAAACATTTAATCGATTGGAGTCGTGTGGATTACTTTTATGCTGACTAAGTGTGCTTTTTGACTGTCAAAAATTGGTGTCCATTCACTTGCATTGGATGAAGCTATAAACCATACTTTCCTAAAAACCTTAAATCCTGTTCTGATGAAGAAAGAAGGCCATATACTTCTTGGATGACCTGCGGGTGAGTAAATTATCTGCAAATTTTCATTTTTGGGTGAACATTAATGGAACGCACTTGTGTCCGTCATGATTTTTTTCTATGTAAAGGTAAAACCGGACCTACTCAACCCGCTCTGAGTGGGATTCGAACTAGCCTCTCCAGCATGGGAGGCGCGCATGCTAACGATGAGGCTAAAGGCTACAGCCCCTAGCGTCAGAAGCTGAGGTCAACACACCACACAGCTATCATGTATCAGCAGGCTCCCACTACACTCACCCCCCTAAACCTCACTCCAATCTGGGTCATGGCACCACTGTTAACGGTCCTGCTCGACCCTCTCAAACAGGATTAGAACCAGCACCTCTGGCATGGAAGGCGGGTGCGCTAACAAAAAATGCACCTCTTGAAGCCAGGGGAGGGAGGTTTACACACTGCAGAGATATCACTTAGCCTACCAGCAGGGTTGGGAGTAACGAAATACAAGTAACGGGAAACACTTTGATGCGTTACATTCATAAATGCAGACAGAGAAGTTTGACGCACAAGAAGCGTCTCAAGTAGGAGCCGCTTTTTGAGACGTCGTGTCAGATACAAAATAAATAAATACCGTTTTAGAATTGCCTCTCGAAGCACTGCGTTTGGTTATATCTTATATGCGTTGCGTCTTGCTTTTTAGGTCCTCCGAACGACCCTGGAAATGTCAGGTTTACAGTTCACGGTAACAAATTGTCTACGCTGCACGCGACCGACGCAATTAAACGCTCCCATTTTAATTAATTGAGCTCTCAGGGCTACAATTGAAGTTGCGTTCATTATTATAGGAACGTTTTAATTTTACAGCGTCGCTCGCTTGTTTGCAGTAAACACAGGGTGTGAGGTATATCTTTTTTTTTAAAAAAAAAAAATGCTTTAACGCGTGCAATGAGCCAAACGAACCTTTTGGCATGCAGCTGGCGGTGATTTACACTCGATTAATTGTTGCACCGGTTTCCACGTTTGTGAATCACCGGCGGGCATCATATAACTAACCATTTTGTTAAACTTTATTTTTTTTTATGCATTAATTGGTATAAATTATTTAAAAGAAATTACCTGCCAAGCTCTTTTCCGACCAGGTCATAGCTGTTCTTGAAGGGGTCGGTCCTTATCCGCGTGCGAATCTTTGTGACCATTCCGTTCCTGTTCATCATTACGCTGTCTTGCTGTTACAGTCCTGCTGCGGGATAAAGTCTGGTGTTCTCCGAAACACTGGGCAAAAATATATAAATGTTTAGTCCATCAGGTCACTATCAAGACAAATTTGGTGAGGGGGAAAAGATGCAGCTTAGATAAATAAACTGTTGCGCGGATAAAATCGGTAAAGCAAATGATTCCCTTGCCACAACGGTTGACGTTGCACAAACTTTACTTCTGAAAGTTGTATGGGTTCAAAGAAACTCACAGGATTTGTTAAGAAACGCGAAAGATCACCCCCGTCCAAGTATCGGTAATTCAGTATGACAATACGGACAAACATTCCAAAGCAATAGGCGCATGAAAAACCCCGCCCCCAGTAAACGCGACCAATGGGAGTCTAGGGGGCGGGGGTACGGCATGGGAATGTTGTGAAATTTGAACAGAGAAATGTGCACATTGACATCTCAGGTGACTCCCATATGAAGATTGACTATAAATATCTCACTCTCCCCCTCAATCACATTTTCTCTCTGGCATACGATTTAAAAATACACTAATATATTAAGGTGTGCTTGTTTGTTCATTCAACAAGTGTGTTGATTTCCTCGTTGTCAGTAGCAACAACCAAGCCAAAAAGTGCCCTACCCTGCCTTGCCTACTCATTATAAAATGAGACTTTAGGAAACAAAAGGAATGCGACTGAAGTCTTTAAAAAGGAACATCACCTAAATTGCATAGGTGTTTTCTAGGCAACACAAGGCAAGTCACCTAGAAACAGGGGGAAAGACAGTATGAAACTAAAACTGTTGAATATACAGATTAGTGGCAGACAGGGAGTGAAAGAGGGTGTGAGAGCTGGTATGACAGGAATCTTGACACTCATAAGGTAATTGGTGTTTGCAAATGACAAAACTGTGTGTGTGTCTGTGTGTGTGTGTGTGTGTGTGTGTGTGTGGAAGTTGTGCATAGTAGATAACAGTGTTGGTATCTAGGTTATTAATGTGAATCAATCTCTATCTATCTATCTATCTATCTATCTATCTATCTATCTATCTATCTATCTATCTATCTATCTATCTATCTGTCTGTCTGTCTGTCCGTCCATCCATCTATTAACCTTAGATAGGAAGAAAGAAAGAAAAGTTCCTAAAGGATGTGTAAGCAAGGGTAGAATTGGGGAACATTTCTTTCATTTCTGCTTTGTGTGTGTCTTTATGTCTGTTGTGGTCCAAATGGTCTTGCTTAAAACCAGTAATGTGTAATAAGTAATAAAATAAAATAAAATAAAAACAAAGAGCCATATGATAGCATAAAGTGTCAGAAAGCAAGAGAGAGAGAGAGTTCCAAGGGAGAGGTGACAAGATGAGCCTGTGAACATTGTTGCATTTAATGCCATTTAAAAAAAGGACGAACGCAAGTTTTTGACAGATTCAGGGACAAATGGAAAACGTCCTCTTCAAGCAAATAATATAATATAATATAATTATAAGTACAAAACTATCAAACACACCTGCAAACTGTAGCTAATTGCTGGTCCTTTTCTAGAAAAAAAAGCCAAGCTAAAACAAAAGGGCTAACTACAGTGAATAGCTTTTCAATTTGCATACTCATGAAGAAAAAGCCAATCAACTGTGAGTTCTAAGGAAGTTACTGTAGACTTTGACAGTTGAAACCAGTCTGGCCATTCTCATAACCGCTTTCATCAACAAGGTGTTTACACATGCAAAACTACCCCTTCCTGGATGTTTTTTTTTTCCTGACAATTGTTTTGTTTAAATTGTTAAATTCTAGAGACTGTTGTGTGTGAAAATCAGAGGAGATCAGAAGTTATAGAAATACTCAAACCAGCCCGTCTGGCACCAACAATCATCCATGCAATTATCTAATCAGCCAATCATGTGGCAGCAGTGCAATGCATACAATCATGCAGATACATGTCAGGAGCTTCATTTAATGTTCACATCAACCATCAGAATGGTGAAAAAAATTTGATTTCAATGATTTGGACCGTGGCATGATTGTTGGTGCCAGACAGGCTGGTTTGAGTTGAGCTGGAAATCCTCAGAGTTGGGGAACATTGTCAGAGCACTCTCCAGATCATCACTGATCCTCCACCTTGACATCTAAAGGTTAGACGGAGACCTGGAGAGGCTTTTAAGCCACAATGTCTCGCACCCACTGTGAAATTTGGTGGAGGATTGGTGATGATCTGGGGGTGCTTCAGAAAGGCTGGAACCAGGCAGATTCATCTTTGTGAAGGATGCATGAATCAAGCCACATACAAGGTTATCATGGAAGAAAACTTGCTTTCTTCTGCACTGACAATGTTCCCCAACTCTGAGGACTGTTTTTTTCCAGCAGGACAATACTCCTTGCCACACAGCCAGGCAAATCAAGGTTTGGATGGAAGACCACCAGATCAAGACCCTGTCCTGGCCAGCCCAATCGACAGACCAGAACCCTATTGAAAACCTCTGGAATGTGATCAAGAGGAAGATGGATTACCACAAGCCATCAAACAAAGTTGAGCAGCTTGAATGTTTGTGCCAGGAGTGACATAAAGTCACCCAACAGCAATATGAAAGACTGGGAGAGAGCGTGCAAAGATGCATGAAAGCTTTGATTGAAAATCAGGGTTCCCCGTCTGTCGCTCACTTCGACGTTGTGTCGAAGAAGCAACACTAGGGGTCTCTCTTGAGCGCCTTTTGCTTCTCTGATCTATGAGAAAAGGCCAATGAGAAATTGGCAGACAGAATTTGCATCTCCCGTATAAAGGGAGGGAAATGCATCTGTTTCATTCAGAAATTTTCTTCGGAGCCGACTGGTTGTGTATGCAGCGAGCTGCGAGTCACACACTGCTCCTCCCATCTCTGAGTGTGATTGCTGTTGGATCTACGGCGCATATCAGCGGCTTTCTCCCTTCTCTGCACGGCAGTGCAGCTTTGCCCCTGGGTGCTTTGACAGCACAGTTAAAAGAGTTTCTTTCTCTAAAAGAGTTATTTCCTCTAAAAGAGCAAATACACAGCTGGCGTTGAACGTCCTTTTCAGGACGCATCTTTATAAAGATGCCCTTCCGCCCATGTGTAGTTCCTGGATGCGGTAGAGTGCTCTCCGCTCCTGATGGCCACAGGCGCTGTCTCATGTGTCTGGGCAGCGATCACACCGAGGCAGCGTTTGTGGATGGCTCATGTCCTCACTGCAAGAACATGACCATGGCAACATTGCAGTCGCGGCTTTCCTTCCTCAGAAGGAACGACACTCCAGCCGCCCCCCGCGTCGCTCCTTCTTTCCACGGGATTGAGGATGACGCAGCTGGCGATGGAGGCGATTTGGGGATGGCAGCAGGCTTGGCTTCGCCGGGCCCCCAGGCACGCTCGTTGACTTCTGTCCTGGCTCGAGGCAACAGCGGCTCGCCTCTCAGCCAGCCTGCCTATCCTCTTGAGTCCCCCGAACCCGGATGAGCTCGCCGCTGCATCGGAGAGTGGTCCGGCGTCTGACGCGGATGACTCGACTGGCCTGCCACCTTCGGGCCAGCACGCCCAGTCTGAGGCTGACGCCCAGATGTCCTACATGCTTTCCCGGGCCGCTGTCAGCGTGGGGCTGGACTGGAACCCTCCGTCCTCCCCACAGCCTTCGCGGATGGATGATTGGCTCCCCGCTCACAGAAACCCCCCCCCCGGTCCCTTTCTTCACGGAAGTGCTTGATGAGCTGACAAGTTCGTGGAGGACACCCTTCTCTACCCATCACGATGGCGGAGCGGCCCATGGGTACACAGCGGTCCCCCAGGTGGACATAGCGTTCTTGGTCTCAGTCTTCACTGACCTCCAAAGCCTACAGTGCTACCGGGGTGGCCGTTTCCACCCTGCATGCCATGGCCCTCCTGCAAGTCCACCAGGCCAAGGCACTTAAAGATCTGCACTTGGGTAGTTCTGGTCCTGACGTGCTGCAGGAACTGTGCTCAGCGACTGACCTCGCCCTCAGGGCCACGAAGGTCCCAGCGCGGTCACTTGGGCAGGCGATGGCCTCTCTCGTGGTTCAGGAACGTCATCTGTGGCTGAACTTGGTCGAGATGCACGAAGTGCACAAGACACGCTTCCTCAACGCACCTGACTCCCAATTCGGTCTTTTCGGCGACACCGTCGAGGACTTCGCCCAGCAGTTCTCGCGGTGAAAAAGCAGATGGAGGCCATATCATACATCCTGCCCTGCTGCAAACCTGCCGCCACGGGCCACGCTCCGTTGGCTCACCGAGTGCGTCCTCCTGCGGCTAAGAAACGTGCAGCTCCGCCTCAACCCAGGCCCAGCTCTCAGCCCCTGCATCGAGTGCCCCGCAGGAAGCGCACGCTCCCGACTCGCGGACCCCTTCGAGGACCCGGAAGGCTCCCAAGCGGTCATGAGACGCCCGACCCAGAGACCAAGACATTCGCTCCGGAGCTGGTAAGAAGACCACTCCATCCCCTGGTGGAGGGCCGGGAGGAGAATCCTATGTTGAATTTATTTCATTTGCCGCACCCTCTTCAGGCTTCGGTACCCACATTCTCAATAACAGAGCTATTTCCTTTGTCTTTGGGTCACCTGGCCCGCAAATGCCGTTCTCACGGCACTCTGCCACCACACCTCAACAGTCCCGGCATGCTGGACGCAGACCTCTCGCCTTCAGCACCACGATTGTTCCCCGGCCAGCCGGTTCTGACGAGTCCAGAGGATGCCTCCACGGGACCTCCTCCTCAGTCAATAACCCGCACCCTGCCAGGTGTACGGAGCAAGGTAAGTGCTTAAAAGTGGCTCTCACTTCCCAATCTGTCATGCTGGCTGGCCAGGACCATTCGACTCGGTTATGCAATTCAATTTGCCACAACGTCGAAGTGAGCGACAGACAGGGAACGTCTAGGTTACTGTTGGAACCTCCGTTCCCAGCCGCGTCGCTGAACCGAGCTACTGTTGCGGCCGAACCTTATTGTCGGCTTCTCAGAAAAATCCTGAAGAGTCAGACGCATTTCCCTCCCTTTATACCCGTATGTCCGTGGGCAGAACATGCAAATTCTGTCTGTCAATTTCTCATTGGCCTTTTCTCATAGATCAAAAAAAAGCCCTCAAGAAAGACCCCTAGTGTCGCTTCTTCAACACAACGTCTCGTTCCCTCCATCAGGGAATGGAGATTACATCCGTAACCTAGATGTTATTCCACCAAATATTGATTTTTGAGCTCTTCCTAAGTTAAAACATTTGTATTATGGTGATTAAAAATGAATATGAACTTGTTTTCTTTGCACTATTCGAGGTCTTAAAACATTGCATCTTTATTGTTATTTTGACTTTATTTGTCATTTACTGGAAAAAATGCTCTAAATGTTTATATATTTATTTGGAATTTGGGAGAAATGTTCTCAGTACATTTATACGTACAGTAAAACGAAACTGTTCATTTTACTCAAACACATACCTATAAAAAGTAAATCCAGAGAAACTTAAGTTTGGCAGTGGTCTCTTAATTATTTCCAGAGCTGTATGTATGCAAATGTAAAACATGTAACTATTGTTCTAATTATTGTACTTAGTTTATCAATGCAATATATTTGTGTTTGTCTTGTTTTTGCAGTGACAACAGTAGTAGTAAATGGGTTCATATTAATTTAAATTACTTTTAGTATTAAGATACGTCATCCAGACTTCAAAAAAGAAATGGAAGATTCTGACATTATTATATTGCAAGAGAGATGGAGTAGAGGCGATTAGTCCACTGGCTGTACATTAGGCTACAGAGAAATGGTTCTACCATCAACAAAACTAAGAGGAGAAACTCAGGGTAGGGTTTCAGGGGGAATGATCATGTGTTACAAAAGAGAATTGATAAACTCAATTGAAACAAACTAAATAGAAAATGTCTACATTTGGCAGTTTAGATGGAGAGTAAAATATTCTTGTGTGCTACATCTATTCCCCCCACAGAGTTCCCCGTATTATAATGAAGAAACCTTCTAAATCCTTCTAGATGAAATCAACAATTTCCAGTCAAAAAAAAAAAAAAAATTATTAATATGGGGCGAGTTGAATGCCAGGACTGGAATTGAACCCGACCAGATCAACACACAGGGAGACAAACACATTACAAATGTCAGTCACCTCATGCCCTCGCATCTCCTCAGAAATAACTATGAAAAAAATCACAAACAAAAGGGGTAAAAGCTACTACAGCTCTGTCGGTCTATATATAACAAAGGGTCATGGATGTGGAGACATTTGGTCATTACACGTATAACTCTCTTCTGAGCAGCTGTACTGTAAATTATGCCATTACAGACATCGATCCAGTTCATATCAGAGCATTCACAGTCATTCCTCAAACACCCTTATTTGACCACTGTAAAAGTACAGTATACCTAAAAAGAAAAGAAACAAATCAAACAAGCAGAAAACCTACTCCATAAATTGACAGAAAACAGTAAAGGAAACTACCAAAATGCAATTAAGAGTCAAATTATACAATCACTATGTAAAGGGATTAATGGAAAGGAGGAGGTGAGAACCGGCTTGACAATATAAAGTGTATATATATAGTTTTAATGAAGAACTAAACAAAAATAAAAACAAACAAAGGTGTCAGACAGCTGCCCATAAATCTCTCTCTCTGTCCCACTGCAGTCCCCAGTCGGCCTTTATCCCTCTCTTGATTAGCCTGATTAGGTGCTGGGTGTGCAGCATCATGACCCGGCCCTGCCCTCCACCCTGTCAAACACTATTAGATATATTTCTAATTAACACATATATAAACAATTAAGAAGGCATAAATTGGGCAGTGTATGACAGACAATATTTTTCACCAATCAGCATCAATGTACAAATTGAAAAAAATACCAAAAAGGAACCCAAAACAATAATAATTCAAAATAATGTTTTGAACCAAAAACACAGGGATCCGGACAATCCAGATTTCCGCCTTTGATATTATGAAGATCTTAATGAGTACAAACAAACTCTCAGGACAAAAAATAAACAACATAAAGGACAATTATCCTATGTAATAGAGGAGTCAATACATACAAAAAGCTTCTGGAACATCTGGAACAAACTTGATGGACCACAACAAGACGAAACCTTTACAAAGAAACTGTATTAAACCCTCTTCAAAATGAAATATAAACTAAATGAGAAAAACATAAAAAAGAAGAAATGAAAGATAATCAGTACCCCCTGGATTTTCCAATCACAGAAATGGAGCTAACAGGTAGAATGCAGACTTTAAAATCCAATAAGGCCTTTGGCATTGACAGAATATTAAATTAATGGATGATAAACACAGACAATACATTCTAAATTGCCATACTTCAATTGTTCAACATTACTTTGAATGTGGGGTATGTTCCTGACGCCTGAAACCAAGACATAATCATACAGATCTTTTAAAAAAGGGGACAAAAAGAAAAAAAAAAAAAGAGTCCAACAACAGGCATTTGTGTCAACAACAACTTGGGGGAAATTTTATCTTCTATTATCAGTGCTAGACTACAAAACTTTCTTAAGAGTCCACAACATTTTGGAAAAAAGTCCAATTGGATTCCTGCCAAAATACAGAACATCTTAACACATCTACACCCTCCACGCAATAATTTACAAACATGTACAGCAAAACAAAACGAACGTCTTCTCTTGTTTTGTGGATTTTGAGAAGGCATTCGACTCCATTTGGCACGAAAGACTCTTCCTAAAACTACTAGAAAGTGAAATTGGAGGGAAAACATTTAACATAATAAAAACCCATGTATGAAAACAACAAATGTGCCATAAAAATAGGAAACAGATGAACAAATTTGTTCCCAAGAAGCGAGGCGTTAAAAAAGGTTGCCCATTGAGTTCAACCTTATTTAATATCTCCATAAACGAATCAGCTAAAACACTAAACAAATCAACTGCCCCTTGTCTACCCCTGACCCAATCTGATATTAAGTGTCTTTTCTTTGCTGATGATTTTGTCATTCTATAAAAAACAAAAAAGGGATTACAGCAGCTCCTTGATATCATAGAATACATTCAGTCAGACTTGGGCTCTGAAAATAAAACTTACAAAAAACAGAATAATGGTGTTCCAAAACATCCTGGTGTCATGAAAGTATACGCTTTTAAATTAGGAACCAAAGTTCTACAATACACGCACACATACGCCTACTTGGGATTAAAAATCAGTTCAATTGGTAATTTCAATCTTGCTGTGAATGAACTGAAAGATAAAACAATGAGAGTTTTCTACATGACTAAATGAATAATCCAATATGAAATTCCAATTCAAGTCCACTGAAATCACAAGAATTTTCAAGTTGAGAAAAAGAGTCAGTAGAAATGCTGCATACCCAAATTTTTAAAAACATTTTAAAAGTACCTATCACAATCAAGCACTCCAGTGTCAAGAGGAGAATGTAGAGCGCAGTGCTCTCTCCCTGCTAGTGCTCAAACTGAACCCATCACTGGACAACACACACACACAATCTGGCCCAACCAAATTATAAAACAACAAAAAGAACATTATACTGCCCATTGGAAACATATCACACAATCACAAAAGAAGATGCAATTCTATTTGGAACTCAAAGGAGATTACCCAACAGCAGAATATTTGAGCACTGTAAAAGATCATAAGCTGAGGAAGACATTGACATTAAAAGAGGCTGTCATAGACAGAGATATCTGCCCTCAGAAGAGAGACTGTGTTCCCTGTGCACACAGAGAGCAGTAGAAACAGTGGAACATTTCCTACTACACCGTGACCACTACCAAAACATTCAATCTATCTTCTTCCTAAAATTTTAGAAAATATTACAGAACTTTATGGCTCAACCAAATAAAAAAAAACTGAGACACATCCATCCATCCATCCATCTTCAACCGCTTATCCGAAGTCGGGTCGCGGGGACTGAGACACATATTAGGAGAAAACTCAAGCCTTTTATGAACAGCAGTTAGATATGTAGAAGCCTGCCATGGACTCAGAGAGACCACTGCCACTGGACAAAACCAGGCAATCAATAACACTGTTGCAATATCAATTGTGCATGTGTATAATTAATGAATTAACTTAGAAAACACTCAGGGCTATAAATCATTAAATTAGTTATGATTAATTGTACATTTACATACCTTGTCGAAACGTGGTAAAACTCTACACATGCAATCCATATGCATCCTTCAAAATTTATCCATAATTATGCAACATAATTTTGCATTTAAAAAAAAAAAAAAGTTGATATTTACCCAAGAATTCTCAATTGATGAACAAAACTAGGAGCTCTCTTGCGCAATACATGTTCTCACGTTTCTAACCAGCACACATGCACAACAGAGAGAGAGAGCCGGAAACAGATGTCGCAAAACTCTGGTTCTTAAAGGGACCATGTCCAATTTATGATAAGAGTTCAATTTCAAGAAATGTCTCCACTTGGCTACAAACAAAGAAAAGAAAAAAACATAAAAAACACTATTCTAGTTGCAAAAGAAGACTAGTAACAAGCTTCAGGGAAGGCAAGATTATCAGTGCATAGTGACTTAAATGTATGTATTTTTCTCTCACTAACTCATCATATGGCTACAGAAGACTTGAAATACAGTGCACATGCCATATGGACTTATTTTATGGTGCATTTTGATGTTTCTTTTTCTTTCTCTCATTTGGACCTGCTCACAATGACCTGTTGCTTTTGTTAGAACGGTGTAACAATTCTTAAAAAAAAATCTGCTTTTGTGTTCCACAGAAAAAAATAACAGCATATGGGGTTGGAACAACATAAGAGTGAGTAAATAATGAAACATTTTCATGTTCAGTGAAATATATCTTTATCTTTTAATTAAACATGAAATTCAGGAGTCAAATTACCATAATTAACATTCATTATCTAAAAAAAGAATTGCAAAAAAAGTTATGTTTACTGATACAACAGCTTGTCCCTGGGGCAGGTACATCTACTGTACCCTTTATATGTCAACTTGAACCATTATCATACTTTTCTGTCGCTAAATGGTATATTAGTACTTTAAGGGGTAAAGAATTGTGTGGTAGGATACTTTCGTAGTCACAAACTCTTGTGCCCCAAATGTTATATTTTTTTCAACAATTTTTCTGACAATGTTGATAACTAGACAAAGAAGTCAAAATGGGGTCTCCCTTTCTAGACTAATTGGTTGTTTATTTACAGAAATATTCTGGGTTCAATACAAGTTAAGCTCAATTGACAGCATTTGTGGCATAATATTGATTACCAAAAAAAGTATTTTTGCTTTTTTTGAGAGAAAAGGAGGGACGAGTCTAAATAAATTTTGGTGGTAATCGACATCATGTTGCAAATGCTGTTGATTGAGCTTAACTTGCATTGAACTCTGAATATTCCTTTAAACTCAGGAAAATGCTTGTTAATAGATGCCTGATGGAATCTCAGGTGCTTTTGTTTTTTTTTTGTTGATTTTTTTGCTCTAAAGACCAGTGTTCCTTGACTGAGAATTTGGACTTTTCTCTCTCTCACTCTTTTCTTTCTCAGTGGCTGCTTTTGCAAAACAGGGAGCTGCTGGCTGCGTGTTTGGGGTTGCTAACCATTCTGTGGCACACTGGTATGAAAGGTCAAAAGGGGATGCAACTATGGCGTCTGAGCTAAGAAAACACCTTTTGTCATGCGTGTCTGTTTGTGTGGATGCCAGACTGTGAGTTGCTACATTATGTAAAGGCCTGATGTAGCAGGCAATATCCGGACATCATATCACTATCTTGAGTTTTGAAACATATCTCTGGGGCCCCCCTCTATGGCTGGGCCCCTGAAAGCTCTCCCTATTTCCCCCCTTATGGGTGTCTCTGGAGAAAGGCGCACTAAACATTCACAGCAGGCCAATCATTTTTTCATTAATCCATTTGCTGAAACACACGAAACAACGAAACAGAAAACAGAAGAAAACAGAGTATTGGGCCTGAGGTCTATTAAATCGAAATTGCTCAGTCATCAGATTCAATATGTGAAAGAACATGTGAGATTGCCGTGAGAAAACATGACACCTTGTGAGAGATCACCAGAATGGATCCAATAATTTGAACATATTTAGACTAAGATTCTATGCACACATAAACAGACACACGTACCAAACGCATTCAATCATTAAAGGGTTAGTTTACCCAAAACTGCAAATTCTGTCATCATTGGCTCACCCTCACATATGCAAATTCTGTCATCATTGGCTCACCCTCACATTGTTCCATAGTTTGTGGACCTATGGGTTGCATTCTCAACAAGGGGCGCTACTGCAGAATCTTATTGAGCTAATTAGTTAAACTTAAAGCTACCTCAATAATAACTTGTTCTACAACAGTGCACACAAGTATTTTGACTGTACACACACCATGTGTTGGCCAGGAATTTATGTCTGCATTTGCTTGCTTGTGTGAAGTGTTAAAAAGTTTGATTTGACTTATCTATCAAAATAAAATTGTAGTGGTTTAAATATCATTCTCTTAAAGCAGAGATTACAGTTAAAATTTACAGTATATAGTATGGTGTTTTTCATTTTAAGACACAATGGGTGGTCTCAGTACTCATCCTAAAAAAAGTTATGGAAAAGTCCAAGACAAATATTTCCCATGTATAATATACAGTAGAGGTCTCCACAGGTCATACAGTAGGTGTACATAAAAGCTCACACACTATTGTTCACAAATACAAATTTAAGTTTAAATTAGAATTTGGACTGGAGAAAACCTAGCTTTCCTCTCAGGGAATTTTTTGTTTGTTATTTCACTTTCTACAACTAGACTTTCAAATGTGACTTTCCAGCTTCAGGTTCCCTGCCCTTAAAGAAATTCATAACCACAGGTATTAAGGTAACCACAAAAGGCTACTGTTTAAAACCAACCTACACCCTCAGCCATTTATATGCACACACACAGGCTTTCACTAGTACAGTCTCAGGAGACTGACCCCCATTTGCCTTAGTTTTTAAATGAATGTGGAAACACAACTTCAGTGTGATCTATTATAACTTAAAACCCATGAAATGGAATCTCCTTGTAACCACATAAAGAGAAAGCTCTGAAATGTAATGTTGGCAGTGAAAACTAAAGTTAATGTAGGTGTGAGAACATAAGCCATTAGGGCTAGAATATTATTACTGTGGCATATTATGTACAATATTAATAAGCTGTCCAGATCAAGTTGTTTCAAAGCTGCATGCCTTTCTTTCTTCTATGGAACACAAAAGGAGATGTTGAACTCAGTCACCATTCACTTTCATTGCATCATCATCATTTGGGTTCCATTGTAGAAATAAAGTCATACAGGCTTGGAACAATA
The DNA here is from genome assembly GCA_032164185.1 of Moxostoma hubbsi. Classification (NCBI taxonomy): domain Eukaryota; kingdom Metazoa; phylum Chordata; class Actinopteri; order Cypriniformes; family Catostomidae; genus Moxostoma; species Moxostoma hubbsi. The sequence goes on from JAVLUX010000024.1 coordinate 27,277,476, forward strand.
TGAACAACTGAATGATTACAGATGAAGGCAAAAATGAAGTTCCCCGTCTGTCGCTCACTTCGACGTTGTGACGTTGTTCGACGTTGTGTCAAAGAAGCGACACTAGGGGTCTCTCTTGAGCGTCGAATATGCCTCTGATCTATGAAAAAAAGGCCAATGAGAAGTTGGCAGACAGTATTTGTATACCCTGCCCCAGGACATACGGGTACAAAGGCGGGGAAATACGTCAAGTTCATTCAGAAATTTTCTTCGGAGCCGATGGTCGTGTATGCAGTCAGCTGCGAGTCACACACCTGTTCCTCTTCCTCTGAGCTGATTCTGCTGTTGGATCTACGGCACACTTCAGCGGCTTTCTCCTCCTCTGCACGGCAGTGCAGTTTGCCCCTGGGCGCTTCGACAGCGCAGTTAAAAGTGTTATTTTCTCTAAAAGAGCAAATACACAGCTGGCGTTGAACATCCTTTTCAGGACGCGTCTTTTTAAAGATGTCTTTCCGCCTCTGTGTAGTTTCTGGATGCAGTTGATTTCTCCCCACCTCTGATGGTCATAAAAGCTGCCTCGCGTGCCTGGGCTGCGATCACACGCAGGCAGCGTTTTATGAATGGTTCATGTTCTCAGTGCAAGAACATAGCCATGGCAGCATTGTGGTCATGGCGGGTAAATCCCCTGGAACCACCCGCCTCCCCGGCACACTTGCTTGCTTCCGTCCGAGCTTGGGATGAGTGATTTCTCTCCAATAGTTCATGTTCTCAGTGTGAGAACATAGCCGTGGCAGCATTGCGTTCACTGCTTTCTTTTGTCATGTGAGAAAGCCACTTCAGCCACCCCACGTGCCTCGCCTCCTTCCTACAGGATTGGGGCAGGTGCCGCGGGAGATGAAGGCGATTTGGGGATAATGACGAGTTTCGTTTCGCCGGGTAAATCCCCTCGAACCACCCGCCTCCCCGGCACGCTTGGTTGCTTCCGTCTGAGCTCGGGATGAGTGCGGCCCGCTTCACGGCTGGCCGGCCAGTCCCTTGAGCTCCGGAATTGGATGACGACATCGCCGCTGCATCGGACAGCGTTACAGCGGTGTCTGATGCTGATGACTCACCTGGGCCACCACCTTCAGGTCTGCTCGCCCAGTCTCGCACTTTTACATGTTGTAGCAACTCCCCCCTCCTTGAGGCTTGATCTACCACCGCGCCATTTTTCCGCATGTGACCTAAGAGGCCTATGTGATGTATTTTGCCACTTTTACCTCCCCCTTCCTGGGCAGGTGTGGTCTCTGCAGGGTCTTTTCACCCTGAAAGAATAGGAAACTGGGTAAGACCCCCCTTCCCACGATGCGTGTAAGGACCCCAGCCGTTTGGCTCTATGCGAAAAACATAGAGAGAGAAGAGGCAAAGCTAGGCTCGGCCCGTTCCCAGGTTAGCAAGCGTCGCCTTGTTCCCCTGTTTAGGGTAACCAGAAGGATTCCGACGACTTTTATGGGACATTGGGGAAGGGTACGTGCAGTCTGACACAGCTGGTCGCCTTTGCACTTAAAATACCCGCCTGCTCCTGTGTCAGCAGTACACGTACACGGCTCAGCGCATGGTGTGATTTAAATTGGACCCCTAGTGTCGCTTCTTTGACACAACATCAAAGTGAGCAACAGACGGGGAACGTCTAGGTTACGTATGTAACCTCCGTTCCCTGATGGCGGGAACAAGACGTGTCCTCCCGGCCACGTCGCTGAGCCAAGCCACTGTTGTGGCCGGACCATTTCCAGCTCCTCAGAAAAATCCTGAATGAACTAGACGTATTTCCCTGCATTTGTACCTGTATGTCCGGGGGCGGGGTATGCAAATACTGTCTGCCAACTTCTCATTGGCCTTTTTTCATAGATCAGAGGCATATTTGGCGCTCAAGAGAGATCCCTAGTGTCGCTTCTTCGACACAACGTCTCATTCCCTCCATCAGGGAACGGAGGTTACATACGTAATCTAAACATTTTCAACACAGCAAATGTAATCAGCGTTGAAACTTGCTAATATTTGACATCAGGCTTAAAATTGCAGTAATAACTCACAACTAAGCAGGGGAAATTATTAACAATGGTAGATGGAGAAGAGATTACATAATAGATCAAAATTGAAGACTTATGTCACAATGATGGGAGTCAGTGACAACAGAGCATTCAACTTCCTGTCTCTTTAGTTCATTTGAGAGCACTGAAATCAGCCGGAAGCTCTATCTCTCTCACCACTGTGTGGGAGGACATCAAAGACTACTGCAAGGTTAAGAGCGAGCGATGGTGTGAAGGTACAGCAGCATGAGACAGATTGTCCACATCCTGCTGTTGTGTGCACATTTGCAGAAATTACTGCACACTAGTCATAAAATACACATGCAGGTTAAATGAACTATATTTATTCAAAATACTCTAGAAATACACAGAAGCTATATATAGCACATCACGTCACAAAAGAAAAAGATTTCTACAAAGAGGACCGAGTCAAGGACATAAGTAAAAAGAAAAGAAACTACTTCCTTGAGACCTTTTCCAGAATTTTAAAGAACATCTTTATATGAAAACAAAAGTATATGGTATGTCCTCACAAGTAAAAAAAATTTTGTTCAGTAGTCAAGCTGTAATTCTGACAAACCTGCACATGTATTCACAGGTTAGTGCAGTGGTGTTGATGTAATGTCTTCAACATCTGTGCCCATTTGCAATAAACCAATTGTAAGCACAAATGTTTGTCTTTGTGTTTTGTTGCAACATAATCATCCATCCATCCATCCATCCATCGTCAACCGCTTATCCTGTACAGGGTCGCGGGGGGCTGGAGCCTATCCCAGCTAACATTGGGCGGAAGGCGAACATAATCATCTTGTTTAACTGCATTTCTGTATGGGCAACATCAGCCTTCATAATGTCACTTCTTACATATTTGCATTTTAAATGAGTATTTTAGCCTTGGAAATTCACAAAGTCAAGAATGCTTTTAGAGCAGATACATAAGACTTCACCCTGCCCTTTAAAGAGATGAGGAACAGTGTTTCTAAATACAACACAAACACGAGTATGTGCATACCAGAAGGATAGATTCCAATGTGTTTCATCGTCATAATTTCTTACCATATATAGCCAACTATGTATTATAATGAAGATTGCAATCATGCCTAATGCTTTCACTATTACTATTAGCCACAACTCAGATATTATTCTGAAATGACTGGAACCAATCAGATTCCACTTGGCTCAGTTTCAGGTCAGAGATCTTGCCCTTCTTTAATCACTAAAAAGTTTATCCTGAATTTGAATACATTTGAATACAAACCCTCCAGATATTCAAATGTTTTGTTTGCTTATGAACACATACATATACATGTATGTTTCGGATAAAAATGGTTGTTCCCACAGTATTAAAAGTGACATTAGATTTTTAAACCTCAAGCGAAATAAATTAAAGGGGCTTACACGATTCCAGGGGTTAGCGAGGCTGCCAGGGAACTCGATATTTTCCATACTGGGTTTGTGATTTGGGCCCAGCACTCCAATGTTTGGAATGTAGAATTCTGAATTAGTTAAGCTGTACAAAAATGTGATTAAACAGTACTGTGAAATTTTGTGAGGCATTGGCACACATGGACACTACTATGCTCTTAGAGCTAATTTAAAGTTTTGCAGTCTTTGACCTACATTTCCATGTATTATTTTAGCAGACGGCTTTGTCCAATTTAACTCAAAACCAAGAATAAAATAGTGATCCATGGGAAAACACAATAGAAGCAGTGCTATCATACCAAATTGATTACTACAGTAGGATAGTAGACATTATAGAGCAGATAAATGCAGAACAATAGAGAAATGTTCCTTGTGTGTAATTTTAGATTGGATACCATAATCTAAAGTGTGCCCAATGTTTATATTTGATAAATAAATGTGAAAAAGTTACTACACACTAAAACAAAAACACAAAAAAAGTGTCACACACCTCACACAGAAGCATTTTTGTTTTTGGGTTTGTATAAATGTGTGTGTGTGTGTGTGTGTGTGTGTGTGTGTGTGTGTGTGTGTGTGTGTTTTGTGTGCGAAATGAAACTCCCCACACAGCGGACGGATTTCCGCATCTCTGTCAGGAATTTCCTAGATTTCCTGTGCAGACTCTAACAGCGAGCTTAACAGTGCTCCCATGCTCTCTGGCTGCTCCTAAGGGTCTCGTCTGTAAGTGAGAGAGGGAAAAGTCTAATGTTCCTTCACCTAAAAACCTCATTTGTAAAGGCATCCAACCAGATGGCAGAGTTCAAGGGTAAGGGCTCCATATAAGGGAGACAAATATGAAAAATAATTATCTTGGGATTCTCCAATGAGAAAAAGACCTCAATTCGTAAAACACTCTGGTTGTGACTTCGTGTGTATATTTTTGAATGCTTTTTTTTTTTTATAGACCTCTGAGAAGAGTTCAAATATACCTTTCTTTTTTCCTTCCTCCATTTCTTCTTATTTCTCTCTCTCTCTCTCTCTCTCTCTCTCTCTCTCTCTCTCTCTTTCTCACTCTCTCTCACTCTCTCTCTCTCTTTCTCACTCTCTCTCTCTCTCTCTCTCTCTCTTTCTCTCTCTCTCTCTCTCACAGTTTTCAATTGCTCAGTATTTTTGTCTTGTTTGCCATTAGAAATGTCTAAACATCCCTAAAACAAGATGCATTTACATAAGTTAAAAAACTATGTAAGACATTAATTTGTTTTCAGAGAATGAATCTGAATAAAGATTTATTTTAGAATAATGTTTTTTTCTTAACTCATTGGCAATGTTTTTCAACCTTAAATATATAGTTCACCTAAAAATCACCTCCTTCTCAATGTAAACAGCGCTGCTCTTCCGGCTGTGAATTACGTGCATTAGTTCTTGCGTGTTTCAAATGCCAATGCGATTACGTCATGAGCGCGTACCGCTTCTGACCGGAATCAAGATTTAGTTAAATAGTACTTAAATATTGATATTTTTCGCACCAAAATTTATCGTGTCACTTTCAAAGATATTAATATCATATGGATGACGTTTATGCTGACTGTCTGTTATTTTTCGAGCTTCAAAAGAGAAATAAGCAATTTCCCAGCAGGGTAAGAAAATAAACTTTCAATCATTAAATGTATATTCTCTGAAAACTTAAGGTGCATACTTCAGTCTTTTTCTCAAAGAGAAATTGTCATGCTGTAACAGCATCATCAAAATCACAGAAATTGTGATGTTGCAACAGCTTCATCAACATATTTTTTTGTCATGATTTCCAGTCATTCACACAGTCATGCAAAAATTGTGGCCTCAGCATGTTGTGTGAATATTAACGTAGACAAAAACCCAGAACTGAATTTCGCTGAGAGATAACTGTCAAACCACACCAATGACTCATTCACATCAGCTTAATTCTCTGAATGACTCTGAAAGATAAAGATTTTAGTTTATCTTTATTTTTAGTTTTAGAGTGTTGATGGATCAAATGAAGTTGTAAATTGATTTCTTCCTTCACTTTCTTCTCCGCACTGATTGTCATTTTAGTGTTGGCAAGGTTGGCAACACTTTTAGACAAATAAACATGCAACCTTTGGTAAAAACCTCATGGAATCCAGATCATTGGAGTAAATAAACCGCCTCCCTAGTGGTAGTGGGAGCTGAAGAGGTAGGCATTTTGTAAGGTTTCCAAGTTTGCATTTTTGTAGATATTTGATAGTTATCATTTACCTCATAACTACTCTATCCAGTAATAGCCAGCACTTTTGTCCTCTCAGATGCTCTTTTATGTGTCTGCTGAATGCAGTACAGGAAAACCACATGACAGAAAATGTCTCATTTCAAAATTATGGCTGTACTGTGTAAAGACATGCACGCATACCTCTGGGGTCCCCATAGGACATGACTGGCACACCACATCACAGTCACGGTTAACAGTCATCATTACTCAAACACTTCTATTGCTGGGAAGATTATAGGTCACTTAAATGTTTATCTTTGATGGCCATTTCAAGTTTATGGCCTAATTAAACTTTCAGGCTGCTTTCAATTAAGCAGGTCAGTAATTCAGCACATGAGATGCATCTACATTGTGGATATTTTGGGTCAGAGACCTATAGGGATTCAATTGTATAGTGAATTAATCAGATCAGAGTTTTGAACAGAAATTGAAAAAACCTTTCCTTTTCTGAAGAATCATTCAATTCAAGAGCACTTCCACATTAGATTACCAGAGGGACAGGTGTGACTGTCAGAACATGAGCAATCAAAATAGACTGTCTCTATATAGTCTCTTTGCTTATGTCATCGCATGAGTTATGATCTCAATTGCTGGTGAGGCTGTTTAGATTAATGACTCACCTGTTTCAAGGGAGCATGACTTAATAATAATTATGATAATAAAAAAAGTATTATTTTATTCAGGAAGAACTATCTCCTCTTTGAAAAACAAAAGGTTCTGTGCTAATTTCTGGGAATCTAAAGGTGTAATCTACTCCCTGGGCCTGGCATGCTTGGAAATGTTACCAAAGACGGAAATAACACAGTCTGGGATACACCCATGAGCAACCTCGTAGTTGAAAACATTTTGTGCATATATGTTGTAAACATCATGGTTTGTGTGTATATATATATATATATATATATATATATATATATATATATATATATATATATATACAGTATATTGAAAATACTGTTATTTACATATGTTGACTAAAACATGCACTACAGTAGTTACATATATTATATATATAAAAAAAAAACAATAGTTCTTGGTCATATTTGTTGAATAAAACATTTTGTTTTTTGCGAATCCATTTTCTGCATCTTGTCTGATTTACATAAGCTATAGTGTGCTCCTTAACATTGTTCTGGGAACACATCTCAACATGGTAAAGCCAAGAGACAACTGATGTTATTATGCAATTATTGCCAATGAGGGAGATTACAGACCAGAGAGAAGAGGTCATATCCTCCGATCTCTTTAGACAGGAATTTGTCCAGAGCTTTGGGTGCATGCAACACAGCACGTCCTACATCACCAAAAAGATTCTATAAACTGCTGACAGCAGCGAGCATAGGGAGTCTGATGCTCAAAAGGCATGCACATCAGATTAAAAAATTTAAAAGTCGTAATTTTTCCTCGTTCTGTATTTGGCCTTCTTTTTACTATTCCATTCTCTTTTGGGGGAAAAGGAAGGAATACTTTGGAAAGAAATGCTCCAGCTGTTCAGCTAATGGAATGCATGTCATGGCCACGCCGAGTTCGCTCCATGCAATGTTATGGCCACGCCCGAATCCGCTCCATGCCATGTCACGGCCACACCCAAGTCTGCTCCATGCCATGTCACGGCCACACCCGAGTCCGCTCCATGCCATGTCATGGCCACGCCCGAGTTCGTTCCATGCAATGTTATGGCCACACCCGAGTCCGCTCCATGCCATGTCATGGCCACGCCCGAGTTCGTTCCATGCAATGTTATGGCCACACCCGAGTCTGCTCCATGCCATGTCGCAGCCACGCCGAGTCTGCTCCATGCCATGTCACAGCAACACCTCAGCCTGCTCCACTCCATGTCCCAATCAAGTCTGAGTTGGTTCCACGCCATGTCACAACCATGCCTTTTGCAACTCCCTGCTTGAAGCCCATCTCGGCCCTTGTCTCCAAGTTGAATTTTCCTCCAGTGAGGTCGGTGCGTAGGGTCACGAAGACCCTTCCTCACAGCTTGTCAGTACTCCTGCTTGTCACGGCCATTGAGTCAACGCCCACTCCTGCCACGGCCAACGAGCTGGAAGCCTCAGCCGTCCCAGAGCCTGCGTTGCCAGCCTCGGCCATCCCAGAGCCTGTATTGCCAGTGTTCGCCTGATCTGCTGTGGTCCTCTGGGTCTCCGGGCCATCCACCTGATATACTCTGGTCTCCTTGGTCTCCTGGCTGTCCGCCTGATCTGCTCTGGTCTCCTTGGTCTCCTGGCTGTCTGCCTGACCTGCTCTGGTATCCTTGGTCTCTCAGCCTTCAACCCAATCTGCACTGGTCACCCTGGTCTCATGGCTGTCTGCCTGATCTGCTCTGGTCCCCTTGGTCTCTCGGCTGACCACCCGATCTGCTCTGGTCTCCCTAGTCTCATGGCTTTCCGCCTGATCCGTTCTGGTCTCCCTGGTCACTGGCTCCATCTTGGCCCTGCCTCCCTGTCTTTGCCCTGTTCTTCTCATCCTCTTGCACCCCCTCGAACTGCCTGTTTCCCCTTTTTCCCCCACACCCCATGGCCAATTTGTCTAGAAGCTGCTACTTAGAGGGTGGGGGGGGGGGGCTATGTTACGATTGACTGTTGTCTTTCCTGTGTTTTGCCTCTGTTATTTGTTCCTCCCAGACTACACTTCCCTCATTAGTCAGTTTGTATATAATGCCCTTATTTCTGTTCAGTCCTTGTCAGTTGTTGTATGTGTTTTGGCCTGCCATTCATGACCCGTTCCCATTTTATGTTTTCTCTGTTCCTGTATTTTTCCCATTGTGGATGTTTCGTTTGTTCCTGTGTTTACCCCGTTAATTTGTACTTTGTTCATTTAATTAAATGCTTTTAGCCTGCATTTAGATCCTGCTCCTGTAACCTCCCTCCTTGTAACACCTAGTACATCTCTTTTTTGAATACATAACTAAATGTTATTAATGAGAGAGTGCCACAAATATCCATCTTCCAAACCATGTCTTTACTTTACCCAAATGCACTTTGATAAACCTATAATAATAATTTCTATTTTAGAGCTGTCGGGACAGATTTCGCAGGACAATGCATTCATATGTAATTCACCCTTGCGTGTTCAAGTCATATATGTACACAGAGAATATATGCTCTGGCTTCTGTAGTGCATGTATTATGTGGGAGTGGCTGAAGCTGAAAGGTTGTTGTCACAGCGAATGAGAATCATTTACCATGGATCATTCAAAACAGCAAACCTCTGGGGAAAGAAACCCCAAACAGAGCAGAGTCTACAAGCAAAAAGGAAAAGTGACAGGGTCTGTAATAAAGCCTGAATCAACATTGGCTTTGCTTTTCAAAGGTGGCGACAACTCTGAGATCTGAAAGGATTTAAAAGCCCAGAGATGGCTTTCTTCTTACTCAACATGTAAGATATTGATATGTTTATTGATATGGTTTTTGTACAGTTGTGTAATGCCACACACACACACACACACACACACACACACACACACACCCACTCAAACATGTCTGAAATGCAATAAATATACTGTAATCGGTGCAGAACTTTTCACTTGCTAGCAAATGTGTATATTTTTCTTTATAACAGCAATCATTTATATAAATAAATTATTTAGTCTAGGCTTGCCAAGGACATGTGAGTCTTGAAATGATGTTGACCACTAGTTGCAACCATGATGTGGCACGGTGGAGGGCGGGACCGGGGTGTGATTACGCACGCCCGGTCCCGTATTAGGCTAATTAAGCCGTCAAGAGGGATAAAGGCCACTCGCCGACGGTGTTGGGAGAGAGAGAGATCGTTCACGGACATGTCCGTCGTCTTATGTGTTTGTCTTTTGAGTTTACCATAAAACCTTTAGTTTATATGTTAAGCCGGTTTCTCGCCTCTTCCTTGCCCACGAATTGATCTGTTTTACACATGACAATCTATAAATTAGTTACTACCGTGGTCTATTTGACCAGAATATCCTGCCGTTATAAAAACTTTAAACGTTTGTCCTTATCAGGAAGAACTTATCAATGTTCTTCCGCAAGACGCATGCAGTTTTATTTTTTAACCGCTAGAGGGCCAAAAGTTACATAGTGTAGCTTTAAGAAAAGTATAATAAAAAATTAAAACAAATTGGAGATCAGAAAAGTTTTAATATCAAGTTAAGTAAAATATAAATGTAAATAATTTTATAATCAAACTACTTTTGTCAGACCCAATTTGGCTATATTGAGAACACAAAACTGAATCATTCTTATATATTCTAGATGAAGGAATAGATTAAACATCTTTTTAACTGTCTCAGAATAAACAATTGTTTAGTTTTTTTCATGCCATAGTAGCTTCATCTCTCCAAAACTGCACAAAACTACTGTGTTCAATGTTACATGATGTACTGTTCTTAAATAGACAGTAACCATATTAGCAGCATCTATAACATTTATGCAGATTTCAGAGACACTACATACATAAAAATTATACTGAAAAAATACTAAATTAAAAAATTCAACCTATCTGGAGTCTTCTGTATTTTGCAGCATTTACATTAAGTAACAAGTAATCAATTATTTAACTTAATAACATTCGAATAATGAATATATATAATAATATGTGATGTGATATTATTATTATTATCATCATCATCATCATCAAAAGGGATGTTATGATACGCTTCATGCCACCCTTGAATGAGTCTGTGCCCCACATGGGCCTCCCCAGTCAAAAAAGTCTGAACATGTCATTAATTAGAGGATACATTTTTAAGAATCTTGCAAACTAAAGTATGTCAGAAATAGCTTAAACAGGTAAAACGATTTATCCATAAATCTGGTTCTTGTCTAACAGACATTATATATCACTTAGCAGAACATTACCACTAAAGCAGCAAAACTTTTCTATACCAAAGCGCTGTCTCCATAGATATTCCTGACAAGCATATAGACCAGCCCTGCACCATACATATGTACATTTGAAGTATTGTGCATTAAATGCATGATGATGATTTTAATGCTGTTTTTCTTGTCCCTTGACATGATGTGTTTTCAGGCTTCTCAAAATTTAGCATATGCTGTCACATTAATCGTTTCATCACTCAGGATTTATGATAATTTGGACAGCCTTTCCTCATTTCCAACGCTTTTTTTTCCAAAAAGATGTTCTGGTTCACCCACATCAGCGGAAAGTGTTCTGAAATTATGTAAATGTATTTGTATTGTGTTTTTACTGGAGCTAAAAAGTTAAACCTTAAAAAGGATAGTTCACCCAATAATGAAAATTTTGTTGGTAATGAATCAAATGAGTGTGAGTAAATGATGACAGAATTTCCATTTTTGGATAAACTATCCCTTTAATATTCAAAAGAGACAAGGATAAAATTGTCTTAGTGTGGAATAACTGCATCGGAAAATGCATCAGAAAAAGCCACAAACTGATTTTTGGAGGTAACACTAATACATAGTGAAGCCAAAAACTCCATCTTAAAGCTGAGGATCAAACTTACTTAATAAACCCTGGCACAGGGTAGAAACTGCATTGAATATCTCCACACAGATTGCTCACTTAGTGGGAGTCAAGCATTTAAGGGAAAGAAAGGAATGGAAAATCACTCACTCTACAGAGCATATTTGCATTTGCAACATCATGGATCAGGAGAATTTATAATGGCAATGGTTCTCATAATCTCCCATCTAATCTGAAATGAGACTGAACTTCTTCGTAAAAGACTATGAAATACAAACAATACTGAAGTCTTTGCAAATGGGACAAGGTAGCTGAAAGGGTTACATCACCCAAAAATGTAAATTCTCTCATCATTTACACACAATCAAGGATTTTTAGAAGAACAATATAATAGACAAGTGAATAGATGCCAATATGTTAAAGCTCCAAAATACACATAAGGGCAACATAAAAGTACTCCAGTAGACTCTGGAGGTTAAATCCATATATTCTGAAGTGTAGTATTTTTTACTATAAATTCTCCTCCCTGCTTAGTCAATCTCCACTTCACTTTCACATTCTTCTTTTTGTGTTTTTGTTGATTTACATCCTTCTTGCACATCACCCCCTACAGGAAAGGGAGGAGAATTTATATATTTATATATATATATATATATATATATATATATAAAGGTATTACATATTGATCTGTTTCTCACTCACACTTATCATATCACTTCTGAAGGTATATATTTAATCACTGGAGTCAATGGATTACTTTTGTGATACCTTTATGTGTTTATCTGGTACCCATTCACTTGCATTGTATGGACCTACAGAGCTGAGATATTCTTCTAAAAATCATAATTTGTGGAATCTGCACAAGAAAGTCATCTGGGATGCCAAGGGGGTGAGTAAATCATGAGCGAATTTTAATATTTGGGTGAATTATCCCTTAAGGTTGCATTACTGTCTTTCGTTCATTTAACCTATTGTCTGAGGTTTACACTAACAGTGTTTCTGCTAACAGGCACTCTAAAAACATGTATAAAAAATAACACAATTCCTTTAGTCTTTACAAGGCCAGAACATAAGAACAACTTTTCAAATCACAGCATTTAAAGCTGAAGAGAGAAAATATAAACCATCACAATCTTACAACCTTTTCACTTCATTTGAATTCAGTTCAGTTTCAAAATTTGCATGTCCACCTGAAAGTAAGACATGACGTTTGTGGCATGTTCAGAATGCAGTCAAGGGACATTACACAATACATAATAGTACATGTTCGTCATGTATACAATACCACTGTTTGTCTTTGAGGTACTGTTTTAAGGAAATGAAAGATATAGAGAAAACTTGATTCATTCCTGTCATGCCTGTACATGTACAATATGGCTGCAAGTGGAAGTTTTGAGAACACAAACACAACACATAAATAATAGGTATCCCAGGGTGGTGTGAGAAAGATTATGTCATGATGTCTAAGGAATTTTCATGACAAATTGTTAAAACAGAACTGCTTGCATAAAAATGTATTCGGTACTTTCAACTTTGACATATTAGCCAGACTGTTCAAAATAATTTTAAAGGTGCTTTCCTCTGATAAGCAATGGAAGCACGCATTCAGAAAAAAATGTGAAGTGAGAGAAAGAAAATGAAACAGATATTTATTTATATAACAGTGAGATAATGGCAGTGCACTTCCTGCAGTTTGGCTTCTAGGAAAAACCTGAATCTGGTCTAAAATTGCAGAGCAATACATTTTTACCATTGTATATTACACCTTAAAGGTGAAGTGTCTAAAAATGTTTATGTTATTTGCTTATGTTATTTATATATGTATTTATTACTTTATTCTATCCCAGCTTAATTTGCAAACTACAAGTAAGCCATTTAAGGGATTTCCCTGAAAATGTATTCATATGGCATCATAAGACTATAGAGATAAACAAAGCTTTCAAACCATACTGCACACTATGGGTTCCTCCAGTATACCCGAATAGGTCAAATACACACTTCATAATCGTATTTAATCAAATTACACAATGATGACTCTAAGACTTTATAGATATTACGGTTTCATTTTCTGTTAATACATGATTGTCAGTAAAGTTGCTATGAAACGATGTGTGTTGTGAAAGTGCTATACAAATAAAAATGACTTGACTTGACTTGACTCGACTCATACCTTCACTGAGAGAAACCAGAGTGAAATCATATGACTGAGATGCCTAGAATGCATTTAAGCTGAGTGTTCTTGCCACTCCTGCAAAGTCATTCTTTCCTTACGTGAGGTGTACTCACTTGCATAGAGTTTGTTTCTCTGTCCATTTTCTCATCCCTTCTCTTTGAAGCAGTTCTTAATAAGCCAAGGGAATTTTCTGGGGAGGTCTATTTGTGAATCAGTATTGAAAACTCAAACCAATAAAAGAATAAAAGGGTTTTATTACCATATATTTTTTTCCTGATAATTATGCTTCTGTACACAGATGGTCTCTCCTTGATATCTTAAAATAGTGGTAGTTAACAATGCATTACAATAATTCTGATCACAAACCCAACACTTGTCAATGCAGAAAGTACGGAGCAAATGACGCACGGAACAAATGTCACAACTTAAAATGATGCTGTGAGGGATACTCAGTGAAAATTGGTAGCCATTAGTCACAAATCTTATGCAGTTGTTAACTTAAAGGTCCTATTTCTAACTTCTCTAACCCTAAAATTATTTTTGTTAGTCTTAGCTAATGGAGTTACGTTGATTTAGTCTTGTTGAATGAGTAATTTGACTTGAATAAAAAAAGTTAAATTAGATGTTACCACATGATGCACAGTTTTAGATGATCTGATAATAAAAACATGAGCATGGTAGAAGTACAGTCCGTTTACTGCACTGTACTGTTGCGTACTTTAGAGTCAATTGTTCAGCCGACAAAATATTGAATACGCATTTTTTAAATAAATTATGAAAAAATCTGATGTAAATAATTAGACATGACCCAAGACAGGACCATGGAACAGATGGCAATTCTATCCCTCTCTAGATATGTAAATTTAACCATAATTTAATTGTCTTATAATTGGCTCCAGCATAGGGTCGAGTGCCCCCCACACAGCAGTGGTCGCGGGGGTGTTCTATATGCCAGAGGGTGCACATGATTTTTCCTATTGTGGTGCAAAAATAGCTTAGTTTATTTATCAAAGGCACACACACACACACACACACACACACACACGTGTACATCAGAAACTGCAGCAGTTTGCTCAAGGATAGAGGCAGAAAGAGGATGTTCCTCATGTGGAAGCAAGGACGGAAAATAAGGAATTCTTCTTGGCTGCATGCACTGGAGGACAGTTCCCATAACACAATTTCAAGCTCCCTCCACACATATACAGTGGATGTGCTGAATTCCACAATGTCTCAGGGGTATAATGTCATGACTTTAATGGTAATGGATGACGTAGGCACTCCTTCCCACAGACTGAACCCACCAAGAGAACGCACAAAGACACACAAAAAAACAGACAAAGTATGAAGTATGTCAGTGTGATTGTGACCGCTGGGTCAAGTGGTTTACCAATGAGAAAACCTTTGACCTTGTACAGTTGGTTGTAAATTTCTGGTCAGATTGTCTAAACACAAGGAAGGAACAAATAACAAAAGTTGGCTTGATTGTTTTGCTGATCTGGGCCCTGCTTCCATGAGCTCTGAGGGTCATTTCTTTTGTACTCGAGTCACTGAGGTGAAATAAAGGAAAGAAACAGATATGCTTCTGTCCATCTTTTCAAAAACAAAGACTGTTTTCGATTAGCAGTGGGTAAGGAACAGTGTTGGGTGTCCCATCTGATTACAGTGTAATTAGTTACTGTAATCTATTATTTTATATTGGTTGACTGGAAAAATAAAACCTTTCTATGAAAAGTGTATGATCAAGAAATTGTCAAAGTGATTACTTTTCAATTCATTTTAGTAACTTATCCAACACTGGTAAGCACTGGTAGAACAACAGAAAATCTACTTGACATTGAGCAGAAGCATTTTATAATGTTTATAATGCAGGTCGAGTCCCAATGGCGAAAGGGCTTTGCCCAAAATAACAGAGATTATACAAGTAACTGTTTTCCCAAACACTCCCCTGTCTTCCATTGGTCAGACAGTCCTGTCCAGAACTCAAACCAATGGTTGAGACCCTTATGCTATGTTGGGCTGGTTGGGATGCTCAAACAAACAAAGTAATGTTTTGATAGCACCACAGAGCCAGTGTTTGGAATAAGCAACCTTCTAACTAATGGCTTACTACTGTTGTCTCTGCAAGTTAAATTCACCCAAAAATTCTCTCATCGGGCACTCACCCACATATGCTCCCAGATGTCTATGGCTTTGTTTCTTCCTTTGAGATTTTTAGAAGAATGTCTCAGCTCTGTACGATGCAAGTGAATGGTAGCCACATCTTTAAAGTCCCAAAAAGTACATAAAGGAAGCCAAAAAGTAATCCACTCCAGTGATTAAATCCATGTCTTCAGAAGCAATATGATAAGTTTGGGTGAGACACAAATCAATATTTAAGTCTATAAATCTCCACTTTCAAGCAGCCCTCCTGAGCAATCTTCTCTCTCAAGAGTTCTTTTGTTTTTGTCCATTTGCATTCTTCATGCATATCGCCACCTACTGAGCGAGAAGCAGAATTTATAGGAAAAAAGGACTATCATCTCATCTTTTTATCTGTTTTTAGATTTATGTCAGTTGCTAAACTGTTAGATGGGGCATAAATAGTTAACTTTAAAAAGTGTATCAAAATAAAACTAATGTTAAAATATTGAAATAAAACTATAAATAAATAACAAACAGTAAGCAAAAAAAAATCAATGAAAGAAAGAAAGATTTTTTTGTTTCAGCTCTATGTCCACTCACATGGATGCACATGCATATACAAAAGCATTACCTGCTCAGGCCTGTCTCCTGTTCTCAAACCCTGGTGATTTTATCAGAGATCCCTAAACTTGCTCTGTGCTGACAAATTCTGGAAAAAATGCAAAACTGGAGGATTTCCAAGCCTACATACACACACACAGACACACACACACACACACACACACACACACAACACACACACACACACACACACAGCCTCTGTGCTTTTCAGCAGGCATAGGCCTACTGTATGCTCCTGTTGGTTGGATTGGGCTAATTTGAGATCGCTACTGCTGTGTGCAGTTGATGATTTTTTTCAGCCTCTTTCTCAGATTTTTACCTCCAATTCTTCACTGCATTCCTGAGCTCTGAGCCACAGACAAGGTACAGATAGGAAATCAGTACGACAGTATCTGCAATCAAATCACTGTCATATACAGAATTGCTCTGTGTGTAAGCATTTACGTTTGTGTGAATCTAATGGCTTGCACTTTCAGGTGTAAAAACAAAAGTGTGCAATGTTTCTGGCAAGTTTGATAGCACAAAAAACCCACAGATTTCTGCATATCCTGATCGCTGTGGCAGCCCTCATAGTCTGCAGGTACAAGTCAAGTCAAGTCAAGTCAAGTCAAGTCAATTTTATTTGTATAGCGCCTTTCACAACACACATCGTTTCAAAGCAGCTATACAGAAGATCAGGCATTAACAGATTTTTTATTATTAATAACACATATACAGACACAAATCCTGATCATTTTGTGCCAGCAGTTGACAATATAATTGGAAAAAATAGTCCTGCCTCAAACTCGCACCATTGGTTAAGCCAATGATGCTACAGTATGTCGGACTGGTCAGGATGTTCAAACAAACATAATAATGTTTTGAGCCAAAACGTTTACACTTTTCAAGAGAATTAACATTGCAATCAGTCAATATATGCCAAAAATACTTCAAGTGATAGTTCACCCAAAAATGAAAATTCTCTCAATGTTTACTCACCCTCATGATATCCCTTTTTTTCTTCACCAGAACACATTTGAAGAAAAATTGAAAATTATCTTAGCTATACGACTCCAGCGGTTAAATGAATGTATTCTAAAGCGACACAATCACTTCTGATAAAAAAAAAGATAGATAAATAAATAGCGCTGTTCTTTCGGCTGTGTCGCACGTGCGTCAGTTCACCCTAACCCTAATACACCTGGGATATCATGATTGAGTAAATTATGAGAGAATTTTCATATTTGGGTGAACTATGCCTTTAATGTTCATAAGTTAAAGCAAATGTTTGTGTTGGCAATCATCTGCCAAAACAGGTGTTGGTGATGTTTTTGATGAAAACCCTTTCTTTTAAATAAGTTCTTCTACAGAGGTAGTGCAAACCAACTACTAGTTTGTCGTTCAGAATTTCTAATTAAATCAGACATTAAAGAAATATTCCGGTTCAATACAACATAAGCTCATTTGTCATGTCAACAAAGTTGCAATATTGGCTATAATTTAACACAGAAAAGGCAGTTAGCAGTTTTATCACATTAAAACCATGTTTATGGACTGGTCTCATTCACCATTGTAAGCGCCTTATTCTAACTGTGATTTTTTTTTATTTTTTTTTTTTTTTAATAAATGAGAAATTTGTTGTAATAATTTTTTGTGGTAGTTAACATGATGCCACAACTGCTGTTGATTGAGCTTAACTTGTATTGAAAGAAGAATATTCTTGAATAATGTATGTACTGTATTCCATTCCATCTTGCTTTGCTGAACAAGTGGTTGTCATATGAGTTTGACAACACTTGCAGATTATTACTGATGATTATAAGATTATTATAAGATTTCAGGTGTTTGGGGTCAAAATGCTTAAAATGATGAAGCATGTTTGGTTTATTTTTTTAATAGACTGTAAAACCATTGCCTTTTTTGCAAGCTAATTTTCCAGATCTCTCTCACATATTAATACACATTCACATGATAATTGGTACGTAGGTACAATGAGCCAAATGCACCATTATAATCATTTAGCCTCCAGCTTTGTCATAAGTGTGACTTTCTTGTGGACTGACCTTTAACCTGGGCTCTGAAATGTAACTCTTACATCTTAATTTTTGTTTTGTGCTTGTTCTAAATATAAGAAGTGCTGAAACAAAATCAAGTGTTCTGTACCTCTTGGAGCACATCTGTTTCCAGGAATGAATGCCGCATCAAGGCACATGCACCAAATGTTATTTATCGCAAGCCTCATTGCCTCATTTAGCATGGAAATATTAAGATATTTGTTTGGCCTTATGTTTTTAGTTTCTGTGAATTTAGTCACGAATGTTGTATATATACAATATTCTGCCAGATGTTTCACCATCCTGTTATAACAAAAACACTTGCTTCTCTCCATAAAGTGTGCATATTTTCATGCCCTCATCCATCTCACATACATGCACTATAGACAGTATCACTACTACACATCACCATAGTGATTTTGCAATTGTTGTTTTAGTGTAAGTTGCAGCTGATTGCTGTCTAAAAACGTATCTTATCAGTCCCGAGCACTGCAGGACAGCTGCCTATCTGATCTCTCACATACTGAGACACTGCAAAATGGCAGGAAATTCCACTTTAAAGCGACTCCCAGACACAGATGCTTTTAAATCAGGCCATATGCCTGTTACATAAGAACAGAGAGACAAAAGGTGTATATTTCTCTTGGGAAAAAGAAAAGGAGAGCATGTTACATTTAAAACAGAATATGCCTGGAGCAAAATATGTCTCGGCATGGCCGAATATTTGTAGTATTAAACTTTTTTTCTCTTGTTTTTGACCCTGTACGTGATTGCATGTGTTTGCCGTTTCAGTCATCATGAGAAGATGAATGAAGGAATTCACAAGTGTGACAAATTGTCAAAGATGAATAATAACAAAAGGAGAATCATTTAAGCATGTCACCCAATCCGTCTGCTCTGTGTCACTTTTGTTCTGGCATGTTTGTCAGGAGTGACCTGCTTATTTTGTAGCTCATCTCTCAGACATGGGGACTCAACTCTCAACCAATTACAATTAATGCTCAGACAAGTTAAGTGTTCCTGCCACCTAGTGGAAAAATTGCTACAATATTTGATTTGACTCATTTTAGTATCAAACTAGTGTCTAGCAAAGCAACACTAACAGTGATCAGTACTGATCTTTGAGATGAGCTGGTGTTGAGATCTATCGTAATCTATATTTAATGTACAGTTACCAAATAAATGCAGACTTTACTGCAATCTTGCTACAGGAAAAATGAGTGACACTACAGCAGTACAAATATTAAATGGGCTATGTATAAAATCAAAAAAAAAATTACACTTTAAACCTTAAGTTCTTACTGAAAGCAATTTAGTAAACGTATACCCTCAATTTAACTGAGAAACTTCTAGGTTATGGATGTAACCTCCATTCCCTGAAGGAGGGAACGAGACGTTGTGTCAAAGAAGCGACACTAGGGGTCTCTCTTGAGCGCCGAATATGATCTATAAAAAAAGGCCAATGAGAAGTTGGCAGACAGTATTTGCATATCCCGCCCCTGGACATACGGGTATAAAAGCGGGGAAATACGTCAGTTCACTACCTGGTCCCTAAAAGTTGTGGTAGGAAGCTTGGGCACGTAGCCCGGTCGCAGTCTTAGGATCACATATGTGTCTGACAGACCGAACTCCAGGCAAGCGTCGCTAACAGAGAACGCTTGCAGGTCCTCGACCCTCTTGATGGAGGCGAGCGCGATCAGCAGGGCCGTCCTCAGAGAGAGTGCCCTGAGTCCAGCTGATTCTAGCGGCTCGAAGGGAGGTCTCTGAAGGCCCGAGAGGACCACTGATAGGTCCCATGAGGAGAACAGGCTTGGCCGGGAGGGATTCAACCTCCGGGTGCCTCTTAGGAACCTGATGATTAAGTCGTGCTTACCCAAAGACTTGCCGTCTACTGCGTCGTGGTGGGCCGTGATGGCAGCGACATACACCTTTATGGTGGAAGGTGACAGCCTCCCCTCCAGCCTCTCCTGCAGAAATAAGAGCACTGACCTAACTGCACACCTCTGTGGGTCTTCAGCCCGGGAAGAACAGGCACCACTTCAGGGTGTAAAGATGACTGGTAGAAGGGGCTCTTGCATGGCTGATTGTGTCTACGATGGCAGGTGGTAGACCAGCTAGATCGGCCATACATTTGACTCACTGGTGTACAGAGATGAATCCTGGATTAAATATATTTAAATGTGCTTGAATGTCAAATTTTGCAATATTAGTGTTGACTTCAGACCTGTTGACTTTTCCTGGGACTTGGCAAGATTTTTGTCACATTCCACAAGCGAAAACAAGTCTTTTGTTTTTGTGCTTTTATGTTGAAGTTTAGTTTAGTTCCTGTTTCCTGTTAGGTTTTTGTAGTCCTTTGTAGATTCATTTTATGATTGGTTGTCATTCCGTAATTGTTTCCCCAGGTGTTCCTTGTTTTCGCTTGTGTATTTAAGCCTTTTTTTTCCCCAGTTTATTTGTCTGTTCTTGCATGATTTGTTATGCTTTGTGCTAGGTTGCGTGATTATTTGTGTAAGTGGTGCACAAGTTAAATGCATTAGGTTACATCTGTGGATCGCTGAGTATATGAGTTTAAATCAGATGAATTGTGTGATTTGTGAAGTGTTTTCACGCACAAATATGTCTTGGAATTTTTTCTTTTGTTTTAGACTACAACAGAGCTGTGTTGAGTTTAATGTCTGGATTTTTGTGTTTGTTGGGGTCAGGTGGGGTTAGTGTTTGTAGACATAATATCGTCATGGCAATAAAGTTGTAAAATTGGCTATGACTTTACACAGAAAAGGGTTAGTAAATAATTTTTACACGCATATCCTTTATGTCTTGTATACTTTTGAAACAGTGTGTATTTTAACATTCCAATAAATGATTTTTTTTTAGTTAAATGTGATGACAGTGCAGAGAATGTTAAAGAAAATTGCAGTGTTGTGTTATTCAGTTTGAAACATGTGCCTGCATGAACACTGCATCTGACATGCTGCTCATATTTAGTCATTTCAGTTTCAGTGTTTTGTGTTTTTGACAGCTGGTTGATTTGTTTTAATGGAGGTGGTATCAGGGAACAGATGCACCAAGTCTTTTTCAGCATCGATGTTATTTTTCTGCCAGAACATTAAGATATTTTGTAAGAGTTTTTGAATCTGTGAGGTTTGAATTGAATGTTGTCTTTGGGTCTATATTCTACCCAGTATTTTGGCTCTGTTATATAAGATGTAAGAAAAAAATATGAGTAAAAAATGGCAACCTCTGTATCAAGATTAATGTGCTTGCATCACTAGGCCAAGATTCTAAACTTGTGCTCTTGACACGTTGGAGCCATGGGGTGCTATTTTGAACCTGCAATGCATATTTACACCGAACGTGTTCAGTTGCATAAAATAAAAAGCTAGATGGAGTACAGAGAATGGCAAGGACATTTTTCCTTTGTGCCCTATTGTTGCTATTAAAACTATGTAAAACTGTCAGTAATAGCAGACCTTCTGTTATTGAAACATGCTTGTAGCGGCAATTGAGTAGCCTATTAGTTGCTTAAAATTAAGCTTTTATTTTATGCATATTCAAATGTAGGTCTATAAATAATCACTGGATAGAAAAGGTATAAGACAGATGCACACACACACACACACACATCAATCTTTGTTAAAAGTTTGCTTTATTTCATAACACACAATAACATGAACACAAAGTTCTAATAAAATGTGTATGGTTGAGTGCATTGACAAGAGTGTTTTAAAATCACAGATTCATCTTAAATTTCCAAAGATTTCCAATTTACTTATTGTTTGAAAAGTTGAAATTTAAAGTATGACCAACATAATAGGCCTATGTAGTTGCCAGAAAGGTAATGATTAGATTCTTTAAAACAATGCCTTAATACCATAAAGGCAGGATCAATTTTCTGTTTTTCACTTGTATGATAAGTACATTGGCCAACCATTGTTGCCCTCATTCAGATTCTTGTCAATAACGATGATGCCCTCCTTCTTATACGCGTTCCAAGTGTCGGGGTTGATCAGTAGAACCATGCTTTGGATCTGTGATTCACAACCTTCTTTCATGTGCCACACATATACCTTTGTTCCAGTTGTTCCTTTGTTAAGATTGACACTGAGCTTTTTGAACCCTTGAGCCTGAAGGTTTGCCACCTCCTGGAGGTTGGTGGACACCTGAAAAGCGGTGAGAGCTTTACTCTTATCAGTTGAGCGCCGATACCAGAGGAAAACGTAGTCTCCTCCAGCAGCACAGTTGGTGTTTTCATCCACACGAGTGTAGCCCAGCTCAAATAGTTGCTTGTCAGCATAGAAGTCAGCAGATGCGATGATGTCACAGAGGTAGCTTGGCTTCTCTCTCTTCACCCACAGGTAGATACAGAGGCCTCCTGCATGACGGTTCAGATCACAGCCCAATCTCTCCCAACCATTTGCCAAAAGAGCAGGCTCTTGTTTTGCATCTGTGCTTACCTCCAGGCTCACGATGGGAATGTCGTATTCAGTGTTGCCATGAAAGTACCACAGAAATATGTGATCTCCACCAACTCCTGCATTCAGATCCCTGT
Organism: Moxostoma hubbsi; assembly: GCA_032164185.1. NCBI lineage: Eukaryota > Metazoa > Chordata > Actinopteri > Cypriniformes > Catostomidae > Moxostoma > Moxostoma hubbsi. Next base: position 27,300,118 of record JAVLUX010000024.1, read on the forward strand.
TGATCAGCTCATAGCCTGCATCAGCCAGGCCACTTTTCATTTCGTTGGTGAAGGAAAACTGGATCCTGGTCACAGGTTTCATGCCGCACTCTTTCTTGAACCAAAGAAAGACCCGGTTTTTACCGGCACCTTCATTGAGGTCAATATTAAGGAGCTGAAAGCCTTGAGCTCCTAGAATTTCCTCCTCATCCTCATTGGTGGAGACTTGGAGCTTTGTTATTGGCTGTACATCTGCCATTTTGGTTTTCTTTAGAGAAAGTACTGTTAATTCTGCATAAAAAGTAATAAAGAAAAAGCTTTTAACATAATTACAATGATATATAAATTCTGTAGTTGACTTTAAATGCTTTTGGAAAGTTGACATGCCCTGTGGTGTGACATGCTAGACTCATATGGGATGCTATACTAAACCTATTTTAAACAGCATTTTACTAATGCTTTCTCGATTATTAGATATGTAGTTTGTATGATCTCATGTTCATTTAGAGACTACAGTACATTCATTTGTCACACCACAGAACCATTCAAAACATTATTAATATTGGTGACCAGTTTTAGGATCCAAGATATATTGGCCTACTTTCCACATACAGTATATTTTTATACATTTTAACCTAACATATTGATAAACAATATGCCTTTACAGTCATTTCAGTTACAATTACATACAATACATTTGCTTACTTTCTTTTTTTTTCGGCTCACAATCTGTATGTTTTAGTATTAAAGCATATAGTTAGTATTAACTTTCACAGTGTTCCCTCACGTATTGGGAATCCTGGAAAAAATTTGAATTTTATAATGCAGTTTTCATGAAAAATAAGAAAAATAACAATGTCCTAGAAAATAATCTTATTTTTATAAAACTGTTTTTGAGTTATCACATGTAGGGCCCTATGATTTCCACGATGTGGAAAACATGGAAGGACTCGCTGAATACAGTCATAAAAATTGCATTAGCTATAAGATGCGGAATGTCATGGAATTTCACATATTTGGGACAAAAATGAATGTTTGAATGCACAATTAATCAAGTTAAAATCTTAATATGTCGAAGTATGATTACAAACCGCAAAAGGCTGTGAATTGATAAAATAAATATAATCTGCATGTGCTGCTTTTGTGTGAATGCCATTCATGATGCTCTGGGTGTGTGTATGTGTGTTGTAGATCATGTTTGTCAGGATTGTGCTGTGAAGATTTTGTAGATTTTGTTTCTTCATTTGATAAGAATAATGCAGTGTTAGATTGAAAAATGTCATTCATTTAAAATTGTTATTTTTTTATTTTAATTATAGATTTACAGTATCAAATGAATTTGGTTAGACACCATTTCGATGATTACATTTTAATAATTTCTGTATTTGGGATTTGTAATAATAAAGAAATTTAAAAAAATAAATAAGATAAAATATATATATATATATATATATATATATATATATATATATATATATATATATATATATAATAGATTTTCAACAAATAAATTATTACCTTACCAGTGAATGCAGGATGTCCCTTACTGTGTGTTGTAGAAGCTGTTTGATTGACGATCTATCTTTGTTGGAGTTATTCGTTTTATGCTTAAGTTTAACTGCTTTTTAAAGGGTCCATAAGAGGTGTGAAAAAAGTGTTATCCAATAGTTTTTGACCACACACTTACTGTAACATCAGGTGCATCTACTTCTCTGTTACAATGTGAAAATTTGGATTAAAGAGCAAAAATGAAACCACATCCCAGAATTCATATGATTTAAAGGTTGTTGGGTTGTTGATTTTTTTGCATGCATAGCAGAATGTGATATAGCTACCACACGTTTCATACAAAAATTAAGCTCATATAATTGTTCTAAACTGAACAACCAAACTGTTTCATTTAATCTTATTGCATTTGTTTTTTCAAACCTTTGCAGTACACAGTATCAAGACATTTTGTCCTGTAGTCGCATATAATTCATTTTTTTTTTACAATAATTTTCATACACTTCTCAAAAATGGGAAGAAACTACACTCAGAAATGTTTTCAAGACTTTTGAATTAATGTTTAAAACATAAATTTAACTACTCTGAATTACACAGCAATTAACTTAATTTGTACAGTAGTTCTATATTCAATATGGAAGCTGAAAAAAAATTGGTTAAAAAAAAGAAAGAAAGAAATGCATCAGCAATAAATGTGGAACAGGGAGTCTGATCATATGCTGAACACAACATTTTTCAGAATCAAATTTTTTTTTTAATGGAATTTCCCCAATCAGAAATGGCACAATAGTGCTCTTTAGTTTGTAGCCCTGAAAAACAGAAAAGTATTGTCAGATTAAAAAACAGTAATTAGCTTTACCATAATTAACATCTATTTCTGTAAGTCTACAAGACTTTTACAATATATGAATTGTTAGAATAGAGTCATACACCTCACAAAACACAGAATAATTATCTTTAAAAGAATGACAAAGAAAAGCATTTTCTTTCTCTAAATGTAGGTTAACTGTACTTTTGCACTGTGTCATTCTTCATTTAAAAATGCAAAAAAATTATTATCTTATTGAAGCAGGATAATATTTCTCTGCATAATACTTTAAAATCACTGAAATAGAGAATTTTTTTTTTAAATAATTTATGCTATAGAATTAAAACTTTATGCCTATTTTGGAAAATAGTTCTCAATATTAATTAAAAAATACACCACAACAACTTACAAATTCTTTTGTTCAGCATATTACAAGAACTCATTAGCAATGGCTTTAAATGCTTAAGCATATTTTTCACACTTAACATTTTTTTCACTGGTTCATAATTTTTTTAAAGCTGCAAACCAATCTCTAAAATGTTTTTGCTGTGGAAAAAATGCTTTTGTTTTCCGCCCCTGAAAAAAAAAAAATACTATGGCCATTTAGCCTTTACAGAGTATGGTGTTCATTTAACTTGAATGAATGGTGTTCATTTAACTTGAATGAATGGTGTTCATTTAACCTGAATGAATGGTGTTCATTTAACTTGAATGAATGGTGTTCATTTAACTTGAATGAATGGTGTTCATTTAACTTGAATGAATGGTGTTCATTTAACTTGAATGAATGGTGTTCATTTAACCTGAATGAATGGTGTTCATTTAACTTCAATGAATGGTGTTCATTTAACCTGAATGATTGGTGTTCATTTAACTTGAATGAATGGTGTTCATTTAACTTCGATGAATGGTGTTCCTTTAACCTGAATGATTGGTGTTCATTTAACTTTGATGAATGGTGTTCATTTAACTTTGATGAATGGTGTTCATTTAACCTGAATGAATGGTGTTCATTTAACTTTGATGAATGGCGTTCATTTAACTTTGATGAATGGCGTTCATTTAACTTTGATGAATGGCGTTCATTTAACTCGAATGAATGGTGTTCATTTAACTCGAATGAATTGTGTTCATTTAACTCGAATGAATTGTGTTCATTTAACTCGAATGAATGGTGTTCATTTAACTTGAATGAATGGTGTTCATTTAACTTGAATGAATGGTGTTCATTTAACTTGGATGAATGGTGTTCATTTAACTTGAATGAATGGTGTTCATTTAACTTGAATGAATGGTGTTCATTTAACTTGAATGAATGGTGTTCATTTAACTTGAATGAATTGTGTTCATTTAACTTGAATGAATGGTTTTCATTTAACTTGAGTGAATGGTTTTCATTTAACTTTGATGAATGGTGTTCATTTAACTTGGATGAATGGTGTTCATTTAACTTGGATGAATGGTGTTCATTTAACTTGAATGAATGGTGTTCACTTAACCTGAATGATTGGTGTTCATTTAACTTGAATGAATGGTGTTCATTTAACTTGAATCAGTTATGTACTCCTACATTTAAGCCTTCTTGTCTTGTTTAGCCTACATGTTTATATCATGTTAGATGAACGATTAGTACATCCATTTATTGGAAAAGAGTTCTGAAGTCTGTTGTACATACCACATTCAAAGCTTAAGGGAATACAAGTTCAATACAAGTTGAGCTCAATCGAAAGCATTTGTGTCAGTGTTGATTACCACAAAACTATTTTGACTCATCCTTCCTTTTCCTTTTCTTTTCTTTAAGTGAGGCAAAATGGTGGCCAGTTTTTTGGAGGGTTTAAAAACACAGTAAACCTGTATAAGTTCTACTAAATTACAGTAAAATATTTGAGGCAAATGATTGCTTTTACTTTTACAATTATCAAAACTTATGTTTCAAGTATGCATAATTAGTTTTTCTCAGAAACTATAAATGAAAATAAATTATTTTGGTCCAATCAAAATATGCAATTACTAATGTTTATTTTAATTAACCACAACTTAATATATAAGTTTTAAGTTGTTTTATGTATAAACTTTGCCCTAATTTTTACACATTGTCAATTTTTTTTTTGTAAAAAAACAAAACCAAAATGTTATTATCTTCCAAACCATGTCTTTACCCAAATACACTTTGATAAACCTATAATAATGATTTATATTATACATATTTTAGAGGGATTTAGTAGGAAATTGCATATTTCATTCGCCCATGTGTGATGACGTCATATCTGTACACAGAGAACATAAGCTCAGGCTTATTTGAGAAAAATTTACCATGAATCATTAAAAATGGCAAACCACCAGGGAATCACCGAGAGTCTACAAGCAAAAAGGGAAAGTGACAGAGTCTGTAATAAAACCTGAATCAACATTGGCTTGGCTTTTCACAGGTGGCGACAACTCAGAGATCTGAAAGGATTTAAAAGCGATGGAGATGGCTTATTTTATTGATAAGTTTTATGTACAGTTGTGTAATCACACACACACACACGTCTGAAATGCAATTATTATACTGTAACTGTGCAGAACTTTCCACTTGCTAGCACACATGTATATTTCTATATATAACGGCAATAATTTATATAAATAAATAATTTAGTCTAGGCTTGACAAGGACATGTGAGTCTTGAAATTATGTTGACCACTGGTTGGTAACAACGACAAGCTATAAATTATTTACTACCATGGCCTATTTGGTCAGAATATCCAGCAGTTATACAAATTTTACAACGTTTGTCCTAATCAGACTAGCAATCGTTATGTCTAATGTTAACGAACATAAATTACTTTACAAAAGTTAGGCTATTTCAAAACATCAATGTTTCCAATAAGTCAAAACAACAGCAAAAGATATGGCACTTGCCTGCTCAGATTACATGTTTTCCGATATCCGCCTTTGTCCAGTCGTGCTGATAAGATGTTCTGTATTCACGTGTACACAGATGCCTCGAACCACATTCATCCACGCAGAGTCGAAGCGCATCCAAAACAATGTTCCGCAAGATGCATGCAGTTTTATTTTTTAACCGCTAGAGGGCCAAAAGTTACATAGTGTAGCTTTAAATGTTAAGATTTTGCAACTTAAACATAAAGAAATATAAAAAATAAAAAATGGAAACTGCATGTAGTAAACATATTTAATATAAAAAGGCAAGGTAAAATTATTGACAAAACATGAAGCACAACACTGAAAGAAAAAACACATTTGACAACAGGAATGACAGGATAAATGCCTACAGCTGCATTAGTGTACATCCTTCAACGTTAAAACCTTATAAAGCCATCTGTCTTTAAAACTCTTTTGGGTAACTCAGATCCAATGCATAAATCTGTCCAAATGTAAAAAGAAATCTGAAAAGCCTGGGCAGGTTGGTGATGACTTAACTTTCAAGAGCAATGAAATTTCTGACCAGATTGCAGTGAATTGCATCCTCTGTGAGTTCTCTGACTGCTGTTAACAGAGCAACTGGTGAATATCCATCATTTGGCTCTTCTGAATCTTCAGCCCTGAAATGCAGAAATAGGAGAAACAGAGCAACATTTATTAAAATCTGTTTCAAAATACACACTTACACTACCGTTCAAAAGTTTGGGGTCACATTGAAATGTCCTTATTTTTGAAGGAAAAGCACTGTACTTTTCAATGAAGACAACTTTAAACTAGTCTTAACTTTGAAGAAATACACTCTATACATTGCTAATGTGGTAAATGACTATTCTAGCTGCAAATGTCTGGTTTTTGGTGCAATATGTACATAGGTGTATAGAGGCCCATTTCCAGCAACTATCACTCCAGTGTTCTAATGGTACAATGTGTTTGCTCATTGGCTCAGAAGGCTAATTGATGATTAGAAAACCCTTATGCAATCATGTTCACACATCTGAAAACAGTTTAGGTCGTTACAGAAGCTACAAAACTGACCTTCCTTTGAGCAGATTGAGTTTCTGGAGCATCACATTTGTGGGGTCAATTAAACGCTCAAAATGGCCAGAAAAAGAGAACTTTCATCTGAAACTCGACAGTCTATTCTTGTCCTTAGAAATGAAGGCTATTCCATGCGAGACATTGCTAAGAAATTGAAGATTTCCTACAACGGTGTGTACTACTCCCTTCAGAGGACAGCACAAACAGGCTCTAACCAGAGTAGAAAAAGAAGTGGGAGGCCGCGTTGCACAACTGAGCAAGAAGATAAGTACATTAGAGTCTCTAGTTTGAGAAACAGACACCTCACAGGTCCCCAACTGGCATCTTCATTAAATAGTACCCGCAAAACACCAGTGTCAACATGTACAGTGAAGAGGCGGCTGCGGGATTCTGGGCTTCAGGGCAGAGTGGCAAAGAAAAAGCCATATCTGAGACTGGCCAATAAAAGAAAAAGATTAAGATGGGCAAAAGAACACAGACATTGGACAGAGGAAGACTGGAAAAAAGTGTTGTGGACAGATGAATCCAAGTTTGAGGTGTTTGGATCACAAAGAAGAACGTTTGTGAGACGCAGAACAAATGAAAAGATGCTGGAAGAATGCCTGACGCCATCTGTTAAGCATGGTGGAGGTAATATAATGGTCTGGGGTTGCTTTGGTGCTGGTAAGGTGGGAGATTTGTACAGGGTAAAAGGGATTCTGAATAAGGAAGGCTATCACTCCATTTTGCAACGCCATGCCATACCCAGTGGACAGCGCTTGATTGGAGCCAATTTCATCCTACAACAGGACAATGACCCTAAACACACCTCCAAATTGTGCAAGAACTATTTAGAGCAGAAGCAGGCAGCTGGTATTCTATCGGTAATGGAGTGGCCAGCGCAGTCACCAGATCTGAACCCCATTGAGCTGTTGTGGGAGCAGCTTGACCGTATGGTACGCAAGAAGTGCCCATCCAACCAATCCAACTTGTGGGAGCTGCTTCTGGAAGCGTGGGGTGCAATTTCTCCAGATTACCTCAACAAATTAACAGCTAGAATGCCAAAGGTCTGCAATGCTGTAATTGCTGCAAATGGAGGATTCTTTGACGAAAGCAAAGTTTGATGTAAAAAAAATCTTATTTCAAATACAAATCATTATTTCTAACCTTGTCAATGTCTTGACTCTATTTTCTATTCATTTCACAACGTATGGTGGTGAATAAGTGTGACTTTTCAGGAAAACACAAAATTGTTTGGGTGACCCCAAACTTTTGAACGGTAGTGTATATAAAACTATTTCACACAAAAATTTTCATTATTTACTCACTTGTTCCAGACCATGACTTTAAAAGACAAAAGCTTTATTTTATTTTTTTATAAGTTACCTTCTAGAAAAGGATAGTTCCCCCCAAAATGAAAATTCTTTCATCATTTACTCACCATCATGTCATCCCAGATGTGTATGACTTACTTTCTTCTGCAGAACACAAATTAAGATTTAGAAAAAAGTCTCAGCTCTGTAGGTCCATATAAAGCAAGTTTATGGTGACCAGAACTTTGAAGCTCCAAAAAGCACAAAAAGGCAGAATAAAAGTAATTATATAGACTCTAGCTGTTTAATCCATATCTTCTGATACAATAAACAGATCAACAGATCAATATTTAAGATTTATTTTTAATATAAATCTCCACTTTCACTTTCAGGTGTGAATGTGAAATTATACAGGCTTTCAGATATATATGTGAAAGTGGAGATTTATAGTAATGAAGGACTTAAATATTGGTTGGTTTGAAACCCACACTAATTATATCACTTCAGAAGACATGGATTTAACAACTGTTAAATATGGATTACTTTTGTGCTGTTTATAACTGCTTTTTGAGCGTCAAAGTATGACCTTACATTGTATGGCCTTACAGAGCTGAAATACTCTTAATAAATATTTGTTTGTGATCTGCAGATGAAACCTAAACATTGTGAATGATCTAAAACAATTCAGTTCCCAACCCAAATTCATAGCTTTTCGAAACAGGAAATCTTAGGCCCAGATGGAATCTGAGGACATTTTTCACCCTTTCCAAGCAGATTTTTGGGGAAAATCTGCAGAATTTTGTGGATGGGATTTAAACATGTAAAAAATGTGTTACATTAACTTGAGAGTACTGTACTCTTAATGGCTGCTAAAAGCATCACACAATTAGCCAAACTATTTCACAAATGACATGGAAGTGATGGGGAATTTGTAGAACATTTAAGAAATGAGATTGAGTCTGAGTTTTCTGCACACACAGATTCTGTCTGGGCTTATAAACATAAACATATTCTAACATAACATGTGAATACAACTTTTCAGTACACACCTTTTAAGGGATAGTTCACCCAAATATTAAAATTCTCTCATTTACTCACCCTCATACCATCCCAGATGTGTATGACTTTCAAACAAACACAAAGATTTTTAGAAGAATATCTCAGCTCTGTAAGATAATTCAATGAAAGTGAATGAGGACCAAAACCTAAGCTCCAAAAAGCACATAAAGGCAACTTAAAAAGTCATCATTACAACTCCAGTAGTTAAATCTATATCTTTTGAAGTGATCTAGTTGGTTTTATTGTAGGTGAGAACAGACCAAAATATAATACATTTTTTGCTGTAAATCTCCTTGATGATCATAATTTCATGCTTGATTACACTTCCTATAGTGCCCTCTAGTGTTGTACAAATGCATTAAGCACCAGGAAGTGCAACTGAACCTACAGAGCTGAAATATTCTTTTAAAAATCTTCATTTGTGTTCATTAGAAGAAAGAAAGTCATACACATCTGAGATGGCATGAGGGTGAGTAAATGATGAGAGAATTTTCATTTTTGGGTTAACTAATCTATACGAATCCAGTGATTAAATATATATCTTCTGAAGCGATAGTTAATAAAATAACTTAAATATTGATCTGTTTCTCACCCACACCCATCATATCACTTCTGAACACATGGATTTAACCACTGGAGCCTTTATGGGCTTTTTGGAGTTTTACAATTTTGGTATCCTTTCACTTGCATCGTGAGGACCAACAGAGCTTAAATATTCTTCTAAAAATCTTGTGTACAGGAGAGAAAAATCATACACATCTGGGATGACATGAGGATCAGTAAATGAGAGAGGTTTTATTTTTGAGTTGAACTATCTGTTTAAGTTTGGGACAGGCTCAATTTACTGTGTAAAATCAAGGTCTGTTGAAACACAGAGCAATTTTAATCAACTAAGACCTTAAGACCTTTAAGTAACGAATCAAGAGAATCTCAGCAATTTCCCCAGAAGTCTTTTCTGACTTCAATGACTTCTGACAAGTTATTAAGTCATCAGCGAAGACTGTGCTGATCAAGTTTTGCATTTGTGTGTTTGGTTGATTCTGGCTTGTAAAGCGCTTCTCAGCAAACACCTGAAACAGAGAGATAAGAAAGGCTAGAATGGAGATGAGTGGATTCGAGTGGATGAGTGGATTCAGAATGGATTGAAAGACATCCCTACAAATTATCAAACTTGTGCCCATGTTAACCATTTAGATTAAATAAAGAAATATGGCTATTTTACAGTAAACACACACACACACACACACACACACACACACACACACACAAACAGACACACATACACACACACTTGTTACAACAAAATACATCCACCTTGTTCAAAGAAGGGTGGGAAACTACTGCAAGAAACTCTTTCATCAACGGAAGGTCACTTTTGCACTGATGTTCCCTGCCAAATTGAGGATAGATACTAAGGATGGCTGCAATATATTTACATGCCCACAGCAACCGATGTCCTTCTTTTTGTGCTGGTTCTGCCAAGCAGCTGGAGTTTGTTTTGTGTCATAACACTCCTTTGGGACAGTTTGTGGATGAATCTGCATGTTCTTTGTGCTTATGCCTCCTATTGGTTTGAGTTTGTTCTGTAAATATTTATTGCAAAACATTGGAGTGATTAATCATTTGTTGCACTCATGTAACAGCCGAGTTGACCTGACTCACTGAACATTCACTTGACTGTCCGAGTGCCTTTTTTGTTTCGTTTTGTGCTGCTTCCACCTAGCAGCTGGAGTTTGTTTTGTGGAGGAACACACCCTTGGGACAGTTATGTGGATGAATCAACATGTTCTTTATGCTTATGGCTGTAGTATGTTTTATAGATTATTTTCTGTTGTGTAATTCTTTCTCACAAAATTTGTATAGAAGCACCCGACTTGAGCAATCCGACATCAGAGTTGTCACGGTGGCTCTCATAGGCGTATGTTTATTTTTTTCTATCTTTTTTATTATTATTTTCTCACCTTTTCTACCCAATTTGCCAATTTCATGCCAATTTGGCATGCCCAATTCCCAATGCGCTTGCAAGGTCCTCATGGTGGCATAGTGACTCACCTCAATCTGGGTGGCGGAGGACGAATCTCAGTTGCCTCCGTGTATGAGACCATCAATCCACGCATCATATCACATGGCTTGTTTTCTGTTAACTCGGAGAAATAGCGCGTATGGAGGCTTCATGCTATCCTCCGTAGTATCCACGCACAACTCACCACGTTCCCCACGAGAGCAAGAACCATATTATAGCAACCACAAAGAAGTTAACCCAATGTGACTCCACCCACTCTAACAACCGGGCCAATTGTTTGCTTAGGAAGCCTGACTGGAGTCACTCAGCACGCCCTGGATTCAACCTTGCGACTCCAGGTGTGGTATTCAGCATCTTTACTTACTGAGCTACCCAAGCCCCCGTACATGAACTGTATGAGTTTAGAGGTATGGACGGCAGTTGGAGGTATGGACGGCAGTAACGTTATTTTTATGTGTTTTTTGTTCGGGGGGATGTTAGGGGTTTGATTGTTGCACTAATGTTGGAATCTATTTTTTCTAATATGTCAAAATGTCAAATGTTAATATGAATGGATTGTCTCTTTCCACATGGAATGTGAAGGGGTTGGGGCACCCCATAAAAAGAAGGAAGGTTATTTCTTAAATGTAAGAAATGTGATATTGTGTTTCTTCAAGAAACATATCTTTCCCCGCAGGAAGCTGAACATTTTGGGAAGATATGGGGTGGACATGTTTTCTTTAGTGCTGTCTCTAGAGTCATTATTGTTTTAGCAGAAATTCAGGGGCAAAGGTTGATTTTGGCTAATATTTACACACCTAACACTGATAATCAGGGCTTTTTCATAGATCTTGAAGGGATGTTGCACGGCGCTGGCACCCCTCATGACATCATATTTGTCCGTCCCTCATTTCATCTGTTGTTGATTGCTCAGTTGGAAACATCTTAGTCTCAGATCCTGCCGTGGTGAGTTTAGAGGTGTTGCCACGTACAGAGAATAAGAAATCATATAGTTGGTACCTTAATCCCTTTTGCAAAATCCTGAATTCCAACAAATGTTAAAGGCTGAAATAAATGTTTATATGGAGACAAATTGGTCCTCAGTATCCTCTGAAGGCATAGCTTGGGAGGCACTTAAGGCAGTTCTTAGGGGTCAGATCACACAGTATGCCTCATTCACCAAAAAACCCAAAGCAGGAGAACTTGTGGAACTGGAAGGGAATATTAAAGATGCCGAGGCAGAGCTGAAGCGCCAAATGTTTTGAAATTGAGAATTGACCCAATTGAAATACAGATATAATACTATTTTGTAGATAGTAGCAGAAGGTGGAGTTTTGGCTTTTCAGGGCAAGGCAGTCATACTTTGAGTCAAGGGACAAGGCAGGGAAGCTTTTGGTTAGATATATAAAGCAAAGAGAGTCTTGTTCTACCATTCCCTAATATTACCTCGGCCATTGATATTAATAATGCTTTAAAGATCTCTATAGTTCCACGTCTTTGTCTACTGATGAAGATATTAGAAACTTTGTGGAACCATTAGAGGAAGGAGGAAGGACAGTTGTCTCAGATGAGATCAGGGCCACATTGGTTGACCATGTGCTCAACTATGGATTGAGTATGAATGAGGCTGGGCAGAAAGTTCGGCCCAACCTGAGCCACTACACAGTTGCATCTATCATCCGTGCATTCAGAAGTGAGAACCAGTAAATTGCTTACCATCTACAATATGCTCTTTATTTATGTATACTGCAGTCCGACATGTCAGTAGGCCTATGTTTCTCAGTGATTGTTGGATCTCCTGCAAAACTGAGAGATGACCAGGCCATGGTGGAAGACACAGACTGTTCACACCAGAACAGGAAACTATTGTGTACATGGTGGTGGCAAACAATACCATTAGACTACGAGAAATCCAGTACCACATAATTGCAGACAACACAATATTCAGTAACCTTCACCAGGTGGGCTTGTCTACATTGGACCGTGTAGTACAGCGTAACCAAATCCGGATGAAATGAGTCTACAGGGTGGCATTTGAGCGAAACTCAGAGGGGGTTAAAGAACAGTACTATGAATATGTGCCAGTGAGTACTATACTGTGAATTTACTATCATATCAGCACTGTATATACACATTATTTCCTACATTTCCTACATTTTTTCATTTGGCAGACGCTTATATCCAAAGCGACTTACAAAAGAGGAAAGCATAAGCGAATCATATTAAGGAGACAGTGGTACAAAAAGTGCCATATTACAAAGTTTCACTAGCATCAGAATAGTATTTTAAACAGATTAAAGTGCAACAAGATTTTTTTTTTTTTTTAAGTGACTGGTTAAGTGCTCATGGAAAATATGTGTTTTAGCCGTTTTATGTAGACAGAAATTGAGTCAGCTTCACAGATGTAGTTGTAAGGTAATTTTACCAAAATGGTATGATGAAGCCGAAAGTCCGGGAAGTGTTTTGGTTCCTCTTCATGTTGGTACAACAAGGCAACGTTTCTTAGCCGACTACAGGCTTCTAGTGGGCACGTAGCTCTGCAGAAATTATTTTAGGTATGCTAGAGCAGACCCAATGACTGATCTGCATGCCAGCATCAGAGCCTTGAACTTGATACATGCATCAACTGGCAGCCAGTGAAGAGAGACAAGGAGTGGTAAAAATGCACTCTCTTTGGTTTATTAAAGACCAGATGTGCTGCTGCATTCTGGAACATTTGCAGGAGTTTAATTACACATGCAGGAAGGCCTGCAATGAGAGAGTTACAGTAGTCCAGTCTAGTTATGACAAATGACTGAACAAGATGTTGTGTGGCATGTTCAGAGAGGAAGGGTCTTATTTTCCTGATATTTTAGAGTGTAAATCTACAGGATCTTGTGGTCTTTGAGATGTGGTCTGTGAAATTTGTCATCGATGGTTTCCATAGACTGTTTTGGAAGACATTATAGTACTGTAATCCAGTGTATTGTGCCTCACCATACTGACTGCTTTAGGTCTATTTCACATTTTGTTTTGTATGTTTCAGAGAGTCTTGGAGCTGGATGCTGCGGCAATTCAGCACGTTTATATTTACATTGATGAGGCTGGCTTCAACCTAGCCAAAAGAAGGGGATGGGGACGTAACATTACTGGCCACCATGCCATTATGAATGTCCCTGGACAGCGTGGAAGGAATATCACCATGTGCACAGCTGTTAGCCAGCAAGGCATCATCCATCGCCAACTTTGGTCCCTACAACACCTCCCTTCTCATTACATTCATGGACACAACACGGCATCCTCATTCCAGCCGAGCAGAGTGGTGGACCAGAGCAGCCCAGGTATGCTGTCATCTGGGAAAACGTGAGTTTGCTCTGGTCCGCAACTGGTTCTTCCACCACCCACAATTTATTGTTCTATACCTCCTACCATATTTCCCATTCCTAAACCCAAATGAAGAGTTTTTTTGCATGGCAATATAAGATGTATGACCACCATCCCCTCGCACACGTGCCTCTTCTCCAGGCAATGGAGGATGCATGTGGTGAAGTTTATAGTGGGGGCTTTCGGCAGCTGGATCGGAATAGGAGGCAGAATGCAGCCTATTTTCTATTTTACATTTTTCAGATATTTTTGTCTTTTTGCATTTAGAGTTTTGATAGTATGAGCAACTTTAATTTTTATTTTTGTACAGAAAACCTTTATCTTACTGAATGTTTTTCCTGGTTTTCTCCTGTTGGGGATTGTACTTATGTGTATGTGTGACAATGGATAAAGGCAGTTGTTGTAGTGCCTCCAGTGTTATTTTCACCAGGAAATGGCAGCAAAAAGAAAGTGGCACATAAAAGTTAGTTTGCAATAATTTATATAAAGTAACGTTCATTCTATGAGACCAGGTTGCAGCATTTCCTCCTGCTGTGTCACACTATGTAAGGCAGTTTGATTTTTGACAGCCCATGTGATTCATATTTTATACATATCTACAAACCTATGTTACATGTATTACATGTCCTGTTTTGCTAATTATTTTAACCTATAAAAGTGTAGAAGTATCATGGTACTGTATGTACATGAATAACCATCAGTTAAAAACATAATCTTTTTATTATTATTATTTATTAAACACTGACAGCTTAACAAACATTACAAAAGACAACGAAAAAGAACATTTCCAAAGAAAAATACCCAAATACAGAAATTTTGGCTGAAATAAGAAACTGCTGACATCACTGGGTAATTGGAGAGTGATATATTCAATGAGCATAATGTGTGTTGTACATTTATTCATTGAAGAATTGACTTTTTGATCACAGTCAAAAAGTATGACAAGAGCCAGGGCTGTAGCTAGTGGGGTGAAAGGTGGTAACGATTCTAGGGGCCCAAAGGTACAGTACAGGGGGACCCACAAAAAATTCTAAACTGTATGTTTTAATAGGAAAGGGGCCCAGAGCAATATAGTCAGGGGGCTCAGATTACCTTGCTATACCCTGACAAGAACACAAAACATGAAAAATCAAGATTGTGAAAAAATGTAGAGTGAGGCCTTTATAGAGTTCATCGATTTGATGGTAAAAAGTTTAAAAAGTTTTGAAAAGAATGTACATAACTGTGATAACGGAGGGTATTGGCACTCCACAGGCAAAATACAGTAGGTTGTTCATATTTACGTTACAGCCAGGTACTAAGCGTTAATGATTCCACCTTGCCTGTTGGGGAGAGATTTAAGATACTCAAGGTGGCATATGGCTTCTTCTTGGTTGTGTCTGACATAGTAAACCAAGTATGATATAACCATTGTAAACCAGCCAAACATTGTTATCAGCATAGCCACGTCAGTGGTCCTCCTGAGTGCTGCACAGAAGTCGAGATCAGCTGCTACTAAGATGAATGGCATACCTTGTGCCCCAAGCTCTTCTGGCTCAGAATTGTTGCAGACCACCTCAGCAAGCGAGGATGGATCCAAGAGCAGCTGTGGCATAGCCAGTTGCAGACGGCAGTCGCACAGCCAGGGGTTATGAGAGAGGTTAGTCTGGGCACTGAGGTCCCCCAACACCATGGGATCCAGGGTCTCTAGCTGGTTGGAGGAAAGATCAAGTCTGCTCAATGAGCCAGCCAAACCTAGGAATGCTCCAGGTTCCAGGTGAACCAGCCTATTGTGCGAAAGATCTAGCTCAAACAGCAGGGGAAGACCAACAAAGGAATCAGATGGTATGGTAACCAATAGGTTGTTATCAAGGTATAGATGTTGTGTAATGTTGGGAAGGCCATGTGGCACGGCAATCAAGTGCATGTTGCTACAACGAACCACTAGCACACCATCAACATTCTCAGAGCAGAAACAACTATCTGGGCATCCATTTTCTGCTTGGTGGGACTTTGACTCTGACAGATCCAAGACATTGAGAAGGAGTGAAGTCATTGTCAGTCGCAGTGAGAGAAAGGCAGCTGGCCACAGCATGATAGCTCTCAGACGTACCCTCCTATAGGAGGCTGATTCCCCAGAATACCAGGAAGAGGAAGATCACACAAGCTCAAAATGCTGGAGAAAAACAAAAAAACAAAAAAGGAAATGGAAAGAAAACAAGTCATTAGAACTGACACCCTGTTATCACTAAGGTTGCAGATCGTCAAGCTATTTTGAGGATAAATAGGCCCTTGTTAGGTTAATTACCATCAAGTAATTGCCGGTTTTGACACAGACTTGGAGCGTGGCAGTACTCTTCAGATGTAGAGGAACAAGGAAGAATATAAAAGAACAAGGAAACAGATTGGTCTGCATACCTTCGGATAATTCATATTTCTTTTTTTCTGTTTTTGTCTTCGAAGCGGAATAACCAATAAACCGTTTACTTGCTTTTCATCTAGAAAGTAATGAGAAAAATTGCGAAAATGCTTTATTTTCTTTTTTCTTCATTTCATCTAATTTTATGCACTTCATTCAAGTGCATTACAGTCAATGCGGTGCTCGCTTTGCAGATTCACGTGCACTCGCCATGACTACTGTCAGGAAGGACTTGATTTTGCATGACATGTCTATATGGGGGAGTAAATTCGTGTCCTTATTTTTGTTAAACATAACAGAATGAGCCTTAAATTTTTTATGTCTAAAATTCTTTATTTATTTTTAGGATAAAACAACCAACCATGAACTGATTGAATAAAATGGCACCCTAACCTATTATTTAGTTGTATGTATCCCTTTAACATCTGGGCTATAGTCCTCCATAAAGACAAGATTTTACCTTCACTATATGCGTTCAACCATTACACAATAAAATATAATATTTTATAGACAGTGAATGTGTTTAAAACCTAATGGCAATTAAATATAATAATGGTAGTACATAAGACTCTTCTAACCACAATTTGATTATGGTTTTTAATATTGCCTCATTTTAACAGCCGCCCTTATTAAGGCCTATACCACATGTGAGTGCCTTGGATTTCTGGCTTGACGTACAAGCAACGTGATTCAGTATAGAAGAACTAGGCAACACTTTTAATACACTTCTGGTGTACTAAATTTACCTTTTTGTTACAAAAACAAAGTTTAAAACAGATGAACAATTACTAATTTGATCAATAAATTAATTTCAGGAATTCATGCTATGAGTGCGAGGGGCAGTTTTCAGGTTCAAATCTTTTATTATTATTTAAACCAAGCAAAATCTAACTGCATGTCAGCCAAAGTAAATCAGGAACAGGGTGCGTTTGTTGCATTTTATTTCATGAATTCAATGGAATGGCAACAGGGCTCGGATAGGTGGCAAGTGAAGAATTGTGCTCGGCACGGCGACCCGACAATGAACTTGACACTTGTCAAAAAAAAAAAACTCCTCCTCCCCTGGGGGACAGCAGCAAGTCCTCTGACCCCTGGCGGACAGAATGGCTCATCCTCTTTCTCGGTGTATGACAGCGGTTCCTCCAAATCTCGCAGGCCGGCAGCAACCCCTCCTTCCCCAGGCAGACGGCCACGACTGCTCCCCTGGCGAATGGCAGTGGGGGACCCCACAACAGCGCATCCCTCCTCCTTCCTTGGTTTCGGCACCAATGTAATGGGTAAGGAGGTCATGGAGGAGATGGAGACCAGCTGAACCATAAACATAACTTTTAATAAATAAACTTGAAGCATCTTAAACACAAACACATAATCTACAATCTACAAGACGCACAGCAGCGACATGTGGCTCTTTCTCTCCAACTGGCACCTCCAGCTTGTCTTTATCCCCATCCCGGGTGATTAGCCCGATTCAATGCCGTGCGTGTGTCCTCCTTGTCACAGAGAGATAACGGGAAATGTGATAAATGAGCGGTTTGTTGGTTATTTAGTTTTGAAGATAAAAACAAGAAAACAAATTATCTGAAGGTAGGCTACACGGACCCAGATAATGCAGACCTAATTTAAACCAATTGTTTGATTTGGTTTGGGTTTCACATTTTCAAGTCACCAGTCACTCCCACTCTGGAGTGAGATTTTAAGTAAATTCATCTTAAAACAGAATTCAAATTATTACGACTTTGCTTTGAAGAGAATATCTGGTATCCTGTAGGCCTACTGCCCTGTCTGTCAAGTTTTTGTTTTTTTTAGTTTTTTATCATCTGTAACAGCTATTCTTTAAACATAGAAGTTCGCTTTAGCTATTTATTGTGTCATCTCACAAATCAAAGTTGTATAATTGTCTTGTTTAAATGTTATGTATTTTAATGCTCTTCCATGTACCCATCAGTTCAGCTGAAGTAATGCCTCCTACACACTACACGACTTTCAAAGATGTCGGATCATGGTACCGTTCATATTATACAACTGTCTGTCTTGTCATGGAAGTCGAAGCGTTTTCAAATTACACAATGAATAGGCGACAGGGGTGAGCACATTACAAGACATTTCACTGTTGACGAATCCCCGACGACTCTGTCTGGACTCCAAATTACGTTTCATAACAGAGTACACGTGATAAGTGATACGAGATACGAAAACAATTGCATGATGATCATATGTTATGCATTTCAGAATATGATGTATGTTTTTAATCATATATTTTATTGTTTATTGGAGTACCTCCTACTGAAAAATCTACCTATTTGTTTATCTGACTGTCCAAGAGAATTGGCTATTTCTCTCCAACTCTTCTCTTTCTCCACCCAGTAGTGGGACAGTGACAGTGACTTTCTCGATAACGCAGACTGTTGCAAGTACATCAGGGCTCACACTGAAACTTCCTGTGCCCCGTTTCTTGCTCTCTCATTGGCTGTAGGTCAATGCTGCAGTTGTATTCAGTCAAAACACATTTCACATTGCACGATTTGGAATCGCAGACAGGTCCAGATATTTAACATTCTAGATACCTCGCTGACATTGGCGACGCGTCGGTGATTCTTTCAGATTGCGTCTTTGATAATTCATACATTGCATTCGTCGCTCACGATTTACCTACAATTTCGGGCTTTTGTCGGCGATCACCACAAAACTGTCGACGAGCAAAAATCAGGCTTAAAATCATGTAGTGTAAACTCGGCATAAGGGTTATGAAAGGGTTTTGGACCTGTTAATGGGATAAAAGTTCTGGCCGAGTAAGGCAGCCTAATAACCAGTTTTTAAAGGTTTAGATATTTTTTAATATAAATGCAAAATAAATAAATACAATTATTTAATAATGAAAAAGTGTAAACATTTTGTTAAAAAATAAAAATGGTATCAACATGTTACAAGTTTAACCCCTTTCACAACAGCCACCACTTCAGACATGCTTGATTTTTTAATTATTATACCTTTATTTTAGTACTTGGCTCTTTAAATTGCTCTGGAGTGCTGACACTTATGTTTGGTAATAGAATCAGTCAGAAGCATCTTCTAACCATTTTAGCATCTAAGCCAATGCATCTCGAAAGGATTCACGTCCATATAAATAATTATTACACACTTTCAATATCTCGAGTTACTCATAAGAAATAATCCAGAAAATAAATAAAAAAAAATTGGATTTGGATACGCTTTTGTGGATTAGGGTTCATTACTGAGCCTACAGAAAATAACTCTCGTTACCAATGCTGTTGTGTTTTTTTTAACGTATATATATTAACTTATATAATTTTCTCAGAAACTGACAAGGTGTCTAAAAAACGCGGCGCTCCACCGCGAGACAACTGCTGACAAAACCGCCAAGATCGTCTTGCCTCGCATGTCCCCCACGGCGACTTACCGTTTCAGCAAATGCGTTAAGAATTGCAGAAATCTCATATTGAATTTACCGTGTGTAGCTTCTTTCCTCTGCCAACTTTGCGATGATGAGTTGCCTCCCAATATTTCACTGTCTGATAATTCAGTAATTTTCCCCAAATATCAATGTCAATATCCCTTCAGACTTTCCTGAAGACCAACTTCACCAGAGATCATCCTCATCTGCTTTGGTGCTTCTGGAGAACTGAGCTCAGTATGGGAGTATATAAGTGACAAAAAATGTCTTTTACATATAAAAAGCATGCCGAATTGAAAAATAAACACATTGCATTACCATAGCTTGCATTTTTTGGGCTTGCGATTTCATATGGTAGTATATTGAAGCTGTGAATATTTTCATTGAAAACATTTAACACAAAAAGTTCATCATTAAAAAGTTTATAATAATTATTCACCTTTCAAAATTCACTAAGAATAGGTTCAGGTAGTGTTTCATCCATTATATGTTGCATTATAAATTCATCTCTAAAATTTCAGTGATTAAAATTAGGTTGGAAATGTAAACATGTACCTACATCACAGCACTGTAATCTTAATTTGCTGCCTCTTTTCTTCACCACTAGGTGGTGCCATTGAGTGTTGATGAAGATCAAGAGCAGCAGAGAGCAGCTGGGGTATGTGAGGGAATTTTCCAGGGAGGTAAATATGCAAATCAGTATTGAAAGATTAAACCAATAAAAGATCACAGTGACTTTAAATATAATTTTTTATCAGCCAATATGTCAATGCTGATAATTATGATCTTGTTATCCACGTTATTAGGTAAATTGATTAAAACAATGATAAATAGTGGGCCTGGGTAGGTCAGCAATACTGACGCTGAGTTCGAATCCAGGGTGTGCTGAGTGACTCCAGCCAGGTCTCCTAAGCAACCAGATTGGCCTATTTGTTAGAGAGGGTAGAGTCACATGGGGTAACCTCCTTGAGGTTATGATTTCAGTGATTACCGTAACCTCCTTGTGGTCATGTTTAGCTGTTCTCGCTCTCAACGTTGTGCGTGGTGATTTGTGCATGGATGCTGCATGAGCCTCCACATGCTGTGAGTTTCTGCTGTGTCATGCATAACAAGCCACATGATAAGATGCACGGACTGATTGTCTCAGAAGCGGTGGCAACTGAGACTTGTCCTCTGCCACCCGGATTGAGGTGAGTAACTGTGCCACCATGAGGACTTACTAAGTAGTGGGAATTGGGCATTCCTAATTGGGAGAAAAGGGGAGAAAATTAAATACAAATAAATAGTAAGCTATTATGAAAATCTTTAATGCAGTTTCTGCATAATTATGTTTTTTTTAGAATCCTACTTCATGCTTGCTTATACATTAACTGTACATTTCATGGAGAATGAAAATATTATTCTTTTTTATATGTTTGCTTTCAAAGCACTATGTGTAACTTCTGTGTTTTCAGACTGTTTCTGAAAACATCCTTCATCTACCATTGGTCAAACTTACACATAGGGCTCTATTTTCGTGAGCAGGTGAAATTGATCCTATTCAATATCTGTGAGAGCACTAATTCTAAGCACAATTGTCATGCCAGCTTAAATCGTAAGGGGGCGTTGGTGGGAGTGTTTGCATATGTGGGTTTTATGCACACAAACTGTGGGTGTATTGTATGTAATTAAATTAAGTGGTGCAAAGTGGAATTTGCTTTTGTCCTGAGAAATATGTCATTGAGCTAAAATATTTGAGAAGCACCTTAATTCTTAGTGCAAAGTCTAAAATCAGTTCTTGTATTTGCAGTTTGAATATTCTACCAGCAGGTGGTAATAAAGTTCATGTCAATCCCTGACAATCACTGTTGTGGTGTTATGAAACCAAAAATGGATGAGATTTGTGTTAAAATTTCGAGGTCATGGTTTATTTTTCAGTTATTCTTAATATTATGTTTATATGTACAATTGTATTTATGAACTCATTTGTATTGATATTTTTCCACCTGTTGTCGTAGAGTGGTTTTTAAGTCACTGTTGTGAGGAATTAGGCCTTTATCAGATGTTGTAGAGAGGTCAGCAGGAAGAATCACTTTATTGATAGGTCAGTGTAATGTTTTTTATATTTTATGTGAGTCACGTCTACTCAGACCTGCATTTACTGTTAGACAGACCTAGGTTTATCCAAGATGGTCCTTTTTAACACAGTGATGATACACAAATTTAGGCTCATGTAGCATGGAGCCTCATGGCTATTAGCTCAATATCCTGTGTCCACCACAATCTTATGTCCTCTTCCATTTGTGAAAATCGTCTGCGTCTTCATCCAGCATTGCCTTCACGTCACTTAGTGCAATCATCAGCTGGGCCAGGTAATATGTTATCATAATGATGTGCTTTTCATATTTGAGATCAACGACATTGAACTTTGTTATTGCAATTGTAATGTCTGAAGCCATGAAGACCAGGCTGCCCAGCAGGAGAAATGGTCGCTGAGTTCGAATAGCCAGTGTGGCCATGATAACAATGAGCAGGATGTAACACCCAATGGCTGGAACGAGAAGATCACCGTCTGGATCAAGCCGGAGGAATGGCACCAGGTAAGCATAAATTCCACCACCGATCAACCAGAGCAGGATGTATAGGATGAAGAATATGGAAGAGGAGGATGTGGTAGAATATCGAGAGGAGAGGAAAGACACAGAGTAAAGCATGTGGGCCAGAGCAAAGCAGCCCATTCCTAAAAAGGAGGGAGAGAGAGACAAATAAACAGATATCAGTGTTGATTGTAGATTAAAATGGTTAGTGATATTAGAGGTGCACTCAGTAAGTATTTGTTCATGTCGTCTTGAACCTAAACTGACACCAAGGGGTGTGGATTCAGCATCATTCAAATGCAACCTTTTTCAGTTAGCGATGCCATAAACATTCACTTTTCACAGTCAGATTCATTTAATCCATGAGTAAAAGTGTACAATAACAGGGTGGTTAATGAGATTAAACAAATAGTATTTTACTGGTCACGTGACCCTAACGTGTCAGCTCTCATGAGGGGGCCTATACATGTAGAATAAAACAAGTTTGATTATATACTGATATGACTGAAGTCTTCATCTCATATATCAAGTATTCATTGACTTACATTTTATGGTAACAAGCACAATTTCCATCTAAATTCCTATGACCATAATCCGTTCAGAAGTTTTACATTTTGTTTGTAATTCCCATTATTTTCAGTGGCAAATCTCATTAGATTCTCATTACTTTAATAGCAGCACACTTTCACTGTATTACAGTAAACATAATTTTATATGAGCATGAATTAAAAGCTGTAAATAATGTATCATATTTTTTCAACATGTTCTTGACACATTTTATGATATTTACTCTAATATTGTTGGTAAGATATGGGGGACATATGGGGAGTGAACTTTACCATGGATAAAAAGTTGTGGCCACACAAGGCAACAGTCTCCACCCACTGAGAACAGCAATCCTCCAGCCACGCCCATTAGACTCTGCCCTCCATTATAGCTGAACACCAGAAAAGCCAGAGAGAGGATAGGGCTGGCCTTTACACAAGCAGCCAGGACCGAGGGGGAGGAGTCTGGGATCCACAAATAGAAATATATTGTGCAGGATGCGAAAAATGGGAGGAGATGAAGAAATAAAACACAGGACTGTAAAAGAAAAGATTGGAAAGAATAGAAAAATTATTAGAATAGAAACAATTAATGCATCAGTGACGCAAAAAATACTGAGCATCAAAACTTCTGTTCACACATGATGGAATCAGAGTCAGAAAAGCTGTTTGTGTGGAAGACAAATAGACAAACTGTGTGTGTATTTGACAGTGAAATGGATGTGTTACAAGTGCACATACAAGCCCACTAGAGTTGAACTTCCCAGACCACATTTGAACCTGATAACCCGATTGACAACCCGATAATGCAGATTTGCTCTGTACAACACCAGGAAAATCAGACCCTTCCTATCTGAGCATGCTACACAACTCCTTGTCTAGGCTCTTGTTATATCTAGACTGGACTACTGCAATGCCCTTCTGGAAGGGCTTCCTACATGTACAGTGAAACCTCTGCAGTTGATCAAGAACGCGACAGCTGATTCTCCAGCCCTTCAAGAAACATCTAAAGATGCATCAATTTGGCAGCATTCGACCCAATCCTACTAATGTCTTCATTCTTCTTTTCTAAAAAAAAATTTTCATTAAACATTCTCAATTCATTCTTTCACAATTGTCTCTCTCCTTCCTCTCTACTTGCTTCTCTGGGAAATTTACCACTTTCTATTATAGCAGTTCTCTTATTACTTAGGATGAATCACTTCTGTTATGTTCCTCATTTGTAAGTCGCTTTGGATAAAATTAATAAATATAAATGTAAACAAGAGCAAAGTGCACCTGTGTTAGTATCATCTGTAATTACCGTGTTCCTGCGTTGTCTGCGATCATAGGCACTTGTCTCCAGGATATCCATCTCTCTCCTGCCCTGAACACAGTTCTCGAATGTGGGGACGCTTATTCAACGATTGGGAGATCTTTAAAGCCTCTGTGAACTATGTATGCTAGTGTGTTTCATTGACAAGGTATGATCTGCACTTTGGACTAATATGAGTGATGCGTTATCTGTCAGATTGTTCTGTCATAAACAAAGTATACCCATCACACTCTCTCTCCCTCTCTCTGTGCCTGTCTCTCTTTCTTTCTCCCTTTCTCTTGCTCTCTCTCTCTCTGGTATGGCCTATTACCCTGTAGTGACATCATCAGTAAGAGCAAAGGTTTGATGATTGAGACACAAGTTCAAGCAGATAAACCTGCATTTTTATTAATGAATATTCTCTCACTTTCTTTTTAGTTGTGACTCTTTTTCAGCTTCTTCTACTCTTGCCATACATTCTTTCTATTGGCTTTTCAGTCTTGTGTGTCAGCATGGAAATGTTGCGCATTACATGTTATCATTAATTTTTATAATTGTTATAATTGTTACTGTATTCATTCTAAGAATGTTTTATGATTATTAGCTTCTCTTATGGTATTGGCTTTGGTAGCATAGTTTTACAGTGATCAGATACTAAAACTGTAGCAATGGATGTGGAAGCATCATTATTTGTCCCCACACAAGGGTGACACTGACCTTTATAAAGTGATTTTAAAAGGAAAAGAATGGCATTCTAAATCATATTTTAAAGAAAATGTAAAATGATTTTGAGAGGGTCAGGATTAGTGTTAGGTGTAGGGTTAGGGGATGTAATATATCATTAACTCAGCATTAAAACCAAAGTCAATGGAAAGAACCCAGCATGATGTCACGTGTTTGTGTTTGTGTTTGTGTGTGTATATATTTCTATAGCTATGTTCAAATGTGGACTGTGAATTAACTACATTTGTTCTGGGATTTGAATGTAACATTAATTAAATGTAACATCTAAATAGGTTTATAAGTTGTCATTTGACACCTGTGGATTGATGGCACCAAACAACTTAATGAAGGGATCTTCAGTTTGGGTTCAAAACTCGTTTGTTGGCATGATCACTACTGCCCTTCCGAATGACTAAAAGCCTGTGAATTCACATAAAGGTCTAATCATTAACACTCCTGCTCAACTTGAACTTTAACCCCTCTATCCCACAATCCCTAAAGATCAACACCACAAAGAGAAAAAGAGAGGAACTTTGAGAAGACAGAGAGTGAGAAATAGGGAAAAGGTGAGCAATTTACAGGTAAGTAAATGCTTGTTGTTGAGATCTCTGTGCTGGAGATAAAGTGGAATATATACTGTAGATTGACACTGAAATTGAAGTGGAGAGGATGGAAGAGAGGAGGAGCCACACTGATAAAACTAAGAGAATGTGTTAGAGAGAAGTGTAATACGGCAAATTCTGTTGTTATGTTTGAGTTTGACATTGAGGCCTGCATTTTAGTATTTCGTGGTCTCTGACTTGCTTGCCCTTGTGAAACACATAACATGTCATAAAGATCTAGCAAACCCAAGTCTAACTAGCCTTGTGCATTTTTGTAACAGAACAATAGATTGTTTGTTTGGTTGTTGCATTGGTGTGGATTATCCGCAGTGTACCTGTACTACTATAACAGAAGAAGAGAATAGACATTCTAGTAATGGCTCCTCTGATGAAATCCATTATATCACTTTGCAGATATGGCTGACAGATCCTTAGCCTTGAAGATTGGAATAGTGGGATATGGACATTTGGGTGAGTCCAATAAAATGTTTTGATCATCCACTAAAGCATTTCTCTTTTGATCTTCACTAATTTTGCACTGACATAATAAGATAGAAATCATAGAGTTGTAACCACATTATGTTCAGCTTATTATGTTATGTTTAAGCCCTTGTGGGAGCATGGAGCTGGTATTACATTTTTTTTCTTCCTCCTTCAGGTCAGTTTCTTGTCGAGAGGATCCAAAGAGAGGGACCCGAGGTGGGGCTGCAGTTGGCATTTGTTTGGAATCGAAATTCGGATAAACTGAAAGTTTCGGTTCCCAAAGAGCTCATTATAAACAACCTCTTAGACATCACACACAGGTAAATTCTCCCATTTTGTTTTTATGCATCTGGGTTATACACATTGCATATATTTCTTTAATATACAGTATGAGGTACAATGAAAGAAGGCGACTAGTAGGGGCACTGAGTTTTGTGTGTGTTTAGGGACACTGATGTAATCGTGGAGGTGTGTCATCCACAGATAGTAAAAGAGTTTGGGGTCAGATTTCTTTCACATGCTCACTTCCTGGTACGTTTCCCTCTATATTATCACCTTACATTGAATACCTAGCATATGTGCAATCCTCTTTGCTACAGCTTTTATGTATATTTCAGCATAATTCCCAGCTGCTTTGCATGTTTTTGTCAATTTGTACATAATGTAATGGTCATTTTTGCCCCTCCCTTAGATAGGCAGTCCTTCTGCCCTCTCTGACCCCCAGCTTGAGCAGGAACTCCGCACTGCTGCAAAGCAGCATGGCAAAACACTTTACGTGCCCAGTGGTGCATTATGGGGAGGCCAAGATATTCAGAGAATGAATGACAATGGAACATTGCGGGTGAGGCAATTCTGGAAATTTACCCACTGTATGAATTCAAATCCATGATTGTCTATGAAATCTTTGATAGTTGACAGTCATTAAAAAACTTTTACCTCTTGTTTTGATATGAAACACATTAAATGTCTGTGGCCCTGTCTTTAGAAAGCAGTAAAACACTGCAGACGAACAATCTTTGGGTGAAAAAGTACTTGTTGTGTCTCTCTCACAGGCTCTTTCCATTCGAATGTCTAAGCATCCCTCTTGTTTCCGGCTGACTGGAGGTCTGCTCTCTGATTGGACAGAAGGAGAGGGGAGGCGGGTCTTGTACCACGGCTCAGTGGCAGAACTCTGCCCCATTGCTCCAAACAACGTGAACACCATGGCAGCTGCGGCCATAGCTGCATCAACACTGGGGTTCTGTGGTGTCACTGGAGAAATCGTCTCAGACACAGCGTGAGTCACTAACAACTAAATTGTTTTCTACAACTTTCACAACTGAAGTGATTAGTACTTCTTTAAGATGTTTGGGTGGGAGGGCTTCCTGTCCCACAATTCAACATGTTTCAGCATATTATTTATCATATTATTGGCATTTGGAACAGGACTGTGTAATGGTCTTTACAATTGACCGATCCAAATATCGGGACACTCTTAAAGGGATAGTTCATGCACAAATTTAAATTCCATCACGATTTACTCACCCTGCTGGCATCGTAGATGTCAAAGACATTCTTTATTTTGCAGAGCAAAAATTAAGATTTTTAGAAGAATATTTCTCAGGGAATCTCATCAGGGGTTAAAAGGTGACAAAGATGCAAACCCAACCCCCACACTTTAAATATCAGCTTTAAAATGTGGATTTACAGTTGATTTTAGCAAGAGGATATAGGGCAAAACTCCCTAGAATTCATGTAATCATACTGCTACAAAAGTAATGTAAGGGGACATCAGTTCAGGGCACTTAAAAAGTCAAAAGAGTGCAGAACCAGGTCCAAAATTGTATTAAAATGTATTGCATCCACTATACAATAAAGTTCATCAAACAAAATAAAAACACAATATGAGCAACAACTGACAAATCCAATGGAAATCACAGCTTATGTTATATTTTGGTAGAGAGAGAGAGAGAGAGAGAGAGAGAGGAGAGAGTGAGAGAAGGAGAGCGAGAGAGAGACTGTGCTTATTTCTTCTTTTTGTCCTGTACCAGAGTCTCAAGTGCCCGCTTTCTTTGTTTTGCTGCGTGATTGAGACTAATATTAACATTAGGGGCTAACACAGGGCTCGACATTAAGCATTGTCATGGTCATTCACTTGTCCGAGTAAAAAAAGTCACTTGGCCAGAGACAAAAACAAAAGAAAGGACATGCAGGAAAAAAAGAAAAGCCTCCATAGCCATAGGGATTAAGAACACCTTGCAGAAAGATGGTAAATCATTACTCACCCTCAAGCCTGTTTGAATTTCTCTCTTCTGAGGGACACAAAATTAGATTTTTGTCAGAATGTCAGTCACAGTCACTATTCACTGTCACTGCATCTTTTTTCTCCATAAAATAAAAGTGAATTGAGACCGAAACTAACATTCTCCCTAACATCTCCTTTTGAGTTCCACGGAAGATCAAACAGGTTTGGAGCAACATAAAGGTGATATAAGGTCACATTCATTAACATTAGACAATGCATCATGAACTAACAATGAACAATATTTTACAGCATTTATTAATCTTAGTTAATGTTTGTTACTAAATAAAAAAATAACAGTTGTTCATTGTTGGCTCATAGCGCATGAACTCATGATAACATACACATTTTAATTTAATGTATGAAAATATATTCAAGATTAATCAATTATATAAAAGTGGTGTTTATTGTTAGTTCATGTTAACTGATGTAGTTAAATAACGTTAACAAATGGAACCTTTTTGTAAAGTGTTACCCAACTTTAATTTTTGGGTAAATCATCTCTTTGAGAGTTCAAGTCAATTCACACCAGTTGCATTAAAAACGGCTGTTTAATATTGACAAAATGCATTGAAAATGTTAACAGATCAAATCCTGAGAGAACCTTGCTGCTAAATCAGTTATGTTGTATATTAAAAACAGATATGCTTATTGTAGCTAGATAATATGTTTTCATTGTGTGTCATTTATTAATGTTATAGTGTTAATATTATTATAATGTATATCGTTATACACTTACTAAAATTGACTGATTCACATGGCAGAGAAAATACATCTGAGCTCTAGAAAGATGAGAGATATTATGGGTGCATGAGGTTGTTTTAAGCGTTTCTCTTCACTATACAGATGCTATTATCAAACAGTGTTTTTGCTGTGATGAGACAAAATTAAATCTCTCCTATCTTGTGGAAGCCTGACAAACAAACAAAATTCTCCTCCCTGTCCAGTAGGAGGTGAAATGCACGAAGAATGTGAAAGTAAAAGTGAAGTGGAGATTGACTGAGCAAGGAGGAATTTATATTAAAAAGAAATTTAAACATTGATCTGTTTCTCACCCACACTTATCATATCGCTTCTGAAGACATTTAACTGCCAGAGTCATCTGGGGTACTTTTATGTTTCTCTTAAGTGGATTTTGGAGCTTCAAAATTTTGGCATCCATTCACCTGCATTGTATAAACCTAAAGAGCGGAGAAAGTCTTCTAAAAATCTTAATTTGTGTTCAGCAGATGAAAGAAAGTCATACACATCTTTGATGGTATGAGGGTGAGTGGATGATGAGAGAATTTTCCTTTTTGGGTGAACTATACCTTTAAGAGATAGTATCAGCAATAAGAACCTAAAATATATATTTTTTTCTTTTGGTCAAATCTCCCTAATGCTTGTCTCTCCAGATTGGCTGACTATCATATTGTGGAGGTTGAGGTAACTGGTCCAGATGGGTTCTCAGTAAAAACAGTGCGACAGAACCCGGCCAAACTGGGAGCTGTTACAGGAAATGCAACATACAATTCCTTTTGGAGCAGCTTACTAGGTATGTGTGCAAGAAAGATGCAGTAGATGCATTACACTGATGGCGTAAAGAGCCAAATTCACAGTATGCACTGAATAAGCCAAACCTGGTATTTTGCAGAGAACAGGGTTCGAACAGATGCTTCAAAGTTAAATTCAAGAACTTTTCTAGCACTTTATAAAATTTGTTTTCAAGGACTATGCTCAAGATGTCATTAAAACAAATTCTTTATTTGTTACTTTACATAAAATATTTTTACCATTCAGTTAATTTATTTTTATAAAACACCACTTATTATGTCCAATATATCTCAATGAGCATCTACATATTCTTACAGTAACAATTCTTGGTTCATTTCATGATGAAATTGATGCGCAGTTGTAGTGTGCTCCCTTAAAACGTTTTGAAAAAAAAAAATTTTACTTTCAAACTTACAAAATATAGAAATTCTCAGTTTAGTTCAGTTTTTGCCTATAAACGCTGAGGGTAAACATTTTGTAACATGTTGACATTAATTTATATTCATAAAGGACAACTTGGCTTTTGTTTCACGAACAAAGCAAGTTAACACTAATGAGGGTTAAATGGGTTACAACACCACATTTTGAGGGTTCAATGAGGTATAACACCAAATATTTTTATGTGAAAATATTACAGTTAAAATGTGAATTAATAACTTTTAACATGCTGGGAAAAATCATTATATGGGTATTTAAGCAGCCTCTGAAATTTGACCTTACAAAAACTTGTGGAAAATAATTAGTATTTAAAAAAAATTTAAAACATCAAATAAAATAAAACAGATAAGTTTAAACATTGATAACACCAATGCCATGAAATCAAGGGACAAACACTCATTTTAAATTATTAATAATCATTTTGTTTTGCTTTTTTGCACACTTTGCACAGCCTTGCACTAATGCCTTTATTAAAAAATAAGTACAAAATAAATACACAAATATCTTCACATGCCATAGAAGTGGTGCACCAGCTGAAGGGAACAAGGATTTCTTCAGGCAATTAACAATTTCAACAAAAAAAAATTCTATACAATTTGCTAAAGAGAATCAAGCCATTTCATATCATTAAAGATTAGGATATAGGATGATACCTTTTTAATTTATTTTTGCTATTTGAAAGCTTCTTCATGACTATAAAAGACAAGGGACATGTTTGTCAACAAATTTTGACATTGACCCAAATGTTGTCAGAAATCACTTATTTTTGTGAGACACAAAGCTTTCTTTACACAAGGTGGCGCTAGACGGCTCACAAAACTGAATCCTCCATTGATCTGTATTCTAACCTCAGAAAGTTTCACATCATCTAATTTTTTCACTCTGGAGAGTGAAGTGTAATTAAAACTGATAGTTGCAAGAATTCATACTTATTAAATCTGCCACAGCAGTATCTATAAAATATATTTTTAAATATTCCAGTAACAATTGATTGTGATTGGCCTATATTGAACAGCGCTGCCAAAAGTAACAGCTGCCACGTGACAGCGTCCTGGATAGTAAGTGTTATTTCCTTATTGCTTATTTCTCAAAATTATAGAAAATGGCAATTATTCCCCACAAACTTTACTTTTGTGACCAGGACAGAGATATTTAGAAATGTACCGACGGGCGAATTTGTGTCTTTTCGTTCACATAAAGTACAAAACAACAACATATGAATCCAAATTAACATGTATTTACACTAAAGTAATACAAAATGACTACAAAAGATTTAGAAGTGAGTATTTTTTTTCGAGATTTACGATTATACTGTAAATCACATTCACAGCTCCCAAATGTAGTCTCCCATCATGTTCTCGTTATACTGTCCTTGGTAAAGGCGCTCAAAGTCCAGTATATCCTGATCCAACAAGTCCCACTACTTGAACCTAGACGTCAAAACTCGGCATTGGACTTGGTAAGACCAAGATCATAATCAAGTCTTTGAGGTCTTTTTGGTTGGGGAAGTATGGGGTTCTCTCCTCCGCTCCACCTCTGAATTTGTTATCTGGATCTACAATGTCTTCCTCGCTGCTGTCTTCTAAAGACGGCTGCTCTCTCTCCGGAGGAGTGGGTACGGGGAGCTCATGGCAGTGTAGCAGCAGGGCAATGGATGAAGGAAGGCTCTCTCTTCCCCTCTGTACCATCCTACAAAAATGCATTTATTTCACCCATAACTAATGTGTAAGCGACTTTTCATATATGATACGTTATTTTCAATAACGTAAAAAATTATAAAAATGTATAACATAAAATTCAGGTGAAATGAGGTACCCAGGGTTTGTCTTGACGAAATATGCCATGTATGCCTCACACATAAAGGCATTTGCTTCCTCTGAGTACTTTATCGCTCTTGTCTTAATAAATTGGCCGCAGACTTAGCAAAATGCGTCTGCCGGATGATTGCAGTCTCTTGATGCCATCTCAGTAAAATGCAGATATGTATCCACTTAGGCAGCTGGAACTAAACTAAAGTTGTGGGCTTAAGGCCCCTGTATTTATACTATTTATATTCCTGGAAAGTTCTAGAACGTTTTAGAAGTTACTCCAAGTTTCTCAGCACTGAATCTATCTGGAATGTTCTGGAAAACAGATTTCTAAATATCACTGTCCTAGTCACAAAAGCAAAGTTTGTGGGTAATAATACTAGCCGTTTTCTTAACTTTGGAGGTATACGCAATTAGGAAATAACACTTACTACCCAGGAACCAATAAATAAATAAAAAATCTTTACACTGTGTAATTCAAGAACTCTTTAAGCACCTTTTGGTAATAAAAAAAAAAAGAAGAAAAAAAAAAAGCCTATTTCAAGGGTTTTCCAGCCAATTTCAAGTACTTTAAGCACCTTGTACGAACCCTGAGAGAAAGAAAATATCCATAAAATATTACCCTATCATCCTTCTTCATTCTATTTTTTTTCTGGAATTACTCTGTTTTTTTTACTAAAATTTTAAAGTGAATGAAAACCTTTAAAATTGTATATTAGAAACTTATTCTGGTTGTGTCTAAACAAATTGTCTGTCTTTTTTGTTTAGTATGCAAGGGTCATGGAGGGAGGGTGTTTTTGTGCTGATGACAGTGGACCGCTGCAGAATGTGTGTAGCTACACACACGATAAAGTTGCATTAGAATAAAACCTTTAAAATAAAAACAAGTGCTGTGTCATTTTTATAATGATATAGACTTTAATCTGAGTTCTACAGCTGTGACAGACATACAGTGAAACTCATACAGTGTGCAGAGGTATTTTTCTGCTACAGTACTAATGATGCTCCAGTGTATTAGTGTAGCTGACTGGCTTTGGCTACATTATGAAACTCATTTAACTTAAAGCATTCTTTTATGCTAACTGAAAATGAATGGACAGTCACTATGCTTGTGTCAGTAGTACATAACACAGCAAAGGGAAATCTGACAGGGTGTCAAACGTTTAAGTAATATAACTTTGTGTGGATGCAAGGGAATAAGGTAATTCAGAGAAGGTAATAAATCTCAGAAATGTACAATAAAGTTCTGTTAAAAAATATTTGTAATGATTTCACTTCTCAGATCATTTAATTTATAAGGGAATTTATGAGGGGGAAAACTATGTTAGTTTCAAAAGTCTTAAATTTTTATGACTTTTCACAGTGACACAGTGCTTTGAATGTCAACTTCAGATTGGCCATCTCTGGCACACAGCTTGACATTCCATATACTGTAAATTGTCTCATGAATAACTCTTATAATTTTATCCTTTACACTGATATTTTTGTATTTGGGCATGTGTGGAAGACCCCATGGAAAGCTTTCTACAGAAAGGCTTGAAATCACATATGGCTCACCACATACAGTACATATCTCATTTATTTCTCTTCAGAAGCAATAACTGCAAACCCTGTGTGCAGACATTACGTTTGCAGACATAAAACAGTATGTTTAAGGGAGTGTCATTACACAGACATACAAATGCCTCACAGTATAAGCTGCAGTTTGTGCATGTATGCATGCATGCAAGTATGGGTTTGTTTATTTTAGTTTTTCTCAGGAAGATCGACTGTCTGATTCTTGTTACGATTTTGCATGATGAACGGTTGGCGAATGTTGACCCGATCTTTCTCTGCCTCCAGTTCTTCATCGTACCGTTCATCCTCATCCTCCGCTTCACTGTGATGGGGCGAGGAGTGAAGTGAGTGGGCGGGGGACGGGGGCACTGAGGCGGGTCGTGGGTATCGGAAGCCTGTAGTCTGAATTGTGAAAATTAAAGATTAAATGATCAATGTCAGAATATTTGCATTCAGTGTTTGTAGACGTGTACATTTATAGCAGTGTTATCATAGCTCTCAAGATCACTACAATTAAAATAGTATTAATACAAATAAAACTAAAACAGATGTTTGGGCTTACCGAAGTTGGCTCTTGAGGTTCATAAATGTAGGTGTCTGGAAATGCTTTGGCTAAGGCCATATGCCGGGCAGATATGTAATACTAAAGACAAAACACAAACAGGGGAAAATGACTGGACTACTCATGCATATTAACATGTTGTATTAATGTATAGAGGAAGTTAATTGGGCAGTCTTTGGATGATGGACATATCAGGATGATTGGACCTTTCTGGATGGTCTCCTCACAGTGCAGTTGTGGTTTCCAGACAAGTTATTGATACAATATATCTATGTTTATTTGAGTAACTTAGCAAAATAGTAATTAAGAGGTGATTAAGGAATTCTTAGTGTTTATGTGGCTTCTAACCCTGCCCAGATATCTCCAGTCCAGCAGGTCACTAAGACGCTCGGTTCGGTTCCTCTGGATGATTCTCTGCCTGCGACTCTGCTGACAGAACTGAAACAGGAAAGATGTCAGCTGATTACAGGACTCATCCACCCCACGATACCGCCGATCCAGAATATAGATCCCTAAGAAAGGGGAAAAAATATAATAAAAATTGCATTACACTGAAGTCAAACTGATTTAAACATTTAACCAAGAATAGCCTTTTTTAATTGATCTAATAGTTGTCATCGTCACTGTATTCATGCCTCTCACCATAAGCAGATGGGTCGGCAATGTGTTCCTCCATGAAGCAGCCAAACCCAGATAGATTAGTGGAAATCGATGGAATACCCATCACTGTACACTCAGCTGAGAGAAAGAGAGAGATGCATAAATACTAACTTGTATACAGTACATACTGAAGTGTGGACACAATATGAAAGTAGTTTTACCTGGTGTGTATCCCCAAGGCTCATAGTAAGATGGAAATACTCCAAGGTGGCAGCCTCTCACAAACTCTTCATAGTCCATCGGCAGGAGAGGAGAAGTGGAGGAGAGAAACTCTGGATGAAAGATCACCTAACAAAAGGAATATATAGTTTTAGTTTGATACAAGACATTTTAATATAGTGCGTGTGTGTATTTGTATGTGTACCTTGACTCTATCCTGCGCACTGTTGAAGAGGCCGATGCGGCGGATGCAATTGAGGATGGGATCTGTACTGTCCTCCAGCATGTTGTGAGTGCAGATGGGAGGCTGGCACTGCCGTTGGGTGGCGAAGATGGCACGCTTCATCATGGTGAAGTCCTCTTTATCTAACATCTTAGACACATCAGGCAGCTGCCCCCTGAAAGAGAGTAAGAGAGAAAACTACCACATATTCTTCTGGTCCATGGTCCCATGTCTAATATTTCCTACATAAGGTCAAACACAAAAGAAAAAAAAAAAACAACTCACACTAAAAGTGATTCATATAGTTTCTTCCCAAAACGCTCCTTCACAGTCTGCGCAGTGTCCCTGAGAACAATACAACAAAGATGCAGTATTACCATGGATTACACTCACTGTAAGAACAAATCCATTTTCCTAAAGCTTGTGGTAGAAGATTATATTTCAGCAATACTATGTGTAACAACAACCAAATGTTTATTACAACATACTTATATTCAACAAATTTTGTTTAGGGTTTTTCCAAAATCCCTGACATAAAAAAACAAAACAATTATTGAACCTTTGGTTGAAGCTACATCAACCAAACTCAGTACTAGGCATGTGCAAACTACCAACTTTCCCAATCGACTGCTTGATTGGTTGGTTGTTTGAATGAGTAGTTGACTGGTCAGTGTTAAGAATAATAATGTATAATTAGGCTTTGTAATGTTAATGTGACCCCGATCAGATACATTTCAGAGCAAAATATGGATGAAAAACGTGGCACTTCAACATGTTAACTAACAGATATTTAACATGTTAACTAACAGATATTCAACAAAAATAATGGCTAAACAACTAGAACATCTTATTGCACAATGAATATTCAGGTGATTTGCCTGAATTAAATTCATAATTTCCTCGAAACACTACACACAAACACACATTTCTCTTATGCAAGATTCATGCTTTCAGAACAGTTAACAGACAACTAAAATTAGTAATATTCGCAAACGCACATGCCAAGTTGTCAAATCCCTTCATATTGATATTTGCTGTGTTAGTAATGCACACAACAAAGAAAATAAAATTTACTATATTTTTTCACACAACTATGGTAGATGGTCTGCACTTATATAGCGCTTTTTTTAATCTGAGAGGTTACCAAAGCACTTTATACTGTGTCCCAATCTCTCTCACGCACGGCACTAGCCTGCCATTGGGAGCAACTTGGGGTTCGGTGTCTTGCCCAAGGACACTTTGGCATGTGGAGTCATGTGGGCCGGGAATCAAACCACCAAGCATGCGATTGGCAGCCGACCCACTCTACCACCTGAGCCACAGCCGCCCCAACTATCATGACTTGCCATCTATAAAATGGGTCGGATGTGAAAATTCAATAAGGAAGAAGAAAAAAAAAAACAATACAAAGAAGGTGCAAACTGATAAGGGATAAAGGAAAAGGAGGAAAAGATAAGAAAAGGGGAATGATTTGGAGAAAGACCCAATGGAGATGCTGTAATGATAGAGAACAGGGAGAAAGAGGACAGCAAGGTTGAAGAGTAAAGAAGACACAGAAGATCAAATGACCTGAGAGCACATCGATTGTGTTGTAAATCACAGTCTATTGGAGACACAAAGTGTTTGGCCTAATGTAAGCAGATCTACAGCGACATCAATCTCAAAAAAAAAAAAAAAAGCGGGAGAAATGGAATTGGTCTTCATGCCACAAACAATGTCCACAATTACCATCTGTGCTCACATTGCTGTCTTACAGTTGCAGTCAGAAGTTTATTCACAGCTTAGCCAAATACATTTAGAGTCAGTTTTTCACTATTCCTGACATTTAATGGTAGAAAACATTACCTGGTCATTTAGTATCACCACTTTATTTTAAGAATGTGAAATGTCAGAATAATAGTAGAGAGAATTATTTATTTCAGCTTTTGTTTCTTTCATCACATTCCTAGTGGGTCAGACGTTTACATACAATTTGTTAGTATTTGGTAGCATTGCCTTTAAATTGTTTAACTTGGGTCAAACATTTTGGGTAGCCTTCCTCAAGCATCTCACAATAAGCTGCTGGAATTTTGTCCCGTTCCTCCAGACAGAACTGGTGCAACTGGGTCACGTTTATAGGCCTCCTTGCTCACACATGCTTTTTTTAGTTCTGCCAACAAATTTTCTATCGGGTTGAGGTCAGGAGTTTGTGATGGCCGCTCCAATACCTTGACTTTGCTGTCCTTAAGCCATTTTGCCACAACTTGAGGTATGCTTGGGGTCATTGTCCAGTTGGAAGACCCATTTGCGACCAGGCTTTAAATTCATAGCTGATGCCTTGAGATGTTGCTTCAATATATCCACATAATTTTCCTTACTCATGATGCCATCTATTTTGTGAGGTGCACCAGTCATTCCTGCAGCAAAGCACCCCCACAACATGATACTGACACCACCATGCTTCACGGTTGGCATGGTGATCTTCGGCTTGCAAGTCTCACCCTTTTTCCTCCAAACATAACGATGGTCATTATGGCCAAACAGTTACATTTTGGCTTCATCAGACCAGAGGACAATTCAAAACAGTCATTTTGAATTTAGAACGTTCCATGTCGTACGCCAGACGCATCCGGTGTGCGACCCCCATATTGTGCGCTTTGTCATTTCTAAGGGGACGATACAAATTAAATAATATTCGGAAAAGACCCATAGACGGAATGTTCAATGGGGCCAACCAAACCCCAACTGTCAATAAATTATAATGTAAACACACCCACCCCAGGCCTTTAATCTGCTTAAAGGTGATTTCTTCAAGAAAGCGATTTCTTCAAGAAAGGTATGTGTGGGGATGGGGCCATGTTCATGTGTCTGTTTGCGGGAGAAAGGGAGTGGTGTGGCTCTTCAAGCTGGTTGGTGTAATTTCTATCAGCTGTTTATTGTTACAGTGATAGCGGAGAGACCTCAAAAAGCAGCCAAGACACGCCAGAGAGAGCAACACGTGAGTGCAGTGTGACGTGTTCTGAGAGTTTGCGAAGAGTTTATGTCATTAAGAGTCTGTTTTGAGACTTTATGTTAAGAGAGTGTTTTTTGTTTTGAGTGAACAACCTAAGAGACCAAGAGTGTGTGCAGTGTGAAAAGGAGACAGAAAATAAAGTCTTAATTTAACTGCTTTGTTGTTTCCCATTTCCGGTGTTGAATCGTACAAACATATCACACTGGTGCCGAAATCTGGGATTCTTGCGAGTTATTTCGTCATGGAGTCTTCACCACTAATCAAAGTGATCCAGACCCTCGCCAGCATCTAACATTACCAACATCAACCCCTCGTCGAGCTGTGGCTGGAGCAGGATCAGCGTTTTCAACTCCTGCTCCTGGACCAAGTGGAAGACCGTCAGGCGTTTCGGAGCCTGATCACACAAGAGGGGGCTGTGGCTACCACCCGAGTCCACATCGAACATCCCACCGGTTACCCTGGTGAAATGGGCCCTGCTGACGATACGGAGGCATACCTCGATATTCTCGAGAAGACGGCCGAGGTGTGGAGATGGCCGCCTGATCAGTGGGCGGCCTGCTTGCTGCCATTGCTCTCTGGGGAAGCACAACTAGCGGCCCAAAAACTCCCTGCCACTAACCTCCTCGTGTATGCCGATCTAGAGAGAGACATCATGCATTGGGTGGGCCATAGTCCAGAACTGCAACACTTCCGTTCCCTGAGGCTGGGAAGGCAAAGTCTCCCTTTCGCCTTCGTGCAGCTCCGAGACGCCTGCCGGAACTGGTTGCTGGCTGAGGGGACACGCGGCGCCCTGGACATCGTAGGTTTGGTGAAACTGGAGCAGCTCATCTCCCAGGTTCCTCGTGGCATGTCCAAGTAGGTCCAGTGTCACCATCTGGCATTGCTGGAGGATGTGGTCCAGCTGACAGAGGACTACATGACAGCATTTTCGGGAAACAACGAAGCAGTTAAAGTAAGACTTTATTTTCTATCTCCTTTTCACACTGCACACACTTGGTCTCTTCACTCAAAAAAAAACAACACTCTGAAGATAACATCTCAAAACAGACTCTTTAATGACAAACTCTTCACAAACTCTAAGAACATGTCATGCTGCACTCTCGCTCCACTCTGGCATTTTGCTTTTTGAGGTCTGTCTCCGCTATCACTGTAACAAGAAACAGCTGTTAGAAATGACACCAACCAGCTTGACGAGCCACACCACTCCCTCTCTCCCTCAAACAGACACACGTCCACACCCCCATCCCCACAGTATGCAAAAGGTTTTCCTACTCCCAGAAAGATATTAAGGAAATAAGTGTCCTGAGATATCTCTGTGACAGCTCTGGAATCTAGACTGTGAACAGCAAACAAAAATGTGTCCGTGGGCCGTAGTTGCTTACGGTTTCTGCCTGTCAATAATTTTGTGCGTTCTCATAGTGTTTTAGTTGATATGGATCCTTAAGACTTAATTCCATTTTAAGATTTATAATATTTGTAACATGAGGACTTTATCCATTTAATGATTACAATTCTAGTTATTATTTAATTCTATAATTTCTACGTCATTACACATTGAAATAAGTGTTTTTCTACATCATCATCTGCAATCATATAGTAGAAACAGAAAACCGTAGCTGGGGTTCTAGGTGTGTTAGGGTGTTTTAGGTGAACAGAGATGGTTTTTAAATTAGTAGGGTGAGCTACACAGAGTCATTCAGGTTAGCAGTCCTCACAGTGCAGTTGTCATGGTTACCAGAGCTGTTTCCGTACGGCTTGGCCCTTCAAGGTCTCCACATTGAAGTTGTTGGTACGAGCAGGCATGATGAAGAATGCCATTACAGTCACCTCACTGTGATTCACCTGGAATACAAGTACAGAGTTTCAAATTAAAATTTAAAACCTTATAATACAGATGAATCTTTCTAAAATGATTCCTCAGTGGTTGAATTGCAAGCAGGGTCCAAAATGAATATTTTGATAAAACAGGCCAATGGCGGGAGTACATTTTTTTTACCTAAACTTGAAAGTGTATTTCGCATTATCCTTAAAACTGTTGTCCCTTTTACAAATGTCATTATTTAGAGGTTTTTCCTCTTATATTTCCTGTATATTTTTTGCAAAAAAAAAAAAAGTAGTTACCAGTCAATTGGCCATTTTATTCACTCACAAAAGCCAATTTTTACTCACATTCTGTGCTAATTTTGGACCTTGATTGTGAATCACCAAATACCCACACGTACACTACCACGTGCAAAGACTAACCCTGAGTAGGTAATTAAGTCTGGCCAATGCTTCAAGAAAGATATCAGCTCCTTTATTTGAGAATTCATAGCGTCCAGCAATGAAGAGAAACACAGTCTTGTCAAGGTTAAAATCTAAATGCCTGCAGTGAACACAAAACAACAATAAAATGCATGTATAAAAGAGTATTTAACATGTGAATTTAATTGTGTGTATTTTGAGCTCTGACCCATAAAAATGGCCTCTGACAAATTCCTGGATGCGTGATTTACTCTGAGCGTGGAGGTTCTGGAACTCGTGCATGGCTGAAAACTTCTTGATATTCAGGCCGTTTGGAGTCACAATATCTGAAAAGGAGAAACAATAGGAACACAGAAACATCAGTGTGCGAATGCTAGTGAAGAAACACAGAGCAAGTGATGTGCGTATGTTTAATTGATATCATGTGATGGATAAAAATGGGTCAGAAAGCAGGTTTCATGACAAATGTACAGTTCAAAATAAAATTTAATTATTTGCATCCAGAAAGCCTCTGGAAAGCTCAAGCTTAGAACCTCAAACCCTTTATCTTAAGCCAGAACATTCCACTTGATGATGAACTTGCCGTGTGATGCCATTCGAGTTATGACTGGTGCTATTAGGATTTTATAAGCTTTTAAGAGCACTTAGGAAACAGTCAAATATAAAACTGAAACCAGGGGTCATAGATCACCTGGTTTCCGCTTTAGTAAGTGTTCAGCCTCGATCGCAGTAATCTGAGACACAGTGGTGAAGACATGTGCACAGCGGGCCGCTGCACGCTCCAGACAGTATCGGTGATAGATCTGCCTGTCACCTGCCTCTTTATCTACATTAAACTACACACAGAGACAAGAGAAAAAGACATTATTGCTTTACTAGTGAAGAATAGAAACACGTATAGGCACACTAAGTACAAATTGCATCAGGGACACCAACTGCATTCATATTTTTGATATGTGATGCCACTGAACTCTGAGCAGTCTTGCTAAACTAAACCATGCATTTCTATGCTGTTTGTTTGTGCAGTTTCATTTTCATGTTGGCTTTTATCCCACTGGATTTTTCCTCTAATCCGTTTAGTTAAAGGATCCACTTGCTGTCAAACTAGTATACACTAATGATAGGGAGCATGAAGAAACTGGCAGTTTGGGCCCCTCACACACCTCTGCGAGTTGGTTGTAGAAATCGACATTCCCAGCACACAGGTATCTGCCCAGCAGAGTGG
This sequence comes from Moxostoma hubbsi, assembly GCA_032164185.1. NCBI lineage: Eukaryota > Metazoa > Chordata > Actinopteri > Cypriniformes > Catostomidae > Moxostoma > Moxostoma hubbsi. The sequence continues at coordinate 27,341,806 of JAVLUX010000024.1, forward strand.
CATGTGTGGTGAAGATGGTTGCTACAGGTAACTGCCGCTGTCTGCATAACACAAGCCCCAAACCTGCCAGCCACTCGTGAAAATGAGCCACGATGTGAGGGGGGTCATCACACTGAGCTGCATACTAAACACACACAGAAAAAAATAGTAACTGTAGAGTAAACTAAATTACAAACCCACAGCATTTCCACACTTACCAAACAGAATGGACCCATTTCACATTTCCAGGTTTGGAACGGGGGAAGTAAACTATAGTGGCGTAAACTACTAGAGGTACATGTTAGACTGCAGCAAACATTATTTTTGCATTCCCATTTGCTTCAATAGCAAAAGAAAACCCACTGATATGTTTCCATGACTTCCGTAAAGTGGTAAAGAAAAAAAAAAAGGAAAAAAATGACAATCTTACAGACACTCTAAACTCCATCACAGCGGTGTTGAGTAGTTTTAATGTTATAGATTTACACTCAATTAAAAAAAGATATTTAAATTTTTTTTTTTAAATATGGCTAGATTTATGCTGCTAAATAAGGCAGAAAAGTGACATCACCATCACAGGCTGTGAAACAGGTCCATTGGCTTTCCTGTATTAGTATAGGCAATATGGAAAGATACTATAACACACACCTCTCCCAGTAGCCATGCAGTAAGGAAGCCAAAGAGTACAGCATCATTGGCCTCTCTGTCAAACCAGGGCACACCGATGCTGCAGTTCTCCCAGAGTTCACTCTTCCAGCGGTCCAGAGACCAGGCTGTGAAACCAACGTCTATCAGAATCACATAAGGAGAACCCTCAATCAGCCATCGGCCAAAATATACCTAGAGAAAGCGAGAGAGAAGGAAGTTAGAAACTTTCTTTGCAATAGATTTAAATGAATGGAGATTTTAATTGCTGATGTTGTCCTTCTGTGATCCTCATAACAAATGTGTCTGAATATTGATTTGCCATTGCTAAAAATCAAAACACAATTGTCCAAGTTTATTCTAGAAATCACTAATAATACCATCCAACCATCTTTTTTTCTCCCCTTTTCTCCCCGATTTGGCATGCCGAATTCCCAATGCGCTCTAGGTCCTCGTGGTGGCATAGTGACTCCGGGTGTCTGAAACAGTCAATCCACGCATCTTATCACGTGGCTGGTTGAGCGCATTGCCGTGGAGACGTAGCGTGTTTGGAGGCTCACGCTATTCTCCGCGGCATCCATGTACAACTCACCACACGCCCCACCGAGAGAGAGACATATTATAGCGACCATGAGGAGGTTAACCTAACGTGACTCTACCCACCCTTGCAACCGGGCCAACTGGTTGCTTAGGAAGACAGACTGGAGTCACCCATCCAACCAACTTAAGCATTTTCGCCCAAATGCATATTCAATGATCACAATTAACACCAACAGGGAGGCGGCACCTACACCGCTTCATGAGTTTGATGGCATCACAGTGTGTCAACAACTAAAGAAGCCACTTAGATTAGAGAGGGCAAATGTCTTTGGCTATAATCTTTTAGATACATGGTTGATTGATATTTTAGAGTTGAGGATTTCAACAAATACATTTTATTTGATTTCTGTTCATGTCAGTTTTTGGCAAAGCGACTCAGCGAACATAGCAACGCTAGCACATACAGCATCTCTCCACACCCCCGGGGAGAAGCTTACACAAAGAACAGAAATAGACCACAGTGTGAGTGTGTCAGACACTGATATAGCCTTTAACCTTTAAAAAACACACACACACTAGGGAGGCATCACAAACTTTCAGAATGAAAGTTCAGGGTTTCACTGAGACTACTGTAGATTTAAACACTCTGTGTGTGCGCACATATATTAAGTGGCGATTTATTAAGATGGCAAATACGTACTAATATGTATGTAACGTGAGTGTATGTGTACACCTTGCACCCGCTGCTGTTCATTTTTTCAATGGTCCTCCCGAGCGCTGCATTGCAGGGTTCAATCAGCTCCACCTGGGTCCTGACGTTTGACTCCGTATACGGGCCCACCAGAAAGTAGTTCTCGCCCCATTCCTCGCAGGTCAGGCGCGCCTTGGTCTGGATCACAGTGTAAATCCCACCAACTGCCACACACACACACACGCACACACACACACACACACACACACACGAAGAGTGGCAGGTTAACCTTTAACAGATAGATCTAACCAATAGTTCTAATGAGGAGTAAGCCACCCTTTAACTACAGCACAGGTTATCCCAATGCCCCCTTCACCCCTTCTTGAACTTCAGTTAATCTAGCCATCTAGATTAAGTTGGCTAGACCTTGATCTCGTTAGTGCCATCTTTGATTTTTAATGGGAATGACAACAAGGGTGTGAGGGATAGATTTACCATCTCTTCAAAGGCACAAACGGTATAAAGCTCCTAGATCACATCTGCTTTTTCACAGCTCATCTTGTCAGGAGTTCTTTGTATATTGAATGTTCTTGGGACAGATAACTTATCAATGTTTTGTCCAAGGAACAATCCAGAAACACTAAACTGCAGTAGTCCATTGAAGAGATAGCAAGTATATCCCTCACAGCCTCTTTGTCATCCCTATTAAAAATCAAAGATGGCGCTATTGTGAATAAGGTCCATTTTAAAAATATTTACAGTGCACCAAACACATGAGTCACATGACTCTTGTGACCCTGGTATCTGGGGGGATACAGTTTCTGTGCATACTTGGCACTTGAGTCATGTGGCGTATAGGTTTTGTTGTGTGGCATCAACAACAACATCTGATACCTCCTTTCCGACACAACCTAATGAATAGTCACTTTTGACAAAGACAGTGGTGAACCAAGGGGGTGGCCACCACTTGCAATTGCTGTGTGATCATTTTTTTTGGCACAATTAAGAGGCGAAATCACCTCTGTACAAATTTAACATGTGTGCACACCAAGGTCGCCTAACCTCTCCGTCCCAGGTGTCACGGAGTCGACTCTGATACAGGAATCAAACTTTATGAACAGGACATTGCGATTGCCTCAAAATAATGAATGGGCGTACTTTAGAACCAATCACATCCTCTAGAAACACCTGTTGTTTGGTGGGACACCACCTCATTCATCATATGCGTTTGAGTGAGAGATAATGTGCGTGCGTGCAAGAGAGTGTTGCAGATTTTTAAAACTTTCAGAAGTTTGTGTAGCATTACATCAGTGCAAGTGACAGTGGATTGTCCTAATTTGTCTAGTTTATATATGGCAATGAAATTATTTCTGACCCAGCTGGTTTCTTGTTATTTTCCCTTTTATAATTGGATATGAGCAGCAACTAGGGAATTACATTGTTACCAGACATTTTAAGGTAAATCAGATGCAATAGTAGCAGCAGTGGATTGAGTGAGCTATATACATGAGTGAAAATTAAACAGATTTTTATCATTTCATTGATTTTCTGCTTATGCCTGACAAGCAATTTTGGGGGTGAAAATATGTAACTTCGGAAGGCACTGCCCACTAATGGCCATCCCTGGTTACGGCCCTTTATTTTTAAACTATACCGATTGAAAAATCAATAAATCAACTCCAATGGCTGGAGTTGGGAATCCGAATGGACTCCAAAAAACTCTAATGCCGTGTTTACACTACATGATTTTAAGCCTGATTATCGCTCGGCAACAGTTTTGTGGAGATCGCCGACAAAAGCCTGAAATCGTAGGTAAATCAGACACAAGACGAACGCAATGTATGAATTATCAAAGACACAATTTGAGAGAAGCGCCAACATGTCGCCGATGTCAGCGGGATATCTAGAATGTTAAATATCTGGACCTGTCTGCGATTCCAAATCGCACAATGTGAAATTTGTTTTGACTAAATACAACTGCAGTGTTGACATACGGCCAACTAGAGCAAGAAACGGGGCACAGGAAGTTTCAGTGGGGGGAGTCCTGATGTACCTGCAACAGAACATCAACTAGCATGGCTGCTATATCAAGAAAGTCTCATTGGACCGAAGAAATGGAGGAAACATTGAGGGAGCACCAGTGCCTATTTGTTTCATCTGAACTGTTTCACAACTGGGTGGAGAAAGAGAAGAATTGGAAAGAAATTGCCAATTCGCTTGGACAGTCAGGCAAGCAAATGGAGGTACTTTTTCATATTGTAAACAATAAAATATATGATTAAAAACAAACATCATATTCTGAAATGCATAACATATGATAATCATGCAATTGTTTTCGTATCTCGTATCACTTATCACGTGTACCCTGTTATGAAACGTAATTTGGAGTCCAGGCAGAGTCATCGGGGATTCGTAAACAGTGAAATGTTTTGTAATGTGTTCACCCCTGTCGCCTATTCATCGTGTAATTTGAAAACGCTTCGACTTCATGACAAGACAGACAGTTACCACGATCCGATGTCTTTGAAAGTCGTGTAGGAGGCATTAATCGAACACCCCTAATCTCTTGCCCTCTTGAGAAGGCGTGTATTTCCCTCATTAAATTTCAAGCAGCAACAAGTTAAAAATAAACTATTAATACAATCATCAAACTAAATGAAAAGGCAGGGAAGGAATTTAAATATAATAATTCTTTATACAATATTAAGAGACTATAATATAATGTATTAAATATAATGCAAAAATAAAATAAGGAATAATAAATTACATGAAATAATGACAATGAATCAATGGGTTATCAGTTTGTCTTCAGTTTGACACCAAGCATCATTTTTTTTTATAGGGCTTAATATAATATCTTAATATAGAGAATATTTTGTTAGCCTATTCTTGTTTTAAAACCTTATTTTAAAGCTTTTTTAATAAGCCTTTTTTTTTTTAAATACTTTTGTCAGCAAAAACTAGGCAAAGTATTATTACTGGGAAGAGGAAAATTCAATTAATAGTGACAGTTTGCAGAAAGCTTACATTTAGGCAGTTATGAGATCTTGATAAAAGGTGAAATGATCGGGATTGGTATCGGCCGATCAGGTGACAAGAAGTTTGGTGATGGGTATCGGCTGTAAAATTCCTGATCGGAGCATCCGTACTTAAGACCTGTTGGAGCTATGCATAGTTGCATACACATTTACAAATGAAACATGCAATTTTTACATTTTCTGAAGAAAATGTGAGTGGTGCTTGCCCATGTAAAACACACTGACACGCTGCTAGGATGTTAAGGGTTGTTGCCAGTGTCTTTTAATGTGGTTGCTGAGGAGTGGTCTGAGCACGTCGCTATGTGCCATGGTACTTTTTTCTTACTGCACTCATAACATGCCTAAGAAATTCAGAGTAAAACAGCCTCACAAAAAACTAAATGGATCTTTGAATGCATTAGTGAAAATGTCTATGAGAAGACTCTGGCTATGAAACAGTCGATATCAAAGACTTGAACACATGCATACCTTTATTGGCGACTTCCCATGCGACCTCGAACAGGACTGCATCCTCCCGATCAAACTCTTCGTCCCATTCTTCAAGACCAGACAGGGAGGTGACCGACAAACTGCGTGCCAGTGGCATGCTGGACAAAGGATGATAATATGACTCAACATACACATTTTGCATATACTTAGACTCACAAACACTAATTGAGTTGCAGTTTGAATGATGATTTCTATGAGATCACAACTGGACAACAGCCAGTTACAGTGTAGCCTATACTATGAAGTGTGTATAGAAGAATAGTTTAAGCCTTATCTGTACGGGACACCTGACATTGAAACTGATCTGTAAATGATATCCAGCATACAAATCTGCATGTGAGAGTGTAAGCATGTGTGTAGCCTTATGTGATGTGCCAAGAGCGGTCTACGTTAACAGTATATGACCTTCAGGCAGGCCGGGAAAAACAGTACCACAAATACATGCACACTTCCCGCTCTCCAGAGACCATATTTATTTCAACAGCAATTCGTCATATTTAGCTGATTTCGCAATGACACCTATCCGACATGGCTGTCTTGTTCTTCCTCTCTCAATGTCTCTCTTGTCTGTATAATGCATGATTTACACATTTGTATAAGTCTCTTATACAATGTGCAAATGCATTTTAATTTAGACCAAGTGTTTGGATGTACACAAATGCATTGTGACATTGTGCCTTCAACTCATGTCTAGGCATGACATGCATTACCCCAGAAAGTCATTCAAAAACTATCCTTAACACGCCCATCACTTATGAAATACCTTGAGCAACATGTGGTCAGGGTGTTTTACGAAAAATAAGAGAAAGTGATTGAGGGTGGCAGTAGGAGAGTTAGTAGCCATAAACCTACCTAGGCTGACTTCACTTTTAACGTAACGGTACATAAAGGTCCTCCCTTCAGCATAAATACACCTTCACATACTGGCTGCTTGAATTATGAAAAAACTACTTATCGACTTTCGTGTTAGTGAAGTGTCATACAAGAGTGAGGCTTTTTAATCAAACAGAGTCCGCGTGCGTGCGTGCGTGCGTGCGTGCGCGCGCGCATCCTGGAAGGGTACGTGCACACTGACCACACAGGAACAGTCAAAGGCACACCGCAAATGTCACCATAAAAACAGTGCAAGAAAAGCGTTTCAGAGACAAATACATGCATGACTGTAAGCAAACGAAATAAAAACCGGATGGACAGACTCTACGGTGGGTTTGACCCGTGAAAACGAGGACCAAAGCACGTAATAGGAATTATGGGCTTTGCGGATGGACGGTACGTTTTTAAACCACAAAGACACTTTATTTCAGAATGACAACACACACTCGCACTCAAAACAACAGGTACATTTGCACTCACCCTGCGGTAGCGTCTTTTCCTCGCTCAGCAGCGCAACCTTTACATCTGCTGGAATCAATCAGCAGGAGGATGATCTGACAGTGGGCGGGGCCTATGGCGCAAACTCTCCATCTCTATTGGACGATTTGGTGGTTCGTCAGTGTGACAGCTCGAAAGCGGCCTACTACGTCCTATAAAGAAGGCGTGTCTTATTTGACGTGTACCCCGCCTTCTTGATCTCTCAGTAAACGAGAGAGCAGAGCTCGTTAGAGAGCTAGGCGTTTACAAGTATGAGAAATTTGATTGGCTGTTCCAGAAATTTGTAAAACAATTTGGTTGGTTCAGCATCATGCTTGTCGGCCAACTGACAACTCGTGAAGGACGTGAACTGCCTTCTTCCTTTACGTAATAAATAAATAAATAAATAAATAAATAAACAAATAAATAAATAAATAATACACGCTTTTATTTTATATTTAGAACTCGTGAAGGGCGTGAACTGCCTTCTTCCTTTACGTAATAAATAAATAAACAATTAAATAAATAAATAATACATGCTTTTATTTTATATTTAGGGGATATACTTACAGCAAAGAGTCAGACTAAGACAATATAAAACAAGTTGAATAACCGAATAAAAATAAAGCAGATGAATTTCCAAAGAGTCAATCATTATTTTCCATAAAAGAGATGTTTGATCGATTTCGTGTTTGCAGTAGCACACAGGGAGTCAATAAATTATTTTAAATCAAAACAGAAAAGCAATTGTGTTTTGAAGCAGTCATTTTGCATTGGTGTATATGGAAATGTCCACAAAGCGTTAATACTTTTGACATGTTCATTACATCTAATCTAGTATCCCAACTTCAAAACAATAGTCATAGCCTCATAAATAAATAAATAAAAAGTTTGTTAAAAACAGATAAGAGTAATCTTGGGGTAGATCTTTCCTTTTGATTTCGCAGGAACAGTTAATCGGAATCATCAGTGTTGTAGTTACAGTATGTGCAATATTTAAACGATTTTCTTTTACCCTTTCTAATGCTTTTTTAGGGAATGCAAGGTAGAAAGGGCAGTCTGGTTATTTACAGCACACGAGGTCATAGAAGATGGCACAAATCATGAAACACTAGATGATACTGTACAAACATACAGAGCCAATCGTTCTCTTCTCTTGAGAAAATAACTATTGATTTGAGACAATTACTTTTACTTATAGTTAGACTTTTATATTTTATTTATAAAGGCCATTAAAATTAATGATTTATTGTAGTATCGTTTTGCTAGCCCAAACCGCTCAAACACGACCCCTCTCAACATGATGGTTATTGCCGCCTGTGCGGGCGGATCACTTCCTAGATTTTGACCAATAGCGGTCCTTTCATGCCCTACGCAATATTGCCGGGAAAACGGAACTCGCCCGAGTTTACACTACACTTAAGCCCGATTTTCACTCGTCGACAGTTTTGTGAAGATCGCCGACAAAAGCCTGAAATCATAGGCACATCAGAGCTTACTCCCGTGAGCGACGATCGCAATGTATGAACTATGAAAGACGTGATCTGAGAGAAGTGCCGATGTCAGCGGGATATCTAGAATGTTAAATATCGGGACCTGTCTGCGATTTCAAGTCGCGCAATGTGAATTGTGTATTGAATCGCGTATACTCTGTTGTGAAACGTAATATGGAGTCCAGGCAGAGTCAGCGCGATAAAGTTAGTTTGACGTTCAACATTCGTTGGACATTTTGGTGTCACTGTTGTAAGGCACCGTCTGAAAACTCCACTCACTGTGCTAAACATAGGAGATGTCCACTCAATCATTCAATTCACTTGCAAGTTATACATGAAAAAAATATACATTTTCACATTCAGAATGTCCTAATAAATTCCCAGAGGACAGACAGACATACTACAGATGAGATTATTACATTATTATCAATTATATAATCACAGTAATCAATTATTGTAGAAAACATTTCACTACAATTCACCAAAATGATATTTTTTCATTCTAAAGGCTGTAGTAACTTCCCAGAGGCTAGATTAACCTAATAAAGATGAGATTATTACAGTAAAGGTTATATTATGAGTGCAATAATTTTTTTTATCTTTTAAGTTTACCATAATGTTATTTTCCATTCCTTTATACAAATACATAACTTAATTTTTCATTTGCTATACAAGTACTCAAGTTTTTCCCAAGATCAAATTTGTTGTACAAAGCCATTATAATTAATGACATAAACCAATAATATTAGACACAACAAGCAGAAGAACAACAACAACAACACACCAGTCAGAGGTAAAATGGTAATACTTAAGAGAAAAGATGGGGTTTTATCTGAATATTAAGAGGAGGAGATAGTAGAGGTTTCAGAGTTTTGGTGACACTGTACTAATCAATCTTCTACCCATTGTAGACTTGGAAACAGGGAACAGCAAGCAGTTTGGAATCAGATGACTGGAGCAGGTGAACCTGTGTATACTGGTGCAGCAGTTCTGACAGAAAATGAGGAGCAAGATCATGAAATGACATCATCTCAAAAATAAGATGTTGTGGAGAGGATGTTCTGAGTTGGCTGTTGGCATTCTCTTCTCTGCCACTGACTTTATAGTATATTTTTCAATATTATAGTATGTTTTTATATCAAAGTACTTATGAGTTTCCTGGCCTTTGTGTGACCCAGGAGAGCGCATATGAGTTGATGCTGCATGCAAAAACCACAAAGAGCACCCAGCTGTAACAAAATAATGAGGCGATGGACCTTGAAACACAGCTGAAGATAAAGAGTAAAAACAACCAGTGATCAAATTAATTAAAAAGATAGACTAAAGCCAGGTTTCTACCAGTAAAAATATATCGAAAGGCTCTGTGTATTTGTATAAAGGGATGAAAAATAACATTTTGGTAAATTTAAAATATAAAAAAACAATCAATTATTGTACTGGGATAATATATCCCGTACAGCAATAATCTCACCTGTTGTATGTTCATCCATCCTCTGGGAAGTTACTATAGCCTTTAAAATGAGAAAGTATAATTTTGGTGAATATTTTTATAAAATAATTGATTACTGTACTTATATAATTGATGATAATGTAATAAGCTCACCTTTAGTAAATTCATCTATCCTCTGGGAAGTTACTACAGCCTTTAAAATGAGAAAATATCATTTTAATTAATATTTTTTACTAATTGATTACTGTACTTGATTGATGATACTGTAATAATCTCATCTGTAGTATGTCTGTCTGTCCTCTGGGAAGTTATTAGGACATTCTGAATGTGAAAATGTATTTCACTGTTTTTGCACGTAAATTGAATGAATGGCATCTCCTATGTTTAGCACAGTGAGTGGAGTTTTCAGACGGTGCCTTACAACAGCGAAACCGAATGTCCAACGAATGTTCAACGTCAAACCAGCTCGTTTGTCGGGGATTTGTAAACAGTGAAATGTTGTGTAATGTGTTCACCCACGTCACCGATTCCTCGTGTTATTTGAAAACGCTACGACTTCCATGAGAAGACAGACAGTTGTGTAAACAGTATCATAATCCGATGTCTTTGAAATGCGTGTAGTCTGTAGGAGGCATTACGTCCAGTGTCATGACAACTAAAATTCAACTAAAAGCGAAGGTGGAGAAGATTTCGCTGGAATAAAAGGTGAATGATTTAGCATTTATTAAGAGGCTACCGTGTGTCTTATTTACATAGATATCCTAGTGCAGCTCATTTTTTCGGTATCGCTTGAAATTGCTAGCTGTCTTTGTTGACTGGATACTGCAATCATGTTTTGCTAAGCTTCTTGTCTATCCAGTTCTCCTAGTCTAGTGTTGCTTTTTATTCGCAATGTGAAAGTAAACATGAGGCATGGATACTATTCATGCGATCATGTTGTTGCTGTATAAATCTCAATAACTATAAAACTAATAAACTAATAAAGTTTCAATAACTTTAACAGGATGCAATGTGCGTTAAAGGATGCCTATGTATTATGTATTTATCTTTTGCTTGTTAAACGAAAGACAACATAATATTTATACAGTTTTTTGTAATAAATATGCCGAATCAATAGCAGAATTAGAGTCAAGTTACGTCAAATAATAATAATAATAAGAATAATAATAATAAGAATAATAAACACATCATACTTGACTTGACATGACAAGTAACGTGTCTGTCAAACTCGCACACAAAGCCAAAAAATATTAAACAAACTTTTTATTTTGATAGATTCGCGTTACTTTATTTCTATGCATTTGCTCCGCCCGTTAGATGCAAATCATTCAAGAGACGACACGCCCTACTGTTTGTTATTGTTTTAAAGTGCGTGTTTTTCTTCAGTTTTAATCCGTAATAATTCCACATAGACGTGTAAGATGTTTTCAGTTTATTTCACTCTACACTTTCTTCTTAATAAATATGATTCAATAGTTTTTCTCTGTATACATTCAGCTGGCACGATAAATGTGATTTAACGTTACTATTTTTGGAGTATTTTGCCCATATAAAGACTAACCCTTATTTTGCAGGACTGCTTCAGGATGGACTTCAAACGGCGCAATGGAGGCCCTGAGATGGGCGGAGCTTCACAGGCCAAGAAAGGAAAAATGAACACTGAATGGGAGGATAGCGCTTCCCAATTTGAGGAGGAACTTTCCCTTTTCGATGAAATGGAAATAGAGGCGGAGTCAGGGGAGGGACAGGCAGGTCATGATGTCATTCCAGTGGGTATGTATCTGTGATTATGTTTAACTCCTAATGTTGCTGCAGTATGTAGTATGTACTGAATACTGTGCAAAGTTCTGTATGCGTAGAATACACAGATGACCTACTACATTTGTCAAAATGTGCAGTAAACAACAGAGCATGCTCTGCTGTGTATGTACTGTATCCCATTATGCAATGTGCTCGACCAGACCTTCCGTTTCTAGTATGACAGATGAACCAGAATTTTAAACGTGCACTTTTAAAATAAATGTATTCCTCATTAAAAAAGTTTTACTCCTAAAGAAATTAATAGTATTTTCGACACACATGTATAAACTCATGAGCATTTACATGAGATTAAAATTTATAACTTTATAAAAGCTGTTTTATTCTACATGGGGCAAGGGTGCCCTCATGGGGGCAGCCATGTTGGAATCAAATGACCAGCTGAGGACTACTCTCTTAATCTTAGTAACCACCTTGTTATTGGACACTTCCACTCTTGAATTAAATGAATCATGACCGATTGTGATTAGTGAATTTCTACAATGGCATCAGGAACTGAAATCTGTTGTTTGAATGATGCTGCATACGTGCCCCTATGTGTCACTGACCACTTTACATGCACTTAAGGAAATGGTATATTCCAGGGTTTTAGCAGAAAGCAGCATTCTGAAACATCATGTAAACAAGAACGCTGATTTCCTTATGCAGTTTAAGGTATTAAGAGAAAGCGGTTTAACACCTAGGTTACTTACTAACTTAATGTGGTCATGTAAACACATAACGCTCTGATGGATGTTTGAACATGACAAATTTCATAGGATGGAGCCCAACTACATGTTAACACAGTGGAAAGAATTTCACATTTCTGGGAGTACAGTGGGAAAATCACATATACTATAAACTGTACACATTTATACACACAAATATAAAATATTGTCTGTCCCTAACATCCGCATATATGCGCCTGTACATTGGGGGAGTCCCAGAGTTTTATGTAAGAGGGAAACCCCACTAATGCATTGCAATTCAGCTGCAGGTAGCGACAGTAAGTTAAAGAAAAAAACACAGCAACAACTCTGGAATAGTTGGAAATAAAGCAAATTAACAGAGAGTAAAGTAGTGAAGTCTTCCTCAGATGCCATGTGTGTTTTTTTTACACAAGCGTCACAGGAAAATTGCGTTTCTGTGGAGAAAGCTGCTTATTGATGAAGCCACATGTATACAAGAGTAGAGTACGCCACTTAAAAAGTGCATGTAAATGGGAATGCAGTTTTCTTGCATTAAGCCTCTTTCTCGCAATAAGCCGCTTTCTGGTGTCCATGGTCACTGTAAGTCCAAGATGACATATCGGAAAATGCACCTTTAATTGCCACTTATTTTGACCCATTTCATGAGATGCCAAATGTTACAACAATTTTGTGTTTTTTTTAGAAATAAAAAAAAAGTGTAATAAAAAATTAAAATATAAGTTTTTTCACTTGTAAAATGAGGCCAAGTGAGGACAATATAGCATACTGCAAATAAAAAGGTTTATTGTGGAATAATACCCATTTCACTTATTAATTTTAAAAGAAAGTGTTTTAAAAAAGTATACATCTTGTATTGCACAGTATTCAGTTAGTAGTAAACTAGTTTTCCATTCCAATTCCGAACAGCCTATATGTGTAATCACGTGCCTTCTTTTGGCACCTGTGACCCTTAACCTCCTTATGTTCTGTTCTCTTTTGTTCAGGTGACTTATTCTCTGCTGATCTTAATCCACGGTGGAAACGCCCTCATGCTCATCCTCTTCAACCAAACTCAGACACACTCATCTTTCAGCAGATAGACCTGGATTACTACCTTGGTGAGACACATGCTCTATCACCAATGCACACATATACAAGTCCATAGTATCGTCCAGATCTCTCCCTCACCATCCTGTTGTCCTGTGTGTTTGTCTGAATGCAGGTTCTGCAGTTGCAGGGATGCCAGGGCAAGTACAGGGTAAAGTGCCAATCCTGCGCATGTTTGGTGTGACAGACAGTGGAAATAGTGTGTGCTGCCACATTCACGGATTCTCCCCATACTTCTATGTTCCTGCCCCCAATGGTGAGCCACCAATCAGATGATTAGGTTGAATATTATCAAGTGTATTGGGGTATCTGCCAGGAGTTCTCTCTTACCCTGTCTCTTTCTCAGGTTTTACAAATGCACACTTGGCCGAGTTTCAGAGAGAGCTGAACTCTGCTGTGTTGAAAGACATGCGTTCCAATAAAGACAGCATAGCAGTCACTGTGCTGGCAGTGGACATCACCAAGAAAGAGAGTGAGTAAAGAGTGTGCTTTTGTGTGTTATTAAAGGAATAGTTCACCCAAAAAATTAAATCCTCTCATTATTCACTGCCATCCCAGATGTGTGTGACTGCCTTTCTTCAACAGAACACAAATAAAGATTTTTAGAGGAAGAAAGAGCACTTTCAGGTCGTTATAATGCAAGAACATGGGTGCCAGCACTTTGATGGTCCAAAGTCGCATTTAGGCAGCATAAAAGTAATCCACACAACTCTTAGAGATCATTAGCAGAGCAGATTAATCACGTCATGTTTTCTGTTGAGAAGCATATTTAGCGTGTATAAAGTGAAAATCCTTAAGTTTGCTTAGGTAGTAGGGCAGCAACTAAGGATTATTTTGATAATCGACTAATCTAATGATTATTAGAATGATTATTCGACTATTCGGTTGAATATTGCGGCGATTAATCATTAGCTCTTAACCAGCTTGTGCCTAGACTTAAAAAGTTGTATTAAATGTGCTTGCTTACAAGAAAGAGGATCATCTTTTAAAAGTATATCTAAATGACATTCACTGAATTCCAAGGGGAAAAAACTTTTTTATTAAGTTTAATTCAGTAAAAATTTACTGCAAAAAATGTTTTTGTTATCAAATGTTTTTGTGTTGTTTTCCACATATTCTCTAAAAGCAAGTCTAAATATCTTATATGTTGCTTCTCAGGTAAATGTATCTTGTTTTAAGTAGGCTGTTTTTAAATATTTTAAAATATTAAATATTGTATTCATAACATTCTCCAATAAAAACATTTTCTTCTGCATTATTGCTACTAATGTACATGTATGTTGTTTTAAAGGCGTTTTAGATATTATTTGTGGAAAACAAGCAAAAAAGACTGATCAAAAACTTTGTTGCAGTGTATAATGGGCTAAGACTACACTCTCTCACTTTTATTTTCACATCGATCCATCTTTAACTCCCAAAGACAAACTCTATCTTCTGCATATCGCCGATTTACTTCATAATAAGATACACACGTGACACATATAGTATATTATGATTCGACATGTTGCAAGCCATCACGTTATAATCTAGCTAGAGCAAATGTGCACGAGGGACGGGTGTCCCCGCGCCATAGGTTGCCTCACCTTCTATCTCTCCCCCTTCATGCGACTCATAGATGTGCTGCTGACCGCACAGAGAAATGCCATTTTTGTAGTTTGTTTATGTTGCACTTACTTATTATTTGAACTTTAATAAAGGATGCATTAAAGATATAATGCCAGGTTGTTTGTTTTTAGACGCTAGTGGAAAGCCAGATCCAGCTCTGCTTGATTTCACGATGACAGTGCTTCTGTATTTCCTTATTTTGCATTTTCCATTATAATTCCATTGTATTTTGTGATCTACATTACCTGAAGCTGTTTGTAAAGTTTAGAGTGCATCTGGACTGTGAGCTGTGTAATTCGTCCTCTCCTCAGTCAGGTGCGAGCTGCTGTGCTCCTCTCTCGTGCCATCATTAGAGTTTCAAATGATCTCATGATATGTTAAATGAGATCAAACAGCTTTTTTATTGTCAACTTTGTTGATAACGTTGACTAATCATTTCAGCCCTACTTGGTAGCTTAAATTTAGCTTGGGCTGTTGAAAATGTTTAATGGAGGAACACTGACATTGTTCTTTCCCTGCTGTCGAGGACACAATTCGAACAGACCTGCACCCACCAGTTGTGAAATACTGTCCTACAGCACTTTTAATAGTCTGTGTTCATTTGTAAGGTTTATATTGAATTATAAATCTGTAGCTGATAGCTATGGCATGATATATAGAATTTCAATATATTGTGAACCAAAAAAATTATGAACCATATCGAGGCAAAACTCGATATTTCAAAATTTTCAACAATGTTTTCTGTCTATGTGATCATAAATTAAATGACTCATCAAACATCATAATTTCTCTATTGCTTGAGTTCACAAAAGATCCATGAAGTGCTTAAAGTGTTTAAATTTAGATTATAGAAATATAAGTACCCCAAGTGCTTGAGAAAATAATTTCTTCCATATAGTGTCCACTGAAGATGTGAAATGCACATTAAAGTGACAGTATTATTATACAAATTCAGTAATATTTTGTAATTTAAGTGTTATTATATCGAATCGAGATTATATTGAATTGTGAACCTCATATATTATATCGATCTGAATTGTGAGAACCATATCATTCCATCCCTTGAGTTGACTGACTGAATGTTCCTTATTTCCATAAAGGTATGTACCATTACCATGGAAACCATCCTCAAGATTTTCTACGTATCACCATGGCAATACCCCGTTTAATTGCCCCAGCAAAGCGTATCCTGGAGCAGGGCTTTAAATTTGCCAACTTCTCCACCCAGAGCTACCAGGCCTTCGAAGCCAACATTGACTTTGAGATCAGGTGTGTACTCGAAAGTAACGTTGCATCCCTTTCCTGAAGCTGATGTGTGGTAGACATCATTTGCTTGACTTGATAAAGCATGTAAAAGTTTGTTGTTTGTATGTATGTTGGCAGGTTCATGGTGGACAGTGATGTGGTTGGTTGCTGCTGGATTGAGCTTCCTAAAGGGAAGTACAGACTGAGGGAAGAGAGGACTGAAGGACAAACTGATTCACAATATCCAGGAATGGTAAAAAAAGAATGAAGTAACATGGAGGTAAAAAAAATGTAGAGGAAAAGCCATTCCATGATATGTTTCTCTTAATTTGTCTCTGTCTCTCACTATTTCAGGTCTCTCTATGTAAATATGAGGTGGATGTGGCATGGAACAATCTGATCAGTCATCCAGCTGAAGGAGAATGGCAGAGGATTGCTCCATTCAGAGTCCTCAGCTTTGATATAGAGTGTGCAGGCAGGAAAGGTGTGTTTTAGTTTATTTAGGCAGTATTCTCAGTTTTGTAGTTTTATTAGTTGCTGCTATGTAGATAACTGCATTTGTGTGCATTTCAGGTGTGTTTCCAGAGCCAGAGGTTGATCCTGTGATTCAGATTGCATCTATTGTCCAGCGTCAGGGAGAGAAGGAGCCATTTATCCGGACAGTCTTCACCTTACAGAGTTGTGCCAGTATAGTGGGCTCTCAGATTCTCTGCTTTACTCAGGAAACACAGCTACTGCAGGTACACATATTCTTATGTCAGGCACACTTGTCAGTATGCCTTGATTGCGCAAATAAGTGGACATCCAAAAGCTTTTATGCTCATTTTCATACACCCTGCTACTTCAAGCCTCATTGTTACAATAAGCTTGTGCCCAACATATGATTAGCCTATCTCCAGTGTGCAATTTTGTGACTGTCCTCGGTTTTCTTAGAGCTGGGCCGAATTTGTTAGGACGGTGGATCCTGATATCATCACCGGCTACAATATTCAGAACTTTGACCTTCCATACCTTCTGAACAGAGCTGCAACCTTAAAGGTAATTTGTTTTAGTGCAATTTAATCTACAGATTATTGTATGGACTTTGTTGTGTAAAGTGAGGCTCGATGCAGTACATTTGGTGATGTATTAGTTCAAAGTAGAGGTCGCCTGATAGTGGATTTGCCGATACAATAACTAAAGTGGTTGAAAAAGCAGCTAACCAATTAAACAGCCAATAGTTTTTAAAATTGATTTATAGAATGTTAAAACAATTAGAAGTCTTTCCTTACTATGACGGGCACAGACATTGAGGCTAGAAGAGTCCCAGCAGTTTATTGTGCAATAAAAATCCCAATATTAACCAGAAAAAAAATATTTGGTGCACAACCCAGGTCTTTTAACTATAAGCAAGACCCCAATACACTTACTTATTTGAAATGATAGAGACTTGGCTCATTACAATCCTCTATATTTATAAATGAAGTCATGAGTTTACATTCACCTTTGCCAAATACGTTTAAACACAGTTTTTCACAATTTCTGGCATTTAATCGTAGAAAACATTCCCTGTCATAGATCAGTTAGGATCACTATTGTGATGTGAAATGTCAGATTATTAGAGAGAATTATTTATTTCAGCTTTTATTTCTTTCATTACATTCCCAGTGGGTCAGAACTTTACATACACTTTGTTGGTATTTGGTTGGATTGCCTATAAATTGTTTAACTTGGGTCAAACCTTTTGGGTAGCCTTCCACAAGCCTCTCAAAATACGATGCTGGAATTTTGGCCCGTTCCTCTAGACAGTCACGTTTATAGGCCTCCTTGCTCGCACATGCTTTTTCGGTTCTGCCCACAAATTTTCTATCGGGTTGAGGTCAGGGCTTTGTGGTGGCCACTCCAATACCTTGAATTTGTTGTCCTTAAGCTATTTTGCCACAACTTTGGAGGTATGCTTGGGGTCATTGTCCAGTTGGAAGACCCATTTCCGACTGAGCTTTAACTTCCTGAGATGTTGCTTCAATATATCCACATAATTTTCCTTCCTCATGATGCAAACTATTTTGGGAAGTGCACCAGTCCCTCCTGCAGCAAAGCACCGCCACATCATGATGCTGCCACCCTCGTGCTTCATGGTTGGGATGGTGTTCTTCGGCATGCAATCCTCACCCTTTTTCCTCCAAACATAATGATGGACATTATGGCCAAACAGTTCAGTTTTTGTTTCATCAGACCAGAGGTAATTTCTCCAAAAAGTAATATCTTTGTCCCCAAGTGCACTTGCAAACTGTAGTCTGTCTTTTTTTATGGCGGTTTTGGAGTATGTCGATATAGGACTTGTTTTACTGTGGATATAGATACTTGTCTACCTGTTTCCACCAGCATCTTCACAAGGTCCTTTGCTGTTGTTCTGTGAATAATTTGCACTTTTCGCACCAAACTACATTTATCTCTAGGAGACAGAATACGTCTCCTTCCTGAGTGGTATGATGGCTGCGTGGTCCCATGGTGTTTATACTAGGGATGGGCATTCATCAATAATTTGGAATTAGAATAGCTCATAAAAAATTAATACACGAATATTCTATTATTTAAATTAAGGAAATGTATGAGAAAGAGACATTGTAAAATGTGTTTTTAGTCATAAAGTTAAAAAAAGTAAAATCACCATTTAAAAAATAAAAAAAGCTTCTAATTACATCCAAAACAACTTTATGTTATGTCCTGTGTTTTTTTTTGTTTTGTTTTTTTAAATAAGATTTAAATAAGCAATGCATGAAAACAAAAAAGTACGGAATGGTATATTCACTGCATAGCAAGCAAAACTTTGCAAAATTCTAATAGTATTTTCTAATAGTAAAATACAATTTATTAATAGTACTTTTCGTATACTTATTGCAAAACAAATACTCGAGTATTCGACTACTCGTGCAGATCCCTAGTATATACTTGCTTACTATTTTTTGTACAGATGAACGTGGTACGTTTGAAAACTAACCAAGCACAGGCATTTGAAAATTGCTCCTTCGGATGAACCAGACTTGAGGAGGTCCACAATTTTTTGCTGAGGTCTTGGCTGATTTCTTTTGATTTTCCCATGATGCAAAGCAAAGAGGCACTGAGTTTGAAGGTAGGCCTTAAAATAAATCCACAGGTAAACCTCCAATTCAGTACACCTCCTATCAGAAGCTAATTGTCTAAAGGCTTGAAATTTTCTGGAAAATTCCAAGCTGCTAAAGGCACAGTTAACTTGGTGTATGTAAACTTCTGACCCACTGGAATTGTGATATAGTCAATTAAAAGTGAAACAATCTGTCCGTAAACAATTGTTGGAAAAATTACTCATGTCATGCAACAAAGTAGATGTCCTAAACAACTTCCCAAAAACTATATTTGACTAGTATTAAATCTGTGGAGTGGTTAAAAAAAGTTATAATGACTTCAACCTAAGTGTAGGTAAACTTCTGACATCAAATGTAAGTATTTACCATATCAAACTTTTTATAGCCTACATTAATTCAATTAAAACTATTGGCAACTATCGGCTTAGATTTTTGCCCATAACCAATAGTTCCAAAAAGCAACTATCGGCAATGAATAATCGGTAATACTGATATATCGGTCTTCCTCTAGTTCAGAGAGGTTTTTTTTAATTCTAAAAATACATTTTCATTAAATCACCTGATCCAGTGATTGGAGAGTAAGGATGATTTTGATTTGAGGAAACGTGGATCCTCCATAATTTTTGTCCCTCTCCAACAGGTGAAGTTGTTCCCATATCTGGGCCGTGTGTGGGGCATTAAATCAGTTCTGAAAGATTCCAGATTTCAGAGCAAGCAGATGGGCCGCCGAGAGAACAAAACTGTCAACATGGAGGGAAGAGTGCAGTTTGACCTACTGCAGGTGAAACGCACAACTTCTGCTTTGTGCAATAGAACCACAATTGTGCCGTCAGACAGCCACATTCATTTGCATGTTCTGTAACCCACAGTGTTTTCTTACTGTTTTAGGTGCTGCTCAGGGATTATAAACTCCGCTCTTACACACTGAATTCTGTCAGCTTCCATTTTCTTCAGGAGCAGAAAGAGGATGTGCAGCATTCCATCATTACGGATCTTCAGGTGCAGCCAATCAGAAATCTCTATCCCATTCTTATGGTCAATCAGAGTCCCATCCTAGATCAGTAATCAGAATAATTCACGAAGCTTTGTGTCTTTCTCCCTGATTAGAATGGGAATGAGCAAACCCGAAGACGGTTGGCTGTGTATTGTTTGAAGGATGCGTATTTGCCGCTGCGCTTGCTGCAGAAGTTAATGTGTGTCATTAATTACATGGAAATGGCCAGAGTTACTGGGGTGCCACTGACCTACCTGCTGTCTCGTGGACAGCAGATTAAAGTGGTTTCTCAGCTCCTGAGACAGGTCTGTGATTGTCTCTTTGTGACACCCACACATTATCATAAGATACTCAGCCAACATTATACTTACATTTTGTTTATGGTTTAATTATTATTTTGCTTTTGTGTTTAGGCTATGAAGCAGGATCTGGTGATGCCAGTGGTGAGGACAGAGGGTGGAGAGGACTACACTGGAGCTACAGTCATAGAGCCAGAGAAAGGGTTTGTACCTGCCACATTCATGCTGCAATCACTGACCGTCCTGGTTTATAATAAACTAGGGATGTACCGATCTTAACCAAATCTGATTCAAGTCATGGTCGTTACTATCAAGCTCTAAAAATGACAGAAAATAACAATAAAAGCACCATTAAAGTAGCCCATATGACTTAAGCAATTTATTCAAAGTCTCTTGAAGACGTGCGATTAGCTTTGTGAATCACAAAAGGCTACGCTAAATAAGATATAGTATGCATGCGCACTTCGCAGTGTGTTTCAGTTAATGTGTGCTAGGGTTGCGCGGTTTCCCGTTACTAGTATCGCGATACCAAAAAAATAATAAAATGGTACGATATCAAATTGTTGTTAATTTCGGTACATATTACAGTATGATGTCATTAACAAAATTATATGAAATGTGACAGTTTTGAGATAAAATCAATGACAATTTGAAAATAAAAAAACTTCTGGATACGGCCAAGCATGATCATTAAGCAGCACAAGGATGTAATTTAATTAAATAATATACAGTCAGGGGGCCTGGGTAGATCAGTGAGTAAAGACACTGATTAATACCCTAAGAGTCATGATTTCAAATCAAGGCCATGCTGAGTGTCTCCAGCCAGGTCTCCTAAGCAACCAAATTGGCCCGGTTGCTATGGAGGGTAGAGTCACTGAATTAAAGTATGTTAAAGTATAGTAAAGTAATTATGATATTTTTATTTGATTAAAGCTGTATGTATCAATTTGATTAAACACCATTTGATCATAACATTTAATTAAAACATTTAACATGGAATCCAGAAATTTTCAAATGGGAAACGCATAATTTGTATCTGTGAGACTTTATGCAGTTCAAGTCATTTTCTGTGTAATTTCATTAAAAAAATCTGAGGCCTTTTATTTGTTGATTGTATTATTGATTTGGGATTGGAGAAACCCTAATGTGTGCTGCTAAGTAGACAGTTATAACATGCACAGGGCTATCATGATGCGCTGCTGTTTTCTGTTCTCAGAGCAGCGTGCAATATGTGGGCGCTACCAAAGTCTTTGGAATGCTCACTGGCAGGCTGGACAGCTATTTTTCAATGTTAACAAGCGGCATACAAGTGCAGCTCCTACCTATAAATCTACAAAATGGTTGGTCAAAATTACGATCAAAGAGCATATTTCAAATCAGCAGTAAAATCTGACTACACTGGTATCATACATTATGCTTAAAAATACACACAATTGTGCTGGCTTGTATAGCTTTCTCGAGTGGATTGATAGGTGTTGTCTGTATTTACCTGTAAGGCGGGACCTCCTTTTCTACATCTATTGACCATCAGGCATTCCAATTTCTCCCATTAATTTTAATAAAGTGGCCCGTCTCTGCTAAATAGTCTCTGGTGCTACACACAAACAACATCTCAGATATAGATTCTTGATAGTTTGGTTCGCTGATAACATGCATTGAGAACGGCATCGGGGGAGCATTTAACCAGATTTTGAATAAGAAGTGTATTAAACTACTGTGAACTAGGCTACATACACACTCAACAAACTTCCTGGTGTGCTCTGCCAAAATAAACCAAGAGTTCATGTATCGGATCAGGAAAGTAAATATAGTATCGTGTATCCCTGTAATAAAAAGTGTTTTTCGGTTTAAGAATAATTAATGTGTTTAAACAGTTAGAAGTAGAGCAATGAAAGGCGCAACCTCTGATTTTACGCTAGAATGTACATTTAATCAAGAGCCTGGAGAATCATCACAAAATTCAATGAGGGCACAATTTCACTGACGTAATTGTTTTCTTCTTTTTTTTGTCGTGTGTGTTTGTTTAAAGGTATTACAGTATTCCTATAACAACTCTGGATTTCTCCTCCCTGTATCCCTCCATCATGATGACTCATAATTTGTGTTACACTACACTCCTGCAGAAAGGCCAAGTCGACAAACTGGGGTGAGAGGGGAGTGTGTGTGTGTGTGTGAACTTTATACAATTTCAAGATTTCCTTTCAGTTTTATTATGTTACTTTTTTTATTTTTTTTTAAGATTAAACTCCTGTATTTGTGTAGTCTGGCTCCAGGAGATTTTATTAAGACCCCTACAGAGGATCTGTTTGTGAAGAGCACTGTGAGGAAGGGTCTTCTCCCTGAGATCCTGGAAAATCTGCTGAGTGCCAGGAAAAGGTGATCATTTCCACAACCACAAAACTTACTGAAGACTTGATCATGTATAACATGCGTATATTAACAATAACTTCTTATCATTAGATCATGATCTTTGTTTAACCAAGTTTAAAATGTGTACATATTAAGCTTGATTGAAAGAAAACCAAAACTCTTACAGGGCTAGTTTACCTAAAATGTATTATAAAATAACTTTCGCACCCTCACGTCATTCCAAAGCTGTATAACTTTCTTCCATGCATAACAAAAGGAGATATAAGGCAGAATGTTAGCCTCAGATGCCATTCACCATCATTGACTCTTATGTTCACCTATGCAATGAAAGTGAATGATGACTGAGGCTGTCAGTCCTTAACATCCCTTTGTGTTCCACAGAAGAGAGTAATTTAGACTTATCCCTTAGAACTATCCCTTTAAGGTTTTGTGTGTGTGTGTGTGTGTGTGTTAAGGTACAGTAAATAAGTTGTGTATATAGGGCAAAGGCTGAGCTTAAGAAAGAGATGGACCCCTTTAAAAAGCAGGTGCTGGACGGTAGGCAGTTGGCTTTGAAGATGAGTGCTAACTCAGTGTATGGCTTTACTGGGGCTCAGGTGGGGAAACTGCCCTGCCTGGAGATCTCACAGGTCAGTTTTACCTCTCGCATATGTGCAAATACTGTCAGAAACCCAGATGGTTTCATATAGAGATGGTTTGAGAGGCTAGCTGACCGTATATTTTGTTGTTGCTTTTTTCTGTATCTGTTCTGAAGAGTGTCACGGGGTTTGGTAGACAGATGATTGAACAGACAAAGCAACTTTTGGAATCGAAATACACGGTCGCTAATGGTTACCAAGCAGATGCAAAGGTAATAAACATGTTACACTGATACGTTTTGTCTTGTCTGTATGTTTTAATGCATATAATGCACTCATTTTAACATGTTAAGTTTAATATGTTTTTGAACGTGTTTTCAGGTCATCTACGGAGACACTGACTCTGTGATGGTGAAACTGGGTGTGGCCACAGTGAAAGAGGCAATGAATCTGGGGAAGGAGGCAGCTGATTGGGTCTCCTCCCACTTCATTCCACCAATTAAATTGGAGTTTGAGAAGGTACACTAAGCAACTCAAGTCTCAATAAAGACAGCTATCCAATAATAAAAGTTTCCTGGAATTATCAGGGAACTTTAAGATTTTAATTTCTATGCCCGGAGTCATGGAATTTTCTAGAGAAAATCTAAATGGTTTTAGTTGTTCAGAGCTTGAAAATATTTTAAGAGTACAAAATTGTTATTTGTGCAAAATGTATTATAAAAAATAAATACAAATAATAATTTTAAATCTGTAAAATCCAGTAATCATAAATGACTGGAGAATTCATGGAAATTCATCTGTCAAAATGTGTGGGAGCCCTTTTAAAGGAGTATTCCGGGTTCAATACAAGTTAAGTTCAATCATCAGCATTTATGGCATAATGTTGATAACCACAAAAATTGTAATCATTAAAATTGGCTATAAATTTACATAGAAAATGTAGGTAATTTTTATCACACTAAAATCATGTTTACAGGCATATTGTTTGTATTATGGCTATACTTTTGAAAACTGGAGTATTTTAACATTCAGAAATTATCCCACATCCACTACCATTGTGAGTGCCTCACTGTAACACAGATTTTTGCTTTTTTTTTTTTTAAAGAAAAGGAAGAACGAATCGAAATAAAATTTTCTGGTAATCAATATTCTACCACAAATGCTGTTGATTAAGCTTTACTTGTATTTAACCTAGAATATTCCTATAATAACCCCTCTGTCTCCCTTTTTTCAGGTGTATTACCCTTATCTGTTGATCAATAAGAAACGATACGCAGGGCTGTATTTCTCCTCCAATGCAGAACAACATGATAAGATGGATTGTAAAGGAATCGAGACAGTCAGACGAGACATCTGCCCATTAGTGGCCAACCTCATCAATACATGTCTCCAAAACATCCTCATTGACAGGTACAGATATTGCCACGTGCCAAAAACTACTATGACATATTTTCACCAGTGATGAACAAACTAACAGTGAAGACATGAATCCACAAGCCTTCATCAACAGAGCTTTTTTGTGTGTCTGTAGTGATGACAAAACTTTTCATATACTAATTCACACAGTAATTCCTCTGTAATGGTGCGTTTGTCTCTCAGAGACCCTGATGGAGCAGTTGCTCATGCCAAAGAGGTGATCTCTGACCTCCTGTGCAACCGCATTGACATCAGTCAGCTGGTCATAACCAAAGAGCTCACACGCACAGCAAAGGAGTATGCTGGGAAACAGGCCCATGTCGAACTCGCTGAGAGGTTTTTGTGTTTGCATTTTAATGTCTGTCTATATATAGGTTAGAGTTTTGTAAGTGATTCACTTTTCACTAGGAAAGGCTGCGCAGAAAACATTTCACTTTATAAGTTAAAGGTGCCTTCAGTATTTTTCCCTCTCATTACAAAGTACTTTTGAAAAATATGATTCAAATCATTCACATGTGATAAAGACTCAAAGCCTGATAAAAGCTGATTTATTGTGCATGGAGTAGCTCACCTTATGGTGGCAACAATGTTGAGAGCACATGACCTGCGAATACTATATGCTTAAAGGAACATTCCGGGTTCAATAAAAGTTAAGCTCGATCAACAGTGTTTGTGGCATAATATTGATTACCACAAAAATTTATTTTGACTCGTCCCTCCTTTTCTTTAGAACAAAAGTAAAAATCTGTGTTTCAGTGAGACACTCACAATGAAAGTAAATGTGTCAATTTTTTAAATGTTAAAATACTCAAAAGTTTCAAAAGTATAGCCACAAGACAAACAATATGTGTGTTAACATGATTAACTGTGATGAAATAACTTATTGTCCTTTTCTGTGTTAAGATATAGCCAATTTTACAACTTCGTTACCATGACGATATAATGATAGTAAACCCTAAAATGACTGTAAAAATGACTATTTGATCAACTTTACAGAGTTCGAATCTAGGGTGTGCTGAGTGACTCCAGCCATGTCTCTTAAGCAACCAAATTGTTCCGGTTGCTTGATAGAGTAGAGTCACACGGGGTAACCTCCTCGTGGTCGCGATTAGTGGTTCTCGCTCTCAATGGGGTGTGTGGTAAATTGTGGGTGGATTGCGGAGAGTAGCATGGGTCTCCACATGCTGTGAGTCTCTGCAGTGTCATGCAGAACGAGCCACGTGATAAGATGCGTGGCTTGACGGTCTCAGATGCGGAGGCAACTGAGTCTTGTCCTCTGCCACCCGGATTGATGTGAGTAACCGCACCACCACGAGGACCTGCTAAGTAGTGGGAATTCGGCTTTTGAAATTGGGAGAAAGGGGGCAAAAAAAAAAAAGGAAATTAATTTTTGTGGTAATCAACATTAATCCACAAATGATGTCTATTGAGCTTAATTTGTATTGAACCCGGAACATTCCTTTTAATCTTGGTAATCCCCGTTATTGGACACTTTCACTCAAACAATGAATTAAAGATGAAGTATGTAATTCATGTGACACTAGCACCACCCAACGGAATTGCAAAAATAAACTTTGTTTTCTGAATATGCCCCCCATCTACCATTGGTCAAACAAAGAGGTAGTCCTGCCTCCAACTCATGGCATTGGTTACGTTGTTGGGGCAGGTCTACGCGGTCACTCTAAACAAACAGAGAAGTTTTCATATTGCCACAGAAAGAAAGAGCTTACAGTATTTGAGAAAATTAACCTATGAATGGCTTACTAATACAGCATTTCTGCAAGTCTTAACCTTTTAAACATCCTGCAATATTTGCCAAAAACGCCTAAAAAAGGCCTACCCAAATTAAAATGCATGCTGTTCTTGAACCCTTTGGAGTATATGCATGCTTTTGGTCTCTTTTGAAAGGGGAGACTTTGAGGTTTGTTCCTAAATAGTCAGAATCACTGTAAGTCTTACTTGTATTGAGTAATAGAACTTTGAACACACTCAAAAAGGGGAAATAAACTCCGCCTACATTTTTTTTTTGTAAAAAGATGCCTGCAGATAACTACAGCTGGGAGGACATAACTGGAAAACACAATTAAATCACAGCATGAAGCCTTACCAAACCCAATTTAAAATTTGATAACAATACATTAGAAAATGAGTGTTTTACACATGTTTATCCAAGTGTATGTATAGGCTTCAAGGATATTGATACCTGGCCACACCTCTAAAATGCACCGACTGGCTCAAATGACCTGTCCATCTAAAGTCCAGGGGTCAGTGGACATTTTGACATAAAAATATCTGTAAAGTTTACATGTTCAAGGTAGATTCATCAAAGAATACAAAGTTGTGTTTGCTCTGTCGGTTAGCTCGAAATGCTACATGGGTGTTTATTGATATATAAATGTGTTATGGACCAAAAACTTTGTTGAATTGGATTGTATGGACCCTTTACAGTGTAACTAAACCATTTTTGATGGAATGAAGTGGATCAGTAGAGTAAGATGAGCATTATAAGTGAGTTTCTACCATTTTGGATTCGTTTATTTTGCTGTAAGTGGTCTGATAAATACACCGATTGTACCCGCTGTGTTAAGTGTATATTAAAATGGTTTACATCGTTCGAATCACAAGAGTCTCAGCTTTCCAACGATGTAAGATATGTGTATCTTTTAATTTTTGAGTTTTTGCATTTCGTGAAGTTATTGCGTAATAGTCGGCCGGGCCCGCAGACGACCCGTTGGGATGTTAATTAATTCACCCTTCCGCAAATTAAGGCCTTAAAGAGGTCTTAAATCAGAGCAGCATGTCTTAAATTAATTTCTTGGGTCTTGGCATTAAATGTTGCATGAGGGGTTACATTCAGAGATGTAGTTCGATTGAGATGTTGAAAGATAAGTTGGAGAAATGGGGAAAGGTTTGTTCCAGCCAAAATAGACAAAAATAAGTTACTTTTTGTAAAATTATTTAAAAAGTAATGGCGATCCATTGAAAGTTGCATTTTTAAACTTTAAAGTGTTGCTATAAATATGACTCTTCATGTGCTCCCTAGACATTTACATTTAGATCGCATATTGATGTATTGTGTTCACATCAATTTATTCCTTAAATTTTCATTAATTAAAAAATTCTTTAAAAAAGTCTTAAAGTTAAACTTCATAATACCTGCAGAAACCCTGTAATATCTGTCTCTGCATATTAAGCTGGGATAGGGGAAAGTATTATTAACACAGAAAAAGTTACATACGTCAGCTTTATTATGACAATGTAACCAGTGCATTTTTAAAATGGCATCAGTACCTGAGAACCTCTGCATTTGTGTGATCTGTTGGCCAGTGAAATGTAAACCAAACACTACTGAGTGCACCTTAAAATGTGTGTATTTGTTTTTGTAAAGTGAGTTGTACTTTAACTCTGATGTTTGTGTGTTCTAGGATGCGAAAGCGTGATGCTGGAAGCGCTCCAAACCTCGGAGATCGAGTTCCTTATGTCATAATCAAAGCAGCGAAAGGAGTGGCGGCATGTATGAAATCAGAGGTTCGCTTTTAGTGTGTGTTTGTGTGTTTTCCTTTATGGGCTAGTTGATGTTTTGAAGTCTTGCTCTACGAATTAGTTGTTAATGTTGAGATTTGTGTCTTAGGACCCCATATATGTGCTGGAGAACAACATTCCTATAGACACACAGTACTACCTGGAGCAGCAGTTGTCTAAACCTTTACTGCGCATCTTTGAGCCCATACTGGGTGAGAGCAAAGCCGAGAGTGTGTTACTGAGTGAGTACCAACTCCGCTCGTGTGATCCAGACATTAACATGGGACACGTCAAGCACAGAAATATGTTCTCATGCTTTCAACAAGTCATGCTTGGAGAGGTGATGTTAATAAATGTGTTGTTACTGTGTGTCACTGTGTTTCAGAGGGAGATCACACACGCTGTAAGACTGTCTTGACGTCCAAGGTTGGTGGCCTCATGGCTTTCGCTCAGAAACGAAGCACTTGTATCGGCTGCAGAGCTGTGTTAAAAACTGATGGTACAGATCAGGAGTGTACAGTATGTGTGTGAGTCTCATATGTAATCGCCACAATCCTTGATGTGTGAATAACTGGTTTTCTTCTCTGTAGCAGCTGTATGCAACTTTTGCAAAAAGAAAGAGTCTGAGCTTTATCAAAAAGAGGTTTGTTTAATTAATACACATACTGCTGGAATTTTGCATCATAAGTAGGGGACTAGTCCATCTGAAGGTTGGTTTGTGTGTGTCTTTAGATTGTTCATCTGTCAGCTCTAGAGGAGAAATTCTCCCGTCTATGGACTCAGTGTCAGCGCTGTCAAGGTTCGTTACATGAAGACGTGCTGTGTACCAGGTATGAACACACGAACACACACACACACACACACACACACACATATGGTTAAACAAATATTCTTTCAATTATTGGATGATTCTTCAATTAACTTATCTGTTCCTTAGGATTACTTTAAATAATGAATGCTTATAAAAAAGAAACATTCTAGTTTAAAAGGAAGATAATTTTTTTAGAGTGTTGAAAAGTTACATTTGAAAACAATTATTTTTAACTTTTAAAAATCCCCTCTATAATATATGCATAAAAAGTTTAAAGACTGAATATATATATATATGCTAACTTGAACAACCCATATAATGTTCTTTTCTGTGTTTCAGTCGAGACTGTCCCATCTTTTACATGAGGAAGAAAGTACAGAAAGATTTAGGCGACCAGGATCAGCTTGTCTCTCGTTTCGCTTGGTGAGAGACATGGTGGAATTCTTGCCCTCTTTTTTACGTCCATCTTCAGCTTTCACTCATTCACCCCATTACCTTAGTGAGGGGAGAGTCTGTCACACTCCCCATTTTGTAAAGAATATTAGTTTCTGATTTCTAGTGGTTGCGTTTTTGTAAAATGGTGATTTGTTTTTTCTCTGTGTTGTAGTTACTCAAAAGCATTCTTTTGATTAATTATTTCAAGGGGACACATTTTCCAAACGGCAGTTTTGCACCCTTGAAGGGCACTGTGGGAAGGGGATGGCACTTTAAGGGTCATTCTAAACAAATAAAAAAAACATATTTTTACAAGACTATTAGCGAAGGTACATTCATACAGTACTTTCATGCTCCCTTCAGAGTGCCCCCATCAAGAGATTGGTCCTTCGAAGGGAGTAGGGCATAGGTA
This sequence comes from Moxostoma hubbsi, assembly GCA_032164185.1. Classification (NCBI taxonomy): domain Eukaryota; kingdom Metazoa; phylum Chordata; class Actinopteri; order Cypriniformes; family Catostomidae; genus Moxostoma; species Moxostoma hubbsi. The sequence continues at coordinate 27,371,865 of JAVLUX010000024.1, forward strand.
TGATCACATTTGCCCTTTCTGAATCTATGTGCAGTACAGTAAATGCTGAGACAACCTGTTATTAAAAGGCCATAACTGGGATAGGGATCTTTGTAAATACATTTCAAGGGTTTACTCTATCAGGGGTTTAACCGGTAGTCTTTGCCTTACCAAAAACAATCCTCAACTATAAATCTAAAGAGCTTATATTATTGGATGGACATTGGGCCAAAGTACGTAGGGCGGCTGTGGCTCAGGTGGTAGAGCGGGTCGGCTGCTCACAGGGTTGGCGGTTCGATTCCCGGACCACATGACTCCACATGCCAAAGTGTCCTTGGGCAAGACACTGAACCCCAAGTTGCTCCCAATGGCAGGCTAGCGCCTTGCATGGCAGCTCTGTGGCCATTGGTGTGTGTGTGTGTGTGTGTATGAATGGGTGATTGGGACATGTGCTTTGGTAACCTCTGAGGTTAGAAAAAAAGCACTATATAAGTGCAGACCATTTTAAAGTGTAATAATTCTACTGACACGGTGCACATCAAATATCTAAGCCCTGTAATGAGGTAGCATTTCAAAACTACACACCAGCTGAGACAAACATGTTATACTCTGACAAGCTGATGCAACTATGGAATTACTACTGTAATGAATTTGTCTTAGGAAGTAGATGTGTTAGTAAAGTTAAAGTTTTATAGAGATTTGACTACTGTAAGGTTTGTTTGTTTGTTTTATTTGGATCCCCATTAGCTTCAGCATAAGCTAAAAGCTATTCTTCCTGGGGTCCTACAATCTTCCATGTGACAATACAATTTATTACATCACGTTACATACTATACGCACAGGACATTACACAACATTTAAAATACATATTGTACAATTAACGCCATTAATCACCAAAATAATAAAAAATAATAACACATAATTAAAATAAAATGTCGCTACTCCGAATAGATCTATATCAAAAATAACCTAACTAAGAACCCTACAACAGTATCTCCTTAAATTAAAATAATATTAACTATCTAAGTTTCTTTGAAGGTAATTTTTCTTAAGTGAAGTTTTGAAACCATACAGAGTGTTTTGTTGTTTGATAGTATTTGGGAGCGAATTCCATTCACACATTGCTCTGTACTTAACTGAACGTTGAAATGATTTGGTTTTCAATCTCGGTAAAATAAAACTACCTCCTACTGCATGCCTCGTTGGATAATGATGTGTATCAATACTAAAGGATAGTTTTGTATATAAAGTGAAAGGTGTTTCATTCGTTGTAACATTATATAAAAATACCATTCGTGAATACACCAATCTATTTTTAACTTTTAACCATGAAAGGCTTTCATGCATTTTGTCAACATTTGATATAAACCCACATGAGAGAGCCACACGTGCAGCTTTATTCTGAATCACTTGTAGTTTTTTTATATTAATTGATGAAGTACTTGACCAAACCACAGAGCAATAATCAAGGTGTGAAAAAAACAAAGCATGAAGTACTTGTTTAACGATCTGTGGTGTAAAATGTTTTGCACACCTTTTAATAACAGACAAAGTATTACCCATTTTAGTTAACAATTTCTGAACATGTCTGTCCCAACACAATCTATTATCAATCATCACTCCCAAAAGTTTAGCCTCTTCTCTTTGCTCAACAAAATTTTGCTCTATACTGAGTTCAAGTTTCGGTTTGGAAAGTAAAGAAAAAGGAGTTCCAACCACTAAACAGGTAGTTTTAGATACATTGAGAACCAGTTTGTTACTCCTTATCCAGTCCACCACTAACTGTAGCTCTCTTTTAGTTTTGTATTTAAATCACCAATATCAGTTGCTGCTAAATATATAGTGGAATCATCAGCAAACATTGAAATGCTTGCCTTATTTAAAACAGATGGAAGATCATTGGTAAAGATTGTGTAGAGGAGCGGCCCAAGACAACTTCCTTGAGGCACGCCTTGTTCCACAACCCTTACCTTTGAAAAACGTCCATTAAAATAAACTAGTTGTCTTCTATCTGACAAATAACTTTTCATCCATAATAATGCGGTTCGTGAAAAAACATAATATTCCAGTTTTTTTAACAGTAAGTCGTGGTCAATTATATCAAATGCTGCTGTGAAATCAAGCATTACAACACCTACTATTTTCCTCTCCTCCATATCCTTGAACCAGTCATCAACCATCTGAGTCAGGGCAGTGGCTGTTGAGTGTTTTCCTCTATATGCATGCTGGAAATTTGTAATCAAATCATTATTCATAAAATAAGACTGAATCTGTTCATAAACAATTCTTTCCATTATTTTACCAAGAATTGGTAATAAACTTATTGGTCTACTGTTTGACCCAGAGAAAGGCATTTTCTTATTTTTAGGTATTGGCACAACTTTACATATTTTCCATTCTTGCAAACATATATTATCCATAAAACACAAATTAATTATATGAGCAATAATAGGAGCAATGATTGCAACTATTGGTTTAAGCAACTTATGTTCAAGGTAGTCAACACCAGGGGGTTTGTTTTTACAATTCATCAGAAGTAATTCCACTTTAGAACCACTATTAACTATAATTATTAGTGTATTTGATAAATCTGTTGTGTATAGCTGTGTAGTATTTTTAAGTTTATTTATTTTATTTATGAAATAATCATTAAGACAATTAGCTATATCACTCGGTTTAGTAAAAAATTCACCTTCATGTTCTAAATAAGCTGGAGTTGATTTATTATTTCCTCTTAATATATTATTCAGTGTATTCCATAATTGTTTACTGTCATGTTTAATTTCTATAATTTTCTTAGTATAGTACAATTTCTTTTTCTTATTATTTACCTTGGTTACAAAATTTCTAAGTTTACAATATATTTGCCAGTCCGATTTGAATTTAGATATGATTGCTGCTTGTTTAGCTAGATCTCTCTCTTTCATAAGATCTTTTAATTCTTGATCCAACCACGGGGTGTTAACATTTCGAACAGTAAACCTTTTTATTGGTGCATGGTTTTCTACAATTCTCATTAAAGTTTGATCAAAAAGCTGAAATGCCTTCTCTGGATCCTTTGTAGAATTACCTCTGACCAGTTTGTATTTCTGACATCATCTTCATATTGTAAAGGATTAAACCTTCTAAATGACCTTTTCATTATTACTTTTGGACTCGATTTAGGAACTTTTGTTTTCCTTACAATTGCGATAAGATTGTGGTCACTAAAACCAACTGGCACTGATAAGCAATTTGAGCAAACTTGTAGTCTATTTATAAACATGTGGTCAATACAGGAAGCTGATCGAGTGCCATCCTTCTTTATACATATTCTAGTCGGTTTATTAATTATCTGTGATAATCCACATACTGTTGCTGTGCTCATTAATTTGATTTTCTTAGGACAGTCAGAAGAATTCCAATCTATGTTTAAATCACCCATTAAGTAAGTTTCCAGATTCATACTACTAGCATGATCTAACATATCACATATTTTGTCCAAATATTCACTATTCGCATTTGGAGGCCTGTAACAGCACCCTCCCTATAAGTATTGGTTTTAGATGTTTCAGACTAACTTGTAACCAAATTACTTCAATACCAGAATACATTAAATCTGGCATCACATGAACAGGTATTTGATGTTGAATATAGATAGCAACTCCTCCACCATATATATTCCTAAAAATGCTGTATCCATCAATCATTAAAGTTGCATCATCAAATGTAGAGTCTACATGAGTTTCAGACACTGCCAATATATACAAATTATTTGGTTGCAATATATCTGTTAAATCACTCAATTTATTTCTAAGACTGCATATATTAATATGGGCAATTTTAAGTCCTTTCTTTGGTAATTTATGTAACATATTAAAGATCATATTTCTTTGGATTCATACTGTTAGATTCTATATCGGAGCAAAACAATTTACAAAAAACGACTAAATTAAACCACATATATACATTCATACACATAAATTCAGACAGACAATTTTGTATTGCCACTCAAATTGTCAAGATTGCAATAAGTGAGCTGAACTCCTCTTGACTTCTATTTCCATAACATAGTTATCAGCCTAATTAAGACATACAATGTGTAATTTCTTACTATAAGTTGTAGAATATTTTATCTGACACTTAATACTAACAAATTAGGCAAAACATTAACAGTCCTTAATGAAAGGACACAACTGTATTTTAGTTTCCACTATCTTTATATTTAATAAATTGTTCCTCAATTTCCTGAATTTCGTCATTCAATAATAGATAAATCAATATAATATATAATAGATAATACTATGGAATCAGTTATATCCTCAAATTTATGTCCATATATCAAATCCCAACTCCTCGAGATGTATGTCAGACAGTTCTCAATTCAGTTCAATTCATCTTACCACTTGTCAATTCATCGATGCATCGATGATGGAAAGTCCAATCATTGGACTACTTAATTGCCAGACAGCGTTGGTCCAATCACTTGATTATAGTAGATGTCTCCCGATTTCTGATCTTGGAAGTATTTTGTGTCTCCATTAAATGTTATAATCAGTGTCGCCGGATAAATTAAACCGTGTTTTATTCCTGCCTGATGTAATTTCATTCTCAGATCTTTAAACTGCGCTCTTCTCTTGGACACTTCTGCTGTTAAATCCTGAAAAATTTTTGACATTCATCCCTTTGAAATGTAGGACTTTTTCTTGCTTTGCTACTTGTAAAATAGCCTCTTTCTGATTTACAGGTCTGATTTACATTAATGCATTTGGTAGACACTTTTATACAAAACAATTTAAGTGCATCAACGGACATTTTAACAGTGTGCTCCTTGGCAATGGAACCCAAAACGCTGGCATTGCTAGTGCCATGTTCTTAAATATTCTGGGTTCAATACAAGTTAAGTTCAATTAACAGCATTTGTAGCATATTGTTGATTACCAACATTAAAAGAGTCATTTTAGGGTTAGTTGGAATTACATCGTCATGGCAACAATGTTTTAAAATGGTCTAGAGTAAGTGATTTTTAAAATACTTTTAAAACGGTGAGTATTTTAACGTTCAAAAATTGGCCACATTCACTTACATTTAAGTGCCTCACTGTAACCTCGATTTTTGCTTTTTTTAAAGGAGGGACGAGTCAAAATACATTTATGTGGTAATCAATATTATGCCACAAATGCTGTCGATTGAGCTTCACTTGTATTGAACCTGGAGTATTACTTTAACTGCAAAGGTACAAAAAGTGCAGAAATGTTGGTCCTCTTTAGCCAAAAGTCTCTTTATTCACAAAACATAGAACTACAATTGTATTATCACTGTGGCAATAGGAATGCATCAATGAGGAGTTTAGGTCACATGTTTAGCCTGACCCATACAACTACCGTCTCATCTGTAAATCCAAACATTCCAAAAATCAGGAAGGAAAAAGGTTCTCTTTCCCTTAAAGTCAAGAATGTCTCGTGGCAGGTGGACACAGCTGGCTTTTTACATAATACATTGAATAATAATAATGCTTGTATGTGTTACTAAAATGCTTCAGTATAAAAATCACAAAATACAGAACTTTATCATGAAATACTGCTGGTCAAAATTTTGAAGTTAGGCTATATTTCTATATTTTGTTTCTAGAAGGGCTGGACAATGAAGGACACTTTTGGCCTAGAACACAAGTAATGACAATAGAAACATGGGGAAAGGGGACAAGTCTGTGAAATATACATTCAGTGTGAATTTTGAAAGCCTTCCCCAAAATACAGAAGGTGAAAACAACACAAACTGGTTTATTTGGCGATTATTGAAAATCTTAGTGAGCATTCACTGGATAAATCCCACATTGCATGAGGCAGTTACACTTCTTAAAGTCTACAAAACACTATGTTAGTGGTTTGGAATGTGGTGACTGCTTGCTCGGATGTGCTTTCCCACAGGTCACTGGAGGTTTCAGACATTTTAAGGGACTTTTTAGCTTCCACAATCCCTGACCTTCTCTAACCGATCTATGTGGTCACTCTCTGGCTCCTCCACCACAATACAAATTAACAAAGAATTTTTAAATGTACAATGAAACTTGGAGACGAGACATACCGATGCATACTTAAAAGCAGCAAACCATTACCATCTTACAAGCACATCCCTTAACCATCCATCGTAAATTACAAACTCAAGGTCAATATTTCTTGCTCCTCTGGTTATAAAATATGGCTATTACACTACCACAAAAATAAGGTTCTTTTAACACAAAAAAAGCAGTAGCTTAAAATTGACAAGACCAATCCAGACTAATTTATCCAGTCAAACATTAAGCTACATGTGGCAAAGCCCTGGATAATGTGATGTCACTGTGGCAAAATAAGACAACAGACAATTCTACAATCGCATGATTCTAAATGAGGTTTAGAATCAACACATCAGCTACTCTGCAATATCACAAACACACAGCCAGTTGGGTTCCTATTCCTCAAAGGCTGGCATTGTAAGAGAGGGAACAGTATAAAAAAAGGAAATGTGTGTGATGCTACAGTACAGTAGTGTATGTGTGACATTGAGTGCATTGCTATCACAGGGGTGCAGTGCGGGCCTGTTTATGTGTATTGCTATAAAAGAGTGCAGCGTCTTTGCGTGTGCTTTTTGCTCTTCTTATTACTGCGGTTTGTCTCCTTGTATCTTCGGATCTCCCGTACAAGAGAGTAAAATGCCTCCTCCACCCCCTGCAGGCAGACAGACAGAGAGAGAGTCTTTATATACACAACAAAGAGCTCACACACACACACACACACATATACAAAATTCTGGTTTTACACACTGGTGCAACTCTAGTGAGCTGCCTACCTAGACAGCACAAGATTACAGAATTTTTATTTTTGGGTAAACTACCCCTTTACAGTTTGTCTCCACCAACCTGTCGTGTCTTAGCAGATGTTTCGACAAATGGGACTCCATAACTTCTGGCGAGCTCCTGAGCTTGACGCGTCTCTACCGTACGAGAGGCCAAGTCACTTTTATTCCCCACCAGCACCATTGGTACATTGTCACTGTCTTTGACACGGTTTATTTGCTCCCTACATAAACAAAAACACAACATGGAAATTAGGCTACACTCTGCTTGCAAAAATGATCAAAGTGAAAGTGTATAACAAATTTAGCGATATTTGCGGTCTTCTGCCCGTTTCCATTCAAATGGCCTTTTATCAATAAAAATTGTGCACATGATGACGTCATGCCTAAAAAAAAACCACACTGTTGCATATGTCGTTTTGTTTATCACAAAATAAATCTGCCCTTAAGCCGTTTCCATACAGAATTGCGTTTATCGCCAATTCGCCTCCCAGATGTCCCCAATTGTTTCCCCCCCCCCAAAGTTTTGGTAAAATGGGGAGAGTATTGAAAATATTCAATGAAATTAGCCAGCCTACTGTCATTTTAATTTCACAAATAAATGCAATCAGAAGATGAGGAATTGCAATCAAAAAGGAACAGTTGCCCTTCTGATAGTACAGTATCATTGGTCCTGATGTTGCACCTGTCGCTGGTTGCCACTTGTTCTGACCCGAAAGCAAATCGTCATGAGTCAAGCTGGCAACCTGCACCAAGAAATGGGGGAAATTTTTGGTCTTCGTATAAAGACCATCCATTAATATGTATATGCTGTGCACAGCTATTAAAGAAAAATTGATGCGGTGTAATTTCCTGATATTCAATAGGCTATTTGGAACAATCATCTAATCTAAAGCGTCGCCATTACAACTGCATTATGTCCTGCATATTTTCAGCAACTTTTAATGACCAACTTGATTGTCATCTAAAATTTATTTTAGCATCATAATGCAATTTACATTTTCTGAAGAAGCTCATCAAATGTGATCCGAGGTAAAGAGGGTTAGTTTTAAAATATTTAAAAGTTTTAAAATGTTCAAAAGCTAGTTTTCTGAAAGTGAACTCCGCATTGAACAAATAGTTCAGATAGTTTATAGTCTTGAAAAAAATAATAATAACAGCAAAACATTCTGAGCGTCATTCAGCTGACTTTTTTCCCTCTACAGAACAGGGTACGGCTAATTCAAGTTTGTGTAAAGAAAAGGCATATATAGGTCTAGAAATATTATTTATTTTTTTAAATTAATGCTTTTTTCGTTTGGTAATTTTGCTGGCATTTTAAAAAAAAAAAATCTAAACAATAATTGTACAGAATTGGGCTATATTTAGTTTTCCAAAAAGCACACCGATGATTTTCTCCTAGTTTTTTGTATATAATTTTTTATTTAAAACATCTGTGTGAACAGAAGTTATGTTTTTTGTATTGTGGGCTAATTCCATGACTGCCGTCTATTATGTTGAATAGTGTGGAAAAGAAACTTTAATATACAAACGGATGTCTACCATGATTAAATTAATCACAACGACCATTCATTTGTTCTCCATGCACTTCGTGTTGATGTACATGATATGAGATTTGTGTTGGCACTCCTGGAAGTGTCATGCTTGCGTCATTGTATCTATATGCCATTAAGAGCAATCCATAATCACGTACAATAAATTAGCTTTCAAGGATGTATACCTTGTCGTCGTGATTAACATGATTGGGGTAAACTGTCATGTGAAAGTACATTAACAGAAATTGTTTTGACAAAGGTGCTTGCATACCACTTTTTCATGACATTTGAAGTATCGACAGAGTTTATGCATTAGAGTTAAATGGAAAAATATTATGTTGACACTTTTCATCAGCTTAATTTTGATTCACTACATTTTTCCCCCCCACCCCCCGCAAAAAAATCCTTGAATGGAAACTTAGTTTGTGACTATTGCTCACATTTGTCAAATTCTACTAAGCCTTTCCCTATTCTTACTCATCAACCTTTAGGTAAAAAAATTCAAATGTCACAAAAAAGTTGATACACTTTTATTGTTAATATAGTTTTAGATTTTGAAGTTGATTCGCTGTCATTTTTATTTTTATTATAGTTTGATTTTTAGTTCCATTTTTATCTCCATTTCTACAGTAAACTGTAAGCCCCGTGAGTTTTCTTCATTCATTCTGGTCGGTGTTTACATTCCACCGCGGGCCAACGTGCAGGTCGCACAGCGCATGCTCGCCGACCAGATACTGTGTGTGGAGCGGACCAACCCGGACTCTTTAGTTATTGTCCTTGGTGACTTTAACAAAGGAAACCTCACTCATGAACTCCCTAAATTCAGACGGTTTATTAAATGCCCGGAGAACATTCTGGATCACTGTTACATCACAGTCAGGAATGCTTATCATGCCGTCCCCCATGCTGCACTGGGACACTCTGACCACGTAATGGTCCACCTGATTTCTGCATACAGGCAGAAACTAAACCTTTGCAAACCTGTAGTGAGGACATCAAGGAAGTGGACCAGTGAGGCTGTGGAGGATCTCCAGACGTGTTTAGACGTGTTCAGGACTGCTACAAACAGTCTGGATGAGTACACAGAGGCTGTGACGTCATATCAGCTTCTGTGAGGACTGCGGTGTTCCATCACGCACCAGGGTGAGTTACAACAATGACAAACCTTGGTTTACAGCCAAACTCAGAAGGTTAAGGTTTGATAAGGAAGAGGCCTTCAGGAGTAGGGACAAAGACAGATTTAAAGAGGTGAAGTACAAGTTTAGCAAGGCGGTGAAAAAGGCTAAACGACGGTACTGTGAGAAGCTCCAATACCAGCTCTCAGCCAACGACTCTGCGTCTGTCTGGAAAGGGCTCAGGCAGATCACCAACTACAAGCCTAAAGCCCCCCAGGCCATCAACGACCGACACCTAGCCAACGACCTGAACGAGTTCTACTGCCGCTTTGAAAGACAAAGGGACAGTCCTGTAACCGTTCCCCATGACACCTCCCAACAAAGGGACAGTCCTGAAACCATCCCCCATGACACCTTCCAACAGCTCCAGCTACAGTTCATCACCTCCACCTCCACCTCCCCCACCATAGCAGGGGCCTGGGCACCCCCACCAATGCCCACCTTAAAAGGTAACCCCCTCCACCCTCAGTGACGACTCTTTCCATCCATGAGAGGGACGTCAACAAACTCTTCAGGAGACAGAAACCCCGGAAAGCTTCTGGACCGGATGCTGTCTCCCCATCCAGCTTGAAGCACTGCGCTGATCAGCTGTCTCCAGTGTTCACAGACATTTTCAACACCTCAGTGGAGACATGTCACGTGCCAGCCTGCTTCAAGTCCTCAACTATCATCCCTGTTCCCAAGAAGTCAAGGACCACAGGACTTAACAACTTCAGACCCGTCACCCTGAACCTCTGTGTTTATGAAGTACTTTGAGCGCCTTGTGCTTTCACACCTCAAAGACATCACCGACCCTCTCCTGGTCCCCCTGCAGTTTGCATACAGAGCCAACAGGTCTGTAAACGATGCAGTCAATTTGGCCCTTCCACTACATCCTCCAGCACCTGGACTCCGCAGGAACCTACGCCAGGATCCTGTTTGTGGATTTCAGCTCTGCCTTTAACACCATCATCCCGGCTCTGCTCGAGGAGAAGCTCTCCCAGCTAAGTGTGCCTGACTCAACCTGCAGGTGGATCACTGACTTCCTTTCTGACAGGAAGCAGCATGTGAAGCTGTGGAAACATCTCCGACATAAACCATTAGCACTGGATCCCCCCAGGGCTGCGTTCTTTCTGCTCTTCTCCCTGTACACTAACAGCTGCACCTCCAGTCACCAGTCCGTCAAGCTTCTGAAGTTCGCGGACGACACCTCCCTCATCGGAATACTTTCTGATGGTGACGAGTGTGGGAGGCCACAATAGCTTTGAGACACTCCCCCTCTGGCAGAAGGCTGAGGTCCATCAGGACAAAAACCTCACGCCACAAGAACAGTTTCTTCCCATCCGCCACTTGCCTTATCAACAAGGCCCGGTACCCACCCAGACACTCTCCACACTCCACCTCTGGCTCTACATGCCACTGTACTTACTCTGCTGTACTGCTCTCTTTTATTTTTATTCTTAATTTTAATATATACTGTGTGGACATATTTATATTGCTTATATTTGAATACTTGTTTCTTAAATTTAGAGAATGTGTGATGCGCGCCTACAACACCAAAACAAATTCCTTGTATGCGTAAAAAACGTACTTGGCAATAAAACTTTTTCTGATTCTGATTTTATATCAATTTGTCATTCCAAATTAGTTTTTGTTAGTTTTCACAGTTTGTATGTTGGTTTAAGTTTTTCGTTTTCTCAGTTTCAGTTTAGTTAGTCTTTATTTTAGTTTTAGTATTTTTAATGGCTGCCAAAGCAGAAGCATTTAATGGTATCATTTAAAAATGAAATGTCTAACATCAATACATTTCTCAGTGAAGTCTTGTTGTTACCTCTATCTATTTGTATTATAAATGTTGCAAATTTTATAACATATGGTGAATATGGGTAAAGTGACAAAAGACATTTAAACTTGATCTCCATTGTATCCATATGAATTTCCTTAATGATTTTAAATCATTTCTTAAGTAATCTTGGCGAAGTAAATAATTAGCGGGATAGTTCACCCAAAAATGATAAAGTTTGGTCATCATTTACTCTCCCTCATGCCATCCCAGATGTGTATGACTGACTTTCTTCTGTAGAACACAAGGTAAGATTTTTAGAAGAACATCTCAGATCTGTAGTTCCATACAATGCAAGTCATCATTGTACAAAACCTTGAAGCTCAAAAAAGCACATAAAGGTAGCATCCTTTTTTACTGTAAATCTTGACATCAGCCATCTCACTGGCGATCATTCCTGTAGAGTGCAACTGCAAGATTTATAGTGAAAAAGGGGTTAGATTTTGGTCTGTTCACTCCCAAAACCAATTCAATTTCTTACGACAAGATATAAACAATTTAAGGATTATTTTGTTACCTTTCTGTGCTTTTTACAGCTTCAAAGCTTTGGACCCAGTTGACTCGTATGGTATCTGGACCTACAGAGCTGAGATATTTCTATAATATATTTGCTTGTGTTCAGCAGAAGAAAGTAAGTCAAACACATCGGGGATGGCATTAAGGCGAGTAAATAAGAGAATTGTCAGGTTTAAATTAATGGTTTTTACATTGGGATGTGTGACAGCTCAGCTCCAAAAATCACAAAGGCGGCATAAGTAATCCATAAGACTGCAGTGATTAAATCTATGTCTTCAGAAACAATATGATAGGTGTGGGTGAGAAACAGATCAATATTTAAGTCTTTTTTTTTTTTACTATAAATTTCCCTCCCTACCCAAATAATGCAAATCACCGAAAACAAAAAGGAGAAGAATGTGTCACCCACACCTATCATATTGCTTCTGAAGACATAGATTTAATCACTGCAGTCTTATGGATTACTTATGCCGCCTTTGTGATTTTTGGAGCTTCAAAGTTCTGGCCACCATTCACTTGCACTGTATGGACCAACATAGCAGAGATATTCTTCTAAAGATCTTAATTTGTGTTCAGCAGAAATGAAAAAGTCACACACATCTGGGATGGCATGAAGGCGAAATAAATGGCCATGTTTACATGTACTTAAAGAAACTGTTTACTGCAGGGTTTTTTGCAGAAAGCAGCATTCTGGAATATCATGTAAACAAGAAGCCGATTTCCTTAAAATTAAGGAATTAAGTGAAAGCGTTTTCACACCGAGGTTTCTCCCAGAGAACGCGGCTTATTGTAGTCACGTAAAGGCATATGCAGTAGTTACAGGTTTTTGAGCAGTGCGTAAACAGACCGGATAACAAACGTCATAGGTGGAGCCAAACAACAATTCAACACTGCAGAAATAATTAAATATTTCTGAGAGCACAATGGGAAAATTACAAACTGCCCATTTATAAACACCAATGTAAAATAGAGACTGTCTCTCACACTCTCATATATGCTTGTACATTGGGGAAATCACAGAGTTTTATGTAAGGGGGGAAAGCCCACTATTGCAGTGCAATTCCGCTGCAGGACATGACAGGAAGTTAAGGAAATAAACACAGCAACAACTCTGGAATATTTGGAAATAAATGAAGCAACGGAGAATAAAATAGCAAAGTCTTCCCCATATCCCATGTTTGTTATTTACACATGCGTCGAGGGGAAATTACGTTGTTATGGAGAAAGCTGCTTACTGACCAAGTCGCATGTATACGGGAGTAAAGAGTACACCTCATACAGTGCATGTACACCAGAACACTGCTTTTATAAGCCGCTTTCTGGTGTCCATGTAAACAGTCAATGATGAGAAGTTTCAATTTTGGGTGAACTATATCTTTAGGAGTCTGCAAGACCATTTCGTCTCCATGATGATAACCAATATAGTTGATTTCAGTTTGTTTACAACTGGTTGCCTATTTACCTGTAGAGATGTACGTCCTCAAAGGACTTGATGTTGTTGATTGCAAATACACACAGGAAACCCTCTCCTGTCCTCATATACTGGTCTCTCATGGCACTATACTCCTCCTGACCTGCTGTGTCCAGAATGTCCAACAAACATGTCTCCCCGTCAATCACAACCTGCTTTCTGTATGAGTCCTGCATTGAATAATATATTAAATGAACATGAGACCAACTTTTCACACTTGAACGTTTTACAGAGTTTATAGTCTCTCAGTCTATATTTATTCATTTAAAGGAATAGTCCATCCAAAAATTTAAATGTGTGAGATGCGCATGACTTACTTTCTTCTGCAGAACACAAATTAAGTTTATTAAAAGATTATTTCAGCTTTGTGGGTCCATACAATGTAAGTTAATGGTGGCCAGAAATCTGAAGTTTCAAAAAGACGACAAAGGCAGCATAAATGTAATCCATACGCCTCAAGTGGTTAAATATCTTCAGAAGTGATACGATAGGTGTGGGTGAGAAAATCAATATTCAATTATCAATATTTTAGTCCTTTTTTACAATAAATTTCCCTCTACACCCAGTAGGGGGCGATATGCACGTAAAATGTGAAATCACAAAAAAACAAAAATAATTTGAATGTGAAAGTGGACATTTACTGTAAAAAAGGACTTAAATATTGATCTGTTTCAGGGCTCCAGGCTAGAAAAAATTACTTGGGGGGGGGGGGGGCATTGTCTCCTAAACTGAAACATATAGTCGCCAAATTTAGATTGTTGTTCAGAAACATATTTTTGGTCACATCTGCAGCCCTGTTTCTCTCACCCACACCTATAGTATCACTTCAGAACACAGGATTTAACCACTTGGGTCGTATGGATTACTTTCATGCTGCCTTTATGTGCTTTTTTTTTCAAATTTTTGGATCCTGTTGACCTGCGTTGTCTGGTCCGACAAAGCAGAAATATTATTCTAAAAATCTTTGTGTTCTGCAGATGAAAAAGTTATACACATCTGGGATGGCATGAAGATGAGTAAATGATTTCATTATCTATCCCTTTAACACGATGGACAACAACACAGAAGTCAAGCCTTATTATTTACATTCTTGACAAACTGTTCATTGAAATGAAGATGAACTCATACCTCAATAGTGGGGTCATACTCGTCTACAAAGTGGTTTTGAATGAGCTGAATGGTTAGTGCACTTTTCCCAACGCCACCAGCCCCAACTACAACCAGCTTGTATTCCGTCATCTTGACTGTGTGTGTGTGTGTGAGAGAGAGAGAGAGAGAGAGAGGAGGGTGTGAGACACAAAGTAGTAGTCTGACTGGATTTAACCAGGTTTTACTTAGAATAGGGACAGTGTGAACCATTAATGAGACTCGTCAACCACACTGACTGACACGCTCAAATAAATTACAGTAATGTTAATAACAGGAAAAGAAGCGTGAACATGTACATATTACATAAGGCTGGAAATTGAATAGTTCTCAACAGTCTGTCAATATTAAAAGGAATCACATTTAAAGACATGTAAGACTTAGATTGAAGACAAACTTTACTCAACTCAGTCCCAGTTTACTTAACCGGTCAGAAGCAAACTTGAACGACTGCAGCTTTTATGTCTATCTAGACTACTTTCAACAGATAAATAGTTGTTTATCGGGTAATGTTCGTATTTTACCTCGTATGTGGTCAGTAAGTCGGTTCCGCTCGCCCAAACGAAGCGCTTTGAGGTGAATTAGTATTGAAAGTCCAAGGATTAGCCGCAGAGCCACATTACGGTCGATCAGATCAACCAACTAAACTCTCCCCTGAGACACAGACAGGCTGGATTTAGTCGAGCTGAACAAACTTCATCTGTAACTACATAAAACGCTTCGTATTTAAAGTATGTTTCTCTCCGCTATTCAAAATGTACTATAACCCAACTAAATTCGCCCAAACAGGCATTAGCTTCCTTCGGCTAAGACTCCTCCAGGGCGAGGAGCAGGCGGTATCACAAGAAAAGCTGACCAATGGGGTTTAGCCTGTGCTTGGAGTTCTTGACTTCTATTGGACGAGGGATAAACGGAAGTAATAATACACCAATGGTAGTGTAATGCCTTTTTCCAATTTCTCCCCAATGTTCGGCCTCCTGAAAAATGTCCAATCAACTTCGTTTGAAATATTAAAAGGATGGAAATACCCGAGTCATCAAAATTTCAACCCTGCCGATTTACTTACTAATTGTTTGCAAACTATATTTAATTGTAACATAAATTCTTATTTTCTCTCAATTTGGATGCTCAGTTGTTTTTCTTTCTTAATTGTAAGTCAAATGTTTCACATTTATTTTTATTTTGGTCTTTTTTTTAGTAAATGTCTCTGGGTTGCTGACAAGAAACTTCAACCAGTGTCACCAATGTCTAGATGTATTACATTATTACTATTTGTTATTGTCACTAATTATATAATAATAATAATAATAATAATAATAATAATAATAAGATTTACGCATTTCAATTTCATGTGAAAATTCCATCACATTTAATTGAGTACTCTTTAATAAACTAAAATATTAAAAAACTAAATATTTTTGGTTTTATTAATTTAGTTTTGTTAAACATGATTTAATTTTATATTATTAAATGGAATATGATCGATGCTTTTTGTGAAATTGGATAAGATTACATTAATAATAAAATAGGCCAAAATATTTTTTGAGTGTTCTTTTTATATTTATTATATTCTAATATTTGTATGATTATCACATATGCAGTTTTGTCATTAGGCAGAGCGGTTAGTTTGCAGATATGATTGATCTGGAGACGACATATAATATTAAACCTTTATAAAATCTAATGTCACACCACAGGGCCATTTAAACTAGTTATTTTATTTTATTTAATATTTTTAAATCAAGAAGGATAAATGGTTTCAATAGTAATAATAAAAAACTTGATTTACTTATTTGGGGTTAGCATAGTCAATTGATATCAGCTTCTATTTTAGCTTGTGTTGACTCATTTTCACCACTAGATGTCAATACGACAAAACTGCAAAGATTTGCAAGCAAAGGACCTCTCTCTCTCTCTCTCTCTCTCTCTCTCTCTCTCTCTCTCTCTCTCTCTCTCTCTCTCTCTCTGAATGACAGATGGACAGAGGGATTATCTTGGTGATTTTAGGCAAAGATTAGTGGACAGCAGATGTATGGAATGCCAAATTATCTTTGAATGTTCCCAGCGTTATTCGTCATAATTGCATTTTTACTAATAATAATTCCTATTAAAGAGCCCTCTAATTACATTTTTACTAGTCAAATTTTCAATTACAGAGCTCTCTTAACTAAATTTTTACTCATAAGTATCCATTGACTGCCATTCAATTTTAATTACAGATCTCTAAATTCTAAAAGAATTATTACAAGAATTAAAATTAGAGAGCTCTACAATTACATTTATACTAGTAAGAATTCCAATTAGAGAGCTCTTTAATTCCATTTTACTAGTAAGAATACCAATTAGAGAGCTCTTTAATTCCATTTTTACTAGTAAGAATTCCAATTAGAGAGCTCTCTAACTTAATTTTTACAAGTAAAAAAATCGCATTAAAGATATGTTTAATTGCAGAGCTCTGCATTTGAATTAGAGAGCTCTGCAAATACATTCTATCTTATAATAATGCAATTGTAGAGCTCTGTAATTGGAATTTTTACTAGTATGCGTGCATTTGCAGAGCTCTGCAATTACATTTTTACTAGTAAGAATGCATTTGCAGAGCTCTATAATTGAATGTTTACTAGTATAATTTTAGAGATCTACAATAGTGATTCTTACTAGTAAGAATTGCATTGCAGTGCTCTCTATTCAGTGCCATCTCATTATGGTAATGGCGCCTCATGCATATTCATATTCATCTGGCTTGTATATATTTGCAGGTGGGACGATGTATATAAATATGTATCGGGGCGGGGCACAAAGTGTATTATGAATATACAGTAAGTATATGATTATATATTATATGTAATCGGGTGTAATTGCTTCTGTTTTCCATCTAATGAATTCAAGTTTTTACTAGTAAGAATGCAATAGTGAAAATTGAATGAGTGAGCTCTGTAATTGGAATTCTTGCTAGTGAAAAATCCATTATAGAGCTCTCTAATTGGAATTCTTACTAGTACAAATACAATGAGTAATGCTGGATGCATTAAAAGCTAAATCGGCTTGCCATAGCAGATGCCCTCTGTGGGGGAAGAGGACTGTGAGAGAGAGGAGTATAAAGAGAGAGATGAAAAAGGGTAAGCAGAAAAAAAGATGAGCATTTACAGGGGAAAGTAATCAGTGTGATCCAGGGAAAATTTTTAATTTGTCTTATATTGTAACAGATTTATAAGTCACATTGTGTCTGTTCCAAATGCACTGACTGAATAAGACACAAGAAACACTTAATACATTTAATTAGTTTTATTGTACACAGGGTATTTCACATATACATTTTTTACAGTTTTAAAATTATTGTATTACTTCTATTTGTTTCTCCCATGGGAAATATCATATTTGTTGTTGTTTACATTTTGTTTACAATTTAGGAAAACAAAATAATAAAAAACAAATTAAATGTTTAGGAAAGAAGCGCAGAAACAAAATACAAACACATAACGCAGAATAACATCAAATTATGAGGCAGAAAGCCTCTAAAGTTATTTAGATGATGAGAGAAAATCAACATATTTCACAGATTACAACATCAGCTTTCCCCGCTGTTCTAGAATGGCAGAATCTTTAGAATTCCAGCACTTATACCTTGTTAAGTCACCTTGCATTTGGTAAATTTCCTTATTTATTTGGGATTAGCCTTACAGAATATATGTAAACCTTCAATGTGCATAAAAACAGACTCAGTTACAGAAATATTGACAGTGTGTGTGTATATAATGCATGTAAGCTTGTGGAAATGCGTGTATGTTTGAGAGAACAAAAACTTGCTTTTTATCGCTTGTACACTGACCCAGTGATGAGGAAGTGGGTCATTTAAACGCACGCACACACACACACACACACACACACACACACACACTAACATTGTATGTATACTGTGTATAGGTGCACAGAAGTATGACCAAATAAACATATACAATTCCAAAGGTTTGCTTACGCCCATTTACCATTTAAAGCACTGGATAAAACGAAAGGAACTGAGCACAGTAAGGAAACACATACATACACTCATATTTCCTCACACACAAAAGCTCATATATACACTTACACAACAACCATTAACATGTCTAATATCAGTGTGTCATTTTAAGTGCATTACAGTGATTTTGGCAGGAAGCCTAAAATACTGAACATATAATTCACAGAGCACCACCATATTCTCAATCTGATTCACAAATAACTCAACCCTTCACACACACTTCAGTTTGTCTGTTTATAATCGCATAGAACAATCAATCTGATCAGTTTGGAAACTCACTCACGTGTATTTATTATGTATTTATTCACTCCAGATTTTATACCTGTAACTCTCAGATTTACTCTTTCTAATTATCTACACCTGTTAAAATCTATATTTCCCATTATGTGAGCTCTCTTTCTCCCTCTACATCATATAGATAACTATTCCTTCCGACTGGTTGAACATATTCTTCTGTTTTATCCCAATCTGATACCCATCCTGCCCCACCGCCAGCTCCGCCTCCATTCGGACCACTAGTTTGCGGATTGTTGATAGCACCATACTGTCCACCAGTCCTGTACAACTCTTCTGTTTCATTGGCAAGTTCGTCTTCTCCAAGAATGCCACACTTTTCCTCACTGGTGTCCTCAGCGTCTGCCCATGGCTGCTTCTCACCTGATGCAAAGATGCCTGGGAAATGCAAAAATAATATTAGTATGAGTAGCTGTAGAAGAGAAATGACAACAGTAATTTAGAATATTCATTATTTGTGACAAAGGGAGATTATATGCAACGGCTTGTGCATGTCTTGTTTATATTATATTCAAACAGGCCATAGATGTGTAAAGTACATTAGCAATGTAATGAAAATGGCATATACTTTAGCTTAATATTACATACCATAAAAGATTACACCTCCATAATGTACCAGTGCTGCAATGAGGAAGATATATTGCCATTCCTCACGTGTCTGTAAGGAAAAGGAAACAAACAACAGATAAATCTGTTAATAAGGGAAAAAAAATAACAAAATCAACAGCACAAATCAATTCTTTGGCAAATGAAGATGTGAGTAAAGCTGTTATATTATCATGTACCTTATGTTTGGTCATGGCTCCAACTATAAGAGGACAGACCATTCCTGACAAAGTTCCCACTCCATTGGAGATTCCCATCAGGATACTGGCATAACGTGGAGCTATGTCAAGATGATTCACATTAAACCCTGGGAGGGAAAGAAAGTGAGAGAAATTTGGATATGCAGACATACTGTATTTGTCATAAATGTACCTCAACTAGCATCTAAAACATATTGGGAGGGTTGTGCAGCATTCAAAATTGAGAATGTCTTTTAAAATCCATTTACATTTCTGAGTTTAGATTGAAAGAGGCAGAATTAATATGGAATTTAATTCAAGGAAATTCATAAAACTCCTGTAAGTGTAGTTTTTGTGTAAATTACCCATAAATGTAATCACACTCACAATATTGAAACCTTAAACATACCACCTAAGAAGATAACAGTTGTTTCCCATTTTGTTTGTTTCTTTTAATTCCAATTCAGTAAATTCATCTTCCTTTAATTCCAGTCCTGTGGGTTGTGGTCAATTCAATTTAAATTTCTACTCATGAATGAAAGCCAATTCTTAAAATAGAAATTTATCTCAACCCTGCACATGGCTTACATCACTCACTCATGAGTGCTGGATGTAATCTGATTACAAAGTAATTTATGTAATCGAATAATTTTTTAGCAAAAAAACAAACAAGCAAAAAGTTAGTGAAATGCGTTATAATTTAAATTCTTGTAATCAGTGTAGCTCTCTCACCTCATCACTACAAATTGTGACAGAAGAACTGACCCAATATGGGTCTAGCGGCTGTCAGAATTCTTCTCCGAGGATCACGACTGTGAGTTTCTTGAACTGACTAATTTGGTGCACTATGATGACCACTCTCTGGTGTTTTTCTTGTGCACTAAAGGCATGGATGCCTCTGGCGGATCCTCACTGGACAATGTGTGACTACGTGGAGGTGGCTCTGAAACTTTGTGGCTTCCCTTTCACTGTGGTAAGGAGGATGGGTACATTGAATCACCTCCCACAGTAAATGCCCCTCAGCCTTCCACGGCCGTCCCAGAGCCAGCTCTTCTCTGAGCTAAAAGACAGTCGATTCCCGCCCATGTGCCCACCCTGTGTACACTTCTTCCTCCGCTTTTTCCGTCCAGCATCATGGACACGCTGGTTCTGTCCAGCACCCTAGCCCTTCCTCCACTGCTGGTTCAGTCCAGCACGATGGCCCCTTCTCCTTGGTTGCCTCCACCCAGGACATTAGCTCCTCCTCTTCCTCCTTCCGATTAGCCGGTTCCCCTCAAGTTACAGCTTGACCATCGCTTCCCAGACAAGGGGATCTGTCGACCCTCCGACTCCGCCTTGGCCCACCGAGCCCTGGACTCTGCCTTGGCCCTCCGATCCATCATCATCACCTAGGCTCTACGTCCCCTCGTCTCCACCATGGTCCTCCAGCCTATCGGCATCACCAAGGTCCCTCATCCCCCCAGCTCTGCCTTAGTCCATAAGTCACCTGACTATACCTCCGCTCTACGATCCTTCGGCTCCACCAGAGACCTCTATCCCTACAGCTCCGCCTTGGTCCTCAGTCCCACTAGCTCCGCCTCAGTCCTCCGATCCCCAAGCTCCTCCTTGGTCCTCCGAGTCTATGGCACTACCTTGGTTCTCCGAGCCTCCAGCTCCACCATGGTCCTTCGAGCCTTCGGCTGCTCTCCAGGCAATAAGACCCCTTAAGCCTCTCACGGCTCTACCTTCCATGGCTCTGCCCACCTTTGTCGAATCTGTCCCTGCCCTGTGGCCGCCTCCCAGGCCTCCCGACCCTGTCCCTGCCCTGTGGCTGCCTCCCAGGCCTTCTGATCATCCACAGACTCCTCCTTGGCAACCGGATCATCCACCAATTCCTTCTGGACCCCATAATCATCCCCTGGATCCTTCCTAATCTGCGTCTTCCTGTCCTCCTCTTCCATCTGTGGGCACCAGGAGTCACCCTTTGGGGGAGGGGGATCTGTCACAGTCTATCACTATTATGTTCTCAAGGACTCTTATTTATATATAGTTTTTTGTCTTATTTTATCAATTTGCTATAAACTCTGTTTCCCATGTTGCACTGCTCTCATCACTGCCATCTGTTCCCCATCTTCATCACCTGTTCTCCATTCCCTTATCATCACCTGTTTGTATACTGTAAATACTCTCTTGTTTTGTTCCCTCATTGTCAGTTCTAGATTGTTGTTACTTGTGTGAATATCACTACAGACAGCTTATGTTTTGTAACCTTTATTTATATTGTCTTCTATGTATTCTCATCTTCTTTGTGGATTAAACAGAAGCTGTGTTTAGATCCTGCTCTCTCGCCTCATCACTACACAATGTGACAATTACTTGGGTTACACAAAATTTAGAAATAGTATTACTTGTTTTGAATAGATTTAAAACATGAATTATGTTCAAATGTATGACTGCTGAAAGGACAACCATGAACAAGGAGAAAATATAGACATTATTTTGCATTAATTCTGTAGATAAATAAAAACCCTTTCAGTGAAAAGTGCTTTAGAAAGTAACAAAGTAAAATAATTAGTAATGTGATTACTTTTCCATGAAGTAATCAGTAAAGTAACCCGGTTACCATTTATAGAAGTAATTGTTATTTGTAGTGGATAACTGTTTTTGAGTAACTTGTCCAACACTGCTCATGACACACCACATGTTCCTAGAACTTTCATGTTGCATTCTGGTTTCTAACTGTTTTCAGTGCTGTATATTCCTTATTATCTCCTATCTTACTACTATTATCTGACTATCTCCTATCTACATGAATGGGAAAGACAGAAATATCCAAAACGGCTGGTCAAGATTATGAAAGAACATAGATTGTGGTTCAGCTCATGCGCATGGGTATTCTCGAGTTGATTGACAGGCAATATCTGTATCTAAAAGGTGAGTGTCTCATTTATCTGTAAGATGGCACTTTCTTTCTTAAAACTGTTACTCACCTGAAATTGCAAACCCACTGAAGCCAACAGCCAGTACTAGGAAAGATATGGCCACTGCTTTGGTATGTGAGAAACCAACAACCAAGAGTAGAGTGGCCTCCATTCCAAACCCTAAAACAAACAACACACACATTATAGTCTCTTTGATATAATAGTAGCTTTATGATAGAAGTTAAAAGATAAAAGAGAGCATTTGGGGTCTACTGTGGGTCATGGTGTACCTGTTCCTGCTCTGTGGATCGACATTCATTTCCTGGATGCTGTGATGCATCTGTCTCTTTGTAGGATGTGTTTGTATGTTGTATGTGTGGATGCTTGTAAGAGAGTGAGTGTGTCATGCATTGATGCATCAGTGATAATTGCCTCAGCTGCCATTGCAGGACCAGACAGAGCACAAAAAGGCAGATATTCTGACATGCATCACACACAAATACACAGTTTCTGACACTGCGTACACTTTGTTGTTCAAAACCCACATTGCTTTTACTCAAACATTCTGTTTAGGGGCTGTTCTAAGTATTAAACTTCCAGAAATTACTGTAACTCAGTCAAAACTGCTTACTGTACATACATCAAACATTGTTTTACAGATAATCACAGCCTTATGTGTGCTAGAATTGTTTTTTAAGCAAACTTTCATTCTTTTTAAGAAATTTAGGATTAAATTTGAACACCTCCCATTCTTCTACATCGATTGAATGTTCATAATTCAAAATGAGAATAAAAAAAAGACATTGATGTCATTATCAAATTATTTGCATACTGGATAATGACTAACCATTAATCTCTGATGCTACCTAAAACTTTAATACTATTCTTTTGCTGCCTGCAAAACTAGTGGATGTTTCTCTAATCCCTCACAGTCTGTCTGTCTGTGCTTTTCTCTATCCATCCCTTTATATCTTACCTCCACAGTTCATGAGTTTGCGGACATTTGTTGTGGTCATTAACTTGTGTGATCTCAGGTAGTCAGCAAGTTGCCCTCCAATTGGCACAACAATGGTCATCACTAAATGTGGAAGGGCAGACACCATCCCCACCTGAAGCACAGAGAAAAAGAGAAAAATGTAAGAACAAAATTAAGAGAGTTAAGAGCTAATGAACATTTCTGGATAAATACTTAATCGAGCTGCATATTACTAGAATATATCTGTGCTTCTCCCTTTTCTGGGACATGAAAGGTATAAATGGATGGATGAATGGATGGATGGACGAAAATATTAACATGTACTATAACATTTATGAAAGCTTGTACCTTAATTACAAATGTTACAAATGTATTCAAGTTTCATATGATATCTCCAAGAACAGGCATGGATTAGGTTGGAGCAGGGGGAGGGTGGTGTTAGTTCACAATATCAGTGCTGACTGTGTGTTTGTATGTGGTCACCTTGCTGATTTCAAAGCCAAACACCTCTTCGAAGTATGCAGGCTGGCTGATGAGGAGCAGGTAGAACGTCCAGCTTCTGCAGAAGTTGGCCACAATGATGGCATACACTGGCATGGAGGTAAAGAAATGCCGCCAGGGAGTCTTAAATTTCTACAGAGCAGAGTAAAACCAGAGGTTGAATATATCTAGCACACTGCACAGCAGTTACAGATAGAGAAAGGGGGCTGTGTGGAGGAGTGAATAGGAACAGAGAAATAAAATGTGTATGTCATTGACTGTGCATGTGTATAGGTTGGCCATCCCAGCGAAGGCCACATTTTTGAACATGTCCACTCTAATATAGTGTTTTTTTTTTATAAATCTGCTAACATTAATATGTTTCTGTGAGGAGTTAGGTTTAGGGGTAGGGTCATATGTGAATTACAGACATTGGCCAATGGGGCCGGGGGGTGCATCGCAGCCCATTAACCTTGAAAACAAATGTTTATACTATATATGCTCAAATATGTGGCCCCCAGAGTTTACAAGGACTTATTAGTGACTATGAGGGCCCTCTGCCCTCTTATAGGACCCTTTTGCCTTCCTTTTTGTTTCAAATTAATTTTTGAGCAACTCTTTAACCTTATAATGCTGCGCGTATCATATTTGAAGCATGACTGTCTAAAGCCTCTACATCATCATCACAATGTGTATGAGATGTCTACTGTCTCCTGGTGAATGTTTCTTATCCTCTGGAAGTTGAAGACCTTGTAATTTAATTTCCAAAATAGATAACTTTATGCTTTGATGCACTCAATTTGTTTTATGTGAAATCTTTGCTGATTTGAATAAAGTAAAATGAACATTAACGTTTACATTGTAACTGATATTTTAAAGTGAGTATTTATTGAATTCAAGCAATATGTGCTTATAATTTAATTATTTTATAGATAAATAAGGTTAAACAGATTTAGAAATATATAATTTTCTGACTATATACATATGCTAGGCTTTATATGGTTAAGAGCTTTGTTCTTTGTATAAAAGTGCTGTCAAACAAAAACTTTTATTCTATTCAATGCTATAACTGCATGTTTGCTACATTACAAAAAAAGATAGATAGATAGATAGATAGATAGATACATAGATAGATAGATAGATAGATAGACAGACAGACAGACAGACAGACAGACAGACAGACAGACAGACAGACAGACAGATAGACTGATTTTTGGACACTTTGAAAAGGCTTAATTGATGCCTTCGCAGGGCTTTTAGATGGAAGAAAAATAATGTAGCCAAGCTGTAGAGACGTTCCAAAGAGAATTTACCCAAAAATTACCAAATGACCAATATTTTTATTGAGCTCTCACAGTAGAGGGTTAAGTCTTTGAAGGAAGTAGGGTGTGGGAATGATCTCTTCTGAATGGAACGCACCCCATCATTCAGATGAGTTGAAAAGATATAGCAGCGCAAGCCAGAACTGCCTGAACTCTTTGCCGAATTTCAACAGACCCTTGCATAGATACTGTAGGAGCCTACTGTATTTGTGAAATTCATCGTGTTTGATGAAGTCAAAATATTTGATAATTTATTATGGCCCCTTTAAATATATGCATTTTATGCATAATTTGTACTACTGACATTGAGTTTACATTATGTATAACAAAAGTTAAAATGGTACTGTCTCTTTAAGAACAGTGGCTGTTTAGCAAACATGTTTCAGTTGAGTGGTTTCTTTACCACATCCATGCTGTGTGTTTGAATTAATCTGACTGTAAATAACAAAACAGTTATTAAAAAGATTGCATAGAACTAAACATTAAAGGATAATTGGACCGGGGGCCCTGAAAGAAAATTTGCCCCGGGGCCCTTATTAGTCATAATCCGCCCCTGGTAGGGTAAGGATATAGAAAATATCATTACCCCCATACTGTATAAAGACCACTGCATCTATGAGATGTCCTCACTAATGTAGTAAAACAAGTATGTGTGTGTGTGTCTGTGTATACCTGCAGAGGGTTAACCAGGCCGGCGGTTTCCCCGATGGCTTCTTCAATGTATTTCCTTTCCTCTGGTGAGATGGTTGGGTGAGCAGCTGGACTTTCATAGGACACTAAAATCCAAAAGATATACCAGAATATCCCAACACTACCTGTGCAACAAGGAGACCAGGAGAAGATGAGTGAGACCGAGATATTTATTAAGAAAGGGAGACATAGTTTAAGAGACATAAGCAGAATAAATTGAGGGATAGGTTTAAGTGGCTTACTATAAAAATGGTAGAAGTCAATGGCGTTTGTAGCTTACCATACACATAAAATACTGAGGACCAGCCATTGTACTGGACCAAGACTCCAGCCAGAGGCATTGCAACAACAGCACCGGCATATGAACCTGAAAAATATTTACATTAATACAGTCTTTGAATACTTTCTTATTATTCTGCCACTCATTAATATTATTCATAACTATTTCAATTAATATTCTAGCTGGACTGAAACAGTAAATCACAAAACCTTTATTCTATTGATTGTTTATCTCACCACAGAACGCTGTTGTAGCTAATCTACTTCTTTCAAGGGGTGGCGCCCATTTGGCCCAAATCCCATGGCATGCAGGATATGACACGCCCTTTCAGCAGAGAAAGGAGAGGAATTTAAATGTGTCACCATAATGGACAAATTGTCATGACATGGTACTATGCATTTATAATTCTGCCGAATACATACTGTAAATATTTCAGACTATAGCCTGTACCTTGATACAAGCAAATCCACACACGCACACAGATGGCATACCTCCACGAGCCCCTGGCATATCCTAACCATGATAACACACCCGTAGTGAACTCTTGCTGCTGCTGGGATCAGCATATTTAGGGTCGACGTGGCCACGATGGCAAAGCCAAACACCCTGAGACCAAACAGACAAGCAACACAGTCAACACACTCAACTGTGGTCTAATTGAAATTTCATACTAACTGGTCATAGGAAGTATTAATTAAAACAGATTAGAGATTCAAGATTAAAAATGTAATTGTGTATGTGCACAAATGCAATACATGGTATAAATCATATTAATTTTGCTGTCAGAGAAGTCAACATCATATACATCTGACTCCTCCCACTCAAAACCCTGAGTTAATTTATCTTTAAATCTCGTAAAAGTGCCTAAACATGCCAATTCACTTATAGCGCTACCTGTTGGCAGCAAATTTCTGACAGATGAATCCACCAGGGATTTGCGTGACAATGTACCCCCAGAAGAATGAGCCGTGGATCATCCCCACTGTCTCTGGGTCCCATGTGAACTGAGCAGCCTGACGGGAGAAAGACAGAGTCAAACTGCTCTCC
The DNA here is from genome assembly GCA_032164185.1 of Moxostoma hubbsi. Lineage (NCBI taxonomy): Eukaryota > Metazoa > Chordata > Actinopteri > Cypriniformes > Catostomidae > Moxostoma > Moxostoma hubbsi. The sequence goes on from JAVLUX010000024.1 coordinate 27,399,117, forward strand.
TCCTTAAACACAATAGCATCCTACGCAAAAGGCTGAGTATCTTTAACCAAAGTGCATTGCTTGCATATTAGGAAATGTATACACATCATTCTTCATTGTCATCAAATAACTTGAATCATCTCTTTTTCTGTCTTATGTAACATTTGCAAAAAATATCATCCAATAAATCATAAATAAATAAATAAAAACTGAAGCACTTTTTCCCTGGCCGGTTTATTTCGGTTTATCCCCGTGTGTGGGGGCTTTGCTGGGCCAAGCCTCTGCACTTCCTGCTGAAATACTATAGGGAATTAAGCAAAGCCGACCCCCTCTCACAGGTCACACTGGGTCAAAACACATAACTTACTGACTAAATCCCTTAAAACATATTCACAGTCATGTATATATTTATTGCTTCTTTTATATATTTTCTCATTAATTGTTGACCTAATAATTTTATTGTGAAAGCATAAATTACAAAAAACCTTTTCTATTATTTTAAAAACTAGAAATTTAAAGGAAAATTCACCTAAAATTCTCTCATTATTGATTTACCTTGATGCCATCGCAGATGTGTATGACTTTCTTTCTTCAGCTGAACACAAATTAAGATTTTTACAAAAATGCTGAAGCTCTGTAGGTACTAGGTCCTTATAATGTAAGATGACGTGTGCCATCATCTTCTGGCTATTTGACGGACCAAAAGTCATACAGTATTTAGGCAGCATAAAAGTAATCTATACGAATCCAGTTGATCAATTAATGTCTTCTGAAGCAAATCGATAGGTTGGTGTAAGAAACAAATCAATAATTACAACTTTAAAAAAAATCGCTTCCTGCCAGCAGTCGACTCATCAGTGACGTAAGCACAATGGCGCATTCACACAAGAACTCATAAGCGCTTTGTACACAACAGAGGAATGAACATCAAGCGAGAGTTAGTTCCTTGCCCTAATTGTATCACAGGTGTTCCTCATCATCTTGTTAGCCCTTATGTATATATGCCCTCTTGTTCCTGGTTCCTTGGTTGGTATGTAGTGCTTTGATAGCTAGCATACTGCTGCTATGTTTGTGTTACCTTCTTCTTGTTTCCTTCATAGTTGTATTTTCTTCTGTTTGTTTATGATTGCCTCTTCCCTACACAACCCTTACAGAAGAACCAACCAGCAAAATGGATCCAGCAGAACTTACTGAGCACCTTTCCCAAGGGTCCACTTCTACAGATAGGCTGCCTCAAATTCTGGAGTCTAACCACTTAATTGAACTGGTATGAGAGATCCCTCAGAACTATGTTCTGGTTGGGACTCAATGGCCGGGTGAGGAAACTGGTCCCTTTGGACAATGATCATCTGTCTCTTTAAGACGTTCTCTCAGAAATCATTAGGGCAGACCTTCTGCTCTCAGCTCTGGTGGAAGCCTCCATCCCTGGTAGCTTCTCCCCCATGTCTCCAACCCCTGCAGCTCTGTCCAGAGTCTACACCTTCTGTGATTCCAGCGGTCCAGCCCCCTGAGATTCCAACATGCCACTCTGCCTTTTCAAACCCTGTTCCACATCCCAGGCCTCCTCCCAGATCTCTGGACCATGCTTCCTTTCTGGAACTGTCACCAAAACCACCAGGCCCCGCTCTCTTCCTGGAGCCACTTCCCTGGCTACTGGCTCCACCCTAGACTATTGTCATTTTCCTTTTTCGCACTTCAGGAGCCGCCCTTTAGGGAGGGGGGGAGGGGGGGGGGGGGGTTCTGTCATGTCATTATATCCCCCCACCCAAGGACTCTCTTGATTTTAAATTTACAAGGACCCTTAGTTTGAAACTTCCTTTGTTTCCTGCATTGTCTTCAGTTCCCTGCCCTAATATGTGTTTGTGTGTCCGTCCGTCCTCTTGTTCCTGGTTCCTTGGTTGGTAGGTTTGTATGTAGTACTTTGATAGCCAGCATACTGATGTTTGTGTTACCTTCATAAGATTACTTCATAGATGTATATGATTAAAGTTCTGTGTTTGGATCCTCATTCTCTCACCTCTTCGCTACACAACCCTGACAGTAACGATTTAAAGTTAATACATTTTTTAATTATCGATTTGCTTCAGAAGACATTGATTGATTGGAGTCATGTGGATTACTTTTATGCTTCTTAAATACTGCATGCCTTTTGGAACGTCAAATGAGCAGCCTGATAGCACCCGTTTACTTGCATAAGGACATGCAGTGCTTCAACATTTTTGTACAAATTTCAATTTGATCTTGATAGACAGTCATACACATTTGGGATGACATCAGGGTAAGTGAATAAGGAGAGAATTTTCATTTTTGGGTGAACTATCCCTTTAAGCTAATTCCCAGACCACACAATGTCAAACTGGAAAATGGGCTAAATAAGTAGACGTATCTTCTATTGTTTTCTAGTCTACATATCCATAAAGTACATTTTGCATTGACTGACTTCATTGGGAATTAAAAGTGGTCTGGACTGATTGAACTTTGTGTAAACTTCCGATTACCTAGCTGGACTTAATCAGTTTAGTTACAAAGTTTTAGTGGGGAGGCACATATGTCAAAACTTGAGACACCAACCTTCATAATGGTGACTCAACAAACATTATTAAAACTGAAGAAGTCCCTCCCCCAACTCACACCATTGGTCGAGTCAATTATATTTTCTCTCATGAGAGTGGTCACACAAAAACAAACACAAGCATTTACATAGCACCATAGAGACTTTTAAGAAAAAATAACCTATGAAAAGCTTACTTATAGTATTCTCTGCATTTTTTACAGTGAATCACACAATCACAAGTAAAATATGTCTTACAAATAGTGCTCTATCAATAAGTAGATACTTTAAGTTGAATTGATACTTATACTGACCACTATTACTGGTTTCTTTCCATAATAAATGGTGTGGTCATTGACCATGCTAACAATGGCCACGCCCAGGTTACAGCGGATGCCGAAGGAGATGCAGAAGCCCAGTCCTGACAGGATGGCGATGATGTAACGACGTGGCAACCCGAAACATGTGCAGTCGACGATGGGAAGCTCCTTCTCCTCTACCACCTCAGGACGACCCTCCGCCGACAACTCGATCGTCTCGCCATTTTGCTGCCGCTTCTCAAGGATTCTAGAGGAAGTAGTGTAAGGCCAATATAAGTTACTTGAAATGGAAACTTTAAAGTAATTGAAAAGTGCTGGCCACGTTGTGTTAAATCATATGAATATATTACGGTTTGAAGATCATCAACTGTGGCAACAGCACGGCATAACAGAAAACTTTTTTGATCGTTCGCTGGCAAATCATTTGAATTTATTATCTATTTTGCTGCTTCTGATGCATAGTGATGATACTTTAAGAAGGTCAGAAAGCTCAAAAATGAAAATCTGACCCCAAGAAATGTACTTTGAGATTGTGGAAACATAGACAAATACATACAGTTTTCATCTTTTTATATGTTTATAATATTATATATCAAAATATATCAGAATCCAAATTGCCTTCAGCCAGTTGCTGTTAAGAAAAGCCTTAATGAAAATACCCTTGCAACTATAACTGTCTCAAGTCTCTTTAGGCATTTGGGGTTTATTGTGAAGTCACATAAATTAGGGAACCCTCATAGTTAAACAAATCTACATCACATATACACCTAAAAGCAGGTGGGACATGGAGGGAGGAAACAGAGGGAGAGAGGACATGGAACAAGAATGAGGTGTCTCACTGGATAGCATAACATTCCAGCAGAGACCTAAAGAGAGACCATCTGCGTATGCAACCTGCCTGCTACAAATACAGCCAATAAACACACACATACTGTACATACCAACACACAAAGGGATACTTATATCCACTTATGCACACAAGCTTTTTGTGAGCATATCATTTTAATGTGTATCTAAGATCAGTTTTTGAGTAGTTGACAAAAACCTTTTTGTCTAAACGTCATAATTTTATTAAAAAATGCAATGAATTATTAATGTAAAGTATATATTTCAGATGTAACTGGTCACCACTGTTCACCATTTTAATTTATTTTAGAGTAAATTTAAAGAAAATAATAACTCACAAATAAAAATCCTGGTATTAATAAAAGATTGTTAGGTGTTAAAAGGAGGTTTAGACAAAGTACAGCATGTCACACACAATATAACAAATATGACATGTGATATAAACTATCCAAATGCTTACCACTACATGTATTTACCATTCAGATACACGGTGAGACTACTTACTGTTAATAACTTTAACTTATTTTTAGAAAGTATGGTGGAATATAAAGAACAACTATCACAATATATGTCTTAATCTCTGTCTCTCGCCCGCTACACTTTGTTTTCTCTCTCTCTCTCTCTCTCATTCCCTCACAATTCCTACGAATCAGATCCCTTTATAATCCCTTCAGCCTCAAACAAAACAATTATGAAGAGACAAGTGAAGGAAAATGGAGTGATGTTTGCATGTGTGTGTGTGCGTGTGTGTTTATATGTAAGAGGAGAATTCATTTTTCAAACCAAAACTTCACACAAAAACAAAAAGTGTCTAAATTCAATGTTTGAATTATAACTAAAACCTCTCGCACCCATGACTCGTCCACTCCCCTCCCCTTCACTTCCCCCCTTCGCTCTTTTATCCACCGATTATCTGTACTGCACCCTCAGATTAGGATTACAGAAATTATAGACTTTCAGAGATAAATATGAGCAGGAAAGAAGAGGGTGAGCGAGTAGGATGCAAAGAGAAAGAGGGGAGGAGTATGTTTTATGGTTTGTGGTGTAACACACACTTACACACATTCACTCATGAAGAAATGTAATTAAGGTTAAAGCTTGTTAGGGACAGATTGCAGCCAACAGCGGCACATATGCTTCCTACTTATGAAAATGACTGTTGGCAGTAATTAATACTTGTAAAACAATATTTTTTTCTCTGATTCTTGCTTTCTCTTTCTGTGCGTGTTATACCACGTGTCCATTGAACATAAAAAAAAGATCCAGGATTACAGATCATGCACTTCTGCATCTCATACTGCGATGGAACAACAGTAAGCTCATCTAGATCACATTCTGCGGTTCATGATGAACCAGCTGACCTGTGTGTGTGTGTGTGTGTGTGTGTGTGTGTGTGTTTCGATCATCTAATACGAGGCAGGTGTACAGCAGTAGGAGGTGGAAAGAGAATCTTGCCAACTACAAAACCTCTATGAGGGTAGTACGCACACAAATAAACACAAAGAATATACTACACTAAAAATAAATGTTTTCACAGAAAAAGAATGTAAAAATGCTTCAGTAAAAAAATCAAAATTGGTTAATAGATAGTTAACAACCTTGCCATGTATGGTAAAAAAAAGTTAACATTTTGTTTAACAAGACAATAAATGTAATTTTATAGTAAAATATAGTAAAATATGTTTTATTGTTATTAAAAAAATACAAATAAAAATATATGGTTCACCTTATATGTAATGGTGAAAATGTATTTTATGATTAACAGGACATTAGATGTACATTTTAAGTAAATCATTGTTAAACTTAAGGTGAAAAAAATATAATTAGGTGTTCCTAGGATGTATTTAATTGAAATAATTCAGTTTCTTATCATTTTTGATACTGGTTTATTCCATTTTTTAGTGTCAGGTGTGTTACCCTGATGGTGTTTTGTGTTTGTGACACTGCATACTGTTTGTACATATTCATTGTTCCTTGAAGGGCCACTCCATCAATCATGATGTTTTTTTGTTTTACCTATGTTATTATGGTGGCGAAACGAATGTTCCTGGTTCAATACAAGTTAAATGGATATTTCACCCAAAAATGAAAATTCTCTCATAATTTACTCACTCTCCTGCCATCCCAGATGTGTATGACTTTCTTTCATCTGCTGAAGACAAATTAAGATATTTAGAAATATTTATATTTCAGCTCTGTTGGTCCTCACAATCCAAGTGAATGCTGACCAGACCAGACAATCACATAAAGGACTCCAGTGGTTAAATTCATGTCTTCAGAAGCAATATAATAGTTGTGGGTGGGAAACAAATACAAATTTACATATTTTTTTTACTCTAAATTTCCACTTTCACATAAACATGCAGATGTGAAAATCAAACTTAACAGGCACCACACGTGACTTTCAAATGTAAAAGTGGAGATTTATATAAAAAAAAGGACTTAAGTATTGTTCTGTTTCCCACCCTCACCTATTATGTCACTTCTTAAGAAATAGATTTAACGACTGGAGATGCATGGATTACATGTTTCCTTTATGTGATTTTTGAAGCTACAAAAGTCTGATCAAAATTCACTTGCATTGAGATATTCTACTAAAAAAAAAAAAAAAGAAAAGAAAAAAAAGACACATGAGTAAATGATGAGAGAATTTCATTTTTGGATGAACAAACCCTTTAAGCTCAATTGACAGCATTTGTGGCATAATGTTGTTTACAACAAAAATACATTTGGACTCATCCCTCCTTTTATTTAAAAAAGCAAAAATGGAGGTTACAGTGAGGCACTTACAATGGAAGTGAATGGGGCCAATTTTTGGAGGATTTAAAAGCAGAAATGTGAAGTTTATAATTTTTAAAAGCACTTGCATTAATGCTTCTGCTAACACGTGTATTATTTGAGCAGTAAAGTAGTTTTAATGGTCATTTTAGGATTTTAGGCTTTGTTTATATTACATCATCATGGCAACAAAGATGTAAAATTGTCTATAACTTATCACAGAAAGGGATAGTAAGCGATTTATCACACTAAAATAATGTTAACAGGCATAAACATATTGTTAATGTCTTGTAGCAATACTTTTAAAAAAGTGAGTGTTTAACGTTTACGGATTGTTTTACGGAACGGCCCCATTCACTTCCATTGTAAGTGCCATTGTAAGTGTTGTTTTTTTTTAAGAAAAGGAGGGACAAGTCTAATTGACTTTTTTTTCGTAAATTTTTTCGTGACAGTGTACCATTTCTGCCATGTCTATATACATCAGAAATAGTAAGAGTAATATTTTATAATGTTTAATGTCCTGTCCCATTTGAGGTCCATAAATCTCATTAAATAAAAATTTTAATTGTAACTTCACTTTATTCAGATTTTCAAACATGTAAAATAAATCTGATTCTGATTTGAGCTAAACCATCATGCACAGGTCCACCATTCTTATGATTCTGATGCAAACCATTGTAACATATTGGAGCATGTTTATAGACATCTGTCATGACATACATAATCTAAAAGTATCTCATCTAATTACAAAGTAAATACTTTGTTATATATTTACTATTAAGTACAAAGTATTGTCATGCATGTATTATGTTTTAAATTCTTGTAATTAGATTACAGCTACAGACTTTCAATTAAGTTAATTAGTTGTATGTGCATTACTTGGGTAACATATATTTCTAAAATAATATTATTTCTGTACTGTAGAATACATGAAAAACATGAATTATGTATTAATGTAAGTCTGATTGCGTTTGTGTGGTTTACCCTAAGCCATTGTAAGGGAGAAATGTGAGGTTCAAAGTACATTACTTGCATGCAAAAATAATCAAGGAGGAAATTATTTTTAATATATTTTTCAATTAAGTAATCCATAAAGTCAGTAATCTGACTATCATTTTTGATAAGTAATTAGTAATTTGCAACAGATTACTGTCCTTTAATGTACAGAATGGTGTTTGGCTGGCAAACATCTGCAGATTGGTGCCTTTCTGACCTTGATTGATGTGTTTCATAGAACAATTTTGTGATATTGTTGAAAGGTAACAGATTAAACTGATCCACAAATCCCTTTCTCTCTGACCACCCTCACCTCCACCTCGCAGCACATTTCTTTCTGTTCTACAATAATTGATGTCCCATGCTTTTTATGCCAAACTCCTCTCACCCTCCCCTGCCTCTATTGAACAGATTGGGTCTCAGTGGGACTGTGTTACCTGGGGAGATACCCCCCCTCCCGACACACTTCCAAACTTATACACATCTCAGCAGCCTAACCTTCACATGCTTTTAGATAAGCAGTCTAGTTAACATGCAAAATAGAAGCAACAAATAAGGAAAAAAATCTGTAAGCGCAAAATCTGTTAAAGTCGTCACAGGTACCAGAGAAATGATCTGACCGTTTCTGAGTTACATTTTTAAGGACCTCATCTGATACGTTTTATCTAAAAAGTTTCTCTTTTTTATTATTTTCACTAATTCTGAAAGGGTTTGAAAGGTTAGCACTGCTTTTAAGGAGTTGCTGGGTTATAAAGCCCTGCTCCAGAGCAGGATTAGCACTGCAAGGCCGGTAGATACAGTGTGAATTACTAACCTAGGGTAAACAGTGTGAAACATTGAACAACGTAGCATTAACTCCGAGTCAAGATGTTTAGTAAAAAGTGATAGTCGCGTGCTGTCCATCATTTAATCCTGACCTCACGCACAGAGGATGTAAGTGATTGGTGTAAGGGCTGTGCAGGAGAGATGAGGAAGTGATGTGGAGGGGGGGGATTTATGGGGTCCACAGCTGTGAGTGGGTGTGTATGTGCGTGTGTTTCTGATGGGCTATTTCAGAGCTGGATTTATGTGTTTAGTTGCTCCTACCTACAGTATAATCCCATGGAAGTGTTAGATCAATGTGTGCACTGGATTTTAACACCAAAACCAATTTCACCTTAATTTGTGAATGACACTGTGGTTCATCACAGAACAATTTGCAGATTTAATGCGCATCAGCTAATGTTTTATCTCATGCGATAGCATAGAATAGCCAATGATGGCCTACAGCTAATATTTAATAAATGTAACAGCATTTGTCTTTAGCTTGCAGAATATACAAAATCTTTGGTGCAATTTCCACTCAAGTGTTTCTGTAAATACTGTAGTTAGCAAACTGTTTTTTTGTTTTTTTTTTTCACCAACAGGAGCTGCATTTATTTGATAAGGGATGTACTTTGACCTTTGAGACAACCTGTGTCAGAATTTGCTCCTAAGACAGCTATCGAATTAACAAGATTTTAGCAAGGTATTTCAAATGTTCTTTCCAATGTGTTTATTTGGTCTGCCATTTCTAAATCTGTCGGGACAATTCTTGCTTGTCTGGTCTTAATTGTTTTAAAATGTTTTCATTATATTATATACATACAATTGTATTATTTATTATAATATTTTAATTATTATTATTTTACAGGATAGTTGCTGAAACCAGTAGAAGAAAAATAATCTGGAATTTTTGCATTTTCATGCAGATTTATGTGTTTGATTATTATAAACAATTTATTAAACATTTTAGTGTTCTTATTGTTATTATCAACATCATCACATTTAGTAATAAAACTATTGTTGTCATGTATGAGCAGATGGGACGTTTCGTCATCTGACGCATAAAGACCCAGATTTGGTCAAAGACGCCCAACTATCAGAGATCAGGGCATCGTCCACCTCATCAACTAGTGCGTGGAATCAGAACTTGTGTGTGTCCCGGGACGCGCTTGCTGTGCAGTGATGCGCGGGAGTACCTGACGCTCAGGTGGAATGATGACGTTTATTTGAACTCGCTCACGCGCAGTGTGTGTGTGTGTGTGTGTGTGAGAGAGAGAGAGAGAGAGAGAGAGAGAGAGAGAGAGAGAGAGAGAGAGAGAGAGAGAGCAACTCCACGCGTCGGATGTCTGTGACACCGGGTTAGAAGCAAACTAAGCTGATCCATCTGGACAATCTTCTCAATCGGGCAGAGTGGGCGCGTTACGTTTGAACAGATTATATAAGAGCACCTTTGACTGAGATTCAGTCACGACAAGAGTTTGCACGGGACATCTTAAAGCAAACTAGGCTACACTGTACACACACTCATGCACAAACGGAAACACTATTGTGACTACTGGCAACTTGATATAATGCGCTTCCACCATCAGACTCATCTTTTACCAATTTGTCCAATCACAAATTCAACGCCTTTAAATTCCAGAATCCAGATGTTCTCTCAACACCACGAGTTTACACAAACAATCACTTTTCAATGCTATATCGCATGCCATATTTACGATGAAACAGGGAGGTTGCAAATAACTGAAGGATAACTTCATAAAGTATATAAAGTGGGAGCTGCCTCACCTGTGTATTTTCCCCAAGGTTTTCCCTGCCTGAGCCTTAAAGCGGTCCGGACGGATCTCCATCCTCACGACTTCCAAGTCCGACCGGTGTGCTCCTGTCCCGTGCAATCTCTCTCTCTCTCTCTCTCTCTCTCTCTCTCTCTCTCTCATCCTCCTAACACCCCCCCCCCCCCCCCCCCCCCTTTCTCTCTCTGTCCGTGGTCCTGAATCCAGATTGGCTTTTCATAGATTGGAACTAATACATTCTATAACAAATAAAGATCAAAACTTTTATATTTTCAGCAGCAGCTATCTCGGTAAATCATTTACACAATTTTTTCAAATTTAGTGAATGATTTTGAGGACTGTATTGCATAACTGACGGCTACAAAAACGTATAACACACACACACACACACACACACACACACACACACACACACACACATACATACATACATACATACACACATATATATATATATATATATATATATATATATCCCCAATATCACGCCGAACGGGTTCTTGCACTAAAAAAGCTAGACGCAGCGGTACAAACGCATGTGTATTTGAGTGCATGTGCATTTATAACACAGACAATAATTTTAAACTTGGCACGGCGTTAAAAAATATTTTTTTTTAATTCAAATTTAAAATTAAAATTTTTTTTTTTTTTTGTACATGTCCAATGTTTGCACAGAAAAACAATTGAAAAACAGCGCGGACTGACGCAAAAACACTTTTCGGATATGTTTTTAATATGTGAGACATTTTATAATACTTTTTACATAGTTTATTCTGATAATGATAATTAAACTGGCCGGTAATATTTAGCTACATATCACACAATGTGTCCCCTTTAAATAAAAGCACGTTTAGGGAGCAGGGTGGCTCCGTAGCATCTGTTGAGCATTGACCAAGATCCACTTTGTAGAAGTTAATGAGTAGTCTATCGCCACCTTGCGTTTATTATAGAAACTACATATAAGGAGTGCCATATATGCGCACTTGGTTCATGGCTCAAGCCAAATAGTGTGAAATAATGTGATCCCAAATCTATACCAAAGAACCTTTTATTTGGCACAGACCAGATATGTGGCGATTCTTCAACTTAGAACAACCTTGCAATGGGAATAACAAAATATTTGTTGTAACAAACATACAAGTCTCAGCACCCATACTCTATAATATTACAATACAGCAGAGGTACTGTATGTGAAATATACAAGGAGAACACTCACAAAAAAGGTGAACATGCAAACACCCCCAATGTATACAAATCCAAGCACAAACTACCACATAAAAGGAAATTATATATAAAAAAGAAACTTTCATTTTTAGTCTACTGACTAAAAACTCTTTCTTGTGGATCAGTCTAAAATATAGACTAAAATCTTTCTTTCTGGTCAGCCTGAAACAGACCAAAAGCTCACTTTCCCTCACCCATATGATATCAACCTCAACCACATCAAGGGGCATGAAATGAAGCTGCCTTATTTATTTGTTTTCAAATGAATGCAAAATCACCGATTCAACCTGATGACACACATACCAGCCATTTGAAATAGTTCAAATTGCTTTATCTATTGATATCACAGTACAAACCAGCACTATGCATGTAAAGCTTTTTCTCTGTGTGCAGTCACCGCAAATAAACAGTTTGGCATCGCTGTCACAGACAGTCATATTTTAAATCAGGAGTATTAAGTGCCAATTCACACACACATCACTTAACTCGTTAGTCCCCCATCAGAAATGTCCTAATACCTCTATGGTAATGAATAGTTCAAGTTTACCTGTAGGGTGGTAAAAACCTGAAAATGAAAAGATTTAACAGTATGTACTGTGTTTACCTTTGGTGTATCATTCTCTTGAGCATGATGCTCAACCTTGAATTTTGTAGCCTGCTTGAAAATGTAGCTTTGACCTAATTTTTGTGCAATATGCAGCATTTGATAGTGTAAATGACCTGGCAATGACCTTTGGTTAAATGAAAGGAAATGTGTTATTTAATCATCACTGAAAACTATGCATATACTGTACTTAATTCATGTTAGATGTAATTTGGATTGTTGACATTCCATGTAACTATGCTCATGCTTATTATAACACTAATAATACTATACAACAATACTATTTAAACACTTGGTATTGTAACCAAATTAATGCTAAAAGTAATTCTACACTATGACATTTTTTTGCTAATTGTTTCTTATTCTAAGAAACCCCCTGATCTTTAAACCTCAAAATAACATTTCCTTACAGGAAAGTATACATAAAATCACATTAGTATTCTAACAATCAGTATAATTATGGTGTTATTAAAGGAATAATTCACCCTAAAATCTATCATCATTTATTCATCCCAGATGTGTATGGCTTACTTCTGCAGAACACAAACAAAGATTTTTAGATTAATATTTAAACTCTGCATGTTCATTCAATGCAAGTTAATAGTGACCAGATCTTTGAAGCTTCTAAAAGCACACAAAGGCAGCCTAAATGTAATCCATTAGCCATAAGTGGTTAAATCCATGTCTTTTTAAGCAATATGATAGGTGTGGGTGGGAAATAGGTCAATACTTAAGACATTTTGTACTACAAATCTCAGCTTTCAGTTTAACTTCCACATTCTTCTTTTGTTTTGTTTTTCGGCAATTTGCATGCTTCATTGGTGTATGAGTGTGTGTGTGAATGGGTGATTGGGACACAGTGTAAAGCGCTTTGGTAACCTCTGAGGTTAGAAAAATGCGCTATATAAGTGCAGACCATTTACCATTTACCATTTACCTACTGGTCAAAGTTAAAGATTCATAGTAAAAAATTTACCTACATATTGATTTTGTTCTCTACCCAAGCCGATCATATTCTGAAGACATGGTTTAAACCACAGGAGTCGTATGGATTACTTTTATGCTTTCTGTATGTGCTTTTTGGAGCTTCAAAATTCTGGCCACCATTCACTTGTATTGAATGGACCTACAGATTTGAAATATTCTTCTAAAAAAATCTTAATTTCCATTCTGCAGAAGAAAGTCATGCACATCTGGAATGGCTTAAGGGTGGGTGAGTGAGTGATTTTTCATTTTTTGGGGTGAACTATTATTTTAAACCTCCAATAGTCTTCTACTAGCTATATTTACTTGTGTTATTAACTTCAACGTGTTGCACTAAATAAAAAATAAAAAAAGTTTTGCTCTTACTTTGGTTAAGCTTTTATCTGATATAAAATTCGAAGTGTTTATATTTATGAAGATAAAGGCACTTCTGGTATAGGACATATAACTAAGGATCTCCATTGAGGGTTTCAAGAACCGGTTTGTACACTTATAAAAAGTGTCCCTCTCATGGAGCCCTGTAGTTGACAGATGTATTTTTCATGAATGTTCATTAGCATAATGAGAATGAATGGAGTCTGTCTCCCTTCACTCCATTAAATAAAGAATCCAATCCTGATCAATAAACAGTACCGTATTTTTCTTCGCATTAACCCCAAAACACCGGTTTATCTCCTTACTCCCCAGCCTTTTGCCCTCTCCAATGTTTTAAACCCTTGTGTCTTCCTCTTCATCTTCCTGTTGTGGGAGCAGCCTGTAGTGCTCAGCACCCAGTGGAAGAAAGGTGGAATGGGGCAGACCCCTGTCTTCATCCAGTAGGGATTGCTGGTTATTTGCTTCTGACTCAGTGGAGTTACATTTGGCGTATCCTTCTCTTTGGCGCTCTGCTTCGTCCGCCTCCACTGATAGGCTCCGTCCATCTTTTAGATAGGATAGCAGGTATCCAATGGGCACAGGGAGAGATGCTGCCATGATTAACATGGAAAGCATTGCCAGAGCCCAGACAGGGTACTCAAGACTAGTTTCAGAACCCTGACAGAGAGAGACAACAAGAAACAAAATTCAGAAATGACATTTCTTATGCTATTGATAATCTAGTTGCACAAAAGTTCTGCACAATTCCAATGATCTCCAATGTTATCTTAAGTAATCTAAAGTTATATCAAAACAGTTCCAGCTTGTATCAGTGGGTTTATTACCGTGTTGTGATTCCATGCTGTGTAAGTGGGTCGTTTGAGGACCATACGGACAAGACTGGCTGCTAGGAGTCCTACCATACCAAGCAGGCACACATACTTCCACATGTAGCGATAAATCACCGGGGGGCGCCAGTGTAACATCACTTCCACATCATCCAAGAACCTGACACACAATGAGGATCAAATACAACCTACAATTCATTCTATAAAACATCACTATTATAGATAAAACACTAATAACGTAATGTTTTGATGCCAATTCTGCATAATGTTTAAAAAAAATTCTCACCGATCAGCACCGTAAATCCATGCCACACTGATGGTCTCAAAGATGACCACGATGATCAGCGGCAATGTGGCAGAATAATCATCAAACATTGTCACAAAATAGTTGCCACTTCTTTGAGTAAAGAGCAGACCAATGAGGAAGCCCAGGATACAGCTACACACTGCAAATTACATTGAGTCAATCAAAATAAAACACATTAGAACAATAGCACAGCATACACTGTAAAACAAAGACGTAAGACCAGAACTGCAAGAAAACTATGCAATGATAGGCTAAATCTCAGAGTAAATGTACAGCCTGGTTATGTAACAGTTATATTTAAGGCACAATGTCCTCTAATTTTAGTGTGCGAGTGCATGATTGCATGTGTGTACCAGTCAACAGGGTCTTGTGGTGGCCCAACATTTTGAAGTTGTCCATGAGTGGAGTAAGAATTCCCTGCATGGTGCCAAACATGGTGGAGAGGCCCAAATTCAGCAGCATGAGAAAGAACAAGGCGGACCAAAATGGACTTGCAGGAAACAAAGCCATCGCTTCTGTAAACGCTATAAATGCCAAACCGGTCCCTTCCACTCCCTGAGAGGAAAGGAGAGAGAGGTATGGAAAGAGTAAAGAAAATTATGTGCACTCATTATTTTATATTATAAAATGAAATATTAACCATTTCAATATGGCAGGATGTCTAACTGACTAGAAATATTATACAGTGCATCCGAAAAGTATTCACAGCACTTCACTTTTTCCACATTTTGTTATGTTACAGCCTTATTCCAAAATGTATTAAATTCATTATTGTCCTCAAAATTCTACAAACAATACCCCATAATGACAACGTGAAAGAAGCCCTTTGGCAAACTCCAGCCGGGCTGTCAAGTGCCTTTTACTAAGGTGTGACTTCCATCTGGCCACTCTACCATACAGGCCTGATTGGTGGAGTGCTGCAGATGGTTGTTCTTCTGGAAGGTTCTCCTCTCTCCACAGAGAAATGCTGGAGCTCTGTCAGAGTGACCATCGGGTTCTTGGTCACCTCCCTGACTAAGGCCCTTCTCCCCCGATTGCTCAGTTTGGCCGGGCGGCCAGCTCTAGGAAGAGTCCTGGTGGTTCCAAACTTTTACCATTTACAGATGATGGAGGCCACTGTGCTCACTGGGACCTTCAATGCTGCAGAAATTTATCTGTGCCTACAGGTAAGTCTACAGACAATTCCTTGGACTTCATGGCTTGGTTTGTGCTCTGACATGCACTGTTAACTGTGGGACCTTATATAGACAGGTGTGTGCCTTTCCAAATCATGTCCAATCAACAGAATTTACCACAGGTTGACTCCAATCAAGTTGTAGAAACATCTCAAGGATGCACCTGAGCTCAATTTTGTCATTATGGGGTATTGTTTGTAGAATTTTGAGGAAAATAATACAGTTTATCCATTTTGGAATAAGGCTGTAACATAACAAAATTTTTAAAGCGCTGTGAATACTTTCCGGATGCACTCTGTGTAACCCTACCTTGCTCATTTCTCTTTCCACGTCACAGTCTGTGATGTTTGACCCCAGCAGAGTTCCATAGTGGCTGTACCATTCTCTGTATTCCTGCAGACCCACTGATTTGGGGTCAGACATGTTGAACCATGGCCACCAATGCTGTGATGAACCTGTTGTTGCCATTCCTGCCATCTTGGCCACATTACTGCAAAGCAACATTAACATTCCTGTAAGACCAATACTAAGAAATAGCCAAATACAATATAAATTTAATAGAGATTAATGTATACTAACAGGGAAACCTATTCATCATAACTGATTCAAAATTAACTATGTTTCAGTCATGACAACTCTCTGAAAGTTTAAGCATGATAATGGGTATGACATATTGATAGGACAGTGGTCTTTGTGGATGAGATCTGTTAAAGATGCTGCTATGTAGATCAAGTACGAAGACTTCTAGCTACTGCTAGAACAAACAACGACAAAAATCAGTCAAGCATGTGGGCATGCGGCTGCTGCTGCTCAATTAGAGAAACACACGACATGCTGCATTAAGCATGTATGACATGCTGCTGCACAATTAGACATACACACAATCCCCATGTAGTAGATCTAGACGAGTGGTGCAGGGGAGGTGGAGGGTTTCAGAGAAAACTCTCACAGCACTCTGCTGTGAAATTGGCTTTCTTGCAAACTGAGCAAATTTAAATGTTAGGCAAAGAGAATACGCAAGTTGATTGGCAACCCGATTACACATCAAAGGGCTTGCACCATGTGATCTGATTGGCTTGATGTTTCACATGTGACCGAGCTGATTGGCTAACAGATAACAAGTATGAAGAACCGGTCAATCAGGTTGTGCCATTTAGAGTTTCATGTTTGAACTTCGTCATTTGACATTATGGTAATGTAGTTCCCCCTATAAAAGTAGTATGGTGGTACCATGGAACAGTGATGGTATCAGATGGTAATACCATGGCACTTTTATATATACAACAATGATTACCATATTCATCTACCATGGTATTTATATGGTCCTCCAAGATACTTCAAACATACCATGGTACAGTATATGTACAAAACAGGTAAAACCATACCCCTTATCTCTAAAAATACCATGTTAGCATGCCCAAAAAAACAAGCTAGTAGCAAGGTATTTTCCGGTACTTGCTTTTGTAGTCAGTTTGAGGGAATTAAAAAAAAAATGAGGATGAACAGTGAGATGATGAACTGTTAAAAATCTTACATGGCAACATCAATTGTTCAACCAAGATTGAAAGTGCAAAATTGCAGGATTACAACATCACTGTTCACATGACTTCCTACAGACCAGACTTAAACCATTCCATTGATGTAATAAGCATTATAGAAATTAAATATGTACTTTTTGCCAAAAATGCAAATTAACTCACGTTGCAACACAGTTCAGGGCAACATTCTTGGCTCTAAAACCAAGGACCACAAAGACAACAAGGGAGGCCAACACTGAGGTCATGAAGTTGATGCCAGAGACCATGATGGCATCGCGGTGGCAGTTGTTGTGCACAGGGTTGTAGGATGAGTAAGCGATCACAGAGCCATAACCCAGACCCAGTGCGAAGAACACCTGTGTGGCAGCCTGACGCCACACCTGCACTTCTCTCCAAATCTCCAACTAACAGAGAGTGAGAGAGAGGAGAGAGAAAGAGAGATAGAGAGAGAGATACATTTTTTAAATAGTTTAACTGCACTGTTGAGGGATGTTTTAAAGGATAACAGGATGCACAATTCTCTTTCTATGACTAAAATATATATTTCTGCACTTAAGTGTGAGCTTTTGTTGTCACCTTAGGATAAAACATATATTTGATACCATCTATGGCACCATCCAACATGAGCCCTCTGATGAGAAAACAGATCAGCACAGCATAAGGAAACACAGAGGAGAAATACATCACCTGGAAAAAATAACAGATAGTTCAAAATAATTTATTAATATATTCACGTATTTCATGAATTTAATTTATTCTTTTCATTTTTGTCATTTCGGCTTTACATTACTATTCAAAACCATTGCACATTTATGCCAAAAATTAAAGAGATTTGGGTTTCGTGAAGGCAAGTTGTCATGTGCACATTAGGTTTTGCATGTTTAAATAAGAAACACTGTGTGTGAGTGTTTACTTCGCAGTAGTTTGAAGATTACATTTTCCCCAGAAGTTAGCTATATCTGACAAAACATCCCTGTGAGGACATCCGGGAAAAATGATTTACAAATAAAGCAAAAATTATGCAAAAAGTTACTTTTTTCAGTTATGGTTTGGGTTAGTCTATAACTCTAATTAGATTTATATAAAACAATAGAAGTCTATAATATGTCCCTACGTAGATCGCTATGTAAATGTTTGAGAGAGAATGTGCATGTGTGTGGTTTACCCTGGCAGAAGACTTGATGCCTTTGATCATTGCAAGACACACTATGGCCCAGGCAGCCAGGAGGCAACCTGTCATGATGGGGTTAAATTCTCCTGACTCATCTATGGAGTCTGAAATGTCCAGAGCCTTCCTGAACCAGAAATATGAAGTAGGAGAGCTTGCCGCACATTCTTTTACTAAGACAGGCAGAAGAGATTAGTTATAACTCTGCTGTATAATATAAACCTTAGATATCACTGACAAGCAATGTGCAGGGATTGTGGGTAAATGTGTGTACTGAAGTGTGAATTTTACACCTGTCTGGTTTGTGATCATATAGACAGGGCACTTTTCCCATGGCAATGGATATTGAAATGAATTCCCCATATAGAACAGAGACCAGGCAATGATCACATTATAGTACAGTGCCACGAAGAAACAAACCTGAAGGAAAAAAAGTGTGTGTGTGAGACAGACGTTTGCATAGATTAAGCTTTGGTCAGATGCTTGCTTTATGTTGGTAATAAGGTATGATTTACAACCAAAGAGAAAGTCATACCATAGCCAGGGTCAATAACTACTAGATTTCCATTATTCAAGGACATGTAAAAATGTACACACAGCACACATATTGTGAAAGATCGACTGCCAGCGTTAGAACAAATGTTGCCACTCTGATTTAATTAATGATACACATTACGATATCACAAAATACAAATGCACACAGGACATTCTCTTTTTCCTTTACATGCACATCTATACTCATATACGGATGAAGCAAGTACAAACAGAGCTAAACATATGTCATCATGTATGTCTGAACAAAAACATTTCAAACACCTCTCACAACAGTAAATTAAAGCAGGTCCTGTGCTATAGTCTCAGGACAAACCAAACCCCATGTAGAATACTTTTCTGTTAAAATTCTAATTTTGTTCGGTTTCATTCCTTCTGACTGCCAGAGGCAGTGCTAAGCACTAGTGGATAATCGCAGTGCCAGCCAGATAGGTTGAGAAAATCGTGCCCAGCCTCTTTCGCTTTATTGCTATATGATAGGTTGTTGTCTTCTCCGAGCTGTCCAGCGCAGCTTATCTGAGTAGCGATGATTCACCCTCTCAAGCTGTGACAGTGCGATATTTTCCATTATCTGGATGAATTTTTAATTTTTTCATCATACATGAGTGTATATTATTTTATATTGACTGTTAGTGTTGGCAATACCCTGGCTTGTGTCTAACTGAACTTAGGTAACAGTTTCATAGTTACATAGTTACTATCGTGCAGAGCTTCATAGCTATATCGGTGCTATCCGACGGGCAGTTGATTCATTCAAGTGTTGTTCTGGGTGTTTTTTGGCATGCCTCAACTATCTTCGGTTCATAGCATAACTTTTGGTTTATTTGTAGGATGGCATCTAGCTTTGTGAATGCATCATGCTGGTACATTCATTGGCTTTGCAAAGGGTTCACACCTTGCATTTTGTTAATGTGAACTTGGGTGTGTCTCAATCAGCTCCCTTCAGTAGTCAGGGCACTGATCAGAGAGTCGGCAATATCAATGTCGGCTGTCTCAATCACAAAATCTTTTTGGATTTTTTTTGTTTTTTGGAAGAATATCTTTTTAAGAAGAATTTTTTGAAGAATATCTCAGCTCTGTAGGTCCTCACAATGCAAGTGAATGGGTACTAACATTTCAAAGCTCCAAAAGCATATATAGGCAGCATAAAATTAATCGATAAATCGAGGTTAAATCCACATCTTCAGAAGTGATATTATAGGTGTGGGTGAGAAACAGAACAACATTTAAGTCCTTTTTTTACAATCAATCTCCACTTTTACTTGGAGCATCAAAATGTTAGTACCATTCACTTGCATTGTGCATTGTACAGCTGAGATATTCTTCTAAATAGCTTTGTTTGTGTTCAGAAAAAGAAAGACAGTTACACATTTGGGATGGCTTGAGGGTGAGTAAAAGATTAGACATTTTCATATTAGGGTTAACTATCCCTTTAATTCTCACCGAAATGAATTAACTGAATGAATAGTGAGGTTCTTTGGTATCCTCTTTTCATGTTTGTATGAACCTTTGGAACTGGCATAAGTTATCTGGAATTGGCTTATTATGAATAAAAAGACCACATACTGCATACAAAACATGTAATTATAAGACAACTTATATAACAATAATAATAGTCTTGCTGTATGTTATAGATACATAAAACCCTTACTCTAAAAGCACTATTATTGCTAAATCCTATTTGCTTTCTACTCTTTCACTAGACTGGGATGAAGATCAAATTGTCTCATCGAGAGTATGACTTATTCCTAGTATAGTGTATGTATGTAGCCTACTATTCAAGGTAATTACACACTTAAAAAATATTTTTTTGGTCCAACTGTACTTGGTGACTGCTTTCATTTATAAGAATCCAGCCTCGTTCTTGTCTTTTATATGAACTGGTTAGTGCTTTTCTTTGTATCTCACTCTTTCCTATACCTACAATGCCTGCATGCCTACAACATACTTACATATGAATTAATACAACATGTTCACATAGTATAAGAGCAGGTGTGTCAATGAAGGTATGTATGTGTGTGTGTGTGTGTGTGTGTGTGTGTGTGTGTGTGTGTGTGTGTGTGTGTGTGTGCGTTTTACCATACAGCTAGAGTAGCCGATGCCTACAAGGCGGGGTGAGAGGTGCTTCCAGACCCCAATGCTGCCCTGACGGATGCTCTGCCCAGCAGCCAACTCCATAAAGAACAGAGGAACCCCAATAATGAGCAACAGCATCACATACAATACCATAAATGCACCTACAGAGAGAGATAAAGAGTGTAATTAAGGTTAATAATAAACATGATTATATATATGCACAAAAACAATATTAAAAAATTAAATAAAATATAATAAAATTACACACATAACATCTACACCCCTCTCTCCACTGTCCCTCCCTGAGAGCCCTCCAAAAATGCCAGATATTTGCCTCCCTTTCCCACAAACAAGTCCAAATTACCCAATCTTCTAGATACCCCTTCTTCAAAAGCCTCCACATCTCCACACACCACTCTGGAAATGATGGCGCTCAGTTCGACTTCCAACCCCTAAAATAACTTGCCAGCCAATCATTACACTTTTCAGAACCCAATTTTTTTTATAAATTTCTATTCTCAGTTTGGCTGGAAACATCAGTGCAAAAGTGATCTTCCGCTGATGTAAGAGTTTCTTACATTCCTTGAATTGATCGCGTTTCAATGTTTCTCTCTTGTCGAATTCGCAAAGTCCAGGAACAAGAAAATATTGTGATTCTTCTAAGAAAGATTTCCTTTGCTCCTCGCCTTGTGCAACACAAGATCTTTATTGGATGATCTCAGAAATTTGGCCAGAATGGATCGGGGTTTGTCCCCCTCAGCAGATCTGCGAGCCGGTTCTGTGAGCTTGCTCGATTTCCAGCTTATGGCATGTTATGTCGAGCAGACTCGGGAAGAGCTCATCTAGGAAGTTCACCATATCTCTGCCTTCTTCATGCTCAGGAATTCCAACAATCCGTACGTTATTTAGTCGGCTCCTATTTTCCAAATCTTCCAGTTTTTCCAAAATATTTTCAACATTTATTTTGGTAGCGAGCAGATTAGCGGATAATTCCCTCTCTGATGACTCCAGATAATCGATCTGTTTCTCAACATCTGCCACTTCTGTTTCCGTCACCATAATCAATCGACTAATTAAAGCGAGATTTTCCAAGTCAGCAACAACCTTCGTCAGCATCACAAACATGTTGGACAGTTGACGCTGGATTTCTCCCGCTGCACCATTCAAATCGAGTCCCTGGTCCACAAGCCCATCAGAGGTTTCAGCTTGAACACGTAAGTGTCTCTCCAGAGCCCAAGGATTTTGACTTCACCTCAAAGCACAAATATGTAGTGGGTGTATAGAATCTCACCGGATTATAACATGAAAATAATTAAAAACTAGATGTGCGCAGAGCTCGCCGTTTACATCACATGCCCTCCTTGTAATTAAGATTTTTAAAAAGTATATTACAAACACATTTATCATGGAGGCTCAAACAAACAAACATACCTCCTCCATTTTGGTGGCAGAGGTAGGGGAACCTCCAAACATTGCCCAGGCCAACGCTGAAGCCCACTTGAGCAAGAACATACTGCAGCTTGCTGTCCCATGCTGGCCGGTCATCCACCTCCCCATCAGCACCCACAGGTCCTCCATCATCTACTGATACCAGAGCCACCTCTGAATGGCCCTCAGCCAGTACACACTCATCCTCCTCACTGGGCAATGGCGATTTCTCCATCTAGAGAGGACACAATATTTGTCACTGAATGGAGATTAACTTCCAGCACAGATCCCCATGTATGTGGTATCATTCATCTCTGTAACATTCCTTTCTGGTTCTTAGCTATGTGTCATAATAATGATGATAATGCTGCTGCTACTACTACTGCTGCTACTGCTGCCACTACTGCTACTGCTACTAATGCTGCTACTGCTACTAATGCTGCTGCTGCTACTAATGCTGCGGCTGCTACTGCTACTAATGTTGCTGCTGCTGCTGCTACTAATGCTGCTGCTGCTGCTACTGCTACTAATGCTACTGCTGCTACTGCTGCTGCTGCTGCTGCTACTGCTGCTGCTACTGCTACTAATGCTGCCACTGCTGCTGCTACTGCTGCTGCTACTGCTACTAATGCTGCCACTGCTGCTGCTACTGCTGCTGCTACTGCTACTAATGCTGCTGCTGCTGCTACTGCTACTGCTACTAATGCTACTGCTACTACTGCTGCTGCTGCTGCTGCTACTACTGCTGCTGCTACTGCTGCTGCTACTGCTACTAATGCTGCTGCTGCTGCTACTGCTACTAATGCTGCCACTGCTGCTGCTACTGCTGCTGCTACTGCTACTAATGCTGCCACTGCTGCTGCTACTGCTGCTGCTACTGCTACTAATGCTGCTGCTGCTGCTACTGCTACTACTGCTGCTGCTGCTACTACTACTGCTACTGCTACTAATGCTGCTGCTGCTGCTACTAATGCTGCCACTGCTGCTGCTACTGCTGCTGCTACTGCTACTAATGCTGCCACTGCTGCTGCTACTGCTGCTGCTACTGCTACTAATGCTGCTGCTGCTGCTACTGCTACTACTGCTGCTGCTGCTACTACTACTGCTACTGCTACTAATGCTGCTGCTGCTGCTACTGCTACTACTGCTGCTGCTACTGCTGCTGCTGCTACTACTGCTGCTGCTGCTACTACTAATGGGTTCATTGACAAATAAGGCTTTCTGAGGAGATAATAATGAGAAATCTTTTAATTAATGTAATTTAAAACACGTGTCAAGTAGGCAGAAATGTAATATTTGTTTCACATATTTTTGAATAATTTAAAAAAATAATTAAAAAAAAACATAATTTAAACTTTTGAGTCAAAAATATAAAAAGAAAAATTCTCAGGGTTACACCATATGACCTTGCCAAAATGTGCCTTTTTAAAAAAAATGTCCTAGACCTCACAATCATTCTTGAGGGTCTAAAGGGGTACTATCTATTTTTTCTTTCTTTCTTTAACAAAAAATGTAACAAAATAGCAAAATTTAACAAAATAGCAACCTACATGTTGGTTACCTCAAATGAGTATGATAAGGTGGAAATGTTTTTGAAATATCAATTCTAATTTTAAATAAAATTGTTCCACTGCTTATTATAATCTAACAATAGATTATTTTGCAAACGCATGGCAACATTTATTTTTTCATGAATTCCATAATTGTTTTTTTGTTTACGGTTTTTACTTTAAGCTCCAGAAAAAAATATCAAAATGACTTTGAACTCCGTAACTTAAAACATATTCATCATAGCAGAGGTATATTCAAGTCACTGTTTTGTGTGATACATTTTTATGTATTTTATGAATAACTTGTGATACAGACAAAAAAGTGAGGATCATGTCATTGCCCCTAATAATAACAATAAAACTTATTTATTTACAATCAACAGATTTCAAAAGCACAAAATTATACAGACAAAAATAGGCTGTGCCATGTGCAATTATTTGGCGGTGCCGTATGGCTGGAACATCTCTGTTACTATCGAGTGTAAACAGTAGGTCTTAAAGAGTGTCAAACAAGGGGAAAGTATCTGTGTTTAACAATACAGCTTTCTGAGGTAACTATGGAGGTGCAGCACATTGTGTAAAAATTTTCCACTGCAACTTACAGTGAAGAAACCTTTTTGGACAAGTGCACCAGTTTCGCAGAAAACCCCAGGGAACCGCTTACCCTTTATTTATGTTATTGTATCTTTACTTCATTTTCTTCTCTCGTTTTCCTCAGACTCTTCCCGTCTTCCCTGGACAGGAGTGAATGCTTTCATTGTTTATTCTTTATTTAAGTTGATTACGAAAGTCAAACAGTAAAGTCCATTACAACATCTCCTTTCCATCCAGCTATCACATTTCTTCTTGAGTGTAGAAAGAGAATGACAGAGTTGTTAGTGGTAGAAATGTAGTGTATAGGAAATTTATTATTTGTCTTGCATTTTGCAAATTAACTTTTTGTTTCAATTCAAAATCAAGATTTTAGGTTAGAATATATTGTATGTAGTGGATCCAACATGTATTATTTGGACACTTAACCCACCCTTAAATCCATAAAATAGTTTTTCCATAAAATAACAAAATATCAAACTAAGTGGCATTTTATTTTAAAGAAATACAGCATGTTTTGAACATGTGAATAGTTAATGTGATGAATTACACCTGTGGTTTGCTAAGACACTTGTGAACTTGAGGGGGACTTCATACTACTTAAAATAAATGCCTCCACCGGGCACTTCAAATGGAGAACAATGACGGTTGCCAATCTGCAGGGTTATTCCACACAAAATTTCAAATAAAAATAACTTCGTCTCCAAAGACTTTAAGTTCCAAACTGCCATTATCTTTGGTCTCCCCACTTTTCAGCCCTCTGAAGCACTTTCATGGTATAGTCTTATAGAAGGGAATAGAGCATATAGGGATGGTCACTTCTGAAAGGAAAGCACCCGGAGTTGTTCTTAACCTAAACAAATCTTATTACCCTTTACTGTGCAAAATCTGTGTCTATAGATTTACTAAGAGACTCGACATGACTTCCCATGATATTAAGCCATTTTTAGGTTTAAGGAGAACAACAATATTATTAATAATAATATGCAATTCACAAATTGACAAATCAAAATAAAAAAAATACTATATTTTGTCAACTGCTTGGCATGACTTTTACAAAGCTATAGAAAAGTGGCAACTTTTGCGTGACAATGTGCACCAAACCATTCCATTCCAATTAGACCACTACATTTCATGTCATTTTAACAGTGAAGTCTTCATTTTAACACATTCATAAATTGAGTCTTATGCTTTGTGCTTAGCCTACATATTACACTTGTCTTTAGGGCTTAGGCTTACACTTTTTATTGCACTTGATTTCTGTTCTTGTTGAACGAGTTAAGACTCGCAATAGCTTGAATAATGCTGGAATGCACAATGTCCAGAGCTTTCAAAATTTTGCTTGGTTTGCCCTCAATCAGTTTTAAGAACTACTTCAGATGGGGACACCAATAACTCATTAATAATTCATAGTTCAGAGGCAAACTACAAATTTTAGAGATGCCATTTCACCCGGTGAACGCCTAATGATTACACTTAGTTTCCTGGCAACAGGTAATAATCTCATATTTTATCCCTTGAAATGTCAATTTATCCAACTAAAAGTATTTGTTATGGTAATTAAACAAGATATATTAAGCTATTTAAGTGGAAATTATAAATATTGCTATTTCTAACAGCTATGTTGTACCTATTGAATCGTTTTAGGGGAATCTTTTAGTATCCTGCACTATTTGTTTCGAATTGGATGCTCAACTTTAACCTATTGATACCAAGCGTGCCGCACAAGCCCTCAAAAGTGAAGCCAAAACGTCTCGATCGCCCCCCAGAGGCCGGTCCTAGTATAGGTCATAAACCCCGCCTCCCCATGTTATTCAACGGGACGTGAGACCAACTAAACAATTAAATTACACTTCACATATCTTTTTTCCAAAGACAGTTTCTGTCATTTACTGTAGTTTTTATCACGCTGATGTAATTTCAAGTGTTTGTTTTTAAAATAAGTTTGTTTTTAGTTAGTTATTTGATGCTATAAAAACGGTGCTGTTACGTCATGATTGACAGCTGTGATTGACAGGTTCTCTGAGCGAAGTAGTTACTGAAGCACCAACGGACTTTTTTTCGGGATATTCGGAGGATTGAGGAGATTGGAGCTTTAAATTACATATCTAAATTTCTAGAATTAATTATTTCACACCGACATAATGGGTTGTTCTGCAGTAGAATGTGCTAACCGATCTGGCAGGGGCGTGTGCTTGCGATTGATTCTGCGAGAGTGAGGGCGGGGCCTTGTTTTCGCGGCTTTACTTCCTGCTCACTACTGCGCATGACTGGTCCCGAAAACGCAAGTGCGCAGACTCAAGTTCCAAGATGTCAGCGCCATATCGGGACACTGGCGGCTTCAGTTCTCTCCGATGGAAAAGAGCGAAGGGGCGTCGTCCATCTTTTTTTACAGTCTATGATTGATACGCACATCCTTTTTGAGCACAGGCCAAGAAAATGACATACCTGAACTTGAATGGTTGTATTTACTGAACCCTTTGGACTATGGACACAATTGTAGTGTCTTTTGAAAGAAGACACTTTGGGCTTTATTTCCAAAGTTTCAGAATTAATATTTGTTGTTATTTATTAAAGTTAGAGAAGCTGAAGTTTATAGTAAATGAAAATATTTTGTGCTGAACATGTTTATAATCTAAAAAAACAATAATAAAAGTGCAAAGACAACCCAGAAATACAATGTTCTCAAAGCCACAAGTCTAAAGAAGTTACGTTTCAAATTTGAAGATGATCTAAAAAAAAAATTAGGTTCCTGCAAGCCTTTTTCTAGGTAAAATCGCTGGAAGAATACAGAGTAAAATTAAGGCTCCGCCTTTCAAGACAACACAAAAGCTGACTGCACTGCTTGGCTTTTATGAATAAAACTACACCCCATTTTTAAAAATAGACTTCGAGACAGGCTTGTTTTGTTTATGAGACTCTAATATATAAGATAATATACAGTTTTACAACATGAATGCTGCTCAGATTGCATAGTTTGTTGAAGATCAATGACGAAGGGTAATTCTTTCAGGCGAGATCTCATGTAAACAATGGAGAATATATCAATATTTTCCAATATTTTCTTATCACTTTTATGGACAAAAATGTGGTGCTATTGGATGTTTTTCAATGAATGCTTGTCATGGACAATTGACCCAAGTGTGGCGAACTGAATTCATCTAACGATCATGTTTTCATAACAAAGGTATGAAGTCCTGTTTTGATATTGAATGTTTTCATTTATACTCCTGGCACAAATAACCAAATGGCTGTATCTGGAGCATTTCTATCGTGAAACAGAGATCAGATATCAATGTTGAGCCCTTAGACCTTTGAAGGATGTATAATTTGTTAACATTAATTACATTTATAGATGGTAAATTATATATTAAATGTAAGCAGAGTGACATCACTACCGCGTGCGGGGGAATTGCGTAACAACAGGTTAACTGAGCTTATTCCCAAAACATGTAGAGCCATCTACCATGTTCTCAGAGAAGACATCTAAAAGGTAGGTTATGTGATAAGATCATTGTTCGGTCATACAATGTTTTTAATTGAAATGTAAGTTATAAACATTTGCAATCTCGCTTCTTACTTTATACAACAGAATACTAAAATGGCATACGGTTAATTGGATGATCCCGACAAAACTCAAGGGTAGAAATCCCATCTTCACCAGGGGCCAAAATAAACAAATTTATTTAAATAATATGTCAGTGTCCACTCTTGTGCTTTAATTTAAGTATGTGCATCGTTACGGAGCTGTCAGGTCCAGTGGTGCTAAACAAGGTCAAAACTTTCATCACTATCTAGTTTAATAATAGTGTAATAGTGTTAGTGCTATTCTATGCACAGAGATTAATGATGCATGCTATATAAATGCATGTTATGTGATTTCATACTGTTGTCATATGGACTTCATGAGAAAGAAATGTCAGCTGTACACTTGGCGAGAAAGGACACTGTAGTTCCAAATGCTGTAACTAAATGCTTCATTCATTTGTGCTATTAACACAATTTTACAGTTCATATGTGTTTGGGAATAAAACAAAGTAATTTCACATCCAGAAATCTGCCATTTTTATATTTACAACAGCAATTTAGCATGCCTGCTGCTAGTACCTAGCTCACGCACTTTCTTTTCCATGGAGATTTCAGGGATGCTTCCCTCATCGTCATGGCGACGGTTTGTGGCCATGTCAGATTACGTCAGAGATTGTTGGTGATAAGAAAAACCATATCACACTGCTCAGACATGCCACGACCCGACAACAGACAGGCAACAATCGCCGACAGACACTGACAGGGTTAACACGCTGAGCCAACAAAACCTGACAGTCTGTCACCGTTGGTCGGTTTCTGTTGGTGCAGTGTGAACTGGCCTAAAGATGCAAGTTTATTGGATCAGTGTGAGCATGACAGTTTTGGTTCACAACTTTCTAAAAACAACTGCAAACTTTAGAATGTCGTTTTATTTCTCAACATTATAAATACAAATAACAACTTTAGAATGTTGGAAATGTTGGTGTCTGTGGGCGTTTGTTGGGGCAGTGTGAACTGGCCTTTAGATGTCTAGAATAAAATATGCAGTCCTACAAGAAAAGCATGCAAAACAAATAATCAGAAATATGTTATTGACTATGGATGACAAAAATGTTATAGCTTCTAGTCCACTCAGATGTTGAGATATTCAATGAAATAATGGGAGTGGTGCATGAACTCAAAATTAGACTAAATGTCTATGGATGAGCAAATCTGTGAGGGCTAAAATGCGTTGCAGCGCCATCAACATTTCAGAAATGCATATTGTGGTGCAAGGTGACAGATGGAAATTTTTTTTTTTTTTAAAAGTATTATCTGCCATCTAGTGGAATAAAATAAATGTTTGGAGAGAGACATTAGGACAAAAACAAACCAAAACATTTTTTTTTTATTCTACTCATCATAAAATTGTAAAAAATATACAATATTATAAATATGATTATGAATAACTGGAGTCTTTTTTTACTTAGGGGATTTCTGAAAAATTAGACCAATTTTTGTCAATTAGTCCAAAGTATGTGTTAATGGTGAGCTTTTAAATTTGAGCTTTTAAAGCTGTTTTCTTACATAAAAATAAAAATAACTAAAACACATTGATTTAATTTATTCTTAATAAAATGTATTCTTAGATTTTATTTTGTACAATACCATTTGGTATATTGAGATAATTTAGACTAATGTGGCATTCACACTAGATTTTGTTTTCATTCATCCACATGCAAACATGGGAGAGCTGGTAGACAAATGTATAGCAATGTATAAAGCAAAAAGATCTGTAATAAACAGAGAAAATAAAATACATATAAGAAACTCTAATTTTTTTCAGTTTTGCTAAAAATCTAATTTAAAGAATTCAACCCTAAATTAGGAACAAACGCTGCATGGTTTAAAGTGTTAATTAATGCAAATAATCATGCCACCTGACCATAATAAGGAATGTTAAAATTCATGTTTTTACTGGTTTCGGAAAGCAGGGGGCAGTATGTGCAACTCCAACTGAACAGGCAACTTGCAGCTTTACAAACAACAAACCATACTCACTGACAACAGACAGCACAAGATGAGGAGGTTTAAAGCTGGTGTAAAAATTGCTGTGATTTACAGGTGTGAGCTTCATTAACATTCGCACCGGCCAGTAGATGAGAGATGGAGTGCACATTAGCATTTGCCAGCAGGAGCTCATTGATCCGGCCCACCAAGGAGCAAAATGTCAGATAAAGTAAAAAATGTCAGTAATTTTATTGATTTTATTATTATTAACAGTAAAATATTGTAAAAATGCTACAGAAATAAAATGTTAATTAATTAACAAATATTAACTGTAAAATATACAGTAACATTTTTTAATATATTTTAAAAGACAATATAGTAGTTTTTACAATAAAATGATGATTTTCTTGTATAATTAATGGTAAACAGAACAAGAGAGTACATGTACTTTTTTTACAGTAAATTATTGTTAAAATTATTTTCAACATACTCTGTACATCACTATAGAGAACTTTTATCTTTTTAATAAAATCTTTACAAAAACCAAATTCTTCTAAAACTTTCCATAAATAAGGATGTTCAACTCGGTCGAAAGCTTTTTCTTGATCTAAAGAGATCAAAATAGAATTAATATTAAACATTTTGGAGACATCTATGATATCATGAATTAGACAGATGTTAATCAAAAATGGACCTCCCAGGTACACAATAGCTTTGATCTGGCTTAATTACTTCTTCCATCACTCCTGCCAATCTATTTGATTACACTTTGGAAAGCAGTTTGTATCAGTACATAAGAGTGATACTGGACACCAATTTCCGTAAAGTCTCCTTTTTTTGGTAGTAGTGAAAGGACTGCTCTTTGGCAGTTCAACGGCAGTTGCCCTCCAGCCAAACTTTCGTTAAGCACCATGAGCAAGTCTTCACCTACTACTTCCCATAAAGACTTATAAAAGTCTACAGAAAGACCATTCACACATTGTGCTTTTCTTGATTACATGTCTTGAAACGCTTTGGACAGCTCAGTTAAGCTTAAAGCTCCACTGATCTTTGCATTGGCTTCTTTAGATACCTCAGGCAGGTTTCCAAAGAAACCTCTGTCAGTATCATCCTCCAGTTTGTGGTCACTCTTATACAAATGTTCATAAAAACAAACTGTTCTCTTTCGAATTTCTTTAGGGTCTGATAATAACATCCCCGTCTCAGATTTCAAAGCACTGATAATTCTTTTCTGACCATTTTTCTTCTCCAAATTAAAGAAAAATTTAGTTGGCGCATCCAATTGATTTATATTTTGAAAACGTGACCTGACCAATGCTCCTTGTGTTTTAACACCTGTTAGGTCGGTTATCTGATTTTTCCTTGTTGAAATAGCCTATAATTATCTATCCTGACCATTTTGTTCTCTTAATTCTTGAAGTTTCACTATTTCAGCCTCTACATTTTCTAAAGATTTGTTTATCTCGACAGTGACAATTTGAGTATACTGTTGACAGATAATTTTTATCTGTACCTTCCCAAAATCCCACCACTGTTGTATTGAAACAAATGAACTTTTTGTTTCTCTAAAAATTTCCCAAAAGCACTTAAAAACAACTTTAACATTTTTATCCTCCAACAGTGAATTATTAAAGTGCCAATATGCGCTTATACTTTTACAGAATTCATTAGAAAAGAACATTGAACCATATTATGATCAGAAAATGTCACAGGCAAAATTACGCAGTTACTGAAATTAGCAAGTTGATGTTTTAGTACATCAAATCTGTCCAATCTAGCTAATGAAATGACATTATCATGGGTATCATGAAAATTCCTCCAAATATCACACAAATCAAGTCTCTTAATGACTTGAATAGGTCTCTTCCTAGAGGGTAAATGTGGTTCAATATGATTCCTGTCTACTTCTTTTTCTGTACAGTTAAAATCCCCCCTAAAAATAAATTATCTTCATCACTACAATCCTACAATGTTAACGAGAGTGTCTAAAAAACACATTCTCTCAATTGCTGAAGTTGGAACATAAACACAAATCAATACAAAAATAATATTCTCAAAACATGCTTTAACTTTTAAAAGTCTTCCACTTATAATTTCTTAAACACTATAAGAAACTGGGCTAAAATGTTTCGTGAAGAGAATTGCCACTCCTCCACTAAGTGACGTGTTATGACTTAAAACGGATATTCCTTCCCATTCTCAACCAATTTATAGTTTTTTTTCATCACTGTGAGTTTCTTGAACAAAAACAATGTCTGCTCTCACATTTACTGAAGCAAAACGTATCTCACTCATGAGGTAAAAAATAGAAAAATAATAATAAAAACCATACAACAAACTGAAAAAAACTATAATTCTCTTCATATTATAATTTTTTACCTCCATCATTGTTTAACTCTATGTTGAGTTTTCTCAGTAATTTCTTTAAACAATACACTTCTTTGTTTGAAAAGTTCCCTTCAGCCATCCAACACCTTGTTTTTTCAATAAATTGCTTTACATCAGGGAAATATTCATCTACATTCACCCCTCTCCTGTTTTTTGTCGATCTGAGAAAAGACTTGATGTCTTCCACTTCATAATTTCGATTTAAACCTTCACTTTGGGAAACAATTGTACTACAATCCGATAATTCACTGTCACTTTCTGAATCATCATTCACTCTAGTTTCATCAATGTCTGCCTTCTTCAGAGGTTTCAGATCACTAAAAACATCACATTTCTTTCTTTTTAAAGGTACCTTAATCACTGCATGTTCCACTTCTCTGTCATCGCTAAACATTCCATGGTTATCTACAATGTGTAGATCCTGTTCTTTATTTCTACTTGACTGTACATTTTCTGCTACCTCACTCGAATTATCTGCTTGTGTCAAATCATCCTCAACGGGCTCATCTCTAACTGATTTGTCAGCAGTCATCTTCTGTACTACAACTTGTTCAGTCATGTTTTTTTCAGTTTCAGACAATCCCGCCTCAGCCTGATCAGTCAGGCTGTTACACTTTACACATTTACTTGTTTTCTTATCTCCTTGTCTGGACAGTTTCAATTTAGATGTCCTATCTTTTCACAACCGAAACACTTAGTTGTCACACAAACAGCAATCAAAATCATCTACTCGAAAATTAAACGCTACATCCAACTCCGCATCATCTTTCACTATCATATAAACAAAACGTCTGAAAGAGACGACATGTATTTAAAGTGAAGATTCACATCCCATGGGTATTTTTTTTTTTAATCGGAGAGATCAATTTCCCATATCGAGAGAGAGTTTTTGAAAGAATGTCATCACTAATAAATGGTGGAACATTAGACCGTTAATTTTTTGGAAGGTAAAGAGAGTGGCAGTACTGGGGTAAAAACACCATCAATGACAATACCATTCTCTACCAATACATTTTCTTTTTCCACTGTATTCAGAAAAATCACTGTTACATTGTTCATCCTTGACACTGACAACACACAATCAAGTCAAGTCAAGTCAAGTCAATTTTATTTGTATAGCGCCTTTCACAACACACATCGTTTCAAAGCAGCTTTACAGAAGTTCAGCATTAACAGACGATAAAAATGTAATGTCTATAAAGTCGATAAATCATCATCCTTGTGCAGGGCTCCAAACTGCGACTAAAAATGGTCGCATTTGTGACCAAATAAATTTATTTGTGAGTGTAATTTCTGTCAAGGTCGCCATTGGTGACAGTAAAAGTTTACTCCCTTTTGATTTTAAAATTTGCTTTACATTTCCCGAGATACATAACAAAAGTTTATATCAAAGAAATAGCGGGGAAAACGGAGTTCATTGCAGGAACTAACAATTTCAAAAAAGAGACTGTTAGAAAACACGGTGACAGTAACAAGCATAAAAATGCACGTGATCACATAATTGCGAAGAATGCTCCACAGACTACACTGTTAGCGAGCTGCGGGACGAAAAGGAATGGATGGAGTTAAAAAAATTTAAAATATTTGGCGCCTGTTTTTCCCCCTGTAGGAGCCATTGGCTCCTTAATTGATTTTTTTTTTTTTTGTTTGGAGCCCTGTTGTGGAATTAGATAAGATATGATTCTTTATCGTGTTTAAAAATAATTAAATAATAATTGTATTAATAACCCCAGTGAGCAAGCCGAAGGCGACTGTGGCAAGGAACACAAAACTCCAAAAGATGATTGTTAATGGAGAAAAATAACCTTGGGAGAAACCAGACTCACTGTGGGGGCCAGTTCCCCTCTGGCTAACATCATGAATAATGTAAATAAGAATTATTTATAGTCAAAAAACATAATTTAAAAAATTATTAAACTTATTAAGTGCTAAGGGTCAGTATTTAGACAGTGAATGTGTTTGAACTGCAAGATTAGTGACCAGTGTCTTTGAAGTCCATCCTTGATTAAATTCCAGAAGTTCACTTAGATGCAATTGTCCTTGTTTGGCTGATGAAGGCTTTTGTTGGCAATAATTAGTCTATGTATCCCATTTTAAGATCCTTGTCCATGGTGATGGGGCATCTGAAGTCTCCGTGAGAGGCTGGATACAAACTGGAGCTGACGAACGCTATTTACCTCGGGACTGGCGTCCCGAGATAACAGCAGAAAAGCAGATGGGAAATAATTAGCATAGCTGATGTTCATAATATTAATGCATTATAACTGATTCAGCAGTAGTATAAAAAGTTAGCATTATGTGAATGCTTGGTTAAAGAGATGTGTCTTTAATCTAGTTTTAAACTGGGACAGCGAGTCTGAGCCTCGAACAATATCGGGAAGGCTATTCCAGAGTTTAGGAGCTAAATGTGAGAACGCCCTCCCTCCATTAGTGGACTTAGATATCCTAGGTATGACCAGAAGCCTCGAATTTAGTGATCTTAAAGAGCGCGATGGATTGTATGGCGATAGAAGATCCGTTAAATACACCGGAGATAAACCATTTAGGGCTTTATAGGTCAGTAGTAATACTTTGTAATTGATACGGAACTTAATTGGTAGCCAGTGTAGAGATGATAAAATCGGTGTTATATGATCATATTTTCTTGACCTAGTAAGAACTCTAGCGGCTGCATTTTGGACTAACTGTAGCTTGTTTATTGAGGATGCAGGGCAACCAGCTAATAAAGCATTACAGTAATCTAGTCTCGAGGTCATGAATGCATGAACTAACTTTTCTGCATCAGAAACAGATAGCATGTTACGTAGCTTAGCAATGTTTCTAAGGTGGAAAAAGGCTGTTCTCGTAACAGATGAAATATGATTTTCGAAAGTCAAGTTGCGGTCTAGTATAACACCCAGGTCTTTTACTGTAGTGGATAATGTAACAGGACATCCTTCTAAATTAAAGTTGTATTGTAAGGGATTTTGTGGGTAGTTTTTTGGACCAATAAGTAATACCTCCGTTTTATCGGAATTTAATAACAGGAAATTACGCGTCATCCAACATTTTATATCTTTAAGACACTCTGTCAAGTTAGATAAGTTAATGTTTTCATCTGGTCGTGATGAGATATATAATTGAGTGTCATCAGCATAACAGTGGAAATTAATTCCATGTTTTCTTATAATTTTACCAAGTGGTAGCATATATATTGAGAATAATAGAGGGCCTAACACAGATCCTTGTGGCACTCCATAGTCTACTGACGTTATTTTTGATTTTTCCCCATTTAAACAGACAAAATGGTAACGGTCTGATAAGTACGATCTAAACCAGCTTAATGCCTGTCCCTGAACACCAGTGTAGTTTTGTAGTCGATCCAAGAGTATTTTATGATCTATAGTGTCGAACGCAGCGCTAAGATCGAGTAGAACTAATATTGAGATGCAGCCTTGGTCAGAAGCTAAAAGTAAATCATTTGTAATTTTAACTAGCGCAGTTTCTGTGCTATGATGCGGTCTGAATCCTGACTGAAATTTTTCATAGATATCATTTTCTTGCAAGAAAGAGCACAATTGAGCGGACACAACTTTTTCTAATATTTTAGACATAAATGGAAGATTTGAGATGGGTCTGTAATTTGCTAGGTTATTTGGATCTAATTGTGGTCAATCATATCCAACCACTTCACCCACAGCTAAACAACAGTCTTCCACATTTGCTGTGTACGCCACTTTCACTCAGTTGCACCCTGAAAGGCTACTCAGTACCGGTATTCCCGCAGCTGCCATGCTTCTTTAAAGAAGCGGCTAGCACACAGCCCACACAAAACAACCCTCCTAACTATCACTTATCTTTTCACACAACAATATTTAGAAAAGAAAGAAAGATTTTAGAAATCCAAGTTACTCACACGAACTCCAAACACATTCACACTTACCACGCTCCACTCGCTCAACAGACACTCACGCATCCACAAGAGAGAGGGAGAGAGAGAGAGAGAGAGAGCGAGAGAGAGAGAGAGACCCACCCACACCCGCTGTGTTTGTGTTTAAATGTGTTTGTTATGTTCAGTTCTTTTATGTCATTGTGTTTTATGTCATGTTCTGCCGGTTCCCGCCTCCTCATTGCCCATCTTTTACCCGTTATAGTTGCCTTTTCTGCTGGCTGAGAAATGTTGAGGTTCCCCAGTGGATGACCAGCCCTTTCAACTGACAAGCACTACATTGTGCTAATTTAACATCTTGTAAGGCAATTGACAACATTATCACAAGATCACCATTTTGGTAAGAAATTAGAAAACACCAACATCAAATGAAAACGGAAACATCAAATGTGACTTTAAAAAGCTCTAATTAATAAACTGACACTGACAAATAAATCTTGCTAACTTGAATAAAATTATCTAGACAAATCTAATACTGTAAGAGTAATTAGTACACTTATGGCACTTTTCCACTGCACGTTACGGTTCGACTCGCCTCAACTCTACTCTACTCGCTTTACTTTTCTGAGCGTGCATTTCCACTGCAGTATAGTGTCACCTCAACGTGGGTGGGATTATAGGCTGATCGTCATAGTTGCGCCGCCTCTACTGCTATTACATCATCTTAAACACAACACAAACTGGACAAAACAATAACACAACTGCTAGCTGTTAGCTACTAGCTCATTGTGCTGTAAGAAACAGTTGTTGCATGGTGATTTTACACAAGCATAACAGTTAAATTGATCTGGTTGTTTTAGAAGCAAGCTTTCCAGTAGCTGGTCAAGTAAATAAAGTGAAGCTTTCAAGCAGAGTATAGAGTCAACGTAACAAAACGTACCATCCTCCATCGTGGATCAACGTCAGCAGTCCAGGGCAATCTCCCTCCCATTGCTCGCCGATTTAAATATTGTCCATTTGGTTGAACCACTTCCACACTTATCGTTTCACTCATCGCTAATGAGTGGACCGTCTGCACCTCGTTTATTGACCACTTCGTGGTTTTGCACACAGCCATTTCTTTTTTCACAATCCAAAAGTCATGTGAACAAATGATACTGTTATCGCTGTTACTAACTTTAAAACTAGCTGGTTGATGTCACGTGTCAGTGTAATAGTACACTGGGGCAGTGGCATAGTAATAATAATAATAATAATAATATATTATAAAAGTACTATATAGTAATATATCTCAATCATGCACCTTGAACTTTTAAACCTTCACACTTTTATTTTGACATTCTGAACTCTCCAGGAAGTCCTGTGTGTGTGTGTGTGTGTGTGTGTGTGTGTGTGTGTGTGTTTATAGGCAAGTTCATAGTAGTCTAATTTGCTTCTTATTCAAATTATGCACCTTATATAAAATGCACTTCCGGTGCTGTTCTAAATGCATATTATAAGTGAACCGAACTTTTGAGCATCTACATCTGAGATGTTGTTTGTGAGTAGTGCTCAAATATTGTGCAATGCATGAAGGCTAAAAATAGCCGCGAGTGTGTGTAAACAGAGCAACGCCATTCACTAATGCGCTGGAGCTGCATGTGCATTTTAAACATTTACTTATTAAACAGCCTTTTGTGATTCACAGAACTATCGCACATCTTCAAGTGGCTTTGAATAAAATGCACGAGTCATGTCATTTTTTTTAACTTGACAGTAACGAATATGATTAACACACAGTATCGGATTTGAATCGGGCTCGTCGGACCGATACCTGATCCATCCAAAAACGTCAGTATCTGAGCCGATACCGATCCAGGTGAGTAAATAAGAGAATTTAAATTTTTTGGTGAACTATACCTTTTTAAGGGGCCCTATGTAAAATTTATGTTGGAGCCCCTTCAATCCCCTCACAATTTGAATTGCTGAAATAAATGTTCTTATTATTTTTATCATTTGCTGTGGTATGGCATGCAACAAAGGGTTAGCTCATTCCAATAATCACTTAATCGCTTAACCTGCTTCAAACGTTACTCTTTCGTTTCTTTCAAAGATTCAATGCCATAAAATGCATGGTTTGTCAAATCTAATAACACATAAAATACTTTGACTAGGTCTTCTTCAGAGGTGCTCAATGTAGCAGCCTGGTGACTTCTAAATTAACCTTTGTTACCTGATAAACTGATACATTCTGTGCACCCCTGTCTCACAGCCATCAAGAATGGATTTTCTTCTAGCTCTTGCCATTTTTCCTGCAATATGCATCATGCTTTCTGACATTCTTTGTGGGAAATCAGTGTGTTGTCACGATGACAAGCGCTATGTTCAAAGAATCGTGTGCCAAGGTCGAACCTTTCGACGGACTAGTCACATCAGGCTATGGCACACTCATATCACATGCACGAATGGTCAAAACACGTTATCGGTTTGCGAATAAACCGTTTATATCACCATAAAGCGCATATTAACTAATGCAAAACTCTAGAACTCCTGAAAGAGATTCGGTTCACTTCTGCAGCCCGTGAGAAGAAATCGTCATGCGTTCTTGCAACAAAGTTTCTCGACTTTTGTGTTCATGTTGCCACTCTTACCGTCCTGCTCGTGTCAGGGTGTGTTGTCCTGTTGGTGCTGAATTGGTTAAAACAGCTGAACTGAGACAACTAGCAGCCTCTCTGCGGTCTGTTCGAGTATAATCCTGTCGTAAAGACTCACTGCAATACTTTTATCGCACTCGTCGGCTGCTTGGGAGATTGTCAAGTTGGTGGGCTCCGAAAGTACAACTTTGGCAAAAGGCAAAATGTCATGTCAGATTCTGGCGTCGGGTGCTCTGTCATTGGAGAACAACTCATAAGCTTTTTTAACTATGCAGTAACGTGACCCTCCCCCGAGTCCTGACAGACATTTACATAACACGTGGAGCTCTTGTAAAGGGGTCTCGTTTGGGGGGCTTCGCCGTCGCTGCCCCTAAAAAAAACTCGACTTATAAAGTAAACGTTTGCTAAATTAATCAGTCGCCTTTTTACATACATACAAGTTTGTGCGTGTTTGCAACACCTAATCCGTCTGAACCGAAAGAGTCTCGAGACACCTGGGTTCCAGCCTTTTTTCTTTTCTTATTTTTACCACCCTCACGCATTCGGAATGAACGGCCCCTTAAGCATTGCTGCGCATGGCTTCTTAGCTCCACCTTGTGCCACGCCTCTTGTTTATATTTTGGAAAAGTGCGCTGTTCATCACGTGCGTTGAAAATTTGCAGGTTTATAGAAAAGGCAGTTGGTAAATAAAGGTACTTAATGTGCCACAATAGCAAAGGCTCCGTGGTGATGGCAGCTATAATTTGTGTGAGTAGGATTTAAATTACATGCGTTACATAACACTACTCGTTTTTGCAAAGAGTCCATTGCGCTTTGTGGACACATGAGGATGCTCACCCAATCATGAGCTTGGCCCACCTTGGCAACCACAGTCCCACCTACCCCTCCAACTGTTTGGCCCACCCGGAGGGTCCTATGGCCCACTTTACAGCTGAAGCCGTGCCTGCGCCATGATTGTATGCAACAAGTATTTTTTTCATACAATGACAGTAAATCGTGACTGACGCTGTCAGTTACTAACTTTCTGCCTTCAACATCTCCTTTTGTGTTTCAAAGAAAGCCATGTATGTTTGGAACACATGTGAGTCAGTAAATGACAACTAAACTGTTGGGCGAACTATCCTTTTAAATTAAAGCTCATTTTAGCCAGTTCTTTTTTCTGATTATGTAAGTAACATAATCAATTAAAAGTTTTGCATGATGAAAAAGCACACCATAATCAGCGGAATTTAATTTACTAACAATGAGAAAAGGATGACTTTAAAAATGCAGAAAACAATGCATTTGCTAATACAAGCATTGCGGTAAATAATCAATCCACCATATTAAGGCTTACGTTTTAAACCAAACAAAATGAGACAAGACAATTAAGTCCTTTGCAGATAATATCCCTCTTATAGTATTGAGTGATGACAGCATGCACCACAGAAATCAACCAAGACATTTACAAGTACAGGGCAAATAGCTTAAACACGGAGGTAACAGCATTTCTGCATACTTGTTAGTGACAGAGTAGGAAACGTAAAAATTAAGAGGTAGAAGAATGACAGATCAAGTCAAACTAGCCTAACCTGAACATACTGAAACATCAGGTGACAGTTCTTCCGCCTAAGAGAGTAGCTCTGTGAGTGTTGGTGACTACATAGATATTTTTATAAATAAATGTCTCAGTGCACTTATTTCATTTGTTTTATTTCACAATCTAGGCTAGGCCTGTCAAAGAGTCTTAACTCTTATCTGCTAGAAGGTATGTTGCATTTATTGTGCATTTCTCAAAGGCATGTCAAAGGCATGTAGTCACCAGGGAGTACATTTACACAATTCCACCCAGGTTTCTATGCCCTGCATTTCCTGAAACTCAGAAGAGACGGAGAGAAAGAGAGAGAGAGAGTAGGAGGAAGAGAGGAAGTCCAGGTTGCTTCAAGTTATAAAGATCAGCTTGTTTTTCTTGTTCTTGCATTTCTCTATTAGGTGTAAACAGAAGATATGACAGAAGGAGGTGCACACATCTGATACACGGTAAGACTCTAAATGTTTAATGTTATGAAAAATGAATTTTTCTATACTGATCATTTGTATTCATATTAGGAATTAGGCAACAGGTGAATTAGATTATTTTATAATCAGTTGTGATGCACATCAGTAATGCATCACTGCTTTCCCTGTATCGAAAATTATTCACCATCTAGGGTTTAGCTTAGTTAACCTATACCAACATTTAATGGACTGTTATCTTTAAAGCAAGGCTTGTATTTTGTGTCTGACTCTACTTTAAAAGTATAATATACTATCACGTGAATGTGTGAATGAAAACAAAATATAGAAGAAATCTCTGCTTGTAATAGCAGCTGTTTGAAAACCTTCGCATAGATGCTGCCACTCCTCCGGTCATTGCACTGATTTAACAGAGGCAATAGCTGTACTGCAGAAGGCCCTAGTTTTTTAAATATTCATTGGATTGGAAAAGAGTGATTTTGTTTCTTCTGTTTTTCCAATGGGGTTCAATTTCAGACTTTTAGCAGAGTTGATTTTTTACTTGAAATTTTCAAGTCAAATTTGTTGAGTTGCAAATGTTCTCATGAAAATCTCCTTATTTGAAAACTTTAATTGACATATTTAACCGGGGATCAACTGGCTTACGAACATCTTTATTTGGGCTAATTGGATGGTCACTAATATGACTGAATGAAGCTGATGAAGTTGATGTTGAGTAATGTATTTGTAATGGAATGTCAACCCTCTTTATCCCAGATTTTTAAATGACTAATGATTGAAACTCTCAAGAAATCCTACCAAGACCAGATTTATAAAAGCCATTCATTCACTTTGTTTGGTTCAATGCATGGTTAAAGTAGAAGAAAAACTCTTTCTCTCACAATCTTAACAGGTGTGTCTTGATTAAAGGGAGTTGTGGCCACCTGAGTCCTAAGGCTTATTTTATTAAACCGTGGAATTAGATTCTCTCACTCTTCTTGGTATTTTCTTCTCACTCTGTGTTTGGCATTTATCATTATAATGTATGCCTGAGATATGTAAAGGATAATGTAGTGCCAACCATACATAACTACAACATGAATGGGAAGTGTCACAATTAGAATCAAGTTGTTTAGAGAGCCATTGGAAATATATATTGTACAGTATATTCTGCCAAATAATCATCCACCTAATAATCCACTTTGATAATTGGGTGGTGTTAACTACATGTTGCAGGTATGATCCCACATAAAGTGATGACCCAGGAACTGGAGAGATACTCCAGTTCTTCTCCAACATTGTTATGGCCAAGAGCAAGGCCCTTAACCCTAAATTGGGGACTGTTAACTTCATTTGGATCAGAAATGATTTACTAAATGCTGCTACATTGAGCACCTCTGAGGAGCAAATGAAGTTAATTGAAATACTCATACATGATTTATTCTCCTAAATACATACAAAAAGAATCATACACATACACATGTATTCGCTTTGTCTATGGTTTGTCT
This sequence comes from Moxostoma hubbsi, assembly GCA_032164185.1. Taxonomy (NCBI): domain Eukaryota; kingdom Metazoa; phylum Chordata; class Actinopteri; order Cypriniformes; family Catostomidae; genus Moxostoma; species Moxostoma hubbsi. Next base: position 27,441,471 of record JAVLUX010000024.1, read on the forward strand.
TCTTGTAATTGTGACTCACCAGTGTACATTTGATCTGAATTGACCCTAGCTTTGGCTTTTCCACAGAATGAAAGCCTTAATGGTGTTCTAAAGAGCCTTTAGTATGCAAGGTTCAAATGTGAGCAATGCTGAGGCCTCCAAAATTAATTTACTGTTCAGATATTTAATGTTGATTAATAAATACAACATAAGGACTGGGTAAAGCTGTCTGACTGTAGACTGGGGTGAGACAGTGCAGTAAAGGCAGAGTTTTTTGTTGAAGTCCATTACCATGTTTTATTATCTGAATGATGACAGCCAGTGCTCCTGCTTTGAGTGGCGGTGATTATTGCTGTTTGGTTTGATTGGGCCAAATCTGGTTTGTTTAGAATATCTACAGTTGCAATGTTGTAAAACAATAACCATATCTATGTCCCCCTTTTCCTTTTTATTATTTCACTCTCTTAGATGGCGGCTCCTGCAGTTATCCCCAGAAAACACTCAAAGTTGCTCAAAGTTGTGGTGCCTCCAAATGAAAAAACTGCCAACCTAATTCCCATAGGTAAATATGTATATATTCCCATAGGTGTGTGTCAATGTATGTCTGTTTGAGAACATATAAAGGCCTACCTTATGACAATACATAATCATGACAAAATGCAGTATGAACATATATAAAATATACCTCTCTTCTTCATTGTACATTGTGCAGTAAATGGAGAATATAGAGTGACAGATACACACCTGATCCACAGAGAGAGAGAAGTTGTAAGTGTGACTATTGCATGATATATTGACTGTTGGCTGGAGTATGGAATATGTTTAGACTGTAATAATTGACCAGAATTGTGGTATTTTACGTGTCTTTCTATGTCAGGAATTGGTGAATCACTGTTTTGCTGATGTGGAGCATTTTATGGCACGTCTGCAGCAGACGGCAGAGGCTCGGAGCACTCTAGAACAACGGAGCAAGAAAAAGAGTCGCAAAAAGGGCAACAAGAAAAAGAAAGAGCCAGATGGTGAGATAGCTGTCCTTAATAGCATGCCATTGATCATAGATACATACGTCACAAGCCTGGCCAAGAGCTTCAGAAATATCTTTTAAAAAAACTTAAACTGTTATTCTAGTCCTGTAATTTGATTAGACAAGTGGTGATCCTCCAAGATGAGTCGTGATATTTAGTATAACAGCTCTATTTGCGTTGCTGCGTTGATTTTTGTTGTTGTTGATGGAACAACTATGAACAAAACAACTATTTAAAAACGTATTACAAAAAATTACAAATCTGTGTTTGTAGATGACCTTCTCACACAAAAGGCAGCCCCGCCATCGGAACAAGATTTTGTGGATATTTTTCAGAAGATTAAATATTCTTTTTGTCTATTGGTAAGGTGAATACTTTTGACAATCACATAAATCTTGCCTTTTTATATAATGACTTTTCTTTTTATAGCTGTCTGTCCACCTTTCACTGTTTCTTCTATTTCTTCATCTCCCTGTTTGCATGCTTGAACAATATATGTGTTTGTTGTAGGACCGGCTGAAGACAGAAATCTCAGAGCCCACCTCAGAAGAGCTCTTGCACCATGTCTTCATCCCTTTGAACTTGGTAAGAGTATTGCACACAGTACACACAAAAACAAAAAACACATGCACACACATACAGCATTCAGAGAAATGCAAAATCGCACACACACAGAGATGCACATACATTCACATGCAACTAAAAATGTATCAGTCACCTAACTTTGTGATTGATAACATAGGTTGAACATTGAACAATTTAGAGGAAAACACAGAAAGTTTCCACAATTTTGTAAGCACCTTATGGTTTATTTTGTTTGATGTTGTGTTCACCAGATGGTGAAGACCACAGGTGGTCCTGAGTTGGCAGCAACGGTCTCCAGTCCTGCTCTGACCAGTGGAGCGATATTACTGTTACAGCAGAACCTTAAAGAGGAAGAGAAATCTCTCTGGGCCTCACTTGGGTCTAACTGGAACCTGCCATAGTCAGTAATATATCTAAATCATCAATTCTATTAGTGGACATAATTATAATTCTAGAAAACATGCCCAAGTAAATTGGCAATTCCGTTTAATGCCTCTGGTTTTACAGAAATGCAGAACATTTCTTGCACACTTTATCTTAAAAGCAATCCTCAGATCTATGACCTTTATTACAACATTAAAAGAATAGTATGATTACTATCAATTCTGTTGTCATTTACTTCCTCCATGTTGTTCCAAACATGTATGACTTTCTTTCTTCAATGGAACACAAAAGATGTTAGGCAGAATATTAGCTTCAGTCATCATTCACTTTAATTGTTTAGAAAATACATGCAAAGTGATTGGTGACAGAGACTAACATTTTGCCTAACATTTTCTTTTGTGTTTCACTGGAGAAAGAAAGTCAAATGGGTGACATGAGTGTGACTAAATTATTAAAACAATTTCATATTTCCTTTAAAGTGCACTCAGTATTTTTTCCCCATGAAAAAAGTTTTAATCCTAAAGAAATTAATTATAATTTTGAAACATATGTATAAAATCATGACCACTCATGTGAGATGAGGACTCTAGTCATATCAGTATTTTTATAAAAGCTGTTTTTATTCTACATGGGGCAGGGGCACTCTCATGGGGCTGCCATTTTAGAATCACATGACCTACTACTCGCTTAATCTCAGTAACCGTCTTGTTATTGGATATTTTCACTCTTGGATTAAATTAATCATGGCTGATTGTAAATAGTGAAAATCTCCAATGGCATCTATAACTGAAAACTACTGATTTTGAAAGATGCTGCATCCACACCACTACGTGTCACTGTAAGTCCACAATGACACAAGCAAAAATGTACTGAGTGCACCTTTAAATAAAGAGCATTGTAACAGTTAGTTACTGGGTGCACATTTAACATTCTCCATTCACCCTTCATAAATCCTGAAAACAAAACTAAACCATTACAATAACAAATTTATTAAGAGTAGATTAAAGTCTAAATTAGTCTGAGGAAATCTAGAACTATTTCAAATGGGCACTGGTATGTAGAGGTTTAACCCCTGTGTGTTTTTGTATGTGTGTCAGCTCTCAACTCAGTGGCAATGTGCCTCAATACATACCTGTCTTTCTGGATGGTTGGCAGCCTGAGGCATTAGATGCCTATGGACAACCAATCATGGATCCTATAGAGTCACAGCACAAACATGAAGCTCTTAAAAAGGTATGAGACATCACCTCAAACACACAGAGATAGATGCAAACACAAAACAATTCACTTTCACCTTTTCACCCTTCTCTTTCCACATGTAATGGATCAGGCACAAGGAACAATCCAGCAGGAATATGAAGGGTTTGTATTGACCCCTCACCCTATTTGTGTCTATAATGCCTTTGTGTGGCACTTTGTCTCATTGTATATGTGTTATGATGTAGGTTGCAAGACTCTATGTCTCCTCGAACAGAAAGGATGTACCGCTGCAGTTATGACTTTGTGGCACGGAACAATAGTGAGCTCTCAGTACTACATGGAGAAAACTTGGAGGTACCTCGCACACACACATTTGGAAATTTAATTGTACCCCAGATTGGTCTGTAAAAGTGGTTCCAAAATGGTAGGTTGCAGTCTGTTCAGATAGGGCTGTGAACAGCAGGGAAAAATAATAAGAAAAAAATAAGAAAATGTGTGCACTCTGAAAATGTCTTTTAAAAAAAAAAGAAGGATTTTTCTATTTAGCAGCTGGCAACTTTTCAGACAAAAGCCTTCCTCAGTGTGCCAACTCACATCTTATTTGGTCTTCTTATAGATAACCTGTGAGTACAAACAATGTCCAATCAATGACATGTGCAAAATAATAATATAACAACAATAGGAGCAATATGACATCATATAATGCCATTCATTAAGTAAGCAATAATAAACCATTTTAAATGCACAACATGGAGGCAAAGAACTGGAAGGTGGTTACCTCCGCGAAGTGCATTTAAAATAATTTAACACACACCTAGCTGTGGATTATCCCGTTCATACCTTGCCAGAATTATTTTTTTTAACTGGAAGAATAAAATATACCGGTTATTTTAATTTAAGTGTCATTAGATCGAGTATTAGAACAGACCATGTCATAATCAGTATTGTCATCTAGATAAACTAAATTAATTTAAATATGGACAAAATTCAAGAGATATTTAAAAGCCAATTACTTATATTATATGAGTACTACTGCATGAACTATGTGTACTAAGTACTAAACTAAAGATAATGCGTTTTCCTATTCAGCATGTTGCGTTAATAATTGTGGATAATTTTGGATCGAAGCAGTTCATGGTAATATTTATAAATTTCATTGTTTGATTTTAAGGACACATGTTTTACTATAAACAATTTTAGTACTTTGTTGTGTCACCACTTGATGTTCGATGTAAAATCTGGTTCCTGGTGCAAAACCAGTTGGGAACGACTAGTCATTATGATGCACAAAAAAAGTGTTGATTGATTTTCTGTTGCACATACACCCAGATTCTAAACTATCTGCAAATTTCTCCTTATTTTTACTCACTCTGCCTCTCATTCAGGTGTTAGAGTCATCTAAGCGATGGTGGAAATGTCGGAATGAATACGACCAAATTGGTTTCGTTCCACATAATATCCTTGAGCCGATCAATCACACAGAGGTTGACTCTTCTAATATAGTAATGCGCCATCAGTCTATGGTAAAATCCTTCTCTCTCTCACACACACACACATAGAAACACATAACACACACACGCATGCTCACTCACAAATTTGTTAAAGTCAAGTCATTTTTATTTGTATAATGTTTTTCACAACACACATCGTTTCAAAGCAGCTTTACAGAAAATTGTGTATTAACATAAAATGAAACTGGAATATTTATTCCTTTCATATTTTTGTAGAAAGCTCCCATCTCTCCTCCGAGAGGTGGGCGATTCTCCTATGCTGCACCACATTCCTCGAGTGAAAATGAAAACCGCCTTGATCCCCGCCCCCACAGTATGCCACCAATTAGTGAAGATGGAGACAGAAGAGGTATTTATTACTTCCTTACTTATTAAGGTGTCATTTCTCATCACTTCTTACCAGATGCCTTTTATTCAAAGTATGATTCAAAAACAGTGCTTCTGGAGCACTTATGCACTATGATCAAGGTTATAGAGTGGGATGGTGACTCATTATCTCATTTAAGTATTGTATGCAAACAAATACACATCACTGCATATTGTCATCAATGAAAAAAATAATACATTCTACAGTCAAACACGTAGACTAGGCAAGTTCCAGGTCTCTCGCAGAACTCCATGGTCTATTTCTTCTCAGATAATAAAATAATTTTAACTAAATGGTTCACGTCCATTTTTTACTTATTTGGTCAGCCGGTCATTTTCACAAAATAAAAACATCATTTATTTTTCAATAATAATGGTTGACTGTACTTTATACCTTACAATTATGTCATACAATTCTCAGGGGATATCATATATGTCAATTCATATATTAGAAAAACACAATTCTAATTTGAATTCTAACTCTAATATTGATTTGTGTTAACAGTAATAATGATGAACGATGAACTTGTGCAGCGATTGGCCAAGGGCAGAACAGCATCAACACGCCCAGTGGTAATTAATAAAACAAATGATACAACCACACCGCTGGACTACCACTCTCCTCCAGTTGAGGTTCAGGAGTGGCTCAAGGCCAAAGGCTTCAATGATTTGTGAGTGATCAAAGAAATTAAATTCTGTCATAATTTACTCACCCTCGTGTTGTTTCCTTTGACTTCATTTCTTCTGTAGAACACAAAAGAATATAAGTAGAATGTTAGCCTCAGTCACCATTCACTTTCCATGTATGGTAAAAAAGATGCCTAGTGACTCAGACCAACATTCTGCCATATATCTCCTTTTTTGTGTTTGGAACAAAATTAGGGTGACAGAATGTTCATATTTGGATGAACTACTCCTTTAATTTTTTTTCTTCTCTGTGTCAGCACTGTGCAAAGTCTGGGTGTCCTAACAGGAGCTCAGCTCTTTTCTCTGAATAAAGAGGAGCTGCGTTCTGTTTCTCCCGAGGAGGGCAGTAGAGTCTACAGCCAGATCATGGTGCAGAAAGCCCTGCTGGAGGTAAATTCCTCACTCACAGAAGCATTCTCACAGAATTCTTCTTATACTTCCCCATATATCATCACCTGAAATTCTGATTTCCCCCTTAAGCAGTTTCAGCTGTCACGGCCCCAATAAAAAAAAGAACACTCTGTTAATCTGCTGGGGTTGTTTGGCCTACAGCATAAATATGAGCCCATTTTCATTCAATGCTGTTTGAACTTTGGATTCATATTTATGTAATTATAGCAGTACTGACATGTTTTTTAAAGCAGTTTGTTATGTCTGTTGTGGTTGAGTTGAACTGCCCTCAATAATGGCTCTCCCAGTTGTTGTGATTGATGAATAACGACTTATCCTGTATAATTTTATAGAGATTGCTGAGGTGGTTTTTCATTTGTATGTCAGGTAACAAACCTTGGAATAAACAGATTTAAGCAATTTATTCTTATTGGTTAACAATTGTCTCCAACTGAGTATATCCAGTCAGGTTTCATAAGCAACCAATTGGCCAGGTTGCCAGGGTAGGTAGAGTCACGTTTGGTTAACCTCTTCGTTGTCGTTATAATGTGGTTCTCCCTCTCGGTGGGGCACGTGGCGAGTTGTGCGTGGATGTTGCAGAGAATAGCGTGAAGCCTCCACACCCGCTACATCTCTGCGGTAACGCGTTCAACAAGTGAAGCGATTAAAATGTGCTGGTTGATGGTTTCAGACGTGGAGGCAAACAGAGATTTATCCTACGCCACCTTGATTTAGGCAAGTCACTACGCCACCATGAGGACTTGAGGACATGAGGACATTGGGAATTGGACATTCCAAATTGGGGAGAAAAGGGGAGAATATCAAAAAACAAAACAATTGTCTCCAATTAGACAAAAGCCAGAGATTTGAATATGTCCCCTTGTGGAAGATCCCTTTGTGCATCATAGGAATCAGTACCAGTAGTTAAAGGAATTAAAGGAATATTCTGGGTTCAATACAAGTTAAGCTCAATCGACAGCAATTTTAAAATTTTATTTATTATTATAATTTTTTTGATCTCCTTTTCTCCCTAATTTGGAATGCCCAATTCCCACTACTTAGTAGGTCCTTGTGGTGGCGCAGTTACTCACCTCAATCTGGGTGGTGGAGGACAAGTCTCAGTTGCCTCTGCTTCTGAGACAGTCAATCCGTGCATCTTATCACGTGGCTCGCTGTGGATTACACTGCAGAGACTCCACATGTGGAGGCTCATGCTACTCTCTGCAATCTATGCACAAATTACCATGTGCCCCGTTGAGAATGAGAACCACTAATCATGAACACAAGAAGGTTACCCCATGTGACTCTACCCTCCCTAGCAACAGGGCCAATTTGGTTGCTTAGGAGACCTGGCTGGAGTCACTCCGCACACCCTGGATTCAAACTCGCGACTCCAGGGGTGGTAGTCAGCATCAATACTCGCTGAGCTACCCAGGCCCCCCAATCAACAGCATTTGTGGCATATGTTGATTACCACAAAAAAAATCCTAATTAATGTAAAAAATCTGGGTTACAGTAATGCACTTACAAAGGAAATTAATGGGGCCACCCTGTAAACATTGAAATTCTCACAAGACGTAAACAATGTGCATTAACCTGATTTATTGTTACAAAAATCACTTACTAAATTTTTCAGTGTAAAATTATATCAAATTTTACAACTTCATTGCCATGACGACATAATGCTATAAACCCTAAAATGACAATTTAACTGTTTAAAATGACAACTTTTTTAAACTGCTAAAAAGTTAGTTCAGTTAACATGCCACATGTTGATTCTCTTCACATCTGCGTTCTCATCCCTCTGTTTCAGGATGTGCGGAAGGCCACTGAGTTGGAGGCCATCATGAACAAACAGAAGATGAAAGCTGATTTGAAAGCAGATGGTGGACACTTTTAATCAAACTCATGTTCTCTCGATCACTCTCACCCATTCAAACAAGCATTTATGTTACTGCTTTTACAGACAGGTGTTGCATGAATCAAAATATTGTTAACCATAATGATCTCTGTTGTTTATATGTAATTGATAGAATATAAGTTTCATCATTACTGCTTAACCTAACATATAGACAACAAGCCCTGTATATTCCTTTATGTATTGTAGATTAATTATTAATAAAAATAAATAACACTGGTTTTCATATTGTAATTGTATCAATTTTAAAAAGTCATGCAGAGATCTTTAATCAACTTTTATAGAATGATTGTATTTGATTGCAACTGATAATGACTTCTAAAAAGATACATAGGCCTATATTTGGTGTAGTCATAGTCCATGGCTGCAGTATGTATACTATACATGGCATTCTATGTGGATAAAATACCCAATGTGCAGCATACAACAAAGAAGCTCTAGTAAACAATCAGAGCACACTGCACCTCACTATATCCCACAATGCAATGTACATCCATTTTCAGTATGGTGAGTGAACTGGAAGCAATATAAACTATGATATTTAACATCTATGTTTTAAATTATTTTTTTTATTACACAAAGTTAGATTCAAATGCAAAAAGTAAATTTTTTTTATTTTTTTTTAAATAACCAAACAAATAAAAATGTATTTCCAAGATGATAACTGGACACCACTCAGGTCATGTGACATCAGTGTAACATACTACTATGGTTTGCACTACATTCACATACTATGCAAAATGAGTAGAGTACAATGGGGCTAAAAGCCCCACTGGGTAGGAGGCACTTTTGATTTTTTTTCTCCCAAAACCCTACACAGCCACAAAAACTACCACAATGCTTTCCTTAAGGAATAGTTCACCCAAAAATATTGCAATGTCTAAAGGTTGAATTTGAGGTAATTTGATCTAATATTTAATCATTTTTTTAATGTTGCAAAATTATTATTGTGTTTATTTTGAGCCAAAATACATTTGTCAATTTTTTGCTTTGTTAAAGGTGATAAAATCAAAAGTTTTATTTTAATAACTGTCTACTAAGTGAAAGGATAGTATTTGGGGCGAAAAGACAAAATATTTTATGATGACACTTTTTTTCAAAGTAGGCCTAGTCTCATATTGACAGATCCAATCACAACAGAGATTAATCTGTTTAGAGAATACGTGAGATGTTATGAAATGTAATTGAAATAATCAGAAAATGGTTAACAGTTTTCTGAAGTGGTTACTTTGAATAAGCATTATCTTAATTTGTCACTCAAATAAGCATCTTGCGGCCTCAAAAATATTTGCCTAAGTTAGCAAATTTTGCCTATAACTATCGTCCCTATATTCACATGATATCACTAGAACCCCACTTACACACACTGGTGGCCAAAAGTTTGGAATAATGTACAGATTTGGCTCTTATGGAAAGAAATTGGTACTTTTATTCACCAAAGTGGCATTCATCTGATCACAATGTAAAGTCAGGACATTAATAACATGAACAATTACTATTACAATTTGAAAAAAAATTTAAAACTATTATTAAACTATTTCAAGGAGTTCTCACCTAAAAATCCTCCACATGCATCATTGACAGCTTTGCAGATCTTTGGCATTCCAGCTGTCAGTTTGTTCAGATACTCAGGTGACATTTCACCCCACACTTCCTGTAGCACTTGCCATAGATGTGGCTGTCTTGTCGGGCAATTATCACACACCTACAGTCTAGCTGATCCCACAAAACCTCAATGGTGTTAAGATCCATAACACGCTTTTCCAATTATCTGTTGTCCAATGTCTGTTTCTTTGACCACTCTAACATTTTTTTTTTTTTTTTCTGTTTCAAAAGTGGCTTTTTCCTTGCAATTCTTCCCATAAGGCCTGCACCTCTGAGTCTTCTCTCTGTTGTACATGAAACTGGTGTTGAGCGGGTAGAATTCAATGAAGCTGTCAGCTGAGGACATGTGAGGCATCTAATTCTCAAACTAGAGACTCTGATGTACTTATCCTCTTGTTTAGTTGTACACCTGGCCTTCAACATCTCTTTCTGTCCTTGTTAGAGGCAGTTGTCCTTTGTCTTTGAAGACTATAATTTACACCTTTGTATGAAATCTTCAGTTTTTTGGCATTGTATAGCCTTCATTCCTCAAATCAATGATTGACTGATGAGTTTCTAGAGAAAGCTCTTTCTTTTTTGCCATTTTTTACCTAATATTGACCTTAAGACATGCCAGTCTATTGCATACTGTGACAACTAAAAAAAAAACTAACACAAAGACAATGTTAAGCTTCATTTAACAAACCATATAGTTTTCAGCTGTGTTTGATATAACGGCAAAGTGACTGTCTAGTATCAAATGAGCAATTTAGCATGATTACTCAAGGATAAGTTGTTGGAGAGATGGCTGCTGGAAATGGGGGCTGTCTAGATTTGATCAAAATGACTTTATTCAAATAGTAATGGTGCTGTTTTTTTTTTTTTGTTTTTTTTTTACATCATTAATGTCCTGACTATATTTTATGATAAGTAGAATGCCACTTTTATGGTGAATTAAAGTACCAATTTCCTTCTGAAACAGCAAAATCTGTACATTATTCCAAGTGTACAGCCAGTGTGTGTGTGTGTGTGTGTGTGTGTATGTATGTATGTATGTGTATATATATATATATATATATATATGTGTATATATATATATATATATATATATATATATATATATATATATATATATATATATATATATATATGTATTTATGTATATTCAATTTTGATACAAATTGTGATCAGAAAAAAGGCACATCTTTCTTAGGGTTGGTCTGCGTAGTTTGCAGTCATTAGTACGCTAGTATTCCATTGTGAACACAGCCTGTGATCTGAAGACTCGCTAGCGCACACTGGAACAGCTGTTGGTCTGATTTAGAGCAAGTCATCAACAATTACGCTTAATTAGGCCATGAAGTGACGCTGCGTCTGTAAGTGTTGTGTTTATGCCAGAGTTTTGGGGCATAGGAGCTGAAATTGCAACCAAATGTATACTTTTTTCAGCTGTATATCTGTCAGTTATCCGTCTACTCAAACTCTGTAAAGTTTGTGATTATTTTGTCCCAGCAGTGACTGAAGGGCCTTGCTTCCAAAACACCACAGGACAGGAGGATTAAAAACATTGCGGATGAACAGAACGGACCACAGTTCTACCTTGTATTTGTTATTACTACATTTTGAGCATTATTTAGTCATTAAAAATTTGATTTCCAAAAATGTTGTGACGTTGTGGGACACCTGCAAATCCCAAACATCATGTTTTCAACAAGAGAGAATCGGTGTCGCCGCTTCCAGGCCAACATCTTCAATAAAAGTAAATGTCAAAACTGCTTCAGGACCGTGGATTCACACAAACTCAGCGAGGCAGATCTGTATCAGGTGCGAATAGATTTCCACTCTTTAAATGTAACCCATTTCTCACTGTGTTCCTTTGATATAAATAAGAATACAATAGAGATCTATGTATTCTCTCTCACAGATTAAGCCTGTTCAGGTGGGGTGGCTTCTCCTGGCCCCTGAGGGCACAGACTTCAGCAGTGCTGCCCATAGGAAAAGGGTGAGGACCCTGGCACTTCTACAGATTATTTTCATCAGATACAGACCCTTATGTCACAGCGGTCCTTTACTCCAGCCTTTATCTCTCTTTTCCATCTCGTTCACAGAAATGGCAGAGGAGGTATTTTGTGCTTTATGAGCATGGACTTCTATGCTTCTCTTTGGATGAGATGGTGAGGTTTGACCTGTGTGTTTGGTATGCTAAACTTTTTGATGACCAGATATCGTCTTCTGACATAAAGGATAAAGGCACTTGTATATTTTCATAAATAAAGACACATTTATACTGTATGGGAAAAATAGTAAATGTGATATCATATTAAAAAAAATAATTGTAATATAAAGTCCAAAATAAATTCTTTAAATGTTATCTAGAAATATATTTTTTATTTATTATGTAATGACAAGCAGAAAATATCCCTGTTCCCTAAATATATTGGTGAAATGGGTGCAATGAAATATATAACACTTGTCTATATGAAAAATAAATAAAAATAAACTGAGTGACTACTTGCAAAAGGTGTAAACAGTCTGGTGGAAATACAGACAAACTGCGATTTTAAGCGCGCTGCAACAGCACGTTGTGTAAAGACGGTGTCGATGTGCTTTTTTTCTTGCGGACGGTCCTAGTTTCGATTTCCCACTTTCTCCCAATTATCCCATCCTGTTTTCTGTCTGCACTCTTAATATTTCTTTTAATAGGCCACCACCTTATGAGAATAAATACAAATGAATATGAAGTTTGGTTGCCTTGCTGTGATTTGGTAATGGTGACCAAATGATCCGGGTAAAATTAACCATGGTTTTACTTAAGTAATATTGTAGTAACCATATTTGGTGGCAGAAGCCATAGTTTTATTGCAATTAACCATGGTGTTACTACAGTTCTATGGTGTTAATATAATAACCTTGTTAACTTTGGTTGTTACTATGATTTTACTACAAAATGCTATGGTGATACTATGGTTACTGTAGTAAAACTATGGTTAAGGGAAGGCTAGTGTTCGGTTTAGGTGTTAGGATGTCTGTGGGACTCTAAATAAACACAATAGACAATAAACACACTGCTATTTAATTTAGAGTGCAAATAGTATCCACCACTCTTTGCACCAGTGTGTAAATAGCATCTAATATCATTTGCACTTAGTGCAATGAAGATGCTTTTGGAATGAAGCGAGGGGGGCCTGGGTAGTTCAGCGAGTAAAGACCCTGACTGCTACCCCTGGAGTAGCAAGTTTGAATCCAGGGCGTGCTGAGTGACTCCAGCCAGGTCTCCTAAGCAACCATATTGGCCCGGTTGCTAGGGAGGGTAGAGTCACCTGGGGTAACCACCTCGTGGTTGTTATAATGTGGTTCTCTCTCTTGGTGGGGCACGTGGTGAGTTGTGTGTGGATGCAGCAGAGAATAGAGTGATGCCTCCACACATGCTATGTCTCTGCGGTAACCTTGTGATAAAATGCGCAGATTGACAATCTCAGATGCGGAGGCAACTGAGATTCATCCTCCGCCACCCAGATTGAGGCGAGTCACTACACTACCAAGAGGATTTGGAGTGCAGAGGGTATTTGGCATTCCAAATTGGGGAGAAAAAAAAAAACAAAGCAGAATGAAGCTATAATTCTATCAAATTTGGTAATTGTTTAATTGCTACCCCCATTTTTTTTTTCACTTTTTGCCCTCATTATTCATGGCCTTCTAATAATCCCCATCCATTGGCTTTATCACTCTATTTTTTCCTCTCTACCAACAGATGGTGTGTAGTGAGTGCACTATGGTTACCGTCGCATCATCCAGATGGATGCTGCACAATGGTGGTGGTTGAAAAGAACTCCCTGTTCACTATATCAAGCGCTTTGAGTGTAGTGTCAGAAAAGCTATATAAGTGTAAAGTTAATTCATTAATTTATTCATACATTGATTGATATGTGTTTTCTTTTAGACTGGTACGTTGCCCCAGGGAAGTGTGAATATGACCCAGTGCTGTGAGGTTCTTGATGCTTCAGCTCAATCTGGCTTTCAGAACTGTCTGAGGCTTTGCTTCATTGACCGAGATTACTATATCAGAACAGAAAACACAGACAGCTTCAGCATCAATAGGTAATGCATTCTCTGACCTGCAGTGTGAAATTGCCTGCACCATATGGCAGCTTTGTCAATAGCAGACAACATCATGAGCAATACGGACAAATAAAATGGAATATACAAGCATAAACATTATGGCAATTGAAGTTGTCAAATTTGACTATTGCCAAAATTGGAAATAGTGAAGTCCAGCTGTAAAAAATTATTGGTTGTGGTGTCTAAAGCTGATTCGTTCCCTAGATAAACCAATATCTTCTCTTTCTCTCGATCTCATCCCTCTGTTTCTACTTGAGTGTTATAAGTCAGTAAATCTCAGCAAGGCTGATCTAATCCTTTAAGATTGTAATGGAAGGTGTCAACTGAGTCTTGGATTAGTGTGCATGTGTGTGTGACTTGGTCTTTGATTGGAACACCAGCTTTAGAACTGTTGATTTTGGGATTGTTCAGGCTGTTGTCTTGTTCTTTCAGAGCTTTTATTGTTTTCCATACAACTGGGATAAATTTTAACAAACGTGATGTCCAAAAATCAGAAGTAAGAAAATGTTTGCATGGGTTTGTGAATGAGAGTGTGTGTTTCCCAGCTTGGGTCCTTTCATTTTGGGTCCTGTATTTTATGTTAGTATTTAATTAAGAGTGTGTTTCATTTTAGGTGGCAAACAAATCTGTCTGTTTACCCCAAAGCTGCTAAATCAAATCAGAGGAAGAACAGGAAGGATCTTTCACATCCAAAGGCAAGTCTTGTCAATGCTTACGTTCTGTAATAGATAGTGTCAGCAATTTTAGCTAAGTATCTTGTTGTACATCCTCCTGTTAATTGCTTTGATCAAACAGGTCTAACGGGAAAATAAATGTATATGTATTCTTGCGTATTTTAAGTGTACTATAGGATTTGGTCAGAGCTGACTTTCTGCTTGAGCACTAACAGAGATTTTTATTTTACTGTAGCTTAAAGATGGGACAGATTTGACAAATTTCCAGTTGGACAAGTTTTTGTCTTTAATTCCTTGTCACTGATAACACCTAAATATAGAATATTGAGTAGGACTTGGTGGTATTGTTCAACAGTTTTATAAATGTTCTTGATGACTCAAAATCAGAATGAATCAGAATAAGCTTTATTGACAAGTATGCTTATACAAGGAATTTGTCTTGGTGACAGAAGCTTCCAGAGCACAAACAATAAAACAAGATGGTTATTATACAAAAAATAGTATTTAATATTATAATACTATTGTTTACAGACAGATTGTTTCACTTTTAATTGACTATATCACAATTCCAGTGGGTCAGAAGTTTATATTCACTAAGTTAACTGTGCCTTAAAGCAGCTTGGAAAATTCCAGAAAATTTTAAGTCCTAATTAAGCATCTGATAGGCTAATTGGAGTCAATAGAAGGCGTACCTGTGGATGTATTTTAAGGCCTACCTTCAAACTCCGTGCCTCTTTGCTTGATATCATGGGAAAATCACAAGAAATCAGCCAAGACCACAAAAAAAAAAAAATTGTGGACCTCCAAAAGTCTGGTTCATCCTTGGGAGCAATTCCCAAATGCCTGAATGTACCACGTTCATCTTTACAAACAATAGTACGCAAGTATAAACACCATGGGAACACGCAGCCATCATAATGTTCAGGAAGGAGACTCAATCTGTCTGCTAGAGATGAACATACAGTAGTTTGGTGTGAAAAGTGCAAATCAATCCCAGAACAACAGCAAAAGGACCTTGTGAAGATACTGGAGGAAACAGGTAGACAAGTATCTATATCCACAGTAAAACTAGTCCTATATTGATATAACCTGAAAGGCTGCTCAGCAAGGAAGAAGCCACTGCTCCAAAACTGCCATAAAAAAGCCAGACTACAGTTTGTAAGTGCACATGTGGACAAAGATCTTTGGGAAAAATCTGACGGTTCAGAAGCCGTCACTCCTTAAACTGCAAAATTAGCTGCCCAGACAAGGAGCTTAAAATGGATTAAATCATGATTAGAATTTGATTTGACCTTAAATTCCAATTCATCTATATGTTATTGTGGCGATATGAAAATATGCCGACTTCAGAGACGCCAACCCAGAATTATGATGATTATAGTTCACTACTTCTCTACCGCTACTCTCAGTCTGGTTACTGCTTGCTTGTTTTACCAGCTAAATTGGTATGCAAAAATAGTATGTTTATATTTATGTTACTAATAACATGAGACCGTCAATTTTTATTGCAATGTAAGTCTGCTAATTGGAAGTCTGCTTTGCTTGGTAACACGTGTTTCCTGAACATTAACTATTTTGCATGTTAACGCTGAAGTGTTATTGTCCAAAACGTTCTCACTCCCAAGGTGTCAAAAACAAAAACGTCCGGCAAGTGTGTTCTTTTCAGCGATTAAACCTTTGACATCAACTGACTGACACGAAGGGCATCAGAATTTTTGCATCGTTCAGTTGTGTTTGGGTACAATTTTGCATTGTGACATCTGTTGGGGGAATGATTATAATTTAATTTCAAATCAGCAACATATATTCATAGTGCTTAATATTTAATCTGTTGTTTGTCTGTATATTTAATCTGTCTGTACACATCCAGCACTGCTTAAATGACTTGTTTCAATTCAGGTGTATTCCTCAAGTTTAATGACACAGGTTTGACGTCAGAGACTCGTGTGTCACAGAGGGGGAATATTTTTACCGATTAAAACCTTCAGTTTCACTCTGCTACTCGCACAATGCCATCGTATGGTTTGGAACACTGTTATAGTGTGCCTTTATAAATAAATGATCGTGACTACTTTTATCTGCTTGTTGTGTCTTTTCTATTGTTGAAAACTGGTTGAGTTTAGGCATAAATATGTGGTTGAGTGCTTAAAATAGTGTAATGTATATCAATGAGTCTTTTCGGCTTTATATTGTGTTTATATTGTGCATTGTCATGCAGACACGGACAGCTTCTGCACAAACATCAAAATTGGATGCTTAGGGAATGAGAACGGGTTGTATTGTTGAATGTAATTCGTGTACTGCTCCTTTAAATACCCTCCTCCAGCCCCATTATTTACTTTAATTACATTTCTAAGTGCTGTGCTGTCTTTCTGTCCATTTGATTTACTAACTTCTCTCTTTTTATTCCGTCTTCCTGCATATTAATTCTGCTGACAGCAGACCAAATCAATCTAGTGTGATAGTGTGTCTGTATGTAGAGCCATTCTACTGCGCTGCAACAATTAACTGTATGTGGATGAAATGTTGTGTCTCTGTATTATGTGTGCAAGTGCGTTGAAGTGTTAGTCAGATGGAACATTAATAGAATTAACTTAAGTGATCTGTTCAGGATTATTTAGCATCCCCTGAGGGTAAAGAGTTAAAAAGAGGTAGAGTGCAAAAGAGGTTGTTTATAGAAGGGGAACATACCCAGTATGTTTGTGAGTCTCAGTGAGGATTTTCCTTTACCAACTGTGCCAATCAGATTTTGCTGGTAGAGCACTTGTGAGCAACCAGCGAAACTCTAATTTACTTGCCAATATTCTCTCTCTCTCACTCTATTTTAGCAGACAGCTCAGCAGACAGAAGACAACCAATCCTCCAGCAGCAGTTCTGGTAGTGTTAAGAGAAGTAGCAGTTTTGCCAGCAGTGGAAGTAGTATCAACAGCAGCATTGTCAGAAGAGCCAGCTTCAATTCTATTAATAACAGTGGTGATCAAGTGTCCAGTGGCAATGGCGACCCATTACGTAATGCTGGCACCACTAAAGGCAGTACTATTAGCAGAAATGGAAGCTTCAGTGCTACCAGGGGCAAAAAAAGCAGTGTGGTGAGCAGCACAGTGGAGGGGGTCTTGTCACTTTCAGAAAAAGAGCTGGAGGAGCCACTCAGTGGTGAAGACTGGGTCCCTTCTAGCAGTGGTAATGCAACGTCTCTCAATAGTGCACTTTGTTCTTTCTCTTCATCACTTGATCAGCTGTGGCTTTTGTGTTTGTGCTTGTCTGGATACTGCACTAGATGAATGCATTAATAATTTTAAGTTGTTACCATTACCACACCGTTATTTATTAGCTTGTATGTTGTTGCTAAAACTATTGTAATATAGTAATTTCTCTCCTAGTCTAGAAAGATTTCTTTGTGATACGATTTATAAAGCTTATTTAGCTTTTTCTTGTAAACTCATATCAGCCCACTGGCTAAGAATGGGTAATGCTGGGAAAAAAAAAAAAGTTTAAATCAGACTTAGGTTGTCTGTTTTGGTGGGTTTAGAGGGATTTTGGGCACTTGTCAGCTAGCCAGGTTGGGAGACGGCTGGATGACCAGCCAAATCAGCTAAACACCTGCTTAGCAAGTCTGGGAGACCGGCAAGGCATATTAGTCTGGTTTAAAATCTTTTTTTTTTCAGCAGGGAGAATTATTCTCGGAACTCTAATGCATTTGTTTTCCTCTCACTTGCTTTCTCAGGCACTAAGAATCGATTGGGCATTGAAAGCGGCTATTCCTCACTGGAAAAGACAAGTACTTTTCTTGGGGATGCACAAACATACACTGACTACAGGTGTGCCTCTGTCTTTTCATCTGCCTCACAGCACTGTATGTTTCCTACTTTAAGATCTTTAACTCCTCTCTGCCAACCAATAACAAGTCGCATGGGGTATATATGGTGGTGATCATCCTGGGGATGTGGTTAATTGTTCTTGGGAGAGAAAAAGCTTGGAGTCCAATGGGGGGGGGCAAGATGAAACATCAGATACACAATTCCACAACACATATACTCACCAAGAACACACACACTCAGCATGAATAAGCATGTAGCTTGGGAAGAATGTGCTCAAGCTGCTTGGAAATTAGCATACTGTAGGTAAGGAGCTAGTTCACACTTGAATCCATCGTTACATCCCTTTTGTGTGTAAAATGTTTGTCTCCCTCTAGTGTTCATCTCTTTACCATACTTTAGAAAGCATGATGCAGTTTTTATCGCAGTCATCTCTTTGTTTTTCTGGAGAACTCATCCTTTTTATCATTTAAATTCAACCAGGCCTTCTTTTAATATAATTTACCACTTTGGTCCATACATAGCATATTTCACATGCCATACTTCTCAATGTTGTGTTGTCTTGAATTGTTACAGAGCTTACAGGGCAGCATTGTTTTAATATACTTCAAACATTCTATTTTCCCTCTTTATGATTTTCAGTTAATTCAGCCCAAACCACTTAACCCTGAGCCTTACTGACTCCATTCAAACTTTGTAGAGGCTTCTAGTCAGGTGTTGCTTACTACGTATTTTTAAGATTTAATGTTGAAAATTGGTTTTCGTGCAATTATAGAATGTTCAGCATTCAAATTCTTGAAATTGATTGTCATTGTAATATTTGCATATTGATTTCCAATTCATACTTTTTATATATTTAATTATAGTCTTTTCCTTACTAAGACATGTTTAGACTGCAAAACTGAGGCACACTGGGCATAGAGGCATCAACACTATTCTTTTGCAGCCTTCCAAGCACTGATATTTCCTTCAGGAAATGCTAATATTGTCCATGTTCTAGATTTTGCAAAGCTCAAAGTTGAATACGAAATTGATATCTGCCATGTAAGAATTTCTTTGTGTGTACATGCTTTCTCTAGGAGATCTCAGGTCGCTGATCAACAGGAGAGTATATTTCTCGCTCTGGATGCTGAGCTACCTCCTTCAACCCTCACTTTCTCTACTGCACAAAATAACCTCAAGAGAACTGGCAGTACATCTTGGGTGAAAACACATGCTGGATTAATTTAAGCTATTGTTAATGTGCACTCCTATTTTTAAAAAGCATTTTCCTTTAATGCATTGTAATAGTAACATATAAAATGTTTAATGTCTGAATTATTTTCTCATCCTGTTACTCCGGTTTTTTTGCTCTGAGAAGGATTCTTCCCCTAATGATGACATTCCTGATCTCTCTCGACCATCTACATCATGCAGCCTCCGCTCCAAATCACTGGAACGTAGACCTCTTGATCCCAACCCTACGGTAAGTACAAGAATTACTTGGTTCTGTACCGCAAAACAAACTGTCTTAAATATGTATTTTTATATTGATGCTTGTTTGTACTGTGTATTAATAAATATTTGTTAACATAAATATGACAGTGCTGTTGCTCTTCCTCTCAGCCTGACCTTCTGAATTTCAAAAAGGGATGGATGTCTAGATTGGGAGAAGATGGAAAGGTGATTTTGAGATGTTTGCGCATACACCTGGATTGATCTCAGTGGGAGTGTTTTTTGTTTGTTTTTAGTGTGTGCAATAGTCTAATGTTCTTATTTCTGTCTCCAGTGGCAAAAACGTTGGTTTGTTCTTACTGACCAGACTATGCGATTCTACCGTGACACTGTAGCAGAAGAGGTAATATTTTGGTTAATATGAGATGTGCAGTCATGTTCTGTCGACACTGATCCTGAAAACTCAATGGCCGTTTCCAGTTGAGAGGAATGAACTGGTATTCCTCTGTTTTTCGTTGTAGGCAGCTGATTTGGATGGTGAAATCAACCTTTCTACTTGTTATGATGTTACAGATTACCCTGTACAGAGAAACTATGGCTTTCAGGTTCATGTGAGTGTAGATTAGCTTAGCTTTAAAAGGTTGTTTGTTTTTGGTATGTTTATGTGTTTGATTGCTTGCTTTTGAGTTTTTTCCATCCCTCTTATTCAGACAAAGGATGGGGTATTCACCCTCTGTGCAATGACTTATGGAATACGACGAAACTGGGTCCAGGCAGTTATGAAAAATGTTCGTCCCACCGTTGCCCCAGATGTTACATGGTACGACATCGAAGTTACCTGCCATTACCAAAAAATATTTGAATCAAGTCACAAAAATATCTGTAAACAGAAATGTCAAACCCTTATAAGTTATACTCAGTTTTGCTCACAAAACAGCAATCACATGTTAGGTAGGTTGACTCTTTCACTCAGTCTTCCTCCTTTTCCTCCATGCTAAACAAGGAAACATTCCACTATTAAATCCAGGTTTGAAAGTGCTTTTGTTGTCATAAAGACAAGTGTTTGAGAATTTATATTAAAGGTGGACAATTTAAAAACACACAGACAAACAAAGATGTAATTTTAGTAACCAAATCATGACTTACTGGTTCTTTTCCTCCTCCAGTTCGATTCCTCAAGAGGTGCCATTGATTGGTGCACAAGCTTGTGCAAGTTTTTCCAAATATAACATGCTACCCCAAGAAGAAGAAAAAAGGAGCCGTGTCCAAGAGCGCTGTAGAGAGGTCCGTTACAAAACCTTTGATTGGGCAGAATTAAGTTGTAAACAGCACAAAGTGTTGGAGCCCAATTACCCATCAAGAATAGAATGTGACCATAACTGTGAGTGTTCAGTTCCTCCTGCACCTGCATCATCCCCTGAAGAGCCAATCATGCATTCTGCCTCTGAGGTATCAGAGAAGGAATACTTTCAGAAGATAAGAGACTCTCGGGAGCAAAGCCTGGAGATCACGTCTGCTGATATACCATCTCACTTTTCACTTATGGGAGTGTCCAGTCTTATCTCCCCTGAATCAATTAGCCCAGACAGCTTAGAAGTAGATGCAGGTGCAGCACATGTACACTGTGACAGCTCTGATGAACTGCTGAAAGCTAAACCCAAAGAAAAAAAGCAGGTATAGTGTAAATCCACAAATTGATGATGAATAGTTTTACATGCCTTTCTTTATATTCTGCAGCTGTAATCCGCTACATGATCACCAGAAAATTTGAAAATTAAATTACTGCATGCTCTGTGTTTAGAGCATTTATTATGATTCTAACCAAAGCCTCTCTTATTATAGATTGATTGTGGCACCTCTCCCTTACCAGTCACTTTCACTACATCCTCTGCACAGACAGAATGGCAATGGGATGTTGATCTCCAGAGCCTTCGTAGAGAGCTGAAGGCTGAGCGTGAGAGGAGTCAGACTCAAGAGAGGGACTTAAAACTCTGTGAGGCCAGACTCCAAGCTCAGCTTAATGATAGCCAGGACTGCCTTTATAAGGCAGAGTTAAGGATTCAGGAGTCAGAAACTATTCTGAAAGAGCGTGAAGAGGTGCTGGAGAGTCTGCATGGACAGTTGGAGGATGTAACTGCCCACATGAAGGTAACAGAGGAGGCGCAAACCTTAAAGGAAGTCCGGCTGCAGAGTCACCTGCGTCTCCTGCAAGAGAGCCAGGAAAGGGAGAGGAAGAAATTCAGTGACAGCCTTGAGCAGTCAGAACATCGTTTGAAGGAACTAGAGGAGCATCTAATGCAGAAAGAGGCTGAACTGCACAAAAGGCCAACTGGGGAAATTACAAATGACCTTATACAGAAGTGCCAGGAGCTGCAAAACCAGCTGGAGGAGTCTGAGAGTGAGGTTGGTCGCTTGCAGGCACGCCTCCAAAGAGAGGAGACACTCTATTACGACATGGAGCATGATTGTGAACGAGCTTGTGAGGAGATACATCGTTTGCGATGTGCTCTGCATGACTGTGAGAGGGTCTGTGAGGAGCGCTTCCAAACCCAGCTATGGCAGCAACGGCAAGATCTAGAAAGGAAGGAGTGTGAACTGCAGGAAGTGCTCGTTAAGATGGCCGTCCTGGGCAGTAGTCTTGAGACGACGGAACACAGGCTCAAGGAAGCTCAGACCCATTCTCTAGAAGCTGATACACTGACAGAGCTTCAACGTCTATTCCAGTTCTCAAACACCAGACAGAAAATGAAAGGTCAGAGTGGTTTGGAAACGCAGCCCCTTAACCAGGGAGAAGAGTCAGATCGAGTTATCTCTTTGATCCAGGTGTTAGAGCGCAAGTTATGCAGTACCGAAGAGCGACTCCGGGAGCTAACAATGCAGAAGCAGCAAGAACTTAACACTGGACCATATGCACTCAATTATTTTGCAAACACTTCCCTCCAGAATCTGGATGGGCAACTCTCTTTGAATGGTCTGCAGAATTGTACTGGGGCTTTGACTAACTTTCAGGGGACCTCCTTAGACAGAACCCGGACAAAGAACTTTGATAAAATCTGCATTTCTGAAAATGGAAATACTGGATACCAGGGGTCAGTTGGTAAGAGTCCAGGGAGGTGTCAAGCACTGGACATGGCTAGCAGAGTGTTGTCATTGGAGGCACTCATCATCCAAAGGATGGCCTCTGCACTTGAACAACCAAGCACAGAGCTGCTTCATAGACTGTCAGAGCTTTATGTCCAGGTGCTTAGGATGGCTAAAGGAGGCAGTCAGAACAAAGCTGTGGAATCTACTTATGCTCAAATATTCTTGTACCCTCTGGAGCAAGTTCAGGCAGACAATACACTGAGCGAAAGTGAAATCCAAAGTCTGTGTGTAAGAGTAGAATTGGCATACCTCAAACACACTCTTCACACACATTCGTCACTGGAGCAACAGGCTTCAGAGCCCTTTTATGCATGTCCTTGGCTAGTTTCGGAGAGTTCTTCATCTGGCACTAAAATGGAAAATGGTTCTAAGCAAGGACCTAAGCTTGCTGACATCAGCCCACCTGAACTTGCACCCTACTGTGAACAGATGGATGAACTTGTAGCTGGTACCCTCCTTGAGGACTCTGAGATAAAGCTTGTTTGCAGAAAGAACCTAGTGGCAGAGCTCCGTGCCCAGGCCCAGTCACTGCAGGACCTCTCTATACAGCTTCAGTCTGATAGAATGTCTGACCTGCATGCTGAACTTCCTGAATCTATCATGAAGGTGGCAATGTACCAGGCTTCTTTGACGTACATGGTGTGTCGACTGCATTGTGCTCTACAGCAGGAGATGTGTGCTCTACACAATCAAAGAGAGCAGGCACAGTGTGAGTGTTGGGCCATGCGTCGCAACATGGAGGAACGGATAGAGAGCTACGAGGAGCGTGTTATTATGGAAAAGGAGGAACAGGGGCATGTCTCTGCAGATACCAATGCCCGATTGAGGGTTAGAGAAGCTGAAAAAATGCAGGTGGAGTTTGAAGAGAAGCTCCATGAGCTCCAGAAAATCCATGAGGAGGAGGTGAAACAGCTCCATGAATGCTACATCCAAAACTTGCCAAAATCAAAAACTGCAACCCCTTCAGAACTAGAGGAGATTCATGATACTGATCAAGTTTCCGTTACTGCTCTGCAAGACCGAATTAGAGAGCTCGAGGCTGAGGTCACCTTCATGAGGGACGAGTTCAGCAATCAGGATGACAAGACCTTCCAGCTAGACCTGGAACACATCAAGGTGCGCACTGAGAAGAACTTTTTCATAAAAGCATAAAATTAAATTAACAAAATTATAGCATGAAATGAAGGTGCTTTATATGCTTCTGTTAGGCTATGTATGAGCATGGTTTCACCATTATGGAGGAGAGCCATCAGCGAGTGATTGAGGAGATGCAGAGACAGCATCAGAGAGAGGTGGAAAGACTGACAGAAGAGAGAGAGAGGGTGCTGCAGGAAGAGACGAATGCCACCATTGCAGGTGCAATTCATAATTAAATTGTGCAATTATAGAACTGCGCAAAAGTTGCATAAAATTTTTACATCTACAGCAAAGACTACAATGCACTATGGAATACGTAACTACAGTGAACAGAAATGTAGCACTTGTGCACAATACAAAGCAGAAACATTCCATAGAAAGTCATACAAATCTGTGTGGGAAATACTCATGGGTGTTTGTACTAATCCTCTCTTGAATGTAACTTTGGAAGAAATCTTTTAAATGAAGACATTTCATTTATGCTCTGCATGCTCAAAAATTCACAGTAGGGTTATCTTCTCTGCAGTCTTTCTTGACATTTCTCTCTATTTATTATGTGGTGTTCAGCCATTGAGGTCATGAGGAAAGCCCATAAGGAGGAAATGGACAAGACTCAGCAAGCCCTGCAAAATGGAACCAATGTGGACATCTGCCAGCTACGTGCACAATACAAGTGTGTGTTTGTGTATGTGTATGAACTTAGCTAAAGTCTGGGGACAAATCTAAAAGGTTATTTTTTAGGGTTAGGTTTAGTCTTTAGTAACTTGTATTAGCTTTGCATAAATATGTCAATGGTATGTAAGGCCCTATGAAATCTTGTTTATATTTTTCCAAATTAATTTTTTTCCAAAATGTAGGTGGAAAACCGAATGAAGCACTTTTAGTTTGTATGTTTTTGACAACAGCTTCACGACTCTGCATAACCTGTTCGGTAGGAGGCCTAATGTGCTTATTAAACCGCAAAAGGCTGTGATATAATTATGAATATAGTCTGCATGTGCTGCACATTTTACAGTGAAAGTGCACCCTACACTCTGTCATCTGCTCATGATGACATGTTTTCAGTGTATGAGCAGCGAGCTTCACACATTCATATTGAAGCACGCAGCATGTGCAAACTGTCAATTTATTAAAATAATCATCATAATAGGATATTTCACAATTGTAATTTTATTCATTGTGCACCCATACATGCATTTTATCCCAAATATGTACGATTCTGTGACATTCCGCATTTTATAGGTAATTCTGTTTTTACAAATGGATTCCACGATTCTGACCATGTTTTCCACGTCACAGAAATCAGAGGGCATTAGGTGTGTCCCCATTTAACCAAATAAATGAGAACTAAATCATGCAATGCCAAATACCAAAATATCTTCAAATCTGAATAGCTGCAGGGAGGGATTATCTCCAGAGAAGTAAAAGCTACCCCAGCTGAGTCTGTTTCCTACTAAAGGCCTAGGTATACTTCGTTTTTGCATGTCCAGATCGTCTCGCGCCTGGTCGATCGCGTAGCCTTTGTGAGGATACTCTTCTGACCACGAGCGAATACAAAAATACCACAAGTGTTTGACGCAGGCCCACTACAACTTCTTTGTGATACTCTTTTAGTGGAGACTGTGAGGATGTGCACCGATAATGGCCACATCCGCGAACCAAGAAAATCTAGCCTCCGCGAGGACTGGGTTATGACGAAATTGACGATCAGCAACACTGACATGCCAAGTATACTATGGCCTTAAGGTTTCTCTTCTTCCACTACTTAATATCTTAAGGATTTTTTTCCCTTGCCACAAGGAGTTTTTCTCTAGAGCCCATCACTGGGAGCTTTTAGGCATGGTTTTCTGTAAAGTCCTTTTCACTAGAGTGGCGACACGAATATGAGAGGCGAATCGGTGACAAATGGTCCTTGCACACTGAAAGCAATGAGAATGACAAGCAGTTGGACATTCACACCTTGCAGGATAAGGCAGTGATACAGCAATATCATTTACATTTTAAGAGAACCCATAGGAGAAAAAAATGTGTTTTTTTTTTTTGTTTGTTTTTTTAAGGTAATTGATGCAAATGAAACGCGTCCTCATTGCTGGTTCAGGAATTCCTCAGGCGTTTCAATGCCAGTGGTCAAAACAGCTTTCTGTGCTTGAGTGGCACCTGTTCTGCTAGTTTTGGGAAATGCAGCTCCTGACATGTGATTCACAGCTCAAATTATATTGGTTGGGGAAACGCTGCTTCACTAGGCGCAGAAAAAAAAGGGTGTTAAGGGCTTGTTAGAAATCCATTGTCTCTGTAAAAAAAAAAGGTAATAGTGGTGAGAAATCGAGGTGAAGGTTCGTGTTTGATGTGAAAAGTCCTTAAAGCTGCTTTGAAAGAATATGTATTGCAAAAAGCACTATACAAAAAAAGTTCACAACTTATACCCTCATTTCTTTCCATTTAAGTGTGTGTGTGTGTGTGTGTGTGTGTGTGTGTTCTTTCTGCAGAGAGGAGCTTGAATCATTGCACAGGGAGCTGGAGGTGTTGTCAGAGCAGTATTCTCAGAAATGCCTGGAGAATAC
This sequence comes from Moxostoma hubbsi, assembly GCA_032164185.1. Classification (NCBI taxonomy): domain Eukaryota; kingdom Metazoa; phylum Chordata; class Actinopteri; order Cypriniformes; family Catostomidae; genus Moxostoma; species Moxostoma hubbsi. Next base: position 27,467,984 of record JAVLUX010000024.1, read on the forward strand.
TCAGTTAACCCAAACCATGAAGGCAGAACAGGAAGCACATAGCACTACACAGAGAGAGAAGCAGGAGCTTTGCATTCACAACCAGGTGCATGTTCATGCACACTTTTACAGAAGGGATGAACAATACATATATATACAGTACATGCACAGTCATTACATGTGTTTCTTAGGAGTTAAAGGAGTGTTTGGCTGCTGAGTTATCCCTGATGCATTCACGCATGAATGGAGATATAAGGCATTCTCAGTTTTCTCAGGAGAAAGACATGTTTCAGCTGGAGGTAAAACTTGACATCCTCTAATATGGCAAAGTGCCCTAATTTAACACATTTGGTGACTTTTCTAAAATTAGCATCAGGTGGTGATTGACTGAACACAGAAGGTTATCTTCTCTTAATTGACTACACCTTATCTAAACTTAATCTTGACTAATGAAGCCATTTTGGGTTTGCATCATTTCTCAGATGCATTTATATGACAAAATATTTTCCATTAGAAGTGCTCACTACATGGTTAATGTTATAGGTTTGCTTCGCTCTTTGCTCTAGGTAAATCTGAGAGTAAAAGAATCTGAGATTAAGTGTCTGAAACGGGAGATCAACTCACTTAAATTGGAGCTGCAGGCAGCAAATACGGTAACAATGAATTGAAACAACTTATTTTGATACTTGGAATACCAAGTGTGCATGTGTGATTATTGCTGCCTTCAAGTGGGCCTGGGAACCTCGTACCTCCTAGTTGGGCATTCGTAACAACTACATGTCATGCATTTAACTGGGAAACAAAATATGGAAAAAACCTAACTTCAAGAAATACACGATGAATAACGGCAAAAGCTCTTAAAATAAACATAAATGAATACACTTGCATCACTTATTCACAACATGATACATTAATGCATAAATTATAATTATTTGTTAATTTGCTTAATACAAATGCAAATCTAACAAGTTAATATTATTAAAATAAAGAACAGATGTTATATTTTAGCAAAATCATTTGTTTCCATCTTTCTTGTCAACACGCCCCTTCCAACATCCAATCTCGGCAACTCGTGTGTCATCTAGAATTCTGAGTTTCCCACTTTTAAGTACGACTTCACTTGCTTGTTCATGTGCTGGAAACTCAGAATTACGATTTTTCCGACTCCACTTGAAGGGCACATACAACCTTACAAATGTGTGTTCTATATGTTGTGTTTTTATTTTCATTTTATTTAGAATTTTAAAGAGCTACTCTCCAAGCTGAACACTTTAGAAGTCAAAAGTCAAATCGATTTTACAAAATTGATGATGGAGCCAGCCAGAAAGCAGGACGGTGAGTAAAACAAAATGAACAGAACAGGTTTTTGACAAACAGATAAATGCATGCAAATGCATAAATTCACAGTTCACAAATGTATGTTGCAGATTTGTTGAAATCGAGGAGTAGCATAGACTTCCTTAAGGATCATCCTACACACTCACAACCTGTGAGATCCAAGGTTGGATCATCCGAGCAGCAACATAGTACGTAGACAACATAGACAAAGTACTGATGTACTTTAAGCATTCTAACTCTCTTATTTTCTTAAGGATGGACTCACTGTTCAGGAGAGGATGAAGCTCTTTGAATTAACTGAGACGTTTAAAATTTGAGTGTGTAAGGGTGTGTGTGTGTGTGTGAGAGAGACATTTCATTTTTGTGATTTAATGTGGGTTTAATTATTTAATGATATATCTTTATAACACAAGTAATTCCATTTATACCTTTAGTCACAGGTGAGTGTGTGTGTATGTTTGTAAGTCAGTCATTTTAATTGTCCTGTTACGTTATCTACATTAGATGTGTCCACAATAGAAATGTTTTGATGAGAGTATGTCTCTCTGAAATCTTAAGCAGTTTGTTTATAATTGTGTATATTTATGCCTCAGTTTGAAATTGAGCATCAATTTTATTTGCTTAATCTTTTATGAATAAAGTCAAGCTTTTATCTGTCTTTAACGTCATGTTTATGTGACTGATTTTTTTTTTTTTTTGGTGTAGATATTATTTACATATGTATTATATGCAGGATTGGGAGGATTACTTTTTAAATATATTCCATTACAGATTACATGCTGTAAAATGTAATTTGTAACATTCCATTAGATTACATCAGTAATGTATTCTAAATACTTTGGATTACTTCTTCAGCACTGGTAGATTTTTTTTTTTCCCTTGTTTTGATTAAAAACTCTGTCAGTACAGTAAGACAAAATACACATGTTAAAAATACATTATCTGAAAAACCCAAATATCTTATGCAGTTTTGTTTCTAAAACGAGATAAAACAAGATCAGTTTGATTTAAGGATTTTTAGATATTTTTACAGGAAAACGATACAAAAATTATAATCAAGAATATGATTTTTGTCCTAATATCAAAGGACTTACTAGAAAAAAAGAATTATGAACTAACGTGAAATTTCTTTATAAAAAAATATGATCGTGTCTGGTAACTAGTAGATGGCTAGAAATAGCATTTTAGCTTAGCGTAAAACTGACAATTTACACAATTTCTTCTGCTCCAAACGTACTTCTCTGTCTGCTTGTATAAATGTAACATCATAAGAAAGTGTTTCACCGCTGTTCAAATGTACTTTGAATCGCATCATTTATATGTATAAATGTTTTTCATATGAAAGGACTAAATATTAAATTAAATAAATGACAATAAAATGCAAAGTAATCTCTTCAGTAATCAAAATACTTTTTGAATGTAACTATTTTATTTACCAATGATTTAAATTGTAACTGTAGTGGAATACAGTTACTTATATTTTGTATTTTAAATACATAATCCTGTTACATGTATTCTGCTACTCCTCAACCCGGAGTACATGTACACTACCAGACAAAAGTGAAGACATGATTGGGACTGATTTGAATTTGTTTATCTTGATCTAGAAATGTATTTTTTTAATGAATCTAGGGCTTATGTATAAATACTTGAAAATAATTTATACATATTGTGTCTATGCAGCTAGCTTGATTTCATAAACAGAAGAGGGCTGAAATATAGAAGCGTTTTGATTCGTTTAACTTTTTTTTTTTTTGTCATTACGAAATTTCCCATACTTCAATTTGTGTTTATTATTGTGATAATTTAACTATGATTTTAAATGTGGAAAGTAATAATGCAGAATATGTATGTGTATCAACCTTTTACCAAATTGTTCACCTTTTGTATATTTTCTCTTGTACCTGTTCTTCAGTTTTCACTCAGGTATTAAGTTAATCATGGTTGGCTGTGAATAATAAAATAATAGTGAATTTATACACTGTCATTGGTAACTAAAAACTATAGCGTTTTAACATCAGTGCATCCACACTCCTAGTGATCCGAGTGCACCTTTTAAAACTAACGTAAGGTCCAGTGCTGCCACTCTGTCATGTCTGTTTTTGACCACTAGATGTCGTGCTCTGACTTTAAAACGCTCGCGCCATTCTCGCTTCAGGACCTACAAAGCTTAAAGTTGTTGGCGCGTAATATCGTCTTTCGATTAAAATCAGTGGGTACTTATTTGCTGCATCTGATATTTTATAGCGATTTTTGAAATAATGAGTGAGTAAATATGTTTCATTATGGGCGGTTAAAGAGTCACAGTGCGGCAACATCCATTTAACCGATATAATATGAACACGTGGACGGATATCTTTGTTTCTTTAGTACAATATGGGCTCGACTTGAGTTCACATCATTTTATGGGTCTTAATTCTTGTGTGTGTGTGTGTGTGTGTGTGTGTGTGTGTGTAAATCTCAGCGTAGGTTGTATTTTCATGCTTGCGGTTATTGACTGAGGGAGAGAGAAAACACGGCAGGTGCGCGCGCGCTTGTTAATTACATTTTCGAAGGCTTTTTGTAAGTAATTAATTTATGAATAATGCATGTTGCTTTAAAGCGATGAGCTCTTCATTATAGTACATTTTCACAACACTAATTAAAATTTCTCTCTCTTTCTCTCCCCCCAAAATCCATAATTCAGAGCATTTGTGTTACCTTGGAAACGAATTTACATATGCATGTCCCTCATTGTCTACCTCTGTAACTTTATACACCTGAGCGCCTCCACCTGAACCATTTTTTCAGGCTTACATAAGACAGGATGGTCGGAGCAGTCCTCATGTCATTACAGGTAATTTTACATTTTAGTACAATGCAAACTTGGTTAAAATATTATTGTCAAGTATTTAGCTACTGACTAACTTGAAAATCAAATTCTCAATTACAAAATGCTCTGTGGATGCATAGCTTACCTCAGGCTGATATACTGTGTGTACTGTGTATTTTGTTAGTGTGACCCATGAATGTAATGTCTTTCACCTCAATTTTGCAAGTCCGGATCTAAATCCAAAGAAAGGCAGAAAGCAAAGAGAGGCCTAAAACTGACTGACATGTTCTCAGCACAAAGAGGCCAGTGATTATATAAAGTGAAGAAATAAACTCTAGTCCTCTTGTATTTCTCTTTTTTTGGGGGGGGGGTCATACTATTGGAAAATATACTTATTGCAAATCCAAGTAATTGCCAATATTTACATTTGTAGACAACTAATTTATAATAATATCTCTAAAAGTGTATTATAAGATATCACAGAGCATACCATTCAACGCATTGACAGAATGTCTGGGGTTTTTGGCTACATTGTGGTGACCAGCCATCGGCCCCCATGAGGAAAACGGCATAATCTTAGGTTACGAGTATTGGTAGGATTGTAAAAACACTCTGGGTTCTATTGGTGTATATTTCCTCATCTCCTTTTCACACACACTCAAATCCACATCACAAATCTGGTTTACCACCATTTCCCTGTTTAATTTTAGAATGCAGATTTGTGCATATAGTATTGATTATTGTTATAAAGGTACACTTCTGAAATACATCCTATTGTTGAGAAGAAATCTTTTTACAGAAAAGGATGATGTAATTATAATTACATGCCTTGAGTTTCATACTAGATGTTAATTTTAGTGTTATTAGTGTCATTTTTAAAAAATGAAAGAAATAACCTTTGACTGTGGTATCTATATAAAAAAATGGCAACACTTTACAATAAGGTTGTATTCCATTAACATTAGTTGACTACATTAGTAAACCTGAACTAACAATGCACAATACTTTTACAGCACTTGTTAATCTTGGTTAATTTCAATATACTAATACATTTTTTTTAAATAAAAATTTGTATGTTAAAATACACGGATCAGCCACAACATTATGTTGTGGCTGATCCAACAACCATGCCATTCGATTATCTAAACAGCCAATCGTGTGGCTGCAGTGCATAAAATCATGCAGATACGGGTCAGGAGCTTCAGTTAATGTTCACATCAACCATCAGAATGGGGAAAATGTGATTTCAGTGATTTAGACCATGTCATGATTGTTGGTGCCAGATGGGCTGGTTTGAGTATGTGTGTAACTGCTGATGTCCTGGGATTTTCACGCACAACAGTCCCTAGAATTTACTCTGAATGGTGCCAAAAACAAAAAACATCCAGTGAGGCCTTGTTGATGAGAGAGGTCAACAGAGAATGGCCAAACTGGTTAGAAATGACGAAGTCTGCTGTAACTCAGATAACTGTTCTGTACAATTGTGGTGAGAAGAATATCATGTCAGAATGCTATAATGAGATGTGGGTTGGTGCTGTTTTGGCGGCACAAGGGGGACCTACACAGTAATAGGCAGGTGGTTTTAATGTTGTGGCTGATCAGTGTTAGTAGCAATGAATAATTGTCCATCCATCCATCGTCAACCGCTTATCCTGTGTACAGGGTCGCGGGGGGCTGGAGCCTATCCCAGCTAACATTGGGCGAAAGGCGGGGTACACCCTGGACAGGTCGCCAGTTCATCGCAGGGCCACACATAGACAGACACACACTCACATCCACACCTAGGGCAATTTTTGGAGACATCAATTAACCTAGCCTGCATGTCTTTGGATGGTGGGAGGAAGCCGGAGCACCCGGAGAGAACCCACGCAGACACGGGGAGAACATGCAAACTCCACACAGAAAGGCCGGGGCAACCAGGATTTGAACCCACAACCTTCTTGCTGTGAGGCGACAGTGCTAACCGCTGCGCCACCGTGCCGCCATGAATAATTGTATTTCCTTAAATTATAATTTAAAAAGTTTAATAAATGCTGTAAAATTGTTGTTCATTGATTAGTTCATGATATTAATTTGCAAATGCTGCTGTTTGGAACTTTATTGTAAAGTGTTAACAACATTTTTTATTTTAACAGGAACATGTCACTTAAATGTTTAATGTTGAACCATCAGTACTTGGAACAACAATTTAGAATGAGCCCTAATATTGTCATGTTTATGGATTATGTAGGACGTTCTCAATTTGACCTGAGCAAATACTGAATCCACAATTCTGAGTTCTCTTCCTGTGTATATTGTTATATCTGACGTTATCTACCAGGCTTCTTAGAAGGCAAATGTACCTGATCTCCTTGACCTTTTGTATGTAACAAATACTGTAGGTCACACATGCATTTGGTTCCCATAGTTAAAAGAGAGCCAGCAATTAGAGACGTTCCCTTGGGTGGAGCACAAAGCAAATGGACTCTCACTCCTTCCCACTGCAATAGGAGACATATGCTACATGATCACTTAATTAATTTGCCTGTTTTAAAGTCACAATCCATAAATGCTATAATGCTTAGAATAAGAAATTAAAGATTCCACTTGATTGTCAATATAGTCAACTGTGCGGTGCCATGTATTATGCATTTTATGAGTCTTATAAATCCACCATTCAGATTCGTAGATGTTCTATTATAAAACAAATTTTATGGTTAAAGAAACATATTTATTTTTTATGTGTGTTTATATGTACTGTTGGTGGTGATATTGCGGAGGGCATGGTGGTGCAACATTAGAAGAAAAAGAAACAAATCTATAGATAGACAAACTATACTTCCAGTTATTATAGATAGACTGTTACCTTGGTTACATTTGTCACCATGGTTATATCTGTTATGATTATTTTCCAATGACAGACAACGGGATTCCCATTGGGTTATATGCAGACCAACATATGAAAAATATTTACTGCAATGCAAGATATGAATGCCTAATGCTCAGATTTCGTTCTTTGTTTTGATTTTCCAGTTATTTATCTCTAAAATAAGATATATACATTTTTTATTTAAATTTAAATATTAGAGCTGAGCAGAATAATATAGAGTAGATTTGAACATTAAATAATCGCACTCCTTTTCCAATGCAACAACTGATCTGTATTACTGATATTTCTTTTAGTTTTAAGTTACACATCTTCTAATTTGTTTTCTGGATTTTTGAGTCTCAATTTTTTATATTTTGTATTTCAAGTGTTGGTTGGTCAGTGTTTCTTTCTTTAGTTGTATCCTCATGACTTATCAGCATGGGTTTTGAATCCCTGCTGGAAAATCCAGATCTGTTGGTAGCTGGTTTCACATGGTTTCACATGGTTCCTATCTATCTAAACCAGTTAGGACGAGGTCAAGAACATAAATGATCACCTCTGAGACTCTACTAATCAGCTTGGACACTGATTAGTAGAGTCTCAGAGGTGATCATTTATGTTCTTGACCTCGTCCTAACTGGTTTAGATAGTTGATCAGCTGGACTACCTGCTGGCGGACCTGGTTTCAACCTGGCTGACCACCTTGGCAAAGCTGGTTAGAGATGGTAGACCATGGACCATATTCCAAAAAAAAGGTTGACCACTTTTAGCTGGTATGGCATGGTTTTTCCTGCAGGGCTAAGCTCATTTTCAAGGGTTCCAATAAAGTGCTACAGTGTGCCACTTTCTTTCCTTCTTTACTCAAGCATTGAACTTAAATCACCAAATGGAGAACAGGGCTCAACATTAATGCTTGTCGAGTGGAAGTGGAATTTAAAATTTTAGTTAAAGAGAATTTTACTTGCCCGTAAACAAGTAGCGTGATTAAAATCAATAGCGTGGGATTGTGGGGATTAGAGCACAATTTGAATCATTCCCACATGTTTCACTTTTAAAATGCAGGGAATTCCTTCAATCACATCTCCCTCTCACCTTCACTCGTCATGCAGTGTTCAGCAGCTTGTGAGCATGCGCATATTTACAGAATTTTAGATTGTACATAAACGGTTATAAGCCTGGTAATTGGACATGCAAATGGCGTTGTGCCACGTCTCTATAAGTAAGCAATGCGATAAAACTATTGCTCCAATTTATAATCAATAAAGCTGTCTTCATCACAAGCACACAACGTTGGAGAGATCAAATTTTGTCTCAACACATCGTGGCTCTCCCTCATAAAACAGCATGAAATTGCAAAAAAAAAAAAAAAAAACGTTAATAATAGCATCTGTAGAGTGAAGAGAAATGCTTAAAACAACCTTATGCACCCATAATATCTCTCATCTTTCTAGAGCTCAGATGTATTTTCTCTGCCATGTGAATCAGTCAATTTTAGTAAGTGTATAACGATATACATTATAATAATATTAACACTATAACATTAATAAATGACACACAATGAAAACATATTATCTCGCTTTAATAAGCATATCTGTTTTTAATATACAACATAACTGATTTAGCAGCAAGGTTCTCTCAGGATTTGATCTGTTAACATTTTCAATGCATTTTGTCAATATTAAACAGCCGTTTATAATGCAACTGGTGTGAATTGACTTGAACTCTCAAAGAGATGATTTACCCAAAAATGAAAGTTGGGTAACACTTTACAAAAAGGCTCCATTTGTTAACGTTAGTTAACTACATCAGTTAACATGAACTAACAATAAACACCACTTTTATATAATTGATTAATCTTGAATATATTTTCATACATTAAATTAAAATGTGTGCATGTTATCATGAGTTCATGCGCTATGAGCCAACAATGAACAACTGTTATTTTTTTTATTTAGTAACTAACATTAACTAAGATTGATAAATGCTGTAAAATATTGTTCATTGTTAGTTCATGATGCATTGTCTAATGTTAATGAATGTGACCTTATATCACCTTTATGTTGCTCCAAACCTGTTTGATCTTCCGTGGAACTCAAAAGGAGATGTTAGGGAGAATGTTAGTTTCGGTCTCAATTCACTTTTATTTTATGGAGAAAAAAGTTGCAGTGACAGTGAATAGTGACTGTGACTGACATTCTGACAAAAATCTAATTTTGTGTCCCTCAGAAGAGAGAAATTCAAACAGGCTTGAGGGTGAGTAATGATTTACCATCTTTCTGCAAGGTGTTCTTAATCCCTATTAGGAGTTAATGATGACAATGGAGGCTTTCTTTTGTCTTTGTCTCTGGTCAAGTAACTTTTTACTCTGACATGCACATGACAATGCTTAATGTCGAGCCCTGGAGAAGGTGACTCACTTTCACCCTCAGAGACCCAACTGAAGAGGTTGCGAGGAGGACATGACATGAAAACAGTCATATTGCTTGTAGCATGAATAATGAGCCCTTTAACCTTATATGATCAGACAGCAATAAAAAAGCTATAGACTATGATGCTGTGTTTTGTATAAAGTACCATTACGTGGTACTGTAATATTTCTGGAAAGTGGATAATTGTAAGAGGATTGTCTCTTTTTTTCCTCTCTTCCGTGAGAGAGACTTTGGCTAGCATCCACCTGGATGAAACGTTTAATTTATTTAAATTATCTCATATAATGCCTTCTTTATTTAATCAGGCACTCTTATTTTTCCCCCACAGAGCAAAGTGATGGATGAGGTGAGTGGGTGAACACTCCCCTCTTTGTTCCTTTTTTGTTTCCGGCTCTCCTCCTCACCTCTCCCTTTCGCTTTATATACTAATGTTGAAAATGAGGGAGATATTTAAAGGATTGTAACGACAATTAATTATCATTGTATAGAATTCTTGTGTGGGTAGGTAGTATTGGGCTGAACGCTTGTTGAAGTTCTTTTGTATAAGTTCTTAGGTTTGTTTTGTGAGAGTGGAAATCTGAATAATTAAAGCAGCATAATACATGGCTCTCTGGAATACTTCTGATTAGTCAAGTCAGAGGCCCGATCAAAATAAACCCCTATTGGGGTTTATTTTGCAATAATGACCAGCTGACTGTACTTTATTCTGTACTTGTTGTATTGCACTACATGCTTAATGGGATAGTTCACCCAAAAATGAAAACTCAACCTCTTGTTGTTCCAAACCTGTATGACTTTCCTTTCTCAATCACCATTCACTTTCATTGTATGGAAAAAGATGCAATGAAAGTGAATGGTGACTGAAGCTAACATTCTGCCTCTCATCTCCTTTTGTATTCTACGTAAGTCACACAATTTTGGGATGATAATAGGGGTGAGTTGAGTATGACATTTTGGGTGAACTAACCCGTTAAAATGTAGTTAATGTGAAACATGGCTTTACAACTGAATCTCTCCAATCATACACTTCCACTATTTAATCTTTTATATTGCTAATTTCCTTTCAACATTTGGGCAGCTCTTTTGACACTGAGAAAAGAAATGCCAATAAATAAAGATTACATTGAAGGGCTTATACAAGCACACTAGCATAATGCAACTGTCACTTTAGTAAAACATGTCATTTTTAAAACTATTTTGTTTTTGGAGCCTATTTGAGTGGCTAAAACTCTAGATTAGCACTCGTTGGCTTTACAGCATATGTCATTAAAGGTAAAGTAATTTCTGCACCACAAGCATCACCAAACAAAAAAAATGTCACTGTTTTCCAGAAAAGGTTTCCAGAATATCCCCCATCTTCCATTGTTCAACAAACAGATAATCCCATGCCAAACTTGTGCTAGTCGGGATGCTCAAACAAACAGAGCAATGTTATGATGGTGCCACAGAGTCACTTTTAAGTGGGAATCAACCTACAGTTGGCCAAGTATTAAACATAAAAAAATCACACACTTTACCTTTTAAGCAACATTAAAAAAATCACACACTTTACCTTTTAAGCAACATTAAAAAAATAACACACTTTACCTTTTAAGCAACATTATTCTCAGAATGTTGTTGTTCTCTGGCTGTCAATGTGGGGATGTCCTGAGCATGAAGGTGAATGTATAAAGTGTTGTGTAAAAAGCTACCATCATCCTCAAAGTTTAAGCTTATCCTATAACCATGCCTTCTTTTTCACTTAATCACTCACATACTCTATATATTTGTCTACTCATTTTCTAATACTGAATAAATACTTTTTGTGTCCGCTATTTGCTAGCCTGGGAGCCATCTTGCTCATTGTCAGCAGTAATTAGTGTTACTTGTCTTTCGCACACCTTTTAAGTAATAATTTATTACATGCTGAAAAATAAAAGTATCAAACATTTGCTTTGCTCTGATGTGATGTGATGAAAATAAAAACAGCAATGCTGTATTTGTGATAATCTCTAAAGTAAGCCAGACAATTTGTATATGGAAAACATGGATGAAAGTCACTTTATTGCTGAAGATCACACCAAACAACTTGTTTTATATTATGGTATCATTTTATACTCAATATTCAAGCAAACACAGTACTGGTTAACAACCCAGCTTGTGCAAATTGTGTTTACAAGAAAGAGATTTTGTCAGTATGGCATCCAGGCTAGCTTAGTATTGCATAACGATACTACTTAAAGCTATCACTTCAAACTACTGTATGTGACAGAAATTTTAGATTTCAAGTTTTCCTACAAGAAGGCCCCACATTTCTGACAAACTACAAAAAGCACGTACTTTTCTTGACCTTCTCTCATCTACGACATAGCTCTAAAACAGTGGGCCAGGGTTTTGTATTTGGCACTTGCGTTACTCAGTTTCTATCAATTACTATCTATCAACACTAGAAAAATAGTCTACAATAAAGCAAAGTTCCCAAGGTCACGATCAAATTCAAATTTCTGATTCTTTGTGATATGACCTCTGATCAAAGTTCATATTGGTGGATAGGGTCTCAAGCTCAGTCGCTCTCTCAACCTGCTCCTCATCTTGTTCCTCTTCATCCCTGCTGATGAAGGCCAACTCATTCTCATAACAGAAGTTGGTGCCAGACTCTAGGGACTTGCTCTCCTCCATGTCTTTGGCACTGCAGCGCGGTGTTGTGGGCACCTCGTAGGTCTTATGGAAGTGCGAGTAGTCCACCTTATACTGGTTCCGTTCCTCAAACACCACTGGTTCAAAACGATGGCCCCATAAGATCTCATTGGCCAGGTAGGAGCTGCGCACCTGAGCCGTCATCGCAGTCGCCTCAACCATCCCTTCTAGGATGACCACAATCTCAAAATCAGCTGTTTCCAGGTCCTGCTTGCTGATTCCAAACAGTGGACTCTCCTCATTTATCTCATGGAGGATAGTAAGGGGAGCAACTAGGAAGATGCGGTCGAGACCTTGGTCGTAGCCCACATTGATATCAATCTGATCGAGTGGGATGTACTCGCCTTCTTCTGATATTCGGGGCTTAATAAGTTGCGCCCGCACGTGAGCCTCAACAATGTGACTTTTCCTCAAGTTCCCAACTCTCCACATTAGGCTTAACTTCCCATCGCGCATCGCAATGACAGCATTGTGCGAGAACAGTATGGTCTCTGCCCGTTTTTTGGGTCGCGCCATTTTGGCCATGATGGCACCAATCATAAAAGAGTCAATGATGCAGCCCACGATGGACTGGAAGACAACCATGAACACAGCTAATGGACACTCCTCAGTCACACAGCGGAACCCGTAGCCAATCGTGGTCTGCGTCTCAACCGAGAACAAAAATGCCGCTACAAAGCTGTTGACCTGCATGACGCATGGTGTGAAGTCGTCTCCAGAGGGTTGGTCTAAGTCACCGTGAACAAGAGCAATGAGCCAGAAGGCAAAACCAAACCCAAGCCAGGAAAGAACAAATGCAAGGGAGAAAAGGACAAACATCCAGCGCCAGCGAATGTCCACACATGTGGTAAAAATGTCTGCGAGGTAACGCTGGGATTGTTCGTCCATATGTGCAAAATTAACATTGCACTGGCCCGTCTTGTTTACGAAGCGGTTCCGTACTTTCCTGCGTGTCTGGATCTTACCATTGCCAAAGCCATTGCCGAGTGCGGGCATTTTGCCTTGGCGGTACACGTCCTCCTCCGATGATGAAACGATGCTGTAACGGTGGGGCCTGCCCACACTCATACCACTCTGGCCAACCAGAATCAATGAGTAAGTGGGAGAGAGGACCGCAGAAGCAAGGATGCCTGAAGATAAAGAAAAAGGTTAGCTCAGCCCTGTAGTTTCACACATAGTTAATGATATAAATACTGCTTGAAGGGATAGTTTGCTCAAACAATTTTGAGAATACTGTCATTATTTACCCTCATGTCATTATAAAACAGACTTACTTCCATGGAACACAATAGAAATGAGAGGTGAAATAGAAAATGTGATACAGGTTTGGAACAGTATGAGGGTGTAATTAAATGAGAGGGTAATTAACTTAAGCTATAAGATTTTTTAACACTCAGGTCCAATTTTAATAGCTCAAAATAAGCTTAAAATTTCCAAATCAGGCTAATATTCCATGACTTTTCCAAATCTATTTAGAACTGTTTATGAAAAAATATTGAAAACTAACACGTCAAAAGTCCTTCATTAAAGGAATAGTTCATCTAAAAATGTTTGCCATCCCAGTTGTTTCTTATGTAGAACACAAACAAAGATTTTTAAAAGAATATCTCAGCTCTGTAGGTCAATTCAATGCAAGTGTATGGTGGCCAGAACTCAGAAGCTCCAAAAAGCAGATAAAGTCAACATTAAATAATCCTTAAGACTCCAGTGGTTTAATCAATATTTTTCTGAAGTGATCCAGTCAGTTTTGGGTGAGAACAGACCGAAATGTATCTCCTTTTTCACTGTACATTTTGTCATTGCATTCTCTAGGCATGATCATAATTTCAAGCTTGATTACACTTTCTAGTGTTTGGCATATGTACAGAGGTGCTATTTGTGTAGGCCAATTTTTTGTATGCTCTAATGACAGAAAGGTGTGGCTTATAATTTTTAAAAGCACTTACATTCATTCTTATGTTAAAAATGAGCTGCAACAGGAAAGGTAATAAGGAGCTGAGACACAAGTTATAGTAGGTGAGGAGTTTATTGAGATCAGAATGAGGGAGTGTGTCACGCGTGCACAACAACCAAAGATAGATATAACCCATTGCCGCTACTCTGTAGTGGCGCTGTATAGTTATTGAAATAATTTTTACAGGCGTGTTAGGGTTTACAGCATTATTTTGTCATGGCAACAAAGTTGCAAAATTGGATTTAACTTTACACAGAAAAGGTTAGCAATTTTATCACACTAAAATCATGTTAACATACTGTGACAGGGCGGAGGGCGGGGCCGGGTCGTGATTATACACACACCCTTATCAGGCTAATTGAGCCTCGGAGAGGGATAAAGGCCGTTTGCAGACGGTGGTGCGGGAGAGAGAGAGATCGTTTACGGATATGTCCGTCATGTGTGTGTTTTGTCTTTTGTTTAGTTTATCATTAAAATATTATTTATATTGTCAAGCCGATTCTCGCCGCCTCCTTTCCATTGAACTTCTTTACACATATGTATTGTTTACATCTAAACTTTTGAAACAGTGAGTTGTTTTACAAATACGAATTGGCCCCATTCATTTAAGTGCCTTACTGTTTTAAATCAGATTTGTTTTATTTATACACTGGTGGCCAAATATTTTTGATTTGGCTGTTTCTGAAGGAAATTGGTACTTTAATTCACCAAAGTGACATTCAACTGATCACAATTTAGACATTACTTATGTTTACAAAAAACAGCACCATCACTATTTGAAAAAAGTAATATTGATCAAAAAGCCATTGTTTTGATGAATGAAGGCTATACAATGCTTGATATTGCCAAAAAAAAAAAAAAAAAACCTGAAGATTTCATACAAAGGTGTACACCAGTCTTCAAAGACAAAGGACAACTGGCTCTAACAAGGACAGAAAGAGATGTGGAAGGCCAGATGTACAACTAAACAAGAGGATAAGTACATCAGAGTCTCTAGTTTGAGAAATAGATGCCTCACATGTCCTCAGCTGACAGCTTCATTGAATTCTACCCGCTCAACACCAGTTTCATGTACAACAGTAAAGAGAAGACTCGGGTGTGCAGGCTTTATGGGAAGAACTGCAAAAAAGGCACCTTTGAAACATAAAAAGAAAAAATTAAAGTGGGCAAAGAAACAGACATTGGACAACAGATAATTGGAAAAGAGTGTTCTGGATCTTAACCCCATTGAGCTTTTGTGGGATCAGCTAGACTGTAAGGTGCATGAGAAGTGCCCGACAAGACAGCCACATCTATGGCAAGTGCTACAGGAAGTGTGGGGTGAAATGTCACCTGAGAATCTGGACAAACTGACAGCTGGAATGCCAAGGATCAGCCAAGAAGCTGTCATTGCTGCACGGGGAGAATTTTTTGATGAGACCTCTTTGAAGTAGTTTAATTTTTAAATGTTTTTTTTTTTTTTTTCATTTTAATAATAATTTTTCAAGATATTAATGTCCTGACTATAAATTGTGATCAGTTGAATGCCACTTTGGCTGAATAAAAGTACAAATTTCTTTCCATAAGAGCAAAATCAGTACATTATTCCAAACATTTGGCTGCCAGTGTATATATACAAAAGGAGGGACAAGTGGTAATCAGCATTATGCCACAAATGCTATCTATTGAGCTAAACTTGTATTGAACCCAGAATGTTCCTTTAAATACAAGTGAAAGGTCTATTTCAGTGCTAAAAGTACTCTATATGCTACATGACTTATAGCTATATCTCTGTATGACAATAAAGTTGTTTTTACCCAAAAATAAAAATTCTGTCAACATTTCTATCAAATTCTCAACCTCTTGATGTTCCAACCCTGTAAGTCTTACTTTCCTCAGTGGAACACAACGGAGATAAGTACAGTGCATCCGGAAAGTATTAACAGCGCTTCACTTTTTCCACATTTTGTTGTGTTAAAGCCTTATTCTTGCATTATTTCAAACAAAATTCTTTCACGTTGTCGTTATGGGGTATTGTTTGTAGTATTTTGAGGAAAATAATGAATTTAATCAATTTTGGAATAAGGCTGTAACATAACAAAATGTGTAAAAAGTGAAGCGCTGTGAATACTTTCCGGATGCACACTATGTTAATATTTTTATATATATATATTTTTATATAATGAATGTGAATGGGGACTTGCCTAAAGGGATGGTTTACCCCAAATTGAAAATTCAGTCATTGTTTACTCACCCTGTGTTGTTATAGCCACATTTGACTTTATTATTCTTAACACAAAGGGAGCCATTGTGTGACATCATCACTGAGCACAAAATGTTTTCACAATGGCAGTCTATGGTGACTACCTCTTCAAGCTTCAAAAGGGCACAAAAGTGTAATTCAGAAGTCTAATAAATTATTCCATGATTGTTATGAGACCAGACTATGAGCTGTGTTGAAAAACAAACCGAAATATTATGTACTGTATTATAGAGTGACATTTTTGAACGACCGTTACTCTTACATTACTCTTACATTTTTTTAATTTTTCACAATTTCTCCCTTTTCACCCAAAGAAAAAAAGTCATATAAGGTTATAACAACACAGGGGTGAGTAAACAATGACTGCATTTTTTTTATGTGGGTGAGCAAATGAAATAAACTCATACAGGTTTGGAACAACATGAAGGCAATTAAATGTTTATAGAATTTTCATTAAACTATCCCTTTTAAAATGTCATGCCAATAAAGCTTTATTGACTCTTGGCTCTTGGAAGGAAAAGGCCAAACTGGTATCCCAAAAAAATCGTATGAAACCTATTTGCAGCTAACAAGTGTGATACTCCTCTCGCTTTGTGAGAGAGTGTGTTAAAGTGCTACTCTGAGAGTAAATGTGCACATCTGTCTGTGTTTGCTTGTTCACAGCAGATGTAGCTAATTAAAGTAATTTCACACTTTTCCTGCAAAACTCTGCACCTTTGCTCGGTAAGGTGCTGAAGTACGCAGAGCTCATAGATTTAGAGAAAACACATTGCAGTCATTATGGTTATTGTTATCATCACCATTATCATCATTCAATTTTTCTCAGTGCTGTTTTCTGACAGAGATCTCTGAACTGGGAACTGCCAGCAGGGTCCAGATATAGGCGTCTAGCCACTGCCTGAGTCAAGTGATCTATCTTTCTAATAATAGATGCTTGGCTAGAGACTACTGCACACACACACACACACACACACACTTGCTAGAATCTGCGCTCCAAGACATACTGTACTGACAGAGAGCCATCAAAACACACAGACTCAACATGCACACGCACTGTGGGCTGGTAGTGTCAGGTGCTGCTATATTGGTGAGTGTGAATAGCTAAGAAGCCTCAGATTAGATGAGTGATAATGAGAAAAACAATTTCCTTCACGCAAACGCGATCTCAATACTACGTAGTTCTTAACATCCTCAAAAATAAAATTAAAAATCACATGAAAATCTGGAGGAATGTAGAGGTTTCCATGGAAACCTGTCTGGTAGAAATGTTGCGTGTGTGTGTGTGTGTGTGTAGGTGTGTGTGTTTGTTTGAGGGGGTGACGGTTGGCTTTGTGCAGTGGTAATTTAGTCATCATCCAGGTGGCCAATCACTCAAGCAAAAGTGAAGAAAGCGATCAAAAGTAGTGAGAATGGGAAATAGATTTCCAGTTACAGAGAAATGGGTCGGCATCTTTACTACTACTTGATGTGATGCCAACTTATTCCAAACTAAATGTCAACTCATCATCTGACTCCTGAGTGGCTTGACACTGGTACTAAGATTATTAAAGATAAACTAAATGGTGGTTCTGTGACAGCTAAACATTACAAGTAATAAACATACTGTACTTTGTGAGAGCCACAACACGGTCATAGATTCTATATTAGATTCTATAGATGTATTTCATTATTGTAGATGTATAAACTATTAAAGGGATAGTTTGCTCAAAAACACAAGAATTCTGTAATTATTTACAAGGAGATATTAGGATGTTAGACTCCACCATTCACCATTCACTTTCATTGCATAATTTCTACATGAATACATGACATTCATACAATGTAAATGAATGGTGACTGAGGCAGTCATTCTATCTAACATTTAATCTCCTTTTGTGTTACTTGGAAGAAAGTTGTATGGGTTGGGAGATCCAGAGATTATTTCTGCTCTGAACTTTAAATTAACATAATTTTCACCAAGAAAAGTCCATAAGATTTGAGCCTATTTGATCAACGTTTGTAGCAATGTAATGAATCTCTTTAAAGGGTCAGTTCAAGCAAAAATGAGAAATCTCTCATGATTTCCTCACCTCTAAGCCATCTTAGATGTCATCCCAATTTGTTTCTTATACAAACCTATCGATTTGCTTCAGAAAAAATTCATTGAGCGACTGGAGTCATGTGGATTACTTGAATGCTGCTTAAATGTGACTTTTTCATTGCATGCACAAACTGAGCTGAAATGGACTTGTAAAAATCTTAATTTCTGTTCTGCTGAAGAAGGAAAGTCTTACACATCTTAAATGTAAGTAAATCATGAGAGAATTTTCATTTTTGGGTGGACTAACCCTTGACCAGCTGCCTTGGGTATAGACAGATTTTTTTTTTCCTATAAATTTTATGATAAGGTACCGAGGTAGGCACAGAATTATAGGGGGAAACACATTTACATATAAGATAAAAATTATGATTTTAAGACTATATTCAAATGAAATATAGAAACATGGAATTCTTGCACTGGGAGCGAACACTATGAAACCATGTCTGATATACAGAGGATCATTTCGGTTATGGACGTCTGACGTAAAACAGTATCCTGCGGTGTCCGCAGTGTGGCGGCCGACGAAAACCTCAGCTGAACAGAACATTGTGTTTGCTTTTCCTATGTGTGTTTTCTTAAACAGTGGAAATTAAAAGGAACAGCTGTCATTTTAACTGACTAACAAGAGTAGCATATTCTAACAGCTCTTCCAGCCTCAAAATGGAAAATATGATGAGAAATTCAAGCGGTCACAGATTGTGACAGGCAGTTGACAGACTTCAGGAATTGCTCCACATTACTCCTCCCTCCGAACTTTTCCATGGCCCCTTCAAAGCTGCATCAATCTCTTTTAATAAACTTTATGAACTTAGACTCATATCACCCTCACCATATGCGCAATACTGAAATTTATCCACAGAGGTGCGCCTTTGAACTTTTTTTAGCCAGAAAAAGGCAAAAGAATTGTCCTTATTTTGATATGTTTTGTTATGTAAAATCCAAAATTGTATTTCCTTTTTCATAACAGGTACCTGTGTGTTGAATGTGCAGCGTTTACTCAACCAGAGTTGGGATTTGGGTTGCATCTGGCCGAATCTGAATTTAAACTTGCCTTGTTATTCAATATGCTTTGAAATTGAGATGAGATGCTATGAATATTTTTTTAAATGATAAACATTGTTTTAAATTCAGAGAAGAGTCGGCACAAAGCACAACATGTTCAGGGGACATCCATCACTGTGGGAATACTGTATGTGGTTTGACAGCCCCCTCATTGATTTGGAAAGTAGAAGACATGCAATACCACTGTGCATCACCTGCTTCATATGACAATTCATATACGGCACATAAAAGGTGCTGTCTAGTACGGTTCTGAACACAGGCTTCAAAAGGGCAACACGCCTACAGGTTGCAGAAAATACCTGTGTACTCTGTGAGTGAGACCAAAGTGATGAAAGCAGAAAGAATAGTTCACAGATACAGCAAACAAATCTTGCTTACCTTTTCTCTCCCCTGCCTTTACGTTTGCATGTAAATGTGAGAAAGACTAAGGGGATCTTTCTCTAGATCTGAAGTTGCACTAAAGCATGATTCCTTTGAGTTAGGGTTCCTCTCGAAGAAGAATCACCCCTTTAACGAAAAAAAGGGATTCTGACAGTCCAACGAGGTCCTCATCTTTAATGATGGAAACTCACACATATACACGCATGTAATCGAAGGAGGTTCTTATCTAAAGGCTGCTAACAATCTCAGAATGTTCCATTAATGGCCCCTAGTGCTGATCAGGAGTTGCTGTAATATTCAGCAATGTCACGGTCATCCCTCATGACCAGAGAGTCCCTTATCTTTCGTCGCGACACCACACCAATGAATCTCTCTTTGAATGTTTAAAATACTGCTCTCTCTTACTCTCCCTCCTTTTTTCCTCTCTCACCCTTGTCTGCTATCTGATCTTTGCTGCAATTTTTTACACCCTCCCTCTCTCTCTCTCTCTCTCTCTCTCTCTCTCTCTCTCTCTCTCTCTGAAGTTGGCATTTGCGGGGACCAGACACTGATCGTACCTCAATCGAGGAGCTCTTGAAAGCTACCGGGTATGCATGCTAGAAACCAAAATAAGTACAGAATACATTATAGACAGAGACAAATGTGTTCTCTTTAGTATGCAAATATATATATATATATATATATATATATATATATATATATATATATATATATATATATATAAAATAGATACAGTTTGCAGCCTTCAGACAATTGCTGGAAGATTGTGTTGTTTTCTCTTTCAGTTAGTTGAAACATGAATTTGTGCAAAGAGTTTTGCATGGTGTTTGCATGAGTTGTGTGTGTGTGTGTGTGAGAGAGAGAGAGAGAGAGAGAGAGAGAGAGAGAGAGAGAGCATGTTCTCAGCTGAATAATCATTTTGAAGAGGCTGGCTCTTTGGGTTTGGGTTAGGTTGCACATACAGTAAAGATGGTGACAGAACGAGGACATTTGCTTCTACAAATACACACAAACACATGTAAACTCTCATCAGTCATGCATGGGCACTCTACCTAATTAATACAACTACTACCTACGTGGCATGTTAAGGGTCCATGTTTATACTGCCTACTAATGCCTTAGATCAGATAGATAGATAGATAGATAGATAGATAGATAGATAGATAGATAGATAGATAGATAGATAGATAGATAGATAGATAGATAGATAGATAGATAGATAGATAGATAGATAGATAGATAGATAGATTATGAACTCTTGAAACTCTCACCGTAAACATATATTGACTGTAACTTTCACACTCTGTGATGTAAGCTTGGGTTGCAGTGATGGCATGTCCTGATACTGTTTCATGTAGTGCGTTGCATGCTATGTTTGGAACAGTTCTAAATGGTCTTGTTATTGAAGGATAGTCTGTAAAGTTTACTCTAAACAACAGACACACTCCAAGTGAACCCTGTGATTTATTAACGAAATAAAGAAATGACAAGGGCCAAAAGCAGCATTCACATTTTTATTATTATACACTAAATTAAATAGTTTAGCTTAATTTTAGGATTTAGGTTTTCGTAACAAAATTCTATTGAATTTAACTTACATTTTTAACTAAATTAATACTAAATAAAAAAATAAAAAAAACTAAATAAAAAAATAAAGATAACTAAAAAAAGATAAATTCAATTTGATGGAATTTTGGTATAAAATTGAAATGTGTGGAAAAACTACAGGCTGTGGCAACATGTTATTTGTAGAAATACATAATTTTAAAACTTTTAGGTCCAGGCAGGTTTTTTTTTTCTTTTCAGTCAGATCTTATCTTTAAGATACATGACATCATATTATGTATTTCATGCTGCTTATTTGATTCTTTGTGTGCAATTTCTTTATTCATGGTATTTGACTTTTATTTAATTAATTAAAATAATTTTGGGGTTTCAATTCAATTTAAGTTCAGTCCACAGAATTTGTGGAATAATGTCGATTATTAAAAAGATTTAAAAAATAAAAATGTTGTCGTTTATTTAAAATAGAAATCGGCACAGTTAGCAAAACCAGTCCATAATCACTCATATACACACTGTTTCATAATTGTAGCCACATAATGCAAACATTATACTTGTTAACATTATTTTAATGTGATAAAATTGCTTATAACCCTATCTGTGTAAAGTTACAATTCTTTGTCATGATGACATGACACCAATGAACCATGTTATCTGGTAAACACTAAACCCCAGTACATCCCGGATTTTATCCGGACTTAACATGAATGTTTACATATTGAAGCAATACTTTTGAAACAACATTTATGGACAGGCCCGATTCGCTTCCATTAGAAGTACCTAACTGTAACTGCAATCGTTGCTACTTCTTTTTCTTTTTTGTCTTTTTTGCTAAATAAACGAAGGGCGAGTCGAAAATATTTTCCGTTGTAATCAGCAATATGCCACAAATAGCCTACTGTCGATTGAGCTTATCTTTTATTGAACACAAAACATTCCTTTAAGAATAGTTGAATTCAAAGCATTAACTAATAACTAATAGTTTTTTGATGTATTGAAATCTAAGACATTCTAGAGACTACATCATTTATTACAAGGAAGATCTCAATAATACAGACTTAATCAACTGAGGTGAGGTCATGATTATGATACTGTCGGGGGGGTGACATGAATACAAAGTTAGTAAGACTTTGTCATTCCAGAGTGTCAAGTTTTGGTGTGTATGTGACTTTGTTGTTGTAATATTTATTAGGAAATATGTCGGTGTGTTGTCCCTGAGGCTGAGGACCAGCCTGAGGACCTGTCTGTTGTGGAAATTCAAGGGTCCATATGGACTGGAGTTTAATTATTACTGTAGAGACCTCACACATGCAAACACACACACTCAATCATGTCAATGTGTCCTTTTTCATCAATAAAGTAATGGCGAGTCGAAGTGAATGTTTCTCCTCTGTGAGGTTAAAATACCATTCTTGACCCTCCTCAGATATAGATGTAGTTTAATTTCCAGTAATTGTTGTCCTCAAACTCTGTGAGATTAAACATTGTCAGTGCTTTCATCATTGTGACTGTGTGCATGTGTGTGTGCTTGTCCCATTTCCCAACTTCATGCCATATGGAGCATGAAAATAAGATGAATGGAAAATAGGATGATTGGAAAAGTGAATCCATGAGTGTGAACATAGCTGTAAAACAATAAATAGAAAAATAATCATACATTTTAATTAATGGTTGGCTGTTTGCCTTTTATGAGTAGTTTTATGTATTGCAAAGGAGATACAAGCAAATGTAGATTTTTCCATCTTGTTCCCATATGAGTCCACACAGACACAAACCCACTCATGTTTGAAATTTAGGCCACAGACTCTCTTGTCCTCTTACACAAATGTTTTATTTGTTGTGTTTATCAATCACCACAGCTCTTTGTGTGTGATAGTGTGTGAAAAGTCCTCATGCATTTCTTTTGAAAGATAATGGAGTACAGTAGTTACAGTATGCATCACACGGGAAATTATTCCAAATTTAAAGAGCGCACAGACCACACAAGCATGCTGAGGGTGATATAGTTAGAGCAAAGCAGTGTGTGACCTCAAATGTGCTTTGCTGTTTCTGCACCTTTCTGTAAACTAGTTTCCCACCGTGTTTCACATTCAACTTTCTCTCCATCTCTTTGACAAAGCTTCATTCATCCTGCTTAATCAGAATTCAATAATACACTTGTAGAAATAACAACCGAAGATTTGCAAATGCGAAACACTAAGTTTAGCAAAGTCTCTTCTGTTTCTTTCTGTCTCGCTAGGTCATTGTTTTAACCTTCAGGTCTTAATTGCCATGCTGTCTATGCTGTCTCTGAGGTGTTGTTTGTGTTTGCAGCATTGCTTTGTTCTTTATACTTAAATTAAACATAAAACACATTCACGACTCATTATACTTTCATAAGCTGACATTTTTACAGGTGAAGCAAATATATAGTGAAAGTGGATGTTACATAACAGAAAATAACCTGGCATTAGGAAGGGATGGCTTGGAAAATAAGAGGGATTGGTGATGGCAGCTGAAATATTAATTTTGATGGAAGATATCGAAGACAATAATGCTAATTTTCATGTTTTATTTCTTTGGAATGACATGCACCAATGAATCCTTCAAAGTAAGACCAGGAACATATATGTACAGTAAATATTATTTTTTTTCCAAACTTGTATGACTGTCCTTCTTATGTGGAACGCAAAAAATGTTTGACAGAATGACATCTTCAGTCACCATTCACTTCCACTGTATTAAAAAATTATGCATTAAAAGTGAATGGTAACTGAAACTAACATTTTGCCTAACATCTCTTCTGAAAAAAATAAAGTTAAATGGATTTTGAACAACTAAATGGTGAATAAATGATAACAGAATCTTCATTTTTTGGGTTATCTATTCCTTTAAGCTTCTCAACTGCTTGATTATCCATCCATCCATCCATCCATCTTCAACCGCTTATCCGAAGTCGGGTCGCGGGGGCAGCAGCTCCAGCAGGGGGCCCCAAACTTCCCTATCCCGAGCCACATTAACCAGCTCTGACTGGGGGACCCCGAGGCGTTCCCAGGCCAGTGTGGAGATGTAATCTCGCCACCTAGTCCTGGGTCTTCCCCGAGGCCTCCTCCCAGCTGGACGTGCCTGAAACACCTCCCTAGGGAGGCGCCCAGGGGGCATCCTTACCAGATGCCCAAACCACCTCAACTGACTCCTTTCCACGCAAAGGAGCAGCGGCTCTACTCCGAGCTCCTCACGGATGACTGAGCTCCTCACCCTATCTCTAAGGGAGAAGCCCGCCACCCTTCTGAAGAAGCCCATTTCGGCCGCTTGTACTCGCGACCTAGTTCTTTCGGTCATGACCCAACCTTCATGACCATAGGTGAGGGTAGGAACAAAAATTGACTGGTAGATCGAGAGCTTTGCCTTCCGGCTCAGCTCTCTTCTCATGACAACGGTGGGATAGAGCGAATGCAATACCGCCCCCGCTGCCCCGATTCTCCGGCCAACCTCCCGCTCCATTGTCCCCTCACTCGTGAACAAGACCCCGAGGTACTTGAACTCCTTCACTTGGGGCAATACCTCCTTCCCCACCCGGAGTACGCTTGATTAATGTCCAAGAAATAAACAAGTACAATATTATTACTAGTAAAAAACTCTAAATACTACAAATTGTAAATAAATGCTTTAAAGGGATATTTCACCCAAAATGAAAATTCCCTCATCATTTACTCACCCTCATGCCATCCCAGATGTGAATGATGTATTATCTTCAGCTGAACACAAACAAAGATTTTCAGAAGAATATTTCAGCTCTGGTGGTCCATACAATGAAAGTGAATGGTGACCAAAAATTTGAAGCTCCAAAAATCACATACAGGAAACATAAAATGAATCCATATGACTCCAGTGGTTTAATCCATGTCTTCAGAAGCAAATCAATAGGTGTGGGTGAGAACCAGATCAAAAAGTTATTTTTTACTCTACTTTCACTTTTACATCTGAATGTCACATGTGGTGCCTGTTTAGTTTACTTTCACATCTGAAAGTTGAAAGTTAAAGTGGATATTTTGAGTAAAAAGTACTAAATATTGATCTGTTTCTCACCCACACCTATCATAACGGGGGACGGCTGTGGCTCAGGTGGTAGAGCAGGTCGGCCACTAATCACAGGGTTGGCGGTTCGATACCTGGCCCACATGACTCCACATGCCGAAGTGCCCTTGGGCAAGACAATGAACAACATGTACCTTGCATGACAGCTCTGCCACCATTGGTGTGTGAATGTGTGTGCGAATGGGTGAATGAGACACAGTGTAAAGCGCTTTGGTAACCTCTAAGGATAAAAAGGCGCTATATAAATGCAGACCATTTACCATAACGCTTCTGAAGAAATTGATTTAACCACTGGAGTTATATGGATTACTTTTGTGTTTCCTTCATTTGATTTTTGGAGCTACATTCATTGATCACCATTCACCTGCATTGAATGGACCTACGGAGCTGAGATATTCATCTAAAAAAAATTGTTTGTGTTCTGCAGAAGAAAGAAAGTCACACACATCTGGAATGGTAAATAATTAGATTTTTTGGGTGATCTATCCCTTTAAAACTCCTTTGCCTCAAAATAAATACAATTACACATCTACAACTCATGGTAATCTGTAATACACTGTATTTCTCAAACTGTGTTTAATTGCTTAGGTTGCTGATGCTTACTACACAGGCCATCTTTTACAAGTTTTTAAAGATATTTTGATAAATATATTGACCTGCTTGGATGACTCATTTAAGGAATGCATCGGTTTCACAAAGGAATTTAATAGCGTGCATTAATTGAGCCTCTTGTTGTGTTTTCATTATGTAAATGAGGTCGACAAGCTCTTCTGCTATTTTTTCCTCTCCCGCAACAAACAATCAAGGATCTCATCAAGTACATCACAAGAGGACCGACTGCTGATTAACAGGTGTGTGTGTGTGTGTGTGTGTGTGTGTGTGTCCAGTGATGTATCAGAGTTAAGATGCATGTAGCACAGAGGATAGACGTCAATATCAGAACAGGAAATTATCATGTTATAGAGGAAAGATGAACTGATCACATAGGTTTTGGTAATGAGAGCTGAGATAAAAACTAATATTAACATATAATAATAGAGGGGAGGATGAGACAGTACAGACAGAAGCAACAGATAATGAACATGCAGCCATTTATTTTTTGCCTCTGCACAGGTGTGCTGATCAAAATGAGTAATGAGAGAGTTAGTAGAGCAGTACCTGAGAGAATACACACACACACACACTTTTTATCCGCTTACACGTCATACATACAGGCAAACACTCATATCAATTTGAATTAGAGAACATACTGTAACGATATATATATATATATATATATATATATATACTGCACAATACAATAAATGTGCAATTGATACTTTTGTGCACATTGGGTAAAAAATTGTAATGTGTACAATATATGTCTGTCTATCTATCATCCATCCATCACTTTTTAATTTATTTTCTTTCTATCTGTCTATGTAGATTTTTTCTATTGAGAAAAAAAGCAACATATTTTCTTTTCTGTTCTTTTCAGACTGTTCCAGTGTGTTTGTGCATATAATAGTTTTTTTTTGTTTGTTTGTTTGTTTGTTTTGGCTGCTGTAATATTTCTTCATTGCAATACATTTCCTCTTAATGCCAAAGTATTTATGTTCATGATACATCACCAACCAGTGTGTGCATTTAACACCGTCATGATTTCATTTGGGATGTTTGGCATTGAGCCCCTGGGAAAGTCATCTCACACCCAAGTGGTCTTCAGGTCTACTCACCCTCCTTCATACAGTATGTGAATTTTAGAGGGACACATAAGCCTTGCACCCAATAAGCAGTGGTGCTGTCTTTCTTAATAATGTTCCAGCACTTTCTCATTCCGAAACACTTGCACAAACACACAGGATGGTGGACAACGGCATCTGTTATTCCACCTATTAGTATGTACTGAATGATTTGTTTCATACAGGGGTCTATTTGTGATAATATGAGGGTTCACATGCAAACACATACACACAATATTGCATTACATGGATGATCTCATCACATAACAATAGTTTCATCAGGATACACTCAACTGTTTTTGTATAGATAATGCTGGAGTGTTGATGGGCCTATGCAATTGCTTTAAATGCATATTTGTGTCTTGCTTTCCAGTAAAAATATTGAAACATCCTTAAAATCAGATGGATTTAGCAAGAAGCAAAATGTAATAAGATATAAAGGCTTGTTTTAAGAATATATATATTGAATTAAGTTTATTGTTCTAACCCCATTGGCAAATTTTAATCTGATTTATTTTTTTCTGGTTTAAAGCTTAAAAATATTTGTCAATGGGGTTGGAAAAATTCAAGACTTAATTCAAGATATCTTTTCAGAAAACAAGTGCACCTTGTACAGTTTTGCTTAGAGTAAACGTATCTTGTTTTAAGGATGTTTAGACATTTTTAGGCATGTCTTTCAGAAAACAAGGCAAAAATACTGATTAAGAAATTGATGTTTGCATTGCAGTAGGTACCACTCACTCTCTGCATATGTGATTTTACACATGGGGTCAAGCAATGTTTGCTCTTCTCACCAGCCATTTGAATAGCTGTGCTAAGCATGACTATAGGTATATATCTATAAACCTGGTAGATGCATAACATGTGTTGCCAATTCATAAAGACTCTCACATTCACAAGCATATGAAATTGACAGTACCAGCCAAATTGTCTAGTGACAAGAATTCAAGTAAACCTTTTGTTTGCATTATCCATAATTGTCCGTCTCAAAGCATCTGTGAGTGCATGAAGATGTCCTCTGCTATTCTTATATATAAACACATACATTTTTTCTTTCAAGGTATTAGTGACATTAGAGGCTGTTGGTCTTTGGTTTGGACTGATAAATTATATCCCCTTCTCACTATAAACAATCTTCAAAAGGCTTTTGAGGCAACCATTCCCAAATTAATTTGCATAATGCAAGTTTAAAGTAAATGTGAGTTTGTGTGTGAATGCGAATTGTGCATGCACAGTTCTTCATCATCTCCTTGCCAATTTTGCTGATTACATTTTAGGGGTCCTGACATGAGGAAACAAATTTACCTTGATGTTTTGACATATGTACTTTAAAAACCTACTTGTAAGTTTCAGAACTCAAAACCTCCTCAGTGCGAAAAGAGCATTTGTTTAAAACATACTGCCGAAACGACTCGTTCTGTACTTCCTCCACATTGTGATGTCACACTGTGGTAGACATTTGCATCTGACTGCCTCCTCAACAACACATCAATGACTACTTTACCATATCACTTCCACAGCCCTGCCCAGAGAGCATGTTAGTCAAGAGCAACAAGCCAATCAGTGGCCGTTTGCTGTCAAGTCTTAAAGAGCAGCACCAAAACCGAGCATTTCTGGGTCAGACTGAGGGTGGAAAATGATCTTGTGTTAAAAACTTTACTAATATAATAAGTGAGCCTGATTCACACTTGGACATTGGAAACTATGAGGGATTGAAAATAGTGAAACTCTAAGAGGATGCAAGAGAAATTCTGTTCTCGGGCAAGTGTGATGGTGCCACCTTCTGTCAAATTTGTCTCACTTTTTTGGAGACTCCTGGGTATTGATATTATTTGTTGGGTGAAGTCAATTGGACCACTTTTGGCAGTCTTATTAATGAAAAATGTGGCCTCGTGCATTACTACCCATTGCTCAAATGTGATGGTAGGACTATAATGATTTATCACAAATAAAAATTTTGTAAACGTGGATGTAAGTTAATTAAATCGATTTTAATATATTTCTCACTGTACTTGCATTATGTAAAGCAATACGGTATTCACTAATCAAGTGCCTAATTTAACTTTTTAAAGCGTGTATTTTCAACCAGGCAATGCATAAGGCGACACATTATGACGTCAACAAGGTGCGACAACTATTGGCGTGTGAGGACTTGGCGGTGCATGGTTTGGAGACAGGACGAAGAATTACTTTGAAACCACAATAAAAACACTCTGGATTAAATACAAGACTGCAGTTTGCAAACAGGTATTGTCTTGTTATATACGCTGCATATACAAACAATAGGCTAAAACAGAATTAAAGTAATGCTTAATTGAGTCTTTCATTCGTACATTGGTGTACGTATGTTGCACGTTCTGATGCTGTAACAGGTTCATCTGTTTCAAACATAATCGATTGACGTATTCAATATCAGTAAATTGGAAAGTTTCTGCATAGTTGCGTTAATTTATCTTTACACACATAAGATATTATTCTTATTGAACACAAGTGTATATGTAATAAGACGCACTGTTTACCCGCCTCTTACGGACCCCGACTGCAACCAAAACAGGTTTGCCTCTCGGAAGAGTTTCTGCTGTTGTATTAATTAATTTTTTTAGAGATTAGATACATTACGAAAATATTGAAGGTCTACACAGTCATTTTTTCCCCCATTAAAAAAATTTTTACTCAAGAAATTATTTGTAAATTTGAAACAAATGTATAAAATCATGGCCATTCATGAGATGAGGACTCAATTTCAGTAACATTATAAAAGCTGTTTTAGTTTACATGGGGCAGGGGTGCCCTCATGGGGGCTGCCATTTTAGAATCACATTACTAGCTGGATACTACTCGCTTAATCTCAGTAACCGTCTTTTTATTGGACACTTTCACTCTTGGATTAAATGAATCATGTTTGATTTTGAATAGTGAATTGCTAAAATGGCATATGTAACTGAAAACTATTGATTTTGAATGATGCTGCATTCACACCACTTAGTGTCACTAAGTCCACGATGACACAAGCAAAACCTTACTGAGTGCACTTTTAATTTTAATTATTTGATTAGTTTTTCATTATTTTGGTCACATTTTAGCTATTTTGCAAATTACCAAATCCATTTATTTCATCAATAAATTTTTTATGAAACCATTTGATCTATAAAGATCATCTGTAAATTGTACAACATATTAATGAGAGAGGACTCGAATGGCTTTACCTCATACGTGCTATATGTGATTTGAATTGTTAAAACAGCTGAAAGAACAGAAAGGGTATTAAAAGAAACATTATTCAGGATCTCACTGCTGAATAGTCCACCACTATACTGCACAAATACTAGTGAGAGAAATCTAAAAATCTACCAGTCAGTTGCCAAATATATACATTTAGTCACATAGTGCAGACTTTGGTTGCAAATATGAGCGATTTCTTCTCTGCAGTGGAGGGTTGCATTTACAGTAAAAGATTGATCTTGGGATTTAACAATCGTTATCGATATCATTTAAATGATGATCACGGTGCATTAGAAAATCTATATTTTTGCCCATGCATATTCTGCATAACATCTCTTCTGTTCCACATAAGAAAGTCATACGAGATTGAACAACATGAGAGTGAGTGAATAATGACAGTTTAAATTGTTAGGTGAACTATTCCTTTATATGTATTATTTGAATGTTAGAGGGCAACAAAGTGTATAATTTAGGTTATTATTAGACTGGTCAACATTTGTTTTGCCTTCTCTGGTCCTGCAGTTTGACAATCATTTTTAAAAGTACAAAGATGCCTGTTCCATGACGGTTCCATATATGATCATAAAATTGCAGGCACAATAACTATAAAGGAATTTGCATCTCTCACTGCAGGGAATGTCAACTTCAAAAAGTATTTTATGTCAGATGTCCACATATATTTGTATGCACAAATTTTGAGGTGTTGTACTAAGAACATCATTGCAAGATGTTTTGTCTCATCAGAGCTCATCACCATGGAGACAGATCTTTATGATGAGTTTGGTAACTACATCGGACCGGAACTGGACTCTGATGAAGATGAGGAATTAGATGCAGAGGACCGAGAGGCTGATGAGGTGTCTGCAAACGCATAACCTTTTGATCTTCATCCATTTTGTTTATAGTTTATGGTTGTAAATGACAAAAATAACCCCATATTAGCAGCATTGTGTGGAAAGTAGGATATGAGTGCAGTTTTCTGTTTTCCTGCTGTAGGCAGATGAGGAAGACGATGATGAAGACCAGGCTGATGGCGATGAGGACGTTGGTGGTATGGAGGTGGTTCTACATGAGGATAAAAAATATTATCCCACAGCCGAAGAGGTTTATGGTCCTGAAGTGGAGACCATCGTCCAAGAGGAAGACACACAGCCACTTACAGGTATCACATATCTTCTCGTGCTTGTGAAATACTAGTTTGCACACCCAGTGTGATCATAAATTGTCTTATATTTCCACTCTCAGAGCCCATCATAAAACCTGTAAAGACAAAGCAGTTTACTTTGATGGAGCAGGAGCTTCCAGCCACAGTCTATGACATGGAGTGAGTCAACTTTTGTGTTTTTTTCTCTCTCACTTTCCCCCTGTCTGTTTGATTTGGTTAGAATTTTACACTCTTGTCTGCCTCCGCAGGTTTCTAGCTGATTTGATGGACAGCCCAGAGCTGATCAGAAATGTCACTTTATGTGGACACTTGCACCATGGCAAGGTAAGAGACAGACACACCTCAAGCTTACTAGATCTTTAAATTGTGTCTAATAAATGAAAGTTAATCATGTTTTTTCCCCCCAGTTTTGTGTGTTAAAGGTGCACTTAGTTTTCCTTCACTAAAACGTTTTACTCAAAGTAATATTTAAGATTTTTTTAAGATAATGTACTCTTGCGTGTGAGATGAAGTCATTTCAGTAGCCTAATAAAAGCTGTGGTAACGCTTCACATTGAGGTCCAATGTGTTAACAACATTAACATTAACAATAAAAAATACTTTTACTGCACTTAATGATGTTAACTTCAACATATGCTAATACAGTTTTACAATCAAAAGGTGTATTAGTTAACATTAGTTATTGCACTATGAACTAAAAATGAACAATTTAATTTTTATTAATTAACATTATCAAAGATTAATAAATGCTTTAAAAAATATATTGGTCATTGTTTGGTCATGATACATAATGCTTTAATGTTAATGAATGGAACCTTATTGTAAAGTGTTATCAAAGCTGTTTATTCTACATGATGCAGGTTTTCTCATAGTGGCTGGCGTGTTGCGATCACCTGACCATTTAATACTGCTCTGTGATTTAGACATGTTCGCTTGCATTATAAAATGATAATGGCTGAGTACTGTCTGCAATGACTAGGTTTCAGTTTGAGATGTTTACAAGTGATCAATTAATCGAGGACTTGTTCAGCTTTAAATATTCGACTGGTAATTTTCCTTTGTGGCTGCCATGAGCAACAATGAAAACCAATTCTTTCACCTAAATCTAGCTGATACGACTCGATGCATCGGATGATACGGTAGATGTGTGATATTACTATGGAATAGGTGAAGAAAATTTGGCCATTGTTTAAAATGACATTATCAGTTCAGAAGACTTGTATGTTTTTATTTGTGAGTGCAAATGTTTTTCTTATTTTTTTAATCTTGGAGCTGTTATTTATGCGTTGTGCTATTTTGTTTCATAAGAAATACATGTTCCGATGTTGAAGGTTGAACCTAAATTATACATTTCTAGTATTGATTACTAATTTTTTTCACGTTGGAGTACTCGATTACAAAATTACTTGAAATGCCCATCCCTAGATTCAAAATAAGTCATAGATGAACATATAAAACATAAAAAATTACTAAGTGACTGATTTAATTGATTTTGAATGCTCATATTTGTTTGTTTCTGCCCCACAGACCTGCTTTGTGGACTGCCTTATTGAACAGACTCATCCTGAAATACGCAAGCGCTATGATGCTGATGTAAGTATATTCTACTCTTTAATGTCGTATACATTCACAGGGTTCCCACGCGTCCTGTATAAACCTGGAATTTTGCAATGCAGTTTTCCAGTCATGGAAATTAGAAATTAGAAAAATACCTAAATGTCCTGGAAAAATAATGATTTGTCCTGTTTCCGTTACAAGCACAAAAACATGGTAAAGATCTGACTCTGAATAGGATTCAAATAAAAAAATGTGTATAGTTTTTGCACTGCTGGCATCTGTGCATTTTGAAACAACATCAGTGGTTAAGGGTGCTTACACCCTCATGATTGATTACATCAACAGCCAGTCGTGAGCTTTGCAATTGTTGTGCAACCGAGGCAGATCTCTTGATTGGTTACAGCTACGACCAATCGCGTGCCTTGCTTCAGCGGCGCATGCAATGTAAGAAGTGGCATTTGTGAAACTTCTCATTCATAAACAAACTGAATGACCTGGTTCTTGTATCAACCGACTGAATGAGAGGGGCATGTTGTGCGTTCAGCATCGGCATGTGAGTCTACCTTGTTCATCATTGAGAGAAAAGGGCAGAAGAGCTATTAATGTGCAAAAGTGACTGATGTTTCTACACGTTGAGGGGATGTTACATGATTGTGTCAGTGCTGTCGAATACATTGAAGTCTATTAAGTGACGCGTCAGGACAACCTCAGCTCCAAATTCACACCAAAGTGATTTTTACACACGTTTTGCCTCAAATTACAAATTATGTCTTTGAGAGTACAAAGCTACATTCAATATTTTTAAATGCTTGAAATTTATGAAGAGATGTTTCCCTCCGACGTACCATCCCCTTTGAAATCAGTGCATTCGCAGCGTTCTCTGATGCAGCATAAACTCTAGTCAGGGTGTAGGCACCCTAATGTGGAGGTCAAAGCGCTGCTTGACGCTTGTGTTTAGCGGAGCTTTGACGCCTTGACTCAACTCATGTGAAATGCACTTTACAATGACGAAGGGACATCATTGAATCTCAAAATGATTGTTATCCTATTATTGTTGTCTTTTCTGATAAAAGTCATGTTCAACAGTTTAAATACTGTATGAAAATGATACAGTACATCTGATTTGTTCTTAAAATGCTTAAACATTCTACTGAAGTCAGTAGATTTGACATGCAAATTTTAATAATGTAGAAGGTAAGGATGTTATTGATGCTCATTATTATTCTTAGACTAATATTGTTGTCTTTTTTGGATAAAGTCATGCTCGGCCATTCACAAACTGAATGGAAATTTTAGATCTGCTTTGTTCTTATTATGCTTAAACATTATAAAGTCTCTGGGAAGATTTCGGTTGTGAACATTTCAAATGATTTAATGACACACTCATAGCATATTAGACTTTCATTTGTTGCCATCTAGTGGAATCTCCAGGAGTCAATAAACACAATTTTCCCAATTGCTTAAGCCTCAAAAGTATAGAAAATGACAATTATTCCCCACAAACTTTGCTTTTGTGACCAGGACAGAGATATTTAGAAATGTACCGACGGGTGAATTTGTGTCTTTTTGTTCACATAAAGTACAAAACAACAACATATGAATCCAAATTAACATGTATTTACACTAAAGTAATACAAAAATGACTACAAAAGATTTAGAAGTGAGTATTTAGAAGTGAGTTATGATCATACTGTTAATCACATTCACAGCCCCCAAATGTAGTCTCCCATCATATTCTCGTTATACTGTCCATGGTAAAGCCGTTCAAAGTCCAGTATATCCTGATGGAAGTGCTCGCCTTGCTCCTTTGAATACGCTCCCATGTTCTCCTTGAATTTATCAAGATGAGCATCAAGGATATGGACTTTGAGGGACATCCTACAGCCTATTGTGCCATAGTCCTTCACCAGAGTCTTTGATTGCCCATGAGGCCCTGATCCACTGTGACGTGACAAAGCTGTTCCAAGCCGCTTTCTCCTTACTAGTGAGCTTCTTGGAGAATTAACTGCACTCCAGGATCTTCTTTATCTGTGGCCCGACGAAGACACCGGCTTTGACCTTTGCTTCAGACACCTTAGGGAAGACGTCTAGAAGAAACATGAAGGCTGTCGACTCCTTATCTAGAGCTCTGACAAATTGTTTTATAAGGCCCAATTTGATGTGCAGCGGAGGCATCAGCACCTTCTGGGGGTCCACCTGTGGCTCCCACTTGATGTTGTTCCTCCTCACAGAAAACATGTCTGTGGATTAGTGATTGTCCCAACTTTTTGGACCCTCGTGAGATAAACTTTAGAAAATGATGACAGTCGGACCACTGATTAAAAAAAATTATAATCATTCACACTGGGTTCGTAGTGTGGCCTTTAACATCTCGGAATGTGAATTCATTTTCAGTAATTCAACGATTGGACATGGAATATAGTCATAAAAATGGCATTAGCAATAAACTGCAGAATGTCATGGAAAATGACATACTGTATTTGTACAAAAATTAATGTTTGAATGTACATTTTAAATTATGATATATCCTAGTGTGATAAACAAAACGTGTCTGATTTAATTTACAAAATAATCTGCAAGTGATGCGTGCTTCAAAATGAATGTGTAGAGCCAGCTGAATACACTGAAAACACCTCATCATAATCATCATGTGTACGCGCGTGTGTGTGCGCGAGAGAACTGAGAGCACTCTGAAGTGCACAGCACATACAGACTATGTATTTATCTAATTAAATTACTGCTTTACGCTGATTAATAATCACACTATGCCATGGAACATACTAATCTGGAGGTGAGAATCTTCTGTCAAAAACACACAGAGACGGCAACATAAAAGCTTGATTTAAATAAACACGTGTTTTTGTTTAAAAATTAAACTTGAGCGCATAAAATGTCCTGGAAAATTGTGGCTTGAAAAGAGTGGGAACCCTGATTCAGTTGTGACTAAAAATGCCTTGGTTTCACTTTGATTGGCAGTACTGCCATGCATGTTAAAATACTTTTCTTTTCTTGCAGTTACGGTACACGGATATCCTTTTCACAGAGCAAGAGGTAAAAATCCTGAATTAACATTACAAGAAAACATGTCTTATGTGTATTTATCTTGTATGCGCAGTTTGTTGGTCATGACTGTTTTTTCTCTTAGAGAGGAGTTGGCATCAAGAGCACTCCTGTTACTATGGTGCTGCCAGACTCACGGGACAAATCTTACCTATTTAACATCATGGACACACCAGGTACTGTCTTTTCTCGCTCCCCCTCCCTGTGCTCACATATGACTAATTTTCACATATTAAAAATAGCTGACATAAATGTCTGTTTAAAATATCAATCATGAATATACAAGTATACATAAACATCTACACACTGCAACGCTTGAGTGACATCAGTGCTTTCCCTTAGGTCATGTGAATTTCTCTGATGAGGTGACCTCTGCAGTCAGACTGTCCGATGGCATTGTGCTGTTTATCGATGCAGCTGAGGGGGTGAGTTCACACATACACTTCCGGTCAAAGGTTTTTAAACACAACTGAAATGTTTCTCGTGATCTTAAATCTTTTGATCTGAAGGCAGATGCTTAAATGTTTGAAATTAGTTTTGTAGACAAAAATATAATGATGCCACCATATTTGTTTAGTTTCTTAATTGATTTTCCAATTGAGTACATCCCTATATGTTCCCAAATGGATGGCAAGATTGTGTTCATATTAATCTAGCTCTAAATCAAGTATGAACTTTTGGTGGAGTTTGCTTTTAATATTGTTTTTGCGTAGGTGATGCTGAACACTGAGCGACTGATCAAACACGCAGTGCAGGAGAGGTTGGCCATCACCATCTGTATTAATAAAGTGGATCGTCTGATTGTGGAGCTGAAGCTTCCCCCTACTGATGCCTACTACAAACTGCGCCACATTGTGGATGAGGTCAACGGCTTGCTAAGGTAAAAGCATTTAAAACCGCTGAGGGTGTTCGTTACTAAAAATATATTTAAAGAACGTCCTAAATGGACTGGTTCGACAACTTCTATTTGCATTTCAATCATTTGTATTTTAGCTGACAGCTTGTGGCATTGAGCTTCATTACATTGAGTTGGCATGTGATAGGCTATATAAGGATTGTGGATGTTATGTTTTAAATGTGAAGTGCTATCTTGCAGTTTGTCAAGCCTAATTTCCTGGGTTTAATTTGCAGTTTTTGTCTGGGCTTCCAGAGCCTGATTATATCTTCTCTGTCTGTTTTCCTCTCTGACAGCACATACTCCACAGATGAGTCTCTGATTGTGTCTCCTCTTCTGGGGAACGTGTGTTTCGCCTCTTCACAGTACAGCATCTGCTTCACTCTCGGCTCCTTTGCTAAAATCTATTCAGACACCTATGGTACGATGCACAGACATATATGTGTACATACATCCTCAAGGCTTTTTTTCGGAAATCTACATTTTCTGTCTTTTGAATTCCAGGTGACATCAACTACACAGAGTTTGCTAAGAGACTGTGGGGAGACATTTACTTCAACCCCAAAACGTGAGCACCTCAGCCAACATATTTATTATTTTTGATTGATCTAAAAATCTGAGGTATTTGTCTCTCTACTTTGGCATGTTTTCTTTATGGTGCAGTACTTTGATTGTGGTTGGTTGGTTTTTGTGCCCATCAGGAGGAAATTCACAAAGAAAGCCCCCAACAGCAACTCTCAGCGCAGCTTTGTTGAGTTTGTACTGGAGCCGCTGTATAAGATTCTCTCACAGGTGAGACACACACTAGTATGTCAGATTTATACTAGAGATGCCGAAATTAAAGTGTTAACCAATGCGATACATTTAAAATGCATAACTCGTTAATTTTTCTTTAAAGGGAAAGTTCACCCAAAAATTTTAATTCTCTCATAATTTACTCACCCTCACACCATCCCAGATATCTCAGCTCTGTAGCATACAGTGCATGTCAATGGTGACCAGAAATTTGAATCTCCAAAAAGTACATAATGGCAGCATAAAAGTAATTAATAAGACTAGATTTTCCAGTATTTAAATCTATATATTTTTAAGGATATTACGGTATGAGTGAGAAACCGTTCAATATTTATGTCCTTTTTTACTGTAAATCTCCACGTTTGACCAGCCCCGACCAGTAGGTGGTGATATGCACAAAGAATGCAAATCACCAAAAAACAAAAAAAAAAGAATGTGGAAGTGAGAGTGGAGATCTATAGTTAAAAAGGACTTCAATATTGATCTGTTTCTCCCTCACAGACTTCAGATGTGATATGATAAATGTGAGAATGCATTTTAAATGCATTTTGACAGGAAAAGTTCATATAGAAGAGTAAAATTTCAGAACTTACAATATCTGCGATCAGTTGTGATTAACTATGAAAAATCATTAGATTATTCATGATTAAATATTGTAAATGACTGACAATACTAATTTATACATAATTTACATCTTGTGCACATAGGCAGTCAAACACATGCACACATGTCCAGATTGTGTTTAACTCTTGTGTATCTTTAGGTGGTGGGTGATGTGGACACGTCTCTACCACGGGTCTTGGATGAGCTCGGTATTCATCTGACTAAAGAGGAGTTAAAGCTCAATATCAGGCCTCTGCTGCGCCTCGTCTGTAACCGCTTCTTTGGGGAGTTTACAGGTGTGTGTGTGCACCAGAAACTGTGTTTTCGTTTTTTGTAGTGTCATGTGTTTGTGAAACCATGTGATTCATTGCTATAAACCAAGCCTGGTGTATGTGCAATGCAGTAAGTAATGTGTGCTGATTCAACAGGCTTTGTGGACATGTGTGTGCAACACATACCATCTCCTCAGGGTGGCGCCAAAGCCAAGATAGAACACAGCTACACAGGTGGACTAGATTCAGACCTCGGAGAGACAATGGCTGAGTGTGACCCCGATGTAAGTGTGTGTATAGCATGATATCAGTGTAATGGCAAATTGAAACATTATATTTCAAAAATCCTATTGTTAATTAGTGCATTTTACTTGTTTTAAATTTTGCATCCTTAAATCAAGTTCAATTTACATCAGAAGCAAAATTATTTGAGATTTAAAACTTTTTTTTTATTAAAGAATGTATCTTGAATACGAAGGCATGTTGCCTTGTTCCATTGGTAGATTGCTGATGATTAATAGAAAAATATTTCACTCTCGTTCAGGGTCCATTGATGTGTCACACCACTAAGATGTACAGCACAGATGACGGGGTTCAGTTCCACGCGTTCGGACGAGTCCTGAGTGGAACCCTGCAGGCGGGCCAGCCGGTAAAGGTACTGGGAGAGAATTACACCCTGGAGGATGAGGAGGACTCACAGATCTGCACTGTCGGGCGCCTGTGGATCTCTGTTGCCAGGTAACCTTCACACAAACATGTCTTGATTGGTCAATCAGATTTTTTTGCTTCCGTTATCCTGTAGATTTTTCTACAGTTTCTAAAGTATTTATTTGTCAATGTTAGATATCAGATTGAGGTGAATCGTGTTCCTGCTGGTAACTGGGTGCTGATCGAGGGATGCGATCAGCCTATCGTTAAAACGGCCACAATCACTGAGCCCCGTGGAAATGAAGAGGTGAGATGGAAAGAAACATCTGTTCATTACAGATCTGTGTTCATGAGAGAAATTGAAAATAATATGTGGTTTGTTCGTGAGTAGGCTCAGATCTTCAGGCCGTTAAAGTTTAACACGGCATCAGTGATCAAGATCGCCGTGGAGCCGGTTAATCCCTCTGAACTGCCCAAGATGTTGGATGGACTCCGAAAAGTCAACAAAAGTTATCCTTCACTCACAACAAAGGTAATGCGCACAAGCACCACACCACTATATATCCACATGGATCCAAATACCTACATCTGCCATGTCGTCTTAATAATTAGGACCAAATCAATACATCTGTACTATTTAAACTTCTGTGCATTCATGGGTCATTTTGACCTGCTTTTAACACAGATTTCTGCGACATATATATATATTGGGTGAATTATCCTTTAATGTCAACTTAACATTCTCCACAGATTTTTATTTGAATATGGCAATACATGCTTTATCTCATACCATGTCTGTCACACAGGCTTGTTTGCAAACAGCCAATGTTGACTAAGCAGTGATTTTTATCTGTGGTCAGTTATCTTCATGTATTATTGCACTGGTGGGTTATATTGTGGGTTTATTTTGTGTGTGTTTAGGTAGAAGAATCAGGAGAACATGTGATTCTTGGTACCGGTGAGCTGTACCTGGACTGTGTGATGCATGACCTGCGGAAAATGTACTCTGAGATCGATATCAAGGTGCTTTCTTGCTCTTACACATTTTCTCCATCACTTTGGTCTCATCTTGACTCTCTGAATATACTTCAAATTTTTTTGTTTTCATTATAAATTCTGACCTTCTTTATAGGTTGCAGATCCGGTGGTTACCTTCTGTGAGACTGTGGTGGAGACCTCCTCCCTGAAGTGTTTTGCTGAAACACCAAATAAAAAGTGAGGAAAAGCATCCAGCATCTCAACACAACCAATAATAACTCTAGCTGTGTGATTATATTGATTAAAATGTAACTAGTAAAAGATTTGATATAGCAGATGGTTGCCATCAGCATTTGTTTGAGTTTGTCTGGTTTGTAATTGCTCGTGTGTGTGTGATTGGCAGGAATAAGATCACTATGATTGCTGAGCCATTGGAGAAGGGTCTGGCTGAAGACATTGAGAACGAAGTGGTGCAAATCACATGGAACAGGTAGAAAGGCCGGTCTGAGTTTGCTAAATACACATGTTCCTTAGCATCTTTTCAAGCACTATGTGTGTGTGTTTGCTTTGATCTGATGTGAAGCTAATGAGGTTGATAAGACCAACATCTGTGGTGCAGCTCGATTAACAAAGAACTTCACAAGCTATTTCACCTGCAGTCTATCAACCAGCATAATTGTTTCTCGCTCTTTCTCTCTTGCTGTAGGAAAAAGTTGGGAGAGTTTTTCCAGACAAAGTATGACTGGGATTTGCTGGCAGCTCGTTCCATTTGGGCTTTTGGACCAGATACGACTGGGCCCAACATCTTAGTAGATGACACTTTGCCCTCTGAGGTAATAAACGTGTCAGCTTCTTACTGGTGACACTAATTATATTGCACAAGATATTTTTAATCATTTTTATATCACAAACAAATTTGATCAAATTCCAAATGCATTAAAGGAATATTCTGGCATAGATGTCCACTGTAATGCCATAACTGTCAATGCATTTTTTTTTACAAACTGTAGAAAGTCGAAATGTTGATCTTTGGTAATAGACAGCATGCTGCAGAAGCTATCAATAGAGCTTAATTTGTATTTGACCCAGAATATTCCTTTTAAATTTGGAATGAATTTTATTAGTCATCTCTCCTCTGACTTTTTGACAGTGTATTGAAAATTATAAAAGCTTGTGAATGTAGAAGTACAGCTGTTAGATAGCAATTGTATGCTGTGTGTGGGTAAAATGCATGTTCATGTTAGTATGACTGTAGCAGTGTATAGTAATTTGGCATGTGTTTTGCCAGGCAATAAGAGGTGTGAAAAATATGTGGAATGGTCAGGGCAGCGTTTCCCAAAAGCATCGTAAGACTAAGTAGATTGTAGAAACCATTTGCGTTTATCGCATGTACGATCCACTTAAATTTGCAATGCTTTTGGGAAACGCAGCCCTGTTTTTGAGAGGCCATGCACTGGTCAGTTGTACTTGTTAACTGTTGTTTGACACAGGTTTTTCTGATCTTTTTTTGCATGCGTGTTTGTAGGTAGATAAAGCTCTTCTCGGCTCAGTG
This sequence comes from Moxostoma hubbsi, assembly GCA_032164185.1. Classification (NCBI taxonomy): domain Eukaryota; kingdom Metazoa; phylum Chordata; class Actinopteri; order Cypriniformes; family Catostomidae; genus Moxostoma; species Moxostoma hubbsi. The sequence goes on from JAVLUX010000024.1 coordinate 27,509,893, forward strand.
AAGGACAGCATTGTACAGGGCTTCCAGTGGGGCACACGAGAGGGTCCTTTATGTGATGAGCGTAAGGAGTACACTTGTTTCTGCATCAGCGGTCTGACTTTTAGGTTTAAATGACCATTTTAGCTACTGTAACCTTTTTAAGCTGAAGTGTGTCATTTCTGCACTACTAGCACCACCAAACAGAGTTGCAAAATTAACATTGTTTTCAAAAAGCTTTCCAAATATGCTCCTCCATCTGTTGTTGATTGAACCAACAGATAGTCCTGCCCCCCCAACTCTCACCATTGGTTAAATTAGCGTTGCTGTGTCATGCTGGTTGGGGTGCTCAAAACAAACAGATGTTTATATTGCCACAGAGACCGTGTTTACAGTTTTTGAGAGAATTAACCTACTAATTGTTGACTTATTGTTGTCTTGCATATTACGCTGGGGTATGAGAAAATATTTTAGCATAGACAAAATGTACACACTTCAGCTTTAATTCTTCCATATGTAAAAGGCCTGTGCTATGATTGGCTTACCTTCGCATTCAAGCATAGATCACAATGTTCTTCAGGGCAGGCCAATTTACGATGATGTCACAACCATGACAATTTTTAATTGGCCCTTTTTTGAAGCTTAGTTTTCATAGATGTGGACGAGAGAGTTTTACACGGTGAATGTTCAAATTATTTTACATAGTATATCTAACTGCTTAATTTCAAAATAGAAAATAATTTTCCATTACACAGTATATCCCCAACAAGTATAGACAACAAAAATGTTTTGCCGCTCTGCAAAATTGATTTGATGATTCTAAATTATTCCTTTTTAAAAATGGAATCTCTCACATTGTATGCATATTTGATAAACTGCCTCTCCCAATTTAATTCTGCTCTCTCCTTAATTTATAACTAAAGATCTGTCTCATTGTCATTTCAATCAGCAATCCGGAATGTGAAGTTTAAGATCCTGGACGCTGTGATTGCACAGGAGCCGTTGCACAGAGGAGGAGGACAGGTCATCCCTACAGCTCGCAGAGTCGTCTACTCAGCCTTCCTCATGGTAGTCTAACCTTACATAGATCCCTTTTATCTCTTCCTCAGTTTCCCTCTCTGCCTAATCACTTTTTACATTAGTCTTATTGAATGGTTTCATTTAATTACTTGATTCATTAACTAAGTAATCACTCTCTCCCTTTTCCTTCTCTGCCTTTGATTGGTTGTCTTCTGTAGGCCACGCCCAGACTGATGGAGCCCTATTACTTTGTAGAGGTTCAGGCTCCTGCTGACTGTGTTTCTGCTGTCTACACTGTGCTTGCACGCAGAAGGTAGCACATACATACACACACTCACACAATTAAACGGAATGAGTAAATTGCTGACTCCTTGTTTGTGTACACATACACATTCATGAGATTGTTGCTCATGGCAGCGGAAGTCAGCAGCTCCTATAATAAAGACAATCTCCTTTTAAGAACATGCCTCTAACAGATTTCTTGTCTCTGTGTTCTGTAGAGGTCATGTAACACAGGATGCCCCCATCCCAGGCTCTCCTCTCTACACCATCAAGGCTTTCATTCCTGCTATTGACTCGTTTGGCTTTGAGACTGATCTTCGCACACACACACAGGGCCAGGTCTTCGCCCTTAGTGTGTTCCACCACTGGCAGGTAAAACCACGCGCTCGTACTAGAGCTGCACGATTCTGGATAAATTGACAATTTGGGTGTTCACCATGTTATTTAAAAATAAACACATTTTAAAAATCCTGTTTAAAAGTGCTTAGAAAAAATAAATAAAAAGATTTGGGTTTCTCACATTTAGACCTCGCACAGATTTATCATTTTGAAGAATTTGCTTTAATATCTCAAGACTTAATTAATCCCATCTGTTTATACACTCGTAATTCATTAACAGCTGTGTTCACATTAATATTGCCTAAAGAGGGGTATTTTGATTACAAACGGTGCATAATGTTGTGCAGGAGCGCTGCATTCATCAGCAGTGGGTCAGAAGTTTACATACACTAAGTTAACTGTGCATTTAAGCAGCTTGGAAAATTCCAGAAAATTATTTCATACCTTTAGAAAATTATCCAGTTAGCTTCTTACAGGTGGTGTGTTGAATTGGAGGTTTACCTGTGGACGTATTTGAAGGCCTACCTTCAAACTCAGTGCCTCTTTGTTTGATATCATTGGAAAATCAAAAGAAATCTGCCAAGATCTCAGAAAAAATTATTGTGGCCCTCCACAAGTCTGGTTCGTCCTTGGGATCAATTTCCTTACGCCTGAAGGTAACACGTTATACCAATAGTTGCAATAGTTTGCAAGTATAAACACCATGGGACCACGCAGCCATCATACCGCTCAGGAAGGAGACACATTCTGTCTCTTGATATGAACATATTTTGGTGCGAAAAGGGCAAATCAATCCCAGAATAACAGCAAAGGAGGAAACGGGTTATATCTATATCCACAGTAAAACGAGTCCTATATCGACATAACCCGAAAGGCTGCTCAGCAAGAGAAGCCACTGCTCCAAAATCAGCATAAAAAAGACAGACTGCAGTTTGCAAGTGCACATGGGGACAAATCATTTTGGAGGAATGTCCTCTGGTCTGATGATGACCATTGATATGTTTGGACGAAAAAGGGTGAGGCTTGCCATTCGAAAAACGCCATCCCAACCTTGAAGCATGGATGTAGCAGCATCATGTTGTGGGGGTGCTTTGGTGCACTTCACAAAATGGATGGCAACATGAGGAAAGAAAATTATGTGGATATATTGAAGCAACATCTCAAGACATCAGCCAGGAAGTTAAAGCCTGGTCACAAATGAGTCTTCCAAATGGACAATGACCCCAAGCGTAACTCCAAAGTTGTTGCAAAATGGCTTAAGGACAACAAAGTCAACGTATTCGAGTGGCCATCACAAAGTCCTGACCTCAACCCGATAGAAATATTTTGGGCAGATCTGAAAAACCGTGTGCGAGCAAGGAGGCCTACAAACCTGACTCAGTTGCACCAGTTCTGTCTGGAGGAATGGGCCAAATTTCCAGCAACTTATTGTGTGAAGCTTGTGGAAGGCTACCCAAAACATTTGACCCAAGTTTAAAGGCAATGCTACCAAATACTAATAAAGTGCATGTAAACTTCTGTTAGCCAACTGGGAATGTGATTGAAAGAAATAAAAGCTAAAATAAATCGTTCCCTCTACTATTAATCTGACATTTAACATTCTTAAAATAAAGTTTTTTACGATGAAATGTCAGGACTTGTGAAATTTAAATGTTTTTGGCTAAGGTGTATGTAAACTTCTGACTTCCGCTGTGTATGTGTGTATAATAAATATATTTGCCCTCTAGTTTTGATTTTCAGTGGCATTTTATACCATTTTTAAATGGCAAATTTCTTATAACAATTAAAAAAAAATAGACAATGTCATCCTTTTATGTCAAAAATGTAAATGTAATGAATCAAATACAAAGTAGCAATATGAATAACTAGATGAAGAATTTATTACATTTATTAATTTATTTAAATTTACTTGACATCAACATGTACTTCATACAGTAATTTGTGTAAGTATGCATAAATAAAATAATTCATTATGTGGCCAGTTTTTGCATTTATATTTTGAATTTTGGTAGAATTTTTTTGCCCTGAGCTCCTATTAATTTCTGTCCCTAGACTTGACATATATTTTGAAATTACGAAATGACCACAAGGATTAAAAATATTAATTGGCTACGTTGTGGGTCCCAACAAGGAAATTGGCTTAATATACAAAATTTTGTTAAGAAAAACATAAAATTGGAAGGTTTAGGGGCTAGAAAAATATATTTAGCTCAGTATGAAAAATGAAGTCCCCACCATGATAGAAAAACAAATGTGTGTATGAGTTGATCTGTTCTGATGTGTTTGTTGTTGAGTAGCAGAAGATTGAGTCAGCAGCATCTCATCTTGGACTCGCTTGTCTCTAGCACTGTGTATGCTTGTGTCACATGAAATTAGAAGTGTTTGTCACTGTCCTGAGTGATTACTATCTCTGTCTCTAGATTGTTCCGGGTGATCCTCTGGATAAGAGCATTGTGATTCGTCCTCTAGAGCCTCAGCCAGCCCCTCATCTGGCCAGAGAGTTTATGATTAAAACCCGCAGGCGCAAGGCAAGACATGTTTGCATTAATGAAGTCTCAATCAATTTCTTTTGTTTGATTGTTTACATCAAAATCATCATCATCTCTCTCTCTCTTCTCTCCCTCCAGGGATTGAGTGAGGATGTCAGTATCAGCAAGTTCTTCGATGACCCTATGTTGTTGGAGCTGGCCAAACAGGATGTGGTCCTCAATTATCCGATGTGATGAGTCAAATAAACTTAACTCTTTCCTCCTTTGCCCCCAAAATTCACCTGATTTCTCCTACTTTGAAAGGAGGTTTCAATTCCAGTTCTGTGTATTGGAATAAAAAACAGGTTTGTTTTATATAAACCACAAGAAACTTGTAACATCAGTGCTGATCCCTGTTGCGATTACCCCTCAGAAATTAACCTTGAGTCTCTCTTTCAGTCTTGGTCTGTTTATTTTTTATATTTTACAAACATTTTGTAGTATAAGATGATGCGAAGGACAGGCAAGTCTTTCTGAAATGTCTGAAATCTCTGTAAAATCTTACATTTGTGTAAGTGTGATTAAAAGAATTTGGCCTGTCCATGTGTGTCTGAGTTCATTATAAATGTATACTTTATGATGATTTAGTTAATTGTCTGTGAGAAGGGGATATCCACTGTAGTTTATAAAGGCTGAAGTGTTGGTGACTCTTCTATGTGAAAGACAAAGTGTTTTCAATATTTAGTATAATATACTCTATAACTAGTGTCTATTTTTTAACACTGGTTTCGGTCTATCTCCCCTAAAAGACTTGAATTTCTTGATTAAATCCAACCGTTAAAATAATGCAATGCAACTCATGATTTTGAAGTTACAGTATATTACATTGGTTGTAGTGAAAACCTTTTTTAAAAATATAATTTTCAATTACCAAAAGTGTATCTTTGAGCTGTGTACCTCTTGTTTAATTTTTTTGTTTCAGACCCTATTTTTGAACCTATTTGTGGAAAATTATAATAATAATAAAAAAAACTTTTCATGAATGTACCGAAAGCTTGTAAAAGTAAAATATATTTGATCAACACGGCCAAAAATAAGACAGGGATGAAAATTCAAATTTACATTTTGAACTTAAATGCCATATTTTCTGAAATGTATCTAATCAACATAAAGTAGCTAATATGATGTTTCTGTGTGTCATAAGGAATTAATTTATAGATGCTGTGTTTGTATGCATGTGTCTGTGGGTAAAATGGTGATGAATAATCTGTTTGGACTACCACTCGTTGTGATGATTACTTGCATGAATTATGTGTTTGTGTGTGTGATGTAAATATGTGAGATGGTTCTGGCAGCATGAGTAACAGATTGAATACAACATAACATAAACCAATTGCATAATATTATCTGTCAACACCTAATGCCTTCCGGTGGCCAGAAAAGTTAGAATATGGTGTCTTCGTGTTTTATTATTCCACAGAAAAATATAGAGGGCCCAAAAATGTGTTTGGACACACATCACATTTAAAAATGTATGAATTCCATTGCATAAGGTAACAAAATATTTAGCCAAGTGGCATATGCAATCAATAATGCTAGACATTCTCAGAACTAAGTTAACTTCCTTTTCTTTGCCACTTTTGCAATGACTTTGAACAAAATGGACCCAAGGACCATTTTTAATAGATGTATATTGAAATTCCCTTCAGATTGACACAGGCAGGGTCAGAAATTTAGGGGGTCTCAGTGCAAAAATGCCCTTGAAATCCAAAATCTGGAGGCAAGAAAATGCCCTTTTATTGTAACATCTTATATACATCTTAAAATTCTATGATAGTTTTAGTAATACATATTATGGCATAACTTGAATTAATGTTGATTTAATTTTAAGGGTAAGAGGTAATCGTTCTTTAGAATTTGTGTTAATGAAATGATGTCTTTGAAATAAACTGGTGAGACACAGCTTATGTTATGAATGGTTAGAAAGACATATATATGACCATATAAAGTTAGAAAATGCACCTTATATTGTTGTATTGTTTTTTTATTTTATTTTTCTCCCAATTTGGAATGCCCAATTCCCACTACTTAATAGGTCCTCGTGGTGGCGTGGTTTCTCTCCTCAATCCGGGTGGCAAAGGACAAGTCTCAGTTGCCTCCGCTTCTCCACATCTTATCACGTGGCTCATTGTGCATGCCACTGCAGAGACTCCCAGCATGTGGAGGCTCATGCTACCCTCCGTGACCTACGCACAACTTACCACGTGCCGTATTGAGAGCAAGAACCCCTAACCACCATGAGGTTACCCCATTTGACTTTACCCTCCTTAGCATCTGGGCCAATTTGGTTGCTTCGGAGACCTGGCTGGAGTCACTCAGCATGCCCTGGATTCAAACTCGTGACTCCAGACGTGGTGGTCAGCGTCAATACTCACTGACCTACCCATGCTCCCTCAAATATTGCCCCTTAATGGAAAAAATCATTTCTGACTCTGATGCCACAGATGTAGGTCATGTCATTAACTATGTCACATTTAAAAATGTATAATATCCATTGCATAAGGTAACAAAATATTTAACCAACATATTTAATGGCCATGGATCCAAAATTTCAATGTAATGATCTCCAAGCCACTTCATTATCACTCTTGCCTTGTGACATGGTGCTCCATCATGCTGGAAAATGCACGGATCATCACCAAATTGCTCCTGGATCGTTGGGAGAAGTTGCTCTTGCAGGACGTTTTGATGCCATTCTTTATTCATGGCAGTGTTTTTGGGCAGAATTGTGAGAAAGCCCACTCCCTTGGATGAAAAGCGACCCCACACATGGATGGTCTCAGGATGCTTAATTGTTGGCATGATTTTCCAGATGTCCCAAACAGTCGGAAGGGTGCTTCAGAGAAAATATCTTTGCACCAGTCTTCTACTGTCCAATCCTTGTACTTCCTGCAGACTTTCAGTCTGTCCTTGATGTTTTTCTTGGAGAGAAGTGTCTTCTTTGCTCCCCTTGACACCAGGCCATTGTCCAAAAGTCTTCGCCTCACTGTGCGTGCAGATGCACTCACACCAATCTGCTGCCAATTTTGAGCAAACTCTGCACTGGTGGTGACACGATTCTGTAGCTGACTCCTCAGGAGGAGATTGTCCTGAAGCATTCTTCACTGCAGTTGAACCTCTCTACTTGAAGTTCTTGATGATCCGGTAAATGGTTCTTTCAGGTGTAATATTCTTTGCAGCAATTTCCTTGCATGTGAGGACATTTTAATTCAAAGCAAAGATGGCTGTACGTCTTTCTTTAGAGGTAACATTGCGAACAAGATCAAAATGATTGGAAGCACTTCTTCCCTCCTTTTATAGCAATCAGTCTGCTCTTATAATCCAATCAGAATTATGGAGTGATTTCACCTGACTAGTACTCGTTCACACTTTCCCAGGTGCTGCTGATATGATTAGTGAAATTATGTTTTCTCGTCATTTTGTGCCAGGACCAAAAAACAGTGAAATTTGGGTTTTTGTGATAAAGTTTATTTTTTTTGGCCAATGAAGCTTTTTGCAATTATTTAAAATGCATCTGATCACTCTGCACAATAATCTAGAAACAATGTGAATCAACACCACAACAACTGAAGCAGAAATATTTTCGAAACACAAAATTGATGTCACTGCAATACTTTAGGCCACGGCTGTAGTCTTGAACCTTTTTTTGTGAAATGTTTAGCTTGAAAAGTGTTTGTTCTATATTTCTTTAAAAAGTGCCACTTGATTTGATATTTTGTTATATAATTAAAAAATTCATAAATTTTTATGTGGGGCTTAGATGTGAAAATGCAGATTGATTGCTCATATTGTAAAAATGCATAAAAATGTTTGCATGACTTTTGTCATACTTCTACACCCCACCCCCACACCCCCCACCCACCCCCCCCCCCCCCCCACGGTACCACTCTGGGTGTTCTTCTGTGAGATTTTTAAGTTTTCTTGGGTTCACTGAGGTTTTCTTCTTGTCACAAAGTTTTCTCATTAGCGAACTGAGTGAAGGGCAAGACACTGATTACAGGGAGCTGTAGGCTGAGGCGATCCTAATGCACAACATCAACACTGAGATGATAAAGAGACAGACAAGAAGGAACAGACAACAAGACATTCGTAGACATTGACAAAGTAGTCCAATAATTACATCCGTATGCTAGGGGAAAAATTACACTAACAAACAGAGAAACAAAGATGGATAAGCAGAAAGAAACAAATGCTTAGGCCAATCAGTGATAATTTGAAGTGATCTACAGAACAGATATGTGAATGGTAGATAAAGAGGTTTTACCTTTTCTAACCTGTCTCTCAAGAAACCAAGATGGTTGAGAAAAAGGATGAAGGATAGAATACCAGGGTGACTTTCTAACAGGATGAATGGTGAAATAATATTGTGATCAAATGTCTTCTTCCGAGGTCCTGGCTTACTGGTGTTTCTTCTATACTTAGCAGCGATTTCCAGATTGTGCTCAAAAGGTTGCGTGCGGTGTGTCTGCGTGTGTCAGACCAGATGCCTTAGGCTCAACACAATCTCACTGCATGAACACACACCTCAGCCTCAGAGTCACAAAACTGTCAAAATACAATCACATATTGAGTCAAGAAATGGTAAGATACACTTCATAATTACCACAACAAAGTATCTAAAGATAAAAAAATACACCACTGTGCTTGCGGTTGCTAAACGTGCACACAAGGCAGTTTCCGCAAGTTCTCACATTTAAAGTTTATGATTCACTCTTGATCCAATCAAAGTAAAACTATACCCATTTAGACAGGTACCTTGTTGGAAAAATAAGTTTAACCATATTTTATCAGCCAGTCACCTCTAACTCTGGCAATTTGCCTAATGTCTCCAGATGTCATCTTCCATCAAATGTAAAAAGCTTCAGCTGCGATGCCTTAGTTTGCTATTGAGTGTTACCTCAACCAATCAAACATGACCTCGCTTTAGCATGATGGTGGCCAGCTGGTATTATTTCAGTCCAGTGCTTAAAAAAAGGTTCTGGTTCACATATTCAATCACAATATCCAGCATGCATTTGTGAGTAGCATTGCGTATAATGGTGCAGCTGATAGCTTCCCTCAGGCATGTCAATTAATAACTTTTGTTTACAGAATCAAATTTTCATAGTATCTTTTGAGCCATGCCTTCCTGACCAGTTTACTTGTTACTCACAACTGATTATTTACCCTGTTATTCTTTCACTTAACCTGTTCATAGCCCTCTGTCAGGACCACAAAGGACCCAATCATGAAACCTCATGATGGCCGCATTTTTCACAGCAGTAAGAGAGACCAATATAGCACAAATCACATGCTGGTCAGTACAGTACCATATTCAACAAACGGACACACAAACATGACACTGCCACCCCATGGCACCTTTGTTGAGAATAATGAGCCAGAGTTCAAAAAGAAATTCAGAGAGAGAAGACAGAGATTAAGCCAGAATTGCATCCTACATAGAGGAAGAGTGGAAAGAGTCATCCTGATCCGCTCTTGAATGCTAGGGTAGACAGCTCTGAAGGGGAGAATGAGGGCCAGGCTTAAATTTGCTAAAACTGCCATTAATCCAAAGCTTTTCAAAAATTCCTGCTTGAAGGGGGCCTGGGTAGCTCAGCAAGCAAATACACTGACTACCACACCTGGAGTCACAAGTTTGAATCCAGGTCGTGCTGATTGACTCCAGTAAGGCTTCCTAAGCAACCTATTGGTCCTGTTGCTAGCAGTGGTGGCTGCTGGTCTTTCAAAGAGGGGAAGCTCATTTTCGGCCTACATTATAAACTTGTCCATTTATTTAAAAGTAAATTCTGCCCTACGTTCCTTTTCGAGAAAATGATTGCAATGATATAAAGAACTAGGTTGCAGCAGTTTGTCTTTCGACTACACTTGAGAAATCCGCGATGGGACTGAGCGCGAATAGCTTCAGCGACTTCTTATAGTACAGATTCGCTGTCAGACAAAAGGAGATGCAGTCTTTCGACAGATCCTTCAATCATTACACGGAATCCCGGAGTCCGGGCCAGCCCACTCCTCATTCACCCCCAGAGACGCTGAGCATCCGTGGGCGGGACATAATCGCAGCATTTATCAAATGACCGTCTAGTTTCGGAGCACTGAAAAAAACTGTTCAAAGCAGCCCCATTGAAGTCAATGGACGCTCGGCTTCAACAGGGAAATGCACTGTGACGCTACGGGAATGTATGAGAATGAAATTGAGTCAGCCGGCCTGCCATATGTAGCTGATTCTGAACGAACTCGTTTTCGAGATGAACATGTTCTAACGCATTTTTAGTCAATAAATTGTTTACACAATAGTACATATTTGACCATTATTTTTTTGACATTATAGGGGAAGCCGAGCTTCCCTTGCAGTCTTAAAGAAATCCCCACTGGTTGCTAGGGTGGGTAGGGTCATTAACCTCTTTGTGGTCGCTATAATGTGGTGCTTGCACTCGGTGGGCTGAGTTGTGTGTGGATGCCACGGAAGATAGCGAGAGCCTCCACATGCACTCCAGAACAATTTTGGAACAAAAATACATTGTTATTAACTGGTTATCACCATTTAAAAATTATGTTTTTACTTTTTGTTCCCGTTTTTGCTCATTGAAGCATTTTCAATCCCTGGTGCTGAGTGAATGACTTGAGTGACACAATGAATAAGTAGGATTTTGTTGAGTGGAAAACTAAACAATTTCAGCATAAAGTGTCCTAAAAGGTAACTTATGAAGAAAGTATACCAATAAGATTACTTTTTGATGACAGAAAGTCATCAAAGTTTTTTATTACATTTTAGATAAAGTAAATAGTCATTTGTAATGGATTATTTCTTGGGTCACTTACCCATCACTGGATATGATTGTGCACCCTTTATGAACCCTTTAAAGCTTTGCACTGGTCTCTCCCTCTTCAAATGTGATATCAAATTGAATTTCTATCATAATTAGAATATCCTAAAACTACATTTTAGAGGTCTAGAGAGGTTTTAGTCCTCCAGTTTCACCTATTAGTTGCTCAGCCTCATCATAACACTGACATGATGAGTTCACACACTGGCATTACATCTTGGAAAGTTTGATCATTTGCTTAATCACACTGAATGACTGATTAATGGATTGATTTGATGTGACATTGTCACCATCTTGATCCAATGTTTCAGTGTTGCCTCTACCTAATACTCCTCTCATATCCCATATGTCGGAGTGAGAGATTCATATTAAGCAGGGCGCTAGGGTTCTTCTGGCAGACACAGTAAATGAGAGCTAGATGATGTGATGAAGAGAAGTATTGGATCGCTCTGTGTCACTTCAGGCTGTTTTTGAGCACCATATGTTGACAAACCCGGCTGTACATCAAAATCACCCAGAGTGCAGAATCTTTGGAAGCCTGATTTCACCCTACATCCCAGGCAAAACTGTTGGAACAGTTTGATCGGATCCATGCCATCCTAGCAACAATAATTATTTCATGCCACTGGACTATGACCAACACAACCCTGCCATCATTTGACGAGTGAGAGAGAGAGAGAGAGAGAGAGAGAGAGAGAGAGAGAGAGAGAGAGAGAGAGAGAGAGAGAGAGAGGTAAAAAGACAGATACAAAAAGATCTGACAGAGATGCCTCTGGTTAAGAGAAAACCCCATTTCTGATATCACTGTCTGTATAAGATGCCAACCAATGCACCTGAACCAGTCTGCCTGTCAAACTTCCTGTCAGAGTGCCTGAATGTCAGAGTTGAAAGCAGATGGAGATGTGACAATGGCTCCTTCGGATTTTAGACAAATGGAACACGGTTTCAGGGTAAGAACCATCTGATCAAATACTATTGAGGGTGTGGGGCAGGTATTACAAATCTTGGTTGATTAACTTCAAGGGATAAGAGATGGGACAAAGACTTAATTTTTAACAATAGCAGCTCTCTCACGTAACCCTTTAAATAACTTGAAAATGCTTGAAAATAATTGATTTCGAGACTGAAATAATAGTAATATCTGAGCGATTATTGGCAGTATGTACCGGGCGGTAGAACACAGTGGCTTCTTAATTATGTTTAAACGTAATCAAATAAGAGCGGGCACGCGCATCGTCCTTGCGCGCAATTTAACCCTTCGCCTTTTGTGAACGTCAGAAATTCCTCTCGTCAGTATGCAACCATCCGTCAGTCTTCCCCTTAAGTATTAATACGCTTGAGCATTTTTCAGACAAGGTCGTGCACCTTTGCCTGTCCTCTTCACAAGCAATAACAGTCGTGAAGGGTGAACCGTGGTAGCAGTCAACCTCGCAGTGAGATCGAGGACGGAGCGTATGGACACAACAAGTATAGTCACTCATTGTTCACAGACGAAATGGATAGTTTGCACGTGTCCAATTCAGTGGGTGATACTCGGTGCGTGAGTGAAATCGACAGGACAAGCGCGCGAGAATATTTCGCCAGGTAAATATTAGCACGAGAGGATCTCAGTTGAATTCAGCTGTCAGCAAGGATCAGCAGCACCGATTTCTCCTAAATGACTGAATATATCCATTAAGCGGCGCCTGTTTGAACAAAACCTCGCAAATGAACGTTAACAACACTCGAGACACGTCGTCGAATAACGTTGGATACCTGACAGTATGTTAAAATCGGACAGGATCAGTGACGCTCTGAGGTCTCGTGAAGTCTTCAACGCTTACAAGACAGAGGCAACGGCGAGTCCGACAACGGACGATTTGGGCAGCTATTAAAATAAAAAAACGGGGGGACCTTCCATCATCTGACCTGGGAATCCTTCTTCTTAAAATAATCATCACAGACTCGCAGAGCGGTAAGAGTTATATTTAAATTGTTATATTTAAATTATATATATATATATATATATATATATATATATATATATATATATATACATACATATGTGTGGAGAAGCAGCAGGTATGTGTGAATGACAAGACTAGTGGTGATGATCAGTCAGTCAGTTACGTTTTTAATCAGTTTATTTATATTTGAAAGAAGGAAATGAAACACTTTAGTGTACATTGCAGTACAATTGTGGTTGCTGTATAGTGCAATAATGGCAGTTATCCATGTAGCATTCAGATGATCGTTTGTGCTGACAGAAACAAAACATCATTACAGACTTCATGTTTTCTGCCTGCGATGCTTTTGCTTGGCCTCAACAGGGCCATGCTGAAATGGAAATGGAGGATTTTGCCTGGTTTAGGTGTGTGCACTTTTGAAGTTTTCACTTTGGTGTTGTTGTGCATGGTGAAGTACCAGAGAGAAGATTGTGGTTAACACTAGAAGGGACCTGACGCTTGACAAATTGGATGTTTTTATTGCTTTTTGTTTTGCATGACAGCAAAATCTTCTTTTGTATCCTTTTTTTCCTGTTTTCCCTCTCCTCTTCTTCTTCTTCTTCCTCTAACCATAATAATTGAGGATATAATATTAAAACAGTTATGATTGACGACAGGTGAAGATAGCTTTACCCTGATAGCACATCAACCAGAGGTCTATTTGATGTGTTTACATCTGGAAGACATATTTTAACATCTTATCTGCAAAAAGTAAATGTCAATAAGACATTCACATTACGTTTGTGCTTTAGAAAGTATGCAATTTAGATTTTTTTTTAGATGTATAGAAAATATTAATTAGATTATGATGCTTTCCAGCTGAAACGTTCCCAAACAGACATCTTGGAGATGTATGTGTGCTATCTGGGTGAAGTCTCCCCCACTGATGTAGAGGACACCTGTAAACCCTCTTTCTCTCACTACTATCCTACATTGTCAGAATATATCCTGAGATTAGGTAATGTTCATAATAACATATTTGTTATGGAGAGGATTGTGGTTACTATTGGCTTGAGTTTTTTCTACATCCATTTAGGAAGTGTGTTTGTCACCATGCTAAGGGCAGTTTTACATTTTTTCCATGGCTGTCTTTCCTCCTCTTTGTGACCATTCAATGTTTGGTCCTGATCTGTCTGTTTAATGTCTGCTAAGCGAGACCATATTTTCTATTTAAACATAGACTCTGTACAGTACGGCTGTTCTGCTCACAGCTCCACAGCAACAAGCCTTGCAGGTATTTTTCACAGTTATGCATCAAAACACCTGATTAATGTAATTAGCTCATATGAGAGCATGAAAGGTATTTAATTAGCTGGGGTGGGAGCATAATGTAACAAAATACCCCTAGAGTCTCAGATTGTAGTTTCTATTGTTTGTTTTGTATATATTAATTTTAAATGGCTGGGTTATTATTTGGTTATTATTATATTTTGTTCATCATAAAGGTAACTAACAAAATTAGAGTTACAATTAATCAATGTTTTAAATTCATGTAATGTCTGTCTTACATGCAGAATGCAATGTCTCCATCATTGTGTGTAAAACCATCAGAAACCAGACCCAGAATAGACCAGGTATTTTACCTGATGGTTTTAAGCTGGAGAGTGATTCTAAAGTAGTTAAGTGTAAAAAGAAAACACTGTAAAAAGAAAACAAATCCTGTTAAATGGCAGCTGGAGTTGCCCGAAATTCACTGTAAAAAAATATGGTACAAATGTTAATTGGTTTATGGTACACTTCAAAGAAAACTTAAATTTATCTTATGGTAAAAAACTAGCAGCCGTGGTTGCCATACATTTAACATAAATAAAATGGTTACCACTATAATTGCATTAAATGATATAAACTTGATACACTGGAAAGTTATTAATCTGCTTTTCACATTAAAATGCATTGTTACTCACCGTAGTGACAACAGAAGGGCACATGATGACATGAAATTCTTGCGATGACCAATACACATTTAGAGACCGTTAATAGTGTCAGTCAAACAAACACAAAACACCATCAGGGTAACACATGTTACTAAAATAATGCAATAAACATTAACTAAACTACATCAGATATAACACAGAATACATGTAATGAAATGTGATGGTCATTGGGAATTCTGTGAAAGTCAGAATATAGATTTTCACCATAATTTTAATAATAGTTTACCATAAAAAGTACATGTATTAACATAATATACATCTTTACTGTAAAATCATACTTTTACATATAAAAAACATAATGTTTTTAATCATAGTGTTAATTGTGAATAATTTGAATTGTTCACGCATTTCTGCACTGGATTTATGCTTAGCTATATGTGATACAATTTTGTTTGTACAGAAATGATCTCTCAAGTAATGTTGTTAATTATAAAGGGAACCTTCTAACTACGAACATTATGAAAATATTAATTTTATACATTTTATTTTAACATTAGTTCATTAGTTTACATTTGGTCACATTTTAGCTTTTTGAAAATTACAAATCCATTTATTGCATCATGTCTTGTAATATATATTATATTGCAGATATATCTATTTTTTGTTACATAATTGTTGCATAATAAAGTATTTTATTAAAAGGGTACTGTTTCTTTAAGAATAGTGGCAGTTCAGCAAGCCTTTCACAGCAGTGTTTTGATTGTCCGTATATTAACAAGAGTGGAGTTAAATGTCTTGTTCATCAAATTTGTTCTGTGTGTGATTAGTATTAAATGTAGAGGTCGACTGATAGTGATTTTACCAATAACTAAGTTGGGCAGTACCTGCCAATAACCAATTAATCAACCGATAGTTTTTAAAATTGATACTGAATTAAAAAAATAACATTGAAAGTAAAATAGTGCTGAAATGTATTACTAAAATAAACAGTACTGACGGAACCATGAAAATGTATTGTACTTTTTTAATTAAATAAAAATTAATATATATGAACTAATATTCAAATTTTAAAGTCAGCTTTTTAGAATTGACGTGTTTCCTTAGTCCACAAGAGTGCACAATAAACACATAAACCATTCAGCACTGTTATATTATTGCATAGAGCAATCCTATCCATGCTGTTAAACAAGAGCATTATATTTTCAACTAATGTGCATAAAATGAATATGTTTTAGTCTGTCCATATTCTCAAATGTTAAGTCAAAAGTAAAATGAAGGGGGGAAACGCGTCAATAGACAGTTCACATGGTGTTACACTTGCAATGATTCCTAATACTCCAGACTCAAGCTTCATAATAACAGCGAAATACAACATTGTTTTTTATTCAGTACAGTTATATGTAGAGTAGAAATATTCTCAGATGGCAGTGGTATTCGGCTGAACTCTGTGGTGAAGCGGCTCAGACTATGAGCCCAGGCCATGGGCTGTTCAAACAGACGAACACAACAGACTGGAACTGAACGCAAGGATCTTGAGACACATTTCCAAGTTGAACATCTTTCCTGACAAAGCATTTAAACAGCTCATTGCTTAATCTGAGAAACGCTTATACAAGTGTAAGATGCAACAGCCAAAGACCTCCACCAACTGTAAGGGGGTGTTCACACCGAACGCTTTTGCAACCATCCATTTTTTTTTCTATGTAAATGCACACTAGAGGAATGTTTTTGTTTCCCTTTGTTTTTGTTTATTCAGTGTCTTGTGAAGGAGCGCTGTTTTTTAGATGATGCGTCTAATTAAAAAGAACTTTAAAAGCATATTGACACACCTGCTTTCTGTTAAACTGTATTTGTTGCGCTGTCTATCCTTTTTTAGTGCAAGAATGTGACCAATCTGAAGTCATTGTATTACAGTGAGGATACTTTTTTTTTTTTTTCATTGAAATCAGATGCGTTTCTGTGATTTATTTATATGTTTCTCTTGGCTGCATGAATATATTAATTTGCTTTCTCATTTCACTAGCTTTAATTATGCAACTCAGCTAACGAATGCATTAACGTGATCAACTAGATATAAACTAATGTAAATAGATGGTAATATCTGGTAACAATTGTGACATTGAAACGTTTGTGTAGGACTCAAGGACCGCTTGAGGTTAGCTTTAATGTTATTATCCTCTCAGCCTTGTTGGCAAACATACTGCTGTTCTCTACTAATTCAGCATCTAGTCAACAAATTAATGACTTTATAATGACAACGTGTACTGTATGCATACATTTTCATTGTTGATGTTTTAAATCCACATCTGAAGTCTTCCGCTCCATGCAAGGTGAAGTCTTATGTGTCAAAACAAACACCACAAGGCATCAGTGAAGTGATTTATTTCACCTCTAGTGGCCGCTCTCATACTGTATAATGATAGCGGACCCTTCCCAGCTGCTCCAGCATCAGATGCAATGGGGGAAAAGTATCTATTTTTTTCAATAACCGATAGTTCCAGAAATCTGTTATCGTGCCGATTAATTGGCAAAACCGATATATCGGTCAACCTCTTATTAAATGTTTATTTTTTGTTTTGTTTTTGATCAACAATGGAATGTTAAAAACAGAAAGAGTATTCAAAGATACATTATTCAATGAAAAATTAATTGCGTGGATCTCGTCATTGGACACACAGAATGAGTCAAACCACAGTTTTACTCTCAACTCGCAGTGACAGGAACTTCTTTGCTATTATATTACTCAATCACTGGTGAGTGAATTCTGAACTTTGCCCTGCCAGTGTGAAATCACAGACATTTTTAGCTGCATAAAGTGAATTTTGGTTGCATATATGCATGATTTACTCTCATTGTAGAGGGTTGCCACTTAGATTGATCGTGGGATATAAGAATCTGTGTCGAGATCATTCAAATGAAGATCACAATGCATCAGAAAATCTATATTTTGACCTAGCACTACACACAAATTCTATTTTCTGCTCTTCTTTTTATAAGAACAAGTGTGCAAGTAGGATCTGTGTGTGTAATACAACAGTGTTCACCTGTGACACATAACACACATACACACAGTAGACAAATGGTCTTTGGAGCAGAAATAAAAAAAGAGTAAAACAAGGGAAGGAAATTGCGCTTTGTCTGGGAAAAAGATAGACGAGGAGCATATACTGTCTGGCATGCAATTACATACCACACATCCACACACACATGCTCATGTACTCTAAAGCCTTAGAATCTAATCAGAGGAACCTGGCCTGTGTATAATTTTCTATCCTGAGCAGTATACACATGTATACACACACACAAACACACACACACATATATATATATATATATATATATATATATATAGAAGCAAAACAGTCTGCTCTGTTCCGGTTGGTCAAGACCAGTTTTTACCACCCAGATTGAGGAGATGTCAGATAAAGTGGAGGCGCTGAAGCCTCTCAGTCTGTATGTCAGTCTTTTATAGAACCATATGTAGATCAGTAAGAATGTTGAAGAAGAGGAAGAAATAGGCAAACATTGGAAAGGCATGAAAAATATGTAGTTTTGACAAATAAGTTTGGACGCAGCCTTATTTTATATGTCTTTATATTTCTGATTTCTCTTCCTCTCACACACATATATACTGTATGTTATAAAAGGAGCCTTGTGTGTTTTTGTGTGCACGTTCTTGTATATTTTGTGGAATGATTCCATCATTCTGTGAGACACGCACACTGTAGATGCAGAACTTTTGTGTGTGTGGTTATAGATCCTCAGTGACATTCCCAGTGGGAAGGAGTCTCATGTGATTCTTTTCTCCCATTCAGCTCAGTACCAACATGAACCTTTGCCTCACAAACACAAACACAAACATACACTTGAGTGTGCATACACAGATTCTGTGGCTGAGTGAGTAAATCTGTAGTATTAATGTTATGTGACAGTGAGGGATGACTGTAAAGACAGGACACACTGAGACAACAGAGGCCAGATACACACACACACAAACATAAGACACCCTGATATACTGCTTTCTCCCATGGCCTGCCCAACATCATCTTTCTCAAGACTTTCTCTCTTTCTCTCTCTCTCTCTCTCTCTCTCTCTCTCTCTCTCTCTCTCTCTCTCTCTCTCTCTCTCTCTCTCTCTCACACACACACACACACACACACACACATAGATAGATAAATCTCCACAGTGACATACAACCTGTGTCAAATACAAGTGCATTGGCTCTGTTGACCCAGCCAAGTCTGGGTCCTGTCAAAGAGAACAAAGAGAGAAAGCTGGAGAAAAACAGGGTAAGAAATTATATATTTAAATAATCTATCAGGTCAAAGCCTCTGGTCTCCAGTTCTTCCTCTTAGACAGCTTTCCTGGGTTGAAAGAAGTGTGCTGAGAGCAGGGACATAGAGCTTGCTTAAAGTAATTTTTAAACAGACTAATCTCACTGTTCTTCAGCGGATATCGGTCTGTGCTTACCGAAATTTGAAAATTCTGGCTGAAAGTGGAAGCGTTGTTGAACGTATGGGCACACGTGAGTTACAGTTTCTGTGCCAAATGTCCACAGATTTTCACCAAAAGCAAGCTGTAAAAAGAGTTGTATTTTTAGTTGTAAATTATGTAATACAGTCAACAGGAGTGCATATGATTTATAAAAAGTTTTTCCCATCCAGTTTCCTGTCTCCACTCTTAATATTTCTTTAATACTACTTATAATGTAAGTGACCCAATTAAGCCCACCCAATCGAAGTATTACATGTTTTTTATATACATTTTAGCAACCTTCCAATAAAACGATTATTACAGTTTTTTGTGATTGCTTAGGCACTATCCTTGAAACTATAGGCTATTTTTGCAAAGTTCTACACACTAACCACAAAACCTCACACCTTACCATTAAAACATTATATATCTCATGCAAAAGAAGAACAAATTTTGTTTTTGCATCAATACAGTACACACAAACCATCATTTGAATAAGCACACAAAGCGCCAACAATGCACTGATAGTATAAATGAAAAATGCTTGTGACTTTTGCTTTTTCTGTGTGCAGGGCAGAGCAGTTTGCAATAAAGTTTTGTCATACATGTAGTAAACACACATACACAGACATCTAAATGTGTAAAGTATGGATGTGTATTCCAAGCATAACACTGGCATTACAAATAAAGGGAAAAAGTTATTTATTTGTTTTCTCAATGTTCTAACACTCCTCAAACAACAAAAGCGCAGAAGAAAACAAAAGCATTTGTGCTAGAAAAAAACAAAGAAATTAGGCTATATCTCGCCTTCTTTGTGGGTCTGGCCATAACACTGTGGCCTATTTATAGTGCTCAAGCTCTGATTTGTAAGTGAACTCATTTTCTAAAAGTGTTTTCACATGTGTCAATGTAGAGGCAAATGGCAAAATAGTGTAGCAACGTAGAGACCAATGTTTACAGTTTTGCTAGAAGTGTGTTATTAAATTGCAAACTGAGTGTAGTGAGTTGTGTTTAAAGCTTTGCAAAAAGTGTGTTATAAAATTATAGTTTGTTCATCTGAATCCAGAAAAAAAGCTTTTTTTGAGGTCTTCAAAAACAGTGAAGTTTTGGAGGAACTTCCAGAATAATTGTCAAACAGTGGTAGCACATTGTCGCAAATAACTCAAGAACAAACCATTTGATTGGCTCCAAATAAAAAGTAAAATGATACCAATAAATATGTGCATTTCCTCTGATTAATGTAATCTGAAATCATTCTTCTGTGTCTGCCAAGTCGGAGTGTGTGTAAGTCTGGGCGAGGCTTAGCCAGTAAACTGTCTCCCCCACCTCATATGGCCTAAAAACTTTAATTACTAACAGGAAGGGAAAGCTGACTTTAGATCAATGGCCATCGCCAAATTCATCATAAAATGTAAATCGCTTGAGTCACTGAGGAGGTTGTCTTTATTTCTGAAAGAATTAAACATTTTAAAACAAATATAAAATAACGTAGTGATATTCTTACATTAAAACATATTTATTAGATTATAGTTGCATGGAAACGAGTGTATCAACATTCCATTCCTTGCATCCGTTCACATTTAAATAAATAGATTAAATAAACGGAAACGCCTTGTTCATGAGAGAGGTCAACAGAGAAAGGCCAGACTGGTTCTACTCTCCTCAACTCTACTCGCTTTACTTTTCTGAGCGTGCATTTCCACTGCAGTATAGTGTCTCCTCAACGTGGGTGGGATTATAGGCTGATCGTCATAGTTGCGCCGTCTCTACTGCCATGACATCATCTTAAACACGACACAAACTGACCAAAACAATAACACAACTGCTAGCTGTTAGCTACTAGCTCATTGTGCTGTAAGAAACAGTTGTTGCATGGTGATTTTACACAAGTGTAACAGTTAAATTGATCTGGTTGTTTTAGAAGCAAGCTTTCCAGTAGCTGGTCAATGAAATGAAGTGAAGCTTTTGTATAGAGTTAACGTAACAAAACATACCATCCTCCATCGTGGATCAAAACCAGTCCAGGGCACTCTCCCTCCCATTGCTCGACAGTTTAGATATTGTCCATTTGGTTGAACCACTTCCACTTTTCCTTGATGGCTCTGTAGTCACGTTTAAGTCTTTTTTACTTTTCCCTACACTGTTGGTTGGTCTGGTGGTAGCCGTGTGCGGCCAACAGCTGATACACTTCCTGAAAGACTTTTTCGTTTCGCTAACGAGTGGACCGTCTGCACCTCGTTTATTGAACACGGCGTGGTTTTGTGCATTTCTTTTTTCACTATTCGAAAGTCACGTGAACAAATGATACTGTTATCGCTGTTGCTAACTTTAAAACTAGCGGGTTGATGTCAGGTGTCAGAAATCCAGTGACACTGCTAGTGACGATTCTCCCTGACCAATCAGTGATCTGCAGGATTTTGACATCACATTTTAGTATCGGCTCGCTTGGAACCTCGCCCGAGGTGGTACTAAAAAAAGTATCAGGTACCAGGTACTATCCACAGTGGAAAAACCCCAAAAAAGCAAGTAGAGTTGAGTTTTACCATGCAGTGGAAAATTCCCATAACTGACAAAGTCTACGGTAACTCTGATAACCGCTCAGTACAATTGTGATGAGAAGAATATCATATCAGAATGCTATTCAGAGATGCAGGTTGGTGCTGTTTTGGCATGAGGGGGACCTAAAAAATGTGTGGCTGATCGGTGTATACTGTAGTTACACTGGTGGCCAAAAGTATAGAATAGTGTACAGATTTTGCTCTTATGGAAAGAAATTTGTACTTTTATTCACCAAAGTGGTATTCTACTGATCACAATGTATAGTCAGGACGTGAAAAAAGACTATACAATTTTTTAAACTACTTCAAAGAGTTCTCATCTAAAAATCCTCCACGTGCAGCAATGACAGCTTTGTAGATCCTTGGCATTCTAGCTGTTAGTTTGTCCAGATACTCATGTGACATTTCACCCCATGCCACCCCAAGACATGTGACTGTCTTGTCAGACATTTCTCACACACTTTACAGTCTAGCTTTTTCTAGTACCAAATTTACAATTTAGCATGAATACTCAAGGAATAAGTGTTGGAGTGATGGCTGCTTGCTATGGGGCCTGTCTAGATTTTATAAAAAGTATGTGATGGTGCTGTTTTTTTACATCTGTAATGTTTTGACTATACTTTGTGATCAGTTGAATGCCACTTTGATTAATTAAAATACCAATTTCCTTCCGAAACAGCAAAATCTACATTATTCCAAACTTTTGCCCACCAGTTAAAGGTGGATCTATCCTTAATTTACAACAGGAGTAAATTGGCAACAAAGTAATAAAAAAGGAGTTAGAAAAACAAGCTGTTATTACACTTTTGGTTTCTTTTCTTTTTCTGTGATCTCTTTCTCCTTTTCTTTCACCTCTAACACTCCCTCAGTGATCCTGCCATGAGCACAGTGACAGACCTCTTGGTTACATCATCAACACAAAACATGAGTGCAGGTCAAAAAGTATTACACAGAATTTGTGTGTGAGATGTCCTCGTTTTCTGTCTTTTCCCCAAGTCATGCTCAGAGGGAGTATCGTTCACCCATGGCTGGGTTTCCATGGCCACAAGGACTGAGCCAATCAGAGTGCAGGGCCACCATGTGCTCCAGACGAGGAAAAAGCCTGCTGGCATCACATATGCTAGCGTGCTAACACAAACCTAGCATCTTTGCATCCGCTCCACGGCTCTGCCTTCTTTGGCTTCTTCATTTTTTATTCTCTGTCCTTAAATCATAAATCTCTCCACAGTTTTGAACAGCTTGATGTATTTATAATGTTTTCCCATTTATTGTCAATTTTCTTTCTCCATGGTGTCTTCCTGAGGTAAGACATGAATAATGAGAGAAAAGGAAGGATGTAGGGAGTGGAGTGCCCCTCAGAGGTGTGAGGCATTCATTGTGGAATGTTTCTTCTTCTTAAAAACTTGGCTGATTTATAATGTCTGAGTGTTTATACTGAGAGAGTGTGTAAGAGTGAGGTACAAAGAGAGAAAAATACATTTGTATATACTTTGCCAGAGTATATATTGGAAATGCTGCAGGCAATCTCTGTAAATATTTTTCTTCAGACCAACAGCTGAATTTCCTATTGTTTAATGTTCTTTTAACTGTAATGGAAATTAATTGTTTCCCTGTAGGAATGGTTATTTCCATGGAAATGGAATTTCATTGTTAGAGGATAATCTTAGTTTTCATTTGAACATGGTTTCCATTTATTGTGGAATCATCCGCTGATGTATGGGATTGTGAGTCTTCCGTGGAGGAAAGCATAGATACTCACTCTCTCACTCATTCACTCACTCATTCACTCACACACACACACACACACACACACACTCACACACACACACACACACACACGTTCTTGCTCATTCCTTGATCAAAGACTTAAAGCTTAGATTTTGGAGAAATATCCTCTATGGCAAGTCATCGTTTCCATGGAGACTAAAATATTTCTCCCCATACTCACTCTAAGCTGTTCCTTCTCAAAAATTGTCTTTTTCATCTCTTCTTACTTTAAAGAAGAAAATCAGACAGGTCAACAGGGATCAAATCTGAAATTATTTTTGTATTTGGCAAAGCAGACAAACGTGTACTTTGTGCAAAAAAAGATGTAATATCCGGCATATACCAAGCAGATGCTACACTAATATGCTGCAATTCTGGATTATATTCAGCTGTCAAGGTACATAAAGGCACATCAGTTCTTTTTTTTTTTTTATCCCCTTTTCTCCCAATTTGGAATGCCCAATTCCCACTACTTAGTAGGTCCTCGTGGTGGCACAGTTACTCACCTCAATCTGAGTGGAGGAGGACAAGTCCCAGTTGCCTTGGTTTCTGAGTCAGTCAATCTGTGCATTTTATCATGTGGCTCGATGTGCATGACACCGTGGAGACTCAAAGCTTGTGGAGGCTCATGCTACCCTCCGCGATCCACACACAATTTACCATGCACACCATTGAGAGCGATAACCCCTAACAACCACAAGGAGGTTACCCCATGTGACTCTACCCTCCCTAGCAACATGGCCAATTTGGTTGCTTAGCAGATCTGTCTGGAATCACTCAGCACATCCTGGATTCGAACTTGTGACTCCAGAGGTGGTAGTCAGTGTCAATATTCGCTGAGCTACCCAGAACCCAAGGTACATCAGTTCTTACATAATTTACTGAATTGAATTCACAAGTGTTGGAGTCTACAGGTCGAAACATACTTCACGCAAGTACGTAAAAGCAGACACGTGCGCTTGGCCAATGCGTGGTCCCGTTGTATACATTACATGCACTCTTGCATTGCTCTGGTGGTTACAAACTTCAGACCACAAGAGGGCAACAGATTTTTTTAGGCGTAACCATGAAATCGGTGCTGCATCAGAAACCAGGAAAATGCTGTCTTCAAAGGCTGCATAAGGAGGCAGGATGAAAATAAGGTGCTTTTCAAACTGTTCGGAGACCAGTTCCTTAAGAGTTCCATTCATTCAAAACAGCTGTCAGTTAAGCCATTAACTGATTAGGCAGTAAGTCAGCTGCCTACGTTTTCAGATGCAGTCCGGATGTGGTAGATGAGTTGATAGTTGAGGAGTGGGGAGAGAAAAAAAACACTGTGTGTGTGGAATTAAAGCTAATGATCATCAATAAAGTCTTTAGAATTATGTCTGACGTAGTGTTCAAAAGCGGCTGAAGACCAACAACCCATTTCTTTGAGGGTATAAGTAAGCATTTTAGTCACGGCTGTAGTGGCAGCGCCAGTCCTGAAGGAGTGAGGAGTGTAGGTTTCAGGATTGAAGCCGCAGAGGTAGCACAGTGACTCCGTGTCTGCAAGAACCGGGACATAGATCAGAGAGGGGAGTTAATCCGGGATGTAATGATAGGGGAACTTTGTTTGATTCATTTACATTTACATATGGCAGACACTTTTATACATAGTGACTTACAGTGCACTTATTACAGGGACATTTCCCCCGGAGCAACCTGGAGTTAAGTGCCTTGCTCAAGGACACAATGGTGGTGGCAATGGGGATTGAACCAGCAACCTTCTGATTAACAATTATGTGCTTTAGCCCACTACACCACCATCACTTTCATTTTCGTTTTCACTCCAAGGTAAAGAGATTATCTAAGATAATACCTGGCATGGTTAGATCGTGAGCAGGATTAAAGAAAATTGATTAACATGTGAATTCCCGTACCTTAAAAAAACATAGAAAGTTGAGAGAAAGACTGTTTCTAGGAGTATGTCAGTATAGGCATAGAAAAACCAGAGTCTAAGACATTGCAGTAATTTGTGTCACAGAGGTAAGGTAAGGTAAGGTAAGAGGTAAGTGTTTATCTTTGGTTCCTGGAAAAGTCTTTGATATGCCGTTCAGGAGCAGACGAATAGAAGGATGATGAAACAGGCTAAGTGTGCTGGGATCCTGGCACAAAGGTGAAACTGAATACCTGCTAGAGTTGATTTGATGGAAGAGGACTGGAGTGAAATTAGCACAGTAAACTATAAAGGCGCTTATGACTTAAAAATGTATTGGATGATGAGGAAAAGAGAAAGCAGCACAGAAAAAAGAAAAGTATGACCAGGCGGAGTCATAATCTTTTAGGGTGGATTTAGCCATCCCCGTCCTCATGTAAGTACTCGCTGCTTCTAAATAAGAAGAGAGAGAATTTAGTCTAGGACTGTTTTGGCAGAAAGGGGGGCATGTCAGGCTGGAAAGATGGGCAACTGGGCAAAGTATTCGGAAAACCTGAAATTTGAAACAGGAGAGAGCCTCAGCTTTATCATTGAGGAGACCTGGAATGTATGTAGCTTTAAAAATAACGTTTTTTGTGACACAAATCCAACTGAGTCACCTAATTATATGATTGATAAAAGGAACTGCTGACTGACCTTTATTGATGATATTTAATATCACATAGAACAGTAATATTTTGCGGCACCATTTATTGCCCCAAAGCATATATGCTATAACTATGGGGTAGATTTCGAAAAGTGCTGTAGATTTGATATCAAAAGTTAGGCTAAAAATCTAACAGGGCCATTTGTCGGTGAACCACTGATTACCGAAAATTCTGCCAAACCTGATGGAGGTGGCTGTGTCGGTGAAGAACTGTAGTGAGGTGGAGGTTTCAAAGTTTTATTGGTAGGTCCAAAAACAAAAATCAGACAAGCAGACTTCATCTAGTGTGATAGTATCGTTGAGATTGGGGACGGTTTTTGACAGATCTAGTAGTCTAGAAATAAACGCGCAACCCTGGGGAATGATGCGCATGGCGAAATTGAGGTGTCCTAGCAGGGACAGTAAAAATTGTTTTGAAATAGATATAGCTGATTCAAAAGATGACAGGATTTGTTGAATGCGATTGAGCTTCTCGAAGGGGAGAGAAGCTTGCATACCTTCACTATCTAAGGTGATGCCCAAAAATTCAAGGAAGTTGGTGGGGATGTTGAGGTTAGAGAAATGTTCCTTGAGTTTAGAAATACTGCCCACTGGAGGGGATTAATCAAAATCAACTACTAGGAAATCATCTAAAATTTGGAAGATGAAGGGAACTGGTAAATATTTAGCAAAATCTAGCACAGCATATCGGAGAGACAGCCGAAAATTAAGCGCACATAAAAATAAATATTAGATCTCCATATAAGACCTGCAGGTGCCATTGGGAAGGGTGGAGGGGCATAATTGTCAAGGTAACAATAATGTCGGCTTTGCCTAGCCAAGCGCCTTCACCCGTAGTTTTAATGAAATTAATAGTGTGGCCAACAGAGGTGTAGGACATAGAGAATATGACTTCAGGAGTAAAGCTGTTAATGTTGGAGTTTGAGCTATTATGTGGGGAGGACAGGTCAATAATGAACCTTTTCTTGCCCGAGTACTTTCTTGTGGCTATACCTGTGGGGTTAATGCATAAAGAGGGAAAAAGAGAGAAACGAAAATGGCCGATCAAATACCCTTTGGCTAATTCTTTTTGTTTTAGTGTATTGACTACATCAGGTTCTTTTAATGCTGACATGAGGTTTTTGCACAAGTAATTGGGGGGAAGAAACTGTGTCCAGCTAAAAATCTTTGAATGAGACCAGTAATAAGGAATAGAATGATGGGATAAATCCTTAGAGAGTTCTTGGATGTTGATAGGTGTTGAAGGATGTATATTCATCTTTTTGAAGATTTGGGAGGAGCTTTGAACCTACGGGGAAAAACAACTCTTGGATGATTGTCACCACATACGGCACAACAATGCAAGAATCTACATTTTCGGTATGGGCACGCTGATTCATTGAAATTAATGGAGGTTGGTACTGTAGAATAACTCGAAGAATTCACCTGGCTAGAGGGACGAGAAAAGTTATTAGCCGGCAGGTTGTTAGTTATTAGGGGCAGGTTGGTTTGGCTGAGCGTAGCTCTGTGTCGATTGGTATGCAGTCCTGGGACAGAGGTTAATGGAGTGGGAAAATGAACTACAGACTGATCAGGAGATGGCCTTATGGCCAGTAAAATGTCTACTGATCAGTTCAAGATCTATGACTGGCCAATCCAGTTTGATGTTGAAACGCTGATGTACATAGTTGCCTAAGCTTAAAAGGACTTAGGGTACTCGTAAAAAAGGGATCTGCAATAGTTGAGAGCCAGGTCAGAAATAATAGCTAAATAGGTGTCTAGCTCAGATCTCCTCTCCGGGAAAACCTTGCACATCATATCTATAAACACTAAAGTCTATAAACACCAAAAGCCACGTTAAATTCTGCAAGGTCACATTCTTTGAAAACAACAGAAATATACCCGCAGTCTACGATGCATTTGTCTAAAACCCTTGAAGCACATAGCAGAATTTTGACAAGGTTTTTGTCATTACTTGCAATAATCTGGGTCCTCAGGCTGAGAGGAATAGCTGCTGCCGGTGGAATGGAGTTCCAGTAGATGGCGTGGGAAGGGCTGTAGTGAGGCTATGACAAGGCGATACATAATTTGGGGAAACCCCAGGGATGTACGAGGGAGGAGCTGAGAGAGGAGCATGAAGAGACAATGAGGTGAGTGTGTTAGGTTTTTTCAGCGAAACTGTTGTCCAGACTATTGAGCCAGCACAGGATTGGTAGGGTTGCTTTTGAAATGTACAGTACACTACAGATTACAGAATACATGCTGTAAAATGTCATTTGTAATGTATTCTGTTAGATTACACAAGAATTGTGTAACAATTGTGTTTGGAATATCAGGCCTTTGGCCACATTATACACAAGATCCACAAAGAATTTTGGGGTGCAGAATGTGATGACATACAAAGTGCAGTTTTGCTGAATTTTCCACCAAATGGAGTGGGACTGAAAGCCATTATTTTGGACCCTCACTAAATCTTTTCTCCATCATGACTTGGCAAAGGTCACAGTAACCCAGCCCAGTTTAAAAGTGTTGTGCACCCTGCACGCACATCTGATGTACAGTTAATACAAGGGCTTGACCTTAAATAACAATGATCATTCTGTTCGAAATGTCACGTTTGTGTATGAAGGAAGAACTGCACACACATTAGTTGCATTTGTCTCTGTTTCTTCCCTCAGGAAGATTACTACTGCATGCATTTTGTTTTTTATGGCCACACCTTAGATTAAATAAAATAAAATAAAATTACTTAGGACAGTATGTTACTTGTTGCTTTAGCCACTACAACAGCAGCTGACTCGTGAGCTTCTTTTGTCAAAAAGATCGGGGGAGAGACTGAGAAATGTCTTCTTGGGTCAGTAGACGTCCTACAACTCAGTTCATACTTTTTATCATTTATACTTGCAAATCAACAGCTCAGTTGTTTTTTATGGATCAATTAAACAATGTTTGTTTGCATCACTGTATGCATAATAAAGAGGCTTTAAGTTGTATGCAGTATAAAATGAATGATCACAATTTGGCCAGAGACCCGTTATAGGGGTTCAATTCTGGGGTCTCTGAGTACAGATACATGGACAATATTGCATGCATTTTAAATTATCTTTAATTAGGAGATTATTTGGATCATGAACATGACATCTGATGCTTGCATGCTTACTTTGTGGATGAATCATTACAAGAGGATTACTAATACCTTCAAACATTTGCATGATTTAGAATTTACCCATTAATTTGTGCATTATTTAAGTATTTGTGTTAATTATTTTGTGTAACCAGTGTGTGACTCCACAAATTACACTGATCAATACCTATAATCTCTGTAAGTGTCTGAGTGTGTGTGTGTGTGTCTGTGATAGTTTATGTTTACTTGGTATTGAACTCTCCTTGTCTCTTTGCATCTCTCTTGCACTTTTCCTCATGCTTATAAGCAGCACATCCTCCACCAGATGTCTGTGCAAGACCCCATTAGTAATACCTATGTGTGTGCTTGTGATTTTGTGTGTGTGTGTGTGTGTGTGTGTGTGCTTGTGATTTTGTGTGTGCATGCGTGTGTGTGTGCTTGTGATTTTGTGTGCATGTGTGTGTGTGCGTGTGTGTGTGTGTGTGTGTGTGCTTGTGATTTTGTGTGTGCATGTGTGTGTGTGTGTGTGTGTGCTTGTGATTTTGTATGTGTGTGTGTGTGTGTGTGTGTGCTTGTGATTTTGCGTGTGTGTGTGTGTGTGTGTGTGTGTGTGTGTGTGTGTGTTTTAGTGCAAGCATTTATATGTGTACAGTTCACTTTTTACTTCCCCTTTTTATTATACCCCTTTATACTTGGATAAGCCTCCATTTTACTGTATTAGAGGCTCATTCACAAATGCTCATGTGCAATACCTCCTAGTTGATAAGAGTATAGTCTGTCGGTGGTGGCTGAATAATTATTAAAGGGGCAGGATGGAGGTCAGATTGGAGCAACAGCAGGAGGAGGAGAGGAACAAGGATGTCGACGGTGAGACACTGTAAGAATGAGGAAGGGGAAGAATTTGAACAGGGTCCAAAATAACCATTTACAAAACAACAAATGTAAGGGAAAATGAGCTTTGGTGAGTTAGTAAAATCGGACCCTCACGGATGTTAGTTGGCATGTGACAAAACTGTACGTATATCATAGACAACCTGTAGTGACTCAGGGATGGCTTTTCAGATTTTTCCTTATTGGAAAATGTATTATAAATTGATTAAGGATGCCTAAAGTTTTTCTTTCTTCTCCAGAACAAAATGTGTGAATACACATGTGGAATGTTCCTCGTATTAAACCACCAAGATAAAAATTTGAAGAACAAAATCACAATATATTTGCATTTTTGTTTTGACAGGTGCGGTTTCACAGAGAGACAGAGATGGCTCATTCTTAAGCTATATTGTATGATGTTGTGAGTTGCACAATGACCTATGCTGTTTGTCACAGAAATGCAAGAAATAAAATAAAATATATAGCTAAATTGAATTGAATTGAATTATCATAGGAATTAAAATGGCCAAAAGTATGTATTTTTAATACAAAATGATGCCACAAAGTTTCATGGCTGGTAGGAAATGTTTCGTTTTCTCGATTCACCAGCATTTGGCAGATGTAGCAAAAATGCATTTTGCACCCTGGACATGAGGTAGCAACAAGGTAGGGTTTCAGTGTGTAACAGCATTGAAATGGGCAAGGAGGAGGCAGGAACCGGAACAGTCAAAGTAATATTTAATTTCAACAAAAACTAATGCACACATGGCAGCTGTGTGCGGCTCTCTCTTTCTCCCGAACTGCCACTTCCAGCTGCATTTATCCCTCTTCTCAGCTGATTATCCCTATTCGCCCTCCTCCTCATCACACACTGAGTTTAAGTTGTGACCGGGTGTAATTTCGGCCTGCCTTGATCAGGAACTTGTGATTCTCAGGATGTCTCAGCTCTTTCAATTCTTTTTAATCGATTATTTCAGATTCTTTTCTGAACTGCATATTGTCTTGATATATAATCACACTAGTCATGCACTATTACATAAATATATGCTTGCTATGTAAAGAAAACAGCAGGGACTGGGCCTTAAACTGGGTGAAAAGATAAAAGCACAGAGGTTTTTCAGAGAAAAATTGTGTTTGTGATTTGATTACACAGTTCATTTGAGAATCAAGCAATCCAGCAAGCATAATCCGTATAACCCCTAAAATCCTGTTTGATGGAGAAGAGGGTGACGAAGCAAGGAAGTGGATGGTTGGATAAATGGATGGATGGATGGATGGAGTGATATATACAGAACAGGCACATAGGTGAACCGATGAATAAGGGTAGAGGGAGAGCTAAGAGTAAGGAGGGATTGGGGAAGTGCTGCAAGAGATATTTGTCCAGTTTACCCTCACACTTGCACACATATACACTAGGGATGGGAACGAGTACTCGAGTACCCGAGTACTCGGAAGTGACAGCAATGATTGAGCATGATGCGATGATCGAAAAATGAAAATGCGTGACGTGACTTCACTGAATTCGAAATTCAGTGACAACTACCCGAGAGCTATACACTACATATCAAAGAGGGGCTTTACTTTTTATTTAGATTACGTTGTCATTTTCAGCGGTGCCTCGATTGTCAACAGAAACGTCTCATAACAACCAAACTGATAAATGATGCTGCAATGCTAACGTTTGTTCTACAGGTTTACTATAATCAAAAGAAAGTTTAATCCACTGTGTTTAGAACATCTGTCTCTGCACACATTTGCTAAACAGGTTTTATTGTCATATAATATAGAAAATTTGACTCATTAATGTATATTATTTAACAAAAGTGAAGGTTTATCATTGACTGTAAATCTCCCTTAGTGCCAACATATTTGCGTGGCACCTGCATCTCAGCTAAATCAGAGCTGAAGATTTCTGCACGAGTTGTAAGTCCAACATAAAGTGGCGTTCCATTGCAGTTTTCCCAGTATGAAGTTTAAAATTCCAAGTTAAATGGGAGGAAGCATGAGTCAGCACCGCAACAAACTCCAACAGAACGCAGCGTGATTTTCTGTCCGGGGCAGAGACAGCGCTCTACACTCTGGAGAAGCGTGCACACAAACAAGGCAAAATCTTTCTTTCAAACATCTTGATGGAGCACAGCTGAATGTAACAGAACGCAGGGTCTTCAAAACTATTTTCAACTTAACACTGCGTTTTAAATACGTGATGATTATGGCATCACAGAAACCACGTTTGCAGAAACACGGTTCAGAAACAGTGGTGCGCATTTACTAAGCTTATCACGGTAACCTGAAGGAAAAACATTGTTTCATTGAATTGACCAGCGAGTATTCACATAATGACAAAATATTATGCATTATATTTTGATTATGCCCTCTTTTGTACTTATTGTATCTGACTACATAAAAACAGCCTGTTAATGAGTACGTAACAACGTAACACAATGCAGCAGCCAAAGACATATGAGATATAAGTACATACTGTATTTGTACATGTATACTCGAGTACTTGAGTAGACAAAATGACTAATATACTAATATACACACTTACATGCAGTCTGTGATCCATTGCACCATCATTTAGAGCATCTGTTTTAACATCAAAAGTGTGCACTTGTGTGTTTGCACATGTATGTTCAATGATTGTCCATTTGTATGTAATGTGCATGTATGCATGTAGGATTGTGTTAATGGGTGTTGTGTGTGTGTGTGTTTGTGTAATCGGAGCAGTCTGTCTCTCTTCCCTCGAGTCATTTACAATTTCTGCATGATTTGATGAATATATTCCAGTGTTTGTGTGTGTTTATAGATTTATATGACAGAGCAAGGGAATGGTTCAGTTTGAACCCTCCATCTTAAATGTATACTCTATCGTTGACCGTACTCTGTTCTCTCTTTGTTTAAAAGCAACATCTCTGTAGGCCATTTATTTTATTTTTCATCAAAGTACATTCCCATTCATAGAAATGCTGGGGAATATTATTATTGCATTAATTTACTAAAATGCTGCTCTGGATCACTCGTGCTGACATTCTCCTCTTGCCTCCGGATTCCCTCCGTCACCTCACTGCTGTCTTATAAATGGACTTAGCAGTTCTAGGAGAGAGGTTCCAAAGCTGTCTGGATGCATAGTGTGTATCTTTGTGTGTCTGTGCATGTGTGTTTGCAGTGTGCGTGTGTGTTTTTTTTAATAATGTGAATTATGCCATTTAAATCTTCTGCCTGAAAGAGCTCAGTTGTAACACACTGCCATAGCTGGCCTTTCCAAAGACACACAAACACATAACATAACACAAACCTACAGCATACTTCCACTTCCAAGTAGTGATTGTGAAACTAAACTCAGCAAAAAAGGAAACATCCTTTTTTAGGACACTGTATTTTAAAGATAATTTTGTAAAAATCCAAATAACTTTACCAATATTTATTGTAAAGGGTTTAAATTTTAAATAAGCAAGGGTTTTCCATGCTTAGACAATGAACCATAAACAATTAATGAACATGCACCTGTGGAACGGTCGTTAAGACACTAACAGCTTACAGATAGTAGGCAATTAAGGTCACAGTTATAAAAACTTAGGACACTTAAGAGACCTTTCTTCAGGGTCCCTGAACGTGCCTTAGGCATGCTGCATGGAGGCATGAGGACTGTAGATGTGGCCAGGGCAATAAATTGCAATGTCCATAAGGTCAGAAGCCTAAGACAGCTCTACAGGGAAACAGGAAGGACAGCTGATCGTCGTCGCAGTGGCAGACCACGTGTAACAACACCTGCACAGGATCGGTACATACGAATTTCACACCTGCGGGACAGGTACAGGATGGCAACAACAACTGCCAGTGTTACACCAGGAATGCTTAATCCCTCCATCAGTGCTTAGACTGTTCGCAATAGGCTGAGAGAGGCTGGACTGAGGGCTTGTAGGTCTGTTGTAAGGCAGGTCCTTTTCAGACATCACTGGAAACAACATCGCCTATGGGCACAAACCCACCTTCGCTGGACCAGACAGGACTGGTAAAAAGTGCTCTTCACCTACAAGTTGCGGTTTTGTCTCACCAGGGGTTACACCGAGGCCTGTACTCTGGAGCGGGATCTATTTGGAGGTGGAGGGTCCGTCACAGTCTGGGGCGGTGTGTCACAGCATCATCGGACTGAGCTTCTTGTTACTGAAGGCAATGTCAATGCTGTGCATTACAGGGAAGACATTCTATTCCCTTATGTGGTACCCTTCCCGCAGGCTCATCCTGACATGACCCTCCCACATGACAATGCCAACAGCCATACTGCTCGTTCTGTGTATGATAATCTGCAAGGAATGTCAGTGTTCTGTCATGGCCAGTGAAGATCCCGGATCTCAATTCCATTGAACACATCTGGGACCTGTTGGACTGGAGGGTGAGGGCTAGGGCCATTCCCCCCAGAAATGTTTGGGAACTTGCAAGCGCCTTTGTGGAAGAGTGGGGTAACATCTCACAGCAAGAACTGGCAAATCTGGTGCAGTCCATGAGGAGGAGATGCACTGCAGTACTTAAAGCAGCTGGTGGCCACACCAGATACTGACTGCAACATTTTATTTGGACCCCCCCTTTGTTCATTGAATTTCTATTAGTCTGTCTGTGATGTCAAAATTTGTTCAGTTTGAATCTTTTTATGCTCATACAAATATTTATACATGTTAAGTTTGCTGAAAATAAGAGCAGTTGAAAGTGAGAGGATGTTTCTTTTTTTGGCTGAGTTTATTTTTAAGACCACAATTGCATTTGTTGCTTGTCATTACCAGGGGCTTAGCAGCAAATGTTGGGCCCCCGCACAGAACTATTTAAAGACCTCCTTATAAATGTGTGTTTGTGGTGGGAGTAATATATTAATGTTTTTATATGCATATTTAACAGTGCTATATTATTTAAAGGTAATTTACAACTTTATATTTTCAAAAATAACTATTCTTTGTATCAAGCAAGAAATTGGTAAAAAAAAAATGTTTGACTATTTGCACTAGGTAAAAATTGTCACAGCTCCGGTGAGTTTGCCGGTTTATTCGGTTTGTTTTGTTATTAATCTAGCACAAAGCACAAAAAGAACATGGTATATTTAGCAGGGGTAAAGGAGATTGCTTCTTGTCCTTAAACTTTCAGCCAAAAAAAGGCAACTCAACATTAAATTCGGACATGTCTTGTTTTCATGCTTGCCCGTTTGTCTAAAATTTCCTCAAAGGGTATGGATTGTGCAACTTTGTGCTCTATTGATATTAAACGCGCTAAACGGTCTTGGTCCATTGTAGATTGCAAATAATCTTTTATGAGTTTCAGTTTACTGAAAGACCTCTCTGCAGAGGCCACTGTGACAGGCCTAGTAAGGAACACTCTTAATGCAACAACCAAATTTCAACCAGGTTTCTCTCAAGTATAAAGTTCAGTTTTTCAATTGCGGTTTTACACACACACTGAAGATTGCTTGCACTACAGACTTCTTGAATGTCGACACATCCCACGATGTGGCAGCGTAGCACCTTGTGGATACTTCTAAATCCTCCTTTGACAATTCATTAATTTGCAGAATGAAACCAAATTTCTCTGAAATCTGCCTCAGATTGTCAAATCTGGTGTTATGTTCACTGCTTGTGGTGTCACCGATTACAAAAAACACTGTTTGTTTGAAATGGAGCTGGGTGTCCTGGTCCATTGGATGATTAGGTTAACCAGTGCTCACATCATCATGAAATGTTTTGCGCTTTCTGTTGCGTTTCTGTACCAACTCTGTAGAAGCATCAAATCATGTAGCTAGCAGACAAGCAATTGACATTGCTTTTTCAATTCATTTTTCAGACTGTCAATCAACAAAACAATGAAATATTGGCAGACTGCATGGCGATGCTGGCACATGAAATTTCTGTCAGTATGTCGTTCCAAATAACAAGAGAAGCCATAAATTCCATACTTTGTATTTTATTAGCCAGTGCATGTGCCTCTGAAGAAATTTTGCCATCTTTAGATTCATGCTCAATATTTTCCAAATCATCAAGTATGCCACCGAGCTGATACCTCAGAGCTTTAACCGAGTCCAGTTTTGCATCCCATCTCGTATCACTGAGGGGTTTTAATGTTATGTCAACAAACTGTTTCAGAATGTCCCAGCATTTCACTGATGATGCAAACATAGTGTACAGTCTTTGAACAGTTCTGTTCAGACACTCTATTTGAAGAGGCAGCATCTAACTAGGGCTGCATGTTTTCAAGTTTTTCATTAACCGTTAACCGAGGCCCTTAACGGTTAATACTCGGTTAACCATAGTGTGCGCCAGGGATGGAAATTAACTTTTGTCCACCGGCCACTGTGGATTTCAAAATCTACCAGCCACTCAATGTTTTTACCAGCCACTTTCTTGTTTTTAACCGACAATGTGTAACTACATGTGAAAATTAATACTACAAGATCTACAATACTTAAGCCGTTTATTTAATCTCAAGTCTCAATGAAATACTGGCATTTTCTCTTTCTCTCTTATAGCCTACACACACAATCCATGAACTGATATTCATTTCAGTTCGCATACGAGGAAAACACAGTGTTACGGATGTGAGCACTCTGAAAGCGGCACTGAAAGATGCTTTAAAACTTCCACAGAGACATCAAACAGAAAGCACAAAACCTTTCTTTAAAGTGAATTTCGTTTTGTATTAATTGTGTCTTAATTTTAATCAATGTTTCATCAGCCAATTGCCTGGATTTAATAAATAAGAATTAAATATAGCAGACGATATAATCACGAAGCGGAGGCGCCGGCGCGTGAACTGGAGCTGGTCTCATAAATGAACCGAAACTCAGTGTATAAGGTAGCCTTGCCTCACAAATAATTCAAAACTAAAGAAAACAGACACAGACTGCTCTCTGCTTATGTAATCCGTAAGAAATGTGCATTTCTCTCTGGTGCGTTACTGCGAAGACCGCGAGTCAGCATCGTCAACTTCATCTTTGCAAATGACACGGACAAAGAAAAGACTTGTTTATTAATAAATAATTAAAATATCTCCTTGCTATATTTTACATATTCATAATCATTACTTTTTCCGGTTCTTTGTGACAGATTTTAGGAGCTTTATTGGCAGCGCCACGCCGCCACCCTTACATGAGCGCGTCACCGCACCCACCAGAATAGCCCTGTTTTTTGTTAAGGATTTGTTTACTGTGTGTGTGATTCATTTAATGGAAAGCACATTCACTGAGTTGTCTTGCTAATCAGTGTCTCCTCGTTTATTCAGTCTCTGGTGGTGCAAAAATGTATTACAACTAAATTCAATGCACGCCATTGACGCCACTTAACCGAGCAAAATGTTTCACTCGGTTACGCAATTTTTAACGGTTAATCGGTTAATCGGTTAACCATGGACACCCCTACATCTAACAATAGCAAATTAAGGCTGTGGCTCGCACATGGCATAAACAATGCATCTGGAATCTTTTCCAGAATCAAAGCTTGTACCCCTTGGCGAATCCCTCTCATATTTGATCCGTTATCATAACTTTGACGCCGACAACACAATTGGTCAATCCTTAGGTTTTCCAGTGTGGTAGTTTAAGTCTCCGTAAGCCCTTGACCTTTTGTGTCATTAACTGTGCTGAATCCCACAAATGATTCCTCTGTCTTAGCCACTTTGTTCTCATCAATGTCAACATATCGAATTATGATTGAGGCTTGCTCTTGCTTGGATACGTCGGGCGTGCAATCAGATTTAACAGCATAATATTTAGCATCTTTGACTTGTTTACTAATTTCACGTAACATGGATTTTAAGAATTAATTTTGTGTATACCAACTTAAATATGAAGTACACTTTTTTGTGTCTATATTTTGCACGTGTTGAGCCATGTCATAATGGGCTAAACATTTTATTATTCCAAGGAAGTTTCCAATTCTTGGATTTCGAATCAGGGCATTTTTACCTCATAGAGAGATGTTCCTCTCTGCAAGGAACAAAATGCAGTCCAGCACCCTGGTCAGCACTTGCTTCAATCTCAACCTTTCTTTTCAATTGCAGTTTTTATTTGATTGTCAGTGCATTTTCCCAGTCTTAACCTAGTTTCAAGTTCATTCCATGCAAGGGAAGCATCAATATGGTTGTGCCCTGTTTCATTTTGCTGTAATATACTTGTCAACGTCAGTTACCGTATCCTTTCATGAAGTGGCTGTTGTGTGCTTTTTCTCCACCAAAAACGTTGCACGCAAAGTAGTATACTTTGTTTACTTTATGGGAAAGGTTAGTGGAGGCCAATACCGGTCACTGATTTTTTTAACACTAAGATCGTCTGATAAAGATCTTTTTTTTTAAGTGCCCTTGGCCACACTTTTGCAAGTTATATTCTGCACTTATGTTTATGCCCCACACAGTACAATTACATTCATTGTTAATTGCTAACATTTATTTGTATGGAAAAAAGTTATGAACAGTTCTTTTGTCAATATCAAAGGTCATTGTGACTATCAACCAGTAAAAACCATGAGGGCATCACACACAGCAGAGATGCATTCAAAAATAAGAACGCTGTCTATTACTAGCTCCAAAACTCCTCCTGTAAGAAATCATTAGTATTTATGATTTTATTTACCACCTTTGGCATTTTATTGCGATAAAAATCACGAATTATTAAGCAAATGCTTGAAGACATGGTGCCGTTATTTAAGGTTAAACAGTTATATCTGTTATTAGTGGTATTGTGACCAACATTAATCTTATTTAAATTGGGATCCTCACAGAATAGTGCTGAGATGAGTGACTGCTGAGATATTGAGAGCGTGCTTGTTTGATTGACACAGAGAGCTCTCATGTTGAATGAGGAGAAGCTAATAGTGATCATAATCACTCAAACAATCCCAATCCCACACACTGTCTGATTGTCGCAACTCACGTTACATCACGTGTACTCAGATTTGTGTTTGCATGTTAATTTGTTGTTAATTCACTTTTATGCCTGTTTGCTGCCTCTTTATCTTCTCCGTGCTCACTGTGAGGGACTGAGAAGTCAGGAACAAGGAACACAAGCTTTCTACAGAAAAATGGGTCTTTATTTGAACCCAAAAAAGATCAGCTTTACAAACTCATAAACTTCTTACAACAAAAATAAAATAAACAAACAGAGACTGAAGTCAAACAGTTAGACAAAAACCAACCAACCAAACAAAAAACTGCCCTGCTCCAATGAACAGAACAGCTTATAAAGGAACGGATGGGCCCATTACAAATTAAGAGGGGGAACAATTTAGTTACACATTCAACATACAACCTTACATAAATCAAAATTAAGTCACATAAAGATATATAGTAAATAAACATCAAGAAAGCAAAATGTAATCAAATACCACAAATGTACAACTAAAGAAATCAATTAATAAAGACATTAACGTTTCTTCCTCCCCCGGACAACTCCCAGCCAATGGTATGTCCGGGCGGAACCAATAACTTAAATTCTCTGTTCCTGCCCAGACTCTAATTTTCATCGCGCCAGGATGCGGCTACAGCGGACCATGTCTGAAGTTCCTCTCCGGTAAACTTAAACTCAAAATAGAAACAAATATAAGTAACAGATACAACTAATTTGTGTGCACTTCAAATCAGTAACAATGTATATAAAATCATGTTGTAAATGTAAACCTAACAATAAAGGATTATGAATATTATTTCTTCCGTGTGGTTATGTTATCCCATTATACTAAACAAATAAATGTGAATGACAAAAAAAAAAGAAACTTAATTCTTAAATGAATGACCGTGTAAATGTATGTATGTGCACGTGTGTGATGACACATCAACATTACCGTTCTTGTGCGGCCTCCAGTTGGGCCGTCACCTCCCCCCCCCCCAAGACTCTTTAAACTTTGAAGCAAATAGTCCAAAGTGAACTCATTGGAGATAAAACAAAATAAAAACTGAACTCACACTGATCAATACCAATCATAGTTGTGGTCAGTATCCAAACCTTCCAACCAGTTTTTCATGCCCAGAAATGAATATTGCATTTGTACAATGACTTACATTAATCAAACTGACAACTGGAACAGGTTGTAGATCAAAGGTTATAGGCTACGGCAAGAATAACAAAACAAAACAAAAATGTGTACGGTAGCAGAATGGGTCTGAAATCATTAAGTCTTACTAACATTACAAATTTGTGTTTTTAACCTCCTGAGACCCGAGCATGAATGCTGTGTACTTTTTCTGTTTTCCTTTTTGATTTGTAACTAGAAGCCCCTCATAAACATGCAATATATATCCATCCATCCATCCATCCATCGTCAACCGCTTATCCTGTACAGGGTCGCGGGGATATATATATATAAATCTATTTATTAAAAAAAATAGTTTAAATAAAAAATGCATGTCCTCATATGTGGACAGCAGAACTAAGTTGTAACATTATAAATAATACCAAGCTATAGAAATTCAGATTTTTAAAAAAAATCAAATTGTTTATTATGTTTCCAGGAGTGTTGGTTATTCAGATTTTTTATAGAGGTTACAGCTGAATTTCTTAAAGATGGTTTGGAATAATGTGTACTGGGAAAAGCAAAAATATAAAAACTATCCAGATAAAACATATGTGACTTGATTTGACTTTTATGTTACAATGGTTTTTTCCTACTTCGGCACCAAAATCTCAATGTTCTCTGTTTGCACTGTCAAAAAAACAATTGATAGCCAGTGCTGAATCATTTTTCCAATAAGAAATTTGCATAATTAAATCTGATTCAAAGTAATGGTCAGCATCGTCCAATTATTGGCAACCCTGTTAAAATAAAATTAAGCATTATAAATTCTGAATCTAAGTACTGATTAGCATTGTCCCATGTCTGCCAACCATGTTGAGTGGTCCAAATACCATTTGCAGCCTGAAACTGAACTTTTGGTTGAAGTTTAGTGTGAATGCACTTGGCTGTATAGGAAAGCTATTATGCTCTGTTTAGTGAATGACTTAACTCAGTGTGTCTGCACTGGTCTCAGAAAAGTTTAAAATGCACCTTATTTTCATTCTAACACCACAAAAAGCCTCTGAAAGCAGAAATGTTCATCTCACGGATGAACCCATCGATTCTCATTGTGCTAATGCACATTGAATATAGGATTTCTAAGAGAAAATATCCCAATAGTCTACATCCATGGTCATTGTGTTTAATAGTGCACCAGTTTGTGATAAATTGCTCAAATGGTAAAAAAAATGTACATATCCGATGAAACAAGAGACCTTAATCTTTTGACTCAAACTGATTTCAATGTTAAAAGTATATTAGGTTTCTTACCAAATGTAGTTCTGTTAAAATTTCTCCCAAAGAAACACCACTGATATTGCCGCCATGTTGTTTCACATGACTTCAAACTTTAAGACTTTATTGACAGCCCTGAGTGTCCTGAACTTAGATCAGTCAGTTTAAATTATATTAGATTATGCATAGTGTATGGCGAAGATACAGCTCACCGAGATGAATGCGGGGTCGCACAAGGTTAAATTGCTTTCAGAAAGTAACATAGTAAATGGCTCTAGATTCATTTCACGTCAAACTCCATTTACTCAACTAACTGATTCAATGAGTGATTGAGTTGTTTGACTGATTCTAACCATGATTCAAACCAGTGACTACAAATCAAAAATCACTGGTCATGCCATATGTTAGTTTATCATGCAGTAAACGAGGACAATAGAACTTTGTGTTGTCTTTTTAATGTATTATTTTACGGCACAAAGTCATAATCTGATGTCAAATAAATACATATATAGTTCTCTATACAGCTTATGCATATAGGCTATATTTGGTAGCAAATATGTAGTTTACGTGTATGCATGGAGAAGCACACTGCTAGATATTGTGGCTCTCCTGAGGTTTGTACATAATTTTGATCTTGTGTCTCTTTTTAGGTAAAGTCACACCATTCACATTGTTTTAAAAATAAAACATTGTGCACTTCCAGCTTTACCCAGAGCTTCAGAAGAACCAGCAGTCTGTCTGTTTAATTAACTAATTTAAGTGTCTCTGAAGGGATTCAGCATATTAGACATCCAACAGTGTATCACCAAACGTGTAAACAGTATGCATGTGTGACTTTGCACAACTCCCTTAGGGGATCACTAATCACTCTACCCAAACATTACGCAAACTAAGAAGATGTTCCCACACAAAATGTTAAGATCTGGAATTATTCTTAATGAGAACATCCAGTACAATCCCTCTCACTAATTTTCAGCAGCTCTCACTTAAACATGCATGCACACGCACCCGAACACACACATACGAACACACACATATATATATATATATATATATATATATAGGGGAGACTTGGGCTACTTGTCACACATTTTACTCTTGTGAATACTATATATATATGTATTTATATGTTTTATTTAAAAGTAAATTTCTGCATAGC
Source organism: Moxostoma hubbsi (assembly GCA_032164185.1). Lineage (NCBI taxonomy): Eukaryota > Metazoa > Chordata > Actinopteri > Cypriniformes > Catostomidae > Moxostoma > Moxostoma hubbsi. The sequence continues at coordinate 27,552,509 of JAVLUX010000024.1, forward strand.
CACATACCTTGAGGTCCTGGCTACAAAAAAATCTATTGAACATTTTTACTGTTCATGCCCAGGGAGAAACTGCCCAAAAATAGGTGTGCCAAGCTTGTAGCATCATATACAAAAAGACTTGAGGCTGTAATTGGTGCCAAAGGTGCTTCAACAAAGTATTGAGCAAAGGCTGTGAATACTTACGTACATGTGATTTTGTTTTGTTTTTTATTTTTAACAAATTTGCAAAGATTTCAAACAAACTTCTTTCACGTTGTCATTATGGGGTATTGTTTGTAGAATTTTTAGGAAAATAATGAATTTAATCCATTTTGGAATAAGGCTGTAACACGACAAAATGTGGAAAAAGTGATTGCTGTGGATACTTTCCGGATGCACTGTATATATATATATATATATATATAATGTGGCTGGTTGACCCACCTTTCTTTTCTTGTCATCATCGCCCCGTCTCTGAGGGCCGTCCATCAGCAAGGCTCACAATGGGAGTGGGATTTGACTGTTATCATGTTTTTCGTGTGGTTTTTATAAGACGCAATGTCAAGTTAGAACAGCTGTGCTGTTTCTTGCTGTTTTGAAGGCATCCTGGACCATTTTTGCACCATCTATGCTTTTTTTAATTGTTAGTCTTTTGAAAACATGCACTAGATGGATGCCTTTGATCATTTTAATGTGTTTCTTTTAGAGTGGTACATGAAAATTTTAGAAACGCATCTCATTCTGCTGCAGCCATTGACTGGGAGAAACATGCGGTTCTGTGTGCAAATAAACACGCAAGATTTGAGATGTCACTCCTAAGAAGACCAGCGTCTTTGCTGTTCACCTGTTGAAGCCAGTTGAAGCACCCAACATTGATTGTATTACATTTGCATGGATTGTATGTGTTTTTTGCTGATAACAGTATGGATTGCTTGTGAACCAGTCAATACATGAATAAAGCTTTGCAAAGAAACTGATTTTGAATGAGCATTATTAAAGATTGGGCAGTTAAAAACTCTATTGGACCCGACGCGAAACTATAAGTAAACCGTTTCCTTCACAAATATTTTAAATGTCATGACTTATATAGTTAAGGTGCCGCTGTGCAAAGGGTGAACAGTTTAATGAATTTGGATGCAATGTATGGGGTGTACTTTATGTGTAAACCCTGAAATGTAGTTTTATTATGTTGTGGAGCTGGTTGTTCAATTTCTTACAATTTAATTTAAAATATGGCAGTATTGGAGAGGCTGCACGATGTTAGCCAATCATAAAAGTGGGCGTTTACATTAAAAACCTCTTTCCTGGGTGATTATACACACCCGGTCCCTCATCGGGATAATTGAGCCTCGTAGAGGGATAAAGGCGGATTGCGGACGGTGGTGCGGGAGAGAGAGATCGTTTATGGACATGCCCGGGACATGAATTGCGTGTAATGAATAAGCATGCACTGCTCCACACAATCAGTTTCTGTGTGAGAAAGTGCTGTTGAGTAGAGCATGTACATCCTGAAAATGTATATATTCCAATATTATCCACAGAAAGTGGGGAAAAACATTAGTGAGGTTTGCTCCTATTCAAATAGTTCCTGAATAGTTAATAGTTTGTTCCTGGATTTGTTCTATTGTTTTTACCCTCATCCCCTGCCTCTTGCAGTTCTCTTTATCTTGCCTTTTTTAGGATGCCTACCCCACTCTCCCCTTAACACTTGTGCTCAATATATCTCTACTTTCATTCTCTTGCTCCCTCTCTCTTTAACACCTTTATAATTTAATCTCCCAAATGTATGTTTTTGTGGTTAAAAGCTCATTAGGTATTCAAAGGTGTCAGTATGAAAAGCAATCCATCTCAAAAACGCATTCAGCTGACTCAAACTTTGCCATTTATGAGGTGTTTTCGTGATCTAATCGACTATGTTTCCCCTAAAGGTGTTTAGATTAATCTTCTAGCTTTAGACTTAAGGGCCCTGCTAGAGTCAACATGTGCCTAATATCTCACCTCATTTCATACTGTATAAGTTTTAATATCATTTCCTGTGGAGGATTTCCATTTTACTTCTATCTAACTCATCAATAAATGTCGAGATGACATCTCTGGCTTTCTAACTGTCATTTTTTGATGAATTTCTCAAAGCTTAAAGTTGACGGCTTGGTGGATGACAAAAAGATACATTACTATTTGTGTGTGCTTGTGTGTAAGAGAGAGAGAACAAGAAAATGAGAGTGTGCAGCACTCGACATTAAGGCTTGTCATAGGACATTGTCCCGAGAGAAAAAAGGAAATTTTTTCAATTTTGGTGCAAATATAGTTTATTCAGAAGGAATGTTCTTTTCATTATTATTATTCAGTCACTCATTTCCCAGTAAACAGGATGCAATAATATACCAATTTAAATTGTTGTTCTTGGCAAATACTCAACTCAACTTTATGAAGCACTTTCAAAACCACAGGAGTAGACCAAAGAGTTGTACAGGGATAGAAATTTGCAACATTACAAGGAAAAAGAGACAGATTAAAACAATTACCACAATAGTTAACATTAACAATGTTTAAAAAACATATTCAAAAGCCAAGGCTGCTCTTAAAAGCATCAATGCAGGTAGCGGATTTAATTGTCAGAGGCAAATAATTCCACAATCTAGGGGCTGCAAGGGAAAAAGCACGATCACCCTTTCACTTCAGACGAGACCAAGGAACAGAGAGGTACAGCTGGTTATTAGAACGCAAACATCTTTGCGATTGGTGAAGTGTGGTTAATTCTTTAATGTACACTGGTGCCAATCCAATAACTTCTTGGTCATGTGACCTAGTGATGTCAGACCATCTGTAATGCATTCAAACACACCTGACACACATCTTACACAACTTGGATTTTGGAAATATGATTGTGTGTATGTTTTATACATTTTAGAAATTTTCCAATTCATATAACTTCCAGATCATGTGACCTGATGATGTCTCACCACCTGTAATCTATTTACAAACACCTATAACACACCTTGCAGGACTTGGAGTTTGCGCATATGATTTTATGTATTTTACCTGAATTTTTTTAAATGTTCAAATCTATATAACTTCTTGGTCATGTGACCTGATGATGTCACATCACCTGTAATGCATTCACACACATCTGACATGACTTAAATTTAAGAAATATTATTTTGTGTGTTTTTTTTTAATGAATTTTTGAAATGTTCAAATCCATACAACTTCCTGGTTATGTGACCCGATGATGTCACACCACCTGTTATATATTTACAAACATCTATAACACATCTTACATGACTTGGATTTTGGAAATATGATTTTGTATATTTTTTATGAATTTTTGAAATGTGAAATGCTGATGATATCACAACACCTGTAATATACTCACAAACACCTATATCGCATCTTACACAATCTGGATTTTTGTTTAAAATGTGTATTTGTTATGAATTTTAATTTCTGAAATATATATATATATATATATATATATATATATATATATATATATATATATATAAAAAAAAAAAACCTTCTTTGACACAGGCCAGACTTCAACTAATGTTACCAGTATGCCTACCTTAATGAATTATGGCAAAGCACTGGCACTACCCACATCTCAGCCTGCTATTTAATATTCATTTATCAACAATTTTAATAAGTGACCATAACTTGTAGTTTGGATGATGCCTGACATGGGATTTGAACCCATGCTCTTGGTGTTGCCAAGACCCTGCGCTCACCATTGAGCTACAGGACTTACTCCAAATTACTTGGAAGGCTTACATGATATCTGGATACTAACTCAAAGGACATGTCTGTCTCCAAACAAAGACTCTCTACAGCCGTAGAGTATGAAGCCACTTCTTATAAGTCTCTTCCTTCCCAACCCTAGTTGTGAAGAACTTATACTGTGTATTTATAAGTCATATAAATTCCCAGTCTAGATTAATTTTCCCTCTGGAGTTTTCACAATGTAGGGAGATTGATCATTACTATATACACTTTGAGGCATGTTTTCACCATCCTATGCAACCTGTGACGTCCTATACATATCCTTCCTTAAGTGTCTATGCCTCGGGCGAGGCCCCTCAGTGGGTTGTGATGTCATGTCAGTAGTGCGCCGTGATTGGATGCTGTTCCCATAGCATCAGCAACACGAGACCATAATCGAAAGGGAACCTCTCGATTGCGCATGTAACCTTGGTTCCCTTAGATGTAGGGAACAAGACATTGCATAAGCTGGCCGCAGTACTGACCCAGAGCTTCGAGGTGTGAGCATTGCACTCCTTGTCCCTCAAAACATTCTGAGGAAATGGTGGTTTCGCACCCTCTTATATAGGCCAAATGCACTCTTAAAGGGACGAGGCTGAAACACCATTGCCAATTTTAGAATTGCCATTATTGTACAAAGGGCTTCAACTTGGTTGTTGAGAAGGAATTTTCCATAGCATCAACGACGCTATGTCTCAATCTCTTCATCTCAGGGAACCGAGGTTACATGTGTAACCAAGACATTTTCCTTTCCCTCTTTCCTATGGTGTTTGAGTGCACTGCAATTACAGCTGTAACAATTCAACTGCTAGGACTTTATATTAGTGTTTAAGTACAAAGGTAAGTAAGTAATGAGTTATTTAAAGTAAAATCATATTGTTACAGTAATAGGCTGTTTTTCTACAGTTTATTATACATTGTGAGTGTTGTCAGTGCTACTACTTAAATAATATAAGGGCCTAATAAGCATGACGTAGCCAATTAAAGTACAAAATGTTATGTGCCGTGTCCAAATGTTGAGGAGGATATTTAAAAAACCAAAGATGGGAAGGATTTTTTTTTTTACATTCTTCTTATTATTATTGTAATTATTATGGGTAGGATGTGTTTGTGAAAGCATTATATACCAGGTGGTCTGACATCACTAGGTCACATGACCAGGAAGTAACATGGATTTGAACATTTAAAACATTTATAAAAAACAACAAAATCATATTTCCAAAATCCAAGACTTGTAAGATGTGTGTCAGGAGTGTGTGAATGCATTACAGGTGGTGTGACATCATCAGGTTTTAAAATTTAGAAATCTTTAATTTAGAAAAATTATAAAGTTACGATTCCAAAATAAAAGTCATGTATGGTGGAAAAGTGTTGTGTATACATGTGCTATAGGAGGTCTGGAGGATAAGTACATCAGAGTCTCTAGTTTGAGAATTAGATGTCGCACATGTCCTCAGATGACAGCTTCATTGAATCCTACCCGCTCAACACCAGTTTCATGTACAACAGTAAAGAGAAGACTCAGAGGTGCAGCTTTATGGGAAGATTGCAAAGAAAAAGACACCTTTTAAACAGACAAACAAAAAGAAAAGGTTAGAGTGGACAAAGATACAGACATTGGACAACAGATAACTGGAAAAGAGTGTTATGGATCTTAACCCAATTGAGCTTTTGTGGTATCAGTTAGACTGTAAGGTGCTTGAGAATTGCCCGACAAGACAACCACATCTATGGCAAGTGCTACAGGAAGTGTGGGGAGAAATGTCACCTGAGTATCTTCACAAACTGACAGCTGGAATGCCAAGGATCAGCCAAGAAGCTGTCATTGCTGCACGTGGAGGATTTTTTGAATAGAACTCTTTGAAGTAGTTTAAGAAGCTCTTAGTTAAAGAAATTGTAATGTACATTTTCACGCTATTAATGTCCTGACTTTACATTGTGATCAGTTGAATGCCACTTTGATGAATTAAAGTACCAATTTCTTTCTATAAGAGCAAAATAGTATGATGTTTTAAATATGTATATTTATTATGAATAGCCTATATTATTTATATTACAAAAATCAGGACATAGGTCTACTTATATTATTCAAAAGGCAGTAAAAATGTATGTCAGATGGAGCTAGAGAGATGAAGATGAGAGATTTAACAGGTGTTTAAGGATGAATGTCATGAATGTCACGTGTAACACTATTAGGCTGCTTCATTGTTCTTAAACAGGAGCGATGGTTTATTTGCATTGCTTGTTTGCAGAGATTGGTCATTTTATATAGGTGTAATGACATTTGTATGCCAAATGTACTGGTTATACATAAGTTCAGCAAAAATGCGTCAGTGCGCTGCTCACCGTACGCTCATACTAAACTTGATACGTGTCCAATGAGCCACGGAATGCTGCGAGAGACGCAGTAGCACAGATCAGTCACGCAGATTCTGCTATTACGACAGAAAATGGGGGGAAATTGTGTGCAATCCCGCTCCAAATTTCATACCCTGTTTCTAATAAGTGACACAGCTATGCTATATCACAAATATATTTATTCTTTCATTATAGATGTTTTACACAGGTTTCTTGTCTGGTCAGGCAAGTCATTTTCAAAAAACCACCGAAGCCACTTAAAAAAAACACTTGTCCCGGACAAGCGTAATTTCGAGCCCTTGTGTGTGTGTGTGTGTGTGTGTTTATCACTGATTACTTGTACTGAGTCCTAAGTAAGTGAGTGAGTAACACAGACACACACCTACACTCACTTGAAGTGCTTTTGAACAAATTTTTGGAGTGAACAATACAGTCCTATGCCCTTACTGTATTTTCACATGTATTTAACTTATTTTAATGGGTGAGCATTTACACTACTAACCCAATGTGGTCACATGCATTGTTTTAACATTATTCAACCAGCTCCAAACATGGTTGAAGTGGACAAATCTCAAAATGTTTTGCACCATATTCACACTTATTCAGTCTTTGGTGGCCTTGAGTGTTGCCACTTTTTAAACATATTGCCCCAATAGGGGGTATTTACACTTGGTCACTTAATGTGTTTTTGCTGATCGGATTGCTATCGATCATGTAAAGAACATGTATAAATGCCCTCCAAGACGGATATAAATCCGATCACTCAATGAACCTCTGGGTGGGATTTAAGAACCAAGTGTAAATGCATCTGGCTGTTTTAGCCACAAATATAAGCTTTAATCTGCCCAAACAGTGCTACATCAGCATGGGGAAAACATAACAGCTGCTACCGATTATTTGCATAGGGCTTGCATAATAATAACAAATTAAGAAACGTATGCACGTTGTAGGAGAGATTTTTTTTAATTATTATTTGATGTAGATTGCTGGAAAAATAAGATAATTTCAAGCTTCATGTAAACATGGTTTTCCTGATCTTATGGTTGTTAGATTTTTAGAATGAGATCATTTTTATAGATATCAGTAATCGCTCGGTAGTCACTCATTGGTTGCCACCTATGGGAGTAAAAATTTAGCCAATAAAGCAGGGATGGATTACTGACCGGGCCAAAGGGACCAGTGCCCAGGGGCCCTTGACTGCCCGGGGGGGCCCTGGGCTTGAAGGTTGCGTGATCCAGTTTGGCGATCCCCCCGCTCGAAAACCCATGAACAATGAAAATTTGATAACTGCTGCTGTGTATATGCTCTCACAAAATGTGTGAGATTTATCCATACATGTTCATGGATCTTTCAGAATTTATTTTTAGGGTAAATTAAGCTTTTATAATGAAGTTTGGTCTAATGTTAAATTGAAGCTTTAAAATGGAAATGTAACTTTATCCCTGTTTTACCTCGGCAGGAGGTCTTATATAAAACTAAGATTCAAAATAATTCCATGCTAGTAGCATCCCAAAATAGATCCAGTATTTAACCACAAAAACAAACACTTTTAATCCTAGCATGTTATACACACCTCCCAATTTGTTCTTTACAGTGCTGTCTGCCTTCTGAACACTAATTAAATATTTGCCCTCTTACCACTTATTAAGAAATGTTAGGCCTGGGGATGTAGAAGTATCTCTCGCGCTCTCTCTCTCATTCTCAATTTCAGTTTAAATTTGAAAGTACTTTCTTATCATGAATGTGCTTAAATACAATATTGTATTTAAGTACAGCATTAATACACAAAACAGATTATGACAATACAAAAATAATAATAAAACATTAACAAATAACAATAAAAAAATAATTAAAATAAGGTGCCAGGTAATGAATAAAATAAAATAAAAAACTATAACAATATACACTATATAATATAAAATAAAATAAGCATTTAAAAAGACATTATGAACATAAAAAATATACTGTGACCGAAGTACATTAAGGCAGTGATTTCTCTCTTTGTTATGTATTTAGCAGGGTTTATGTATAACTGCATATTCATGACACTTACAAATGCCTCAAGCATCAATCCAGCACATTATGTTTCCACTTCAGTACACCTCCCCCCTCTATATACATAATCATATGCAAATTATTTCCCTCTGATAAGCATGCATTGTACATTCAAGCCAAATCGAAACGAGATTCAACTGCAGCAGTCCTCATCTATCCAAACAGACAGGCTAATAGTTAACATTGGCTGATTTTTAAGTTGTGGTCAAATTGCAAGGCCATAAATTAAAAATGTACACCTCTGATTCAATCTGGTGCATATTTATTACATATTTCAGGACAAATGGACATAACTTCCTGCTTACAAATACACTGTTGTGCCTTATATGGGTGGGTAAAAATGATTGATTTTTCAATGCATCGCGATATTCATTTGAACAATCTCGATATCGATTCTTAAATCCCAAGATCAATCTTATACTTTATGCGCAAACCTCCTCTACTGGACAATGAGAGGAAATCACTCTGCAACTAAAATGTATATTTTTGGCAACTGGCTGGAAAATGTTCATATTTCACTCACCAGTAGTCGTGTAGTATAATGGTGGAGTACTCAGCAGCGAGATCCTTTCACAGCGTGTTGAGAGTGTTACGGTCCTTGTCAAATTGTCAGGTTGGGTTTTTGTCTGACGGGACCGTGACATCATCGGCCCATGTTCTGTCTTGTGTTTTGTGTCCTTTCTTTGTGTTAACATATGGGTCTGTTTGGGTTACCGCAGTGTTCTTTCCAGTAATGTCATGGCCCTGTCACCTTGTCAGGTTGGGTTTTTGTCCGACGGGACCGTGGCATTACTGTTCCCTGTCTGTCTTGTGTTTCATGTCCGGGGCATGGTGTCAGGATCCTGACTTCCTTTCTGGTTTGGTTTTGGTCAGTGTCAGGATCCGGATACATGCTCTATGTTCTGTTTGTTTTGATCCAAGCGTGTTGATGTTTTTTCCCTCATATGTTTCAGGTGCCTCTGGCACACGGAATCAATGTTTCCATGGGAACCCTGATTGTTTCCATGGGAACGCTGATCATGCCAACTTTAAACTGGCGAGGGGCACCTGTTCCTTGTCTGCTCATGTGTCATGTCCTTTGTTGGTTTGTTGAATGTAGTTATGTAGTTCAGTGTTGACTGAATGTAGCCATGTAGTTCAGTGTTGACTGAATGTGCTTCATTATAGTAAGCTGTTTGATGTGAAGTAACTTACCTCACTCTCTCTCCCTTTTTGGTCCTGTGTCATGTATCTGTTGGTAGCACGATTCTATTCCTGTCTTCCACATCGCACAGAGACAATTAATATTTGTTGTAAATGAATCCTTTGAACTGTTCCTTTGCTCTTGGGTCTGTTTGTCTCAATATCGCTTGTTACAGAGAGTAAAAGATGAGAACCATGTGATTCATTTGTCATAGAATGTCTCTTTTAGTACCCTTTCTGCTTTCTACAGTCAGTTGACATGGTCTTCAGTGGTTGTAGCCCATCCACCTGAAGTTTTGACATGTTGTGCATTCACCTTTCTGTCAGCTTGAACCAGTCTGTCATTCTCTGTTGACCTCTCACATCAACAAGGCTTTTCCATCTGCCGAACTGCCACTCACTGGATGTTTTTTGTTTTTGGCACCATTCTAAGTAAACTCTATAGACATTTGTGCGTGAAAATCCCAGATCAGCACTTACAGAAATACTCAAACATGCCCGTCTGGTACACACAATCATGCCATGGTTGAAATCACTGAGTACATACATATTTTTCACCATTCCTATGGTTGATGTGAACATTAACCAAAGCTCCTGACAAATATATGCATGATTTTATGCATTGCACTACTGCCACACAATTGGCTGATTAGATAATTGCATGAATAAGAAGGTGTACAGGTGTACCTAATAAAGTGGTCACTGAGTATATATATATATAAATGGCAGCTTAGCTCAATTCTGTGACCATTCTTAAAGCATTCAAGTCAGATATCATGATCGAAACCCTTACGTTTTGGACGACAAGTTCAGCCCACTCTTAATGATTATATGAACTCATATTAGCATGGCAATATTAGCATGCTATAGAAGCACAAACATAAGAGTTAAAAGCACATAAAACAAGAGAGTATATGATACTGAACAATATCTCTCTCTCTCTCTCTCTCTCTCTCTCTCTCTCTCTCTCTCTCTCTCTCTCTCTCTCTCTGCAAAACTAATGTAGTCACATTCAAACGATTGTTTGCTTATCACACTTGGGGAATGTGTGTCGAATTTTAATAAGGTTTTTTTTTCCACTCACTGTCTGTGGAAGTAGCTGTGAAATCCTGTGATTGTAATCTTGCCTCACTCTTTACTGTGAGAGAAAGACATAAAGAGAGAGGGGGGGGTAGATAAGAAATAAGGGGAAACAGTATTTGGATAAGAATGCATGAGCTGGAGGTCACTGCAAGCTCTAATTTAAGCCCTGACCAAAAATGGGCAGATGAATAGAAGAGCAAACAGTAAGAAGTTCCTTTCCTTCCAGTACTGTTTCATCTTTACAGACGAAGTGGTGGGGGTAGGTGATAAGGTTAAGACAGAGATCTTGTTTACTCAATTATCTTTGTGCATGGCATGTCTTTACTATTGCAAATTTGTGTGTAGAGGAAGGAGATTACGGAAATCTTCTGGTTTCTAGTTACAGGCTGAACATCACCCCTGATTTCAGATTTCCTCTCTTGTTCTCCACACATCATTGTCTGTTCCTTACAGTTAGGGATATTAACCCACCCAGCAGCCCACATCAAAACCAAAACACTTCCCCCTCTAACCACAACCCTCTCTGACCCAGATTTTTTTGGGGAAACAGGGTAAAAGGGCTATTGTGAGTGTTGAGTCTCCCCTCTTTGCACATTCTTTATGGAGATGCACATGCTCATAAACACACTTATGTATATGTATGTTTCTAGTAAGTAATGTTAATGTAAGTTCATTCATCTTTGATCTTCAAGGCTGTTCTTTAAAAGAGAAGAAAGGAAAAAGTATAAAGGGATGAAAGGAAGAAGAGGGGACGCAGACACATAAAGGAACAGAAGACAGAATGTAGAGTATGTGTGAGTATAGTACTTTCACATTGTGTTTGTGTGATTTTACAGGCAGACATTAGTGCTATTTGACTTGATTTCAGATCAGAACTCTGTATTCATGAAGTGTGTGGACTGGATGGGACATTTGAATTATGTCTTGATATGACAAGTATTACAGGTATATCTGTGAATTTGGAGAGAGTGTTGATGGATGAATGAAGGGTATAGATTGGCTTTGTTATGGGCACAGGGGCATTTTGATGAACATATACACTGTCTCTTCCTGCCAAGGGGCAGGACATAAAAACTAAGTGTGTGTGTGTGTGTGTGTGTGTGTGTGTGTGTGTGTGTGTGTGTGTGTGTGTGTGCATGCGTGAGTGCATGCGTGTGTGTGTGCGCGCGCATGCTAGAGATAAGGAACAAGAGCTATAAATTCCCAATTTTTCTCATTATATCAGGAATGTTCCAAATGCATTCAGATCAAAGACTGGATTGTAAATGCTGTGTATGACTGAAAAAAAGAAAAATATCTATATGGGTGTTTCTTCAGCACTTTTAGTTTAGTGTTATACCATGGGTCTGTTGAATGCTTGATTCTGATTGGTTGACAGACTTTCTAAGGTGTGCAATAATTTTTCAAGTAAACGCAAGGCTATGAAGTAGTTCCAGGTCTTGAATGCATAACGGTTCCATATCGCTTCGCCAAATTATTTCAGTGATTTCAAAGAGCCGTACAGGCTACCACAACAAAATAACCAATTAAAGCAAAGAAATTAGTTAAGTATATTGGATAAGAATGAAAAACAATGTTTTTAATATCCTAAATTTATTTAAATTTATTTTGAAGTGTCCTTGTGCTCCCTCTCTTTCTTTCTTGTCTCACCCATCTACCCACACGCACGCACGCACGCACACACACACACACACACACACACACACACACTTACATACTCACATACTCACATACACTGTGCATAACCATATAAACCAAGAAATGTATTAAATTAATTTGGCTAAGAACATCAAACAATATCTATAATATCCTACATTTATTTCAATTTGGTTGAAAGTGCCCTCGTGCTCCTCATCTCACCCACACTTACACACACTCATACGCACGCACGCACAACACACACACACACACACACACACACACACACACACACACACACACACACACACACACACACACACACACACAACCTTGTTACTCCAATGCCGAAAAGCAGCACATCCTCCATTGCTAGTTCTAAAGTGACGTTTTCGAACTAGCAATGAAGTCTTGAGCTGCATCAAAGCTAGATATACTTGATCAATACAATCAGTACAGTTTCTATATTATCTGAAATATCTGTAGGAAAAACCCTTGCGCTCCCCTCCACCTCTCTTAAGCTCACACACGTGGACACGTATACATTATATGCATTACACACACACACTTACTTGTGAACAAAAAACAGAGCCATCATGTCAGCGCCCACCTGCATCTCAGTAGGGTTGAAAACAGTTGTGAAGTTTTACATTGGAGAAGTTATAAACAAAAATGGCGAAAACAAACTCTCTCACAAATACACACACACACACACACACTCACTACCTTATTACTCCAGTAAGTGCTCCAGTAAAGCAGTGCAAGCCTCACTAACCTCTGTTGCTAGTTCTAAAGTGACGTTTTCGAACTAGCAACCAAAGCAAGATGCTGAATCAGTGGCTGAAGACCTCACAAGAGCGTTTTAAGGATGAAAACCAAAAAATGTCTTGAGATAAAACCTTGAACAATGTCTATTGGTGTGGTGACCATGGTATAAGTGGAATAATTGACTCTCTCCCATTGAATTATTGAAAAATAATGCACAACCGAGGTGTAACCGCATTACCATTATTTTTCAATAATTCAGCAGTCTGTTGTCAGTTATTCCTTACTTATTTCCGCCATATCTTAAATTCTGTATTGTGTTTAATAAAATTCCTTGTTGGAAATGACAGTGATGAAAATTACATTTCAAAGTTTTGTAATCAAATGGCCAACTCCTTTATCATGCTAAGACTAATTTCATAGATAAAATTGTATGTGTGCTAAATACACATTTAAATGATATTTTCAACATTTGTGCATAATTTGCCAAAATTACAGCTTGATTGGAAATGATGCCCAATACAAGTATTCTCATAAGTGATATTTACCTTGATTTTTCAAATCAGTCATGTAATTTTATGGATACATCAGTTATTAAAAGAAATTCAAGTCTTTTCTTTGATACAGCAAAGAAAAAAAAGATTGAAAAGATGACTAAAACAGGCAAATTGCTAGCAATGCAGACACCGTTGTAGTCTTGGACTGTGTGAAACAAAAATTATTTTAAAAACAAAAATTATAAGAATGTTGGGCCTTTATCGTATTTAAAGCCTTTATATAGATATTTGTTGCATTCAGAGCCTTTACTATTTTAAAGGACCAAAGAGGACAATTATATTTGTGACATCCACACACGCTACCCCCCCCACCCCAAAATGGTTTGGTCCCCCCAATGTTCAAGACATGGTTATGGCCTTGCTTTTACACATGGCCTCAAGTAATTTATTGAAAACATAAGCAACAGTATATGATAATAGACATTAATGTTCAATAAATATTTAGATTCCTTAATAGTTGTTGTAAACAATTCTTAATTTGGCCTAACTGTAAGCTATGTATGGCTACCAAGCATCACAGAACCTTGCTACATCAATATAGAATATGCAGTCACAGGTGGGCCATTTTACAACAGCTTCAAACATGGCTTATCCTCAAAAGTGACCATTTTATAAATAACATGCCATTTAATGGAGTACAAGAGCACAGCAGCCTATATGGGTTTTGGTTGGATGAGCTGAAATGTCCTTGTGTTTTTAATTGCTTTAAGCTCTATTTAGATGCTAATTGTTTATACAATAACTCTAATAACGTTCATTAAGTAATGTTGTGAATAATTTAATACATACCAAACAGATGACTTATTTAACTTAGAATTAAACCACAGGGGATGCCCTGCCCCAGAGAGCCCATTGACATTGTAACAGTATATCAGAAAAGTCTGTTGTGACAATAGTGTTGAGGCACATTACATTTTGTGCATGCATGTCTAATAAACAGAAATATTTCTGTACAATTCAGTGGCTTTTTGTTGACTCCCTGTGGCAACATCCTGTGTGTGTGTGTGTGTGTGTGTGTGTGTGTGTGTGTGTGTGTGTGTGTGTGTGTGTGTGTGTGTGTGTGTGTGTGTGTGTGTGTGAATTTATGTCCATTTGTACAATCCCTTGATCCCTTTGGGGGTGAATGCTACTGTATTTCAACCTTGAAAAAGAGAGCGTATGATAGATAAAGAAGCTTGTGAAATGTGGGGAGTTGGATAGGGGCATGCATAACAGGATGGGCAGTCGTTCAAGGACAGATGCTTCAGAGTGACAAGTGGATCCGTCTTGTGATCTGTACATCTTTTGTGGTTTGAGGACGTGATTGCATAAGTGTATTCACTAGCATGTTTGTGTGTCTACATATGAGTCACACTGTAAGTCTATGTTCCTCACCCCTAGTGCCTCTGTCAGTGTAGTGAAACACAGATTAAAGGTGAACGGCGCATGTTCACTGCTGAGGTCCTTTCTTGGCAGGTGAGGCAATAAAGCCCGGAAAACTCTGCACCTGGAGTTGGTAATAAGATTTTTGTGAGAGAATAACAGTGACATTTGAGGAGGTATAGAGTCTCTCCTCTTTGGTCTTTCTGTTTTCTTGCTCCCTCTCACATACACTATAGACTTACTTGGGTACATATTGTATTATCTGTGTATCCCTTGTGTTGGACTGCTCAGACATGTCCTTATAGCAATCCATGCCTCTTATGCATTACTGGAAGCAGGAATCCAAACATGCATTGGAAGAAAAAAAAAAAAACACCAAGCAGAGGCAAACCAGAGAGGTCACATAGGCACCTGCTCATCTAAATCTGTTTTTCCTTAGGAAAGATTTGTGAGGTTCAGGCTCACTGCTCAAGGTAATTGTGTCCGTGTATGTGAGTGTGAAAGGGAGAGTTCCATTCATTGAGTCTATTAACTCTCAGTTGACCTCTTATTGAGCAGTATCGCTAGCTGAACACATAAACATAAAATGACAAGTGTTCAAAGAAATTACATTTACCAATCTAATATATGCTTCAACATATTTAGAAGTAGTTTGCTGAGAACTTTCTTGTGAACTTCGTCAATCAGATTTTTTTGGAATCAGATTGACAAGATCAGCTCATTCCTTTTGATTCACCTAATTCATTTTTATTTGTTTTAAAGTATCTGTCAATTATGAGTTTTTTGTTATTTTAATTTCATCAATGATGTCATAATTGAAGCAAAAAATTTTTTTTTCAGCATTCATATCAAAATAAATTAAAAAACTATTTGGGGTGGGTGCGATATGGCCATAATCTTATATCACGGACAAGTAATTTTAAATAAGTGTACAGTATCACTTTATAGTTGTTGTTGTTGTTTTTGTTTTTATTTCTAACATGAGGGGATGCTAATCATTATTTTAATGAGATATTTTAAAGGCTGTCATTCTGTGTAACATTTCCCTTTGTGTTCCACAAAAGAAAGAAAGTCACATGGTTTTGGAACATGAGGCTGAGTAAATGTGATAGAATTACATTTTTTAGGTGAACTATCCCTTTAAGTTATGGTCTTTCCATTATTCCGTTCTTACATGAGATTTTCTCTGTTTGTCCATAGAGTCTGTGAGCTGTGCAGTGTGGGACGCTGTCTGCCCCGTTGTCATCAGACGTCATGAGCTGGAGCTTCCTGACACGTCTGCTGGAAGAGATCCAGCACCACTCCACGTCGGTGGGGAAACTCTGGCTCACCACACTAGTTGTCTTCCGTATTGTCCTGACTGCGGTGGGTGGCGAGTCCATATACTACGATGAGCAGAGCAAGTTTGTCTGCAACTCGGGTCAGCCGGGATGCGAGAATGTCTGCTATGATGCCTTTGCACCACTCTCGCACGTGCGATTCTGGGTTTTCCAGATTATCCTGTCTGCCCTGCCCTCTCTACTGTACATGGGCTATGCAGCCAATAAGATCTCCCACAATGAGGAGCCGCGGGGTGGAGCAGGGCCCATGGTTCCAGCAGCTGACAGGACAGGGGGTGGATACACCCAGCGAAGGCCAAGAAAGATGTATTTTGGGGCACGGCAGCACCGAGCAGGTCACGAGGATGGAGAAGAGGAACGGGAGGATGACCCCATGATCTACGAAGTGCCAGAGATAGACAACTCACGTCGGGAGTTGGTGCCACCACGGCCCAAGCCCAAAGTGAGGCATGATGGACGCCGGCGCATCCGTGACGACGGGCTGATGCGAGTGTATGTTCTACAGCTGCTAACACGTTCCGTGCTGGAGGCAGGCTTTCTGGCGGGACAGTATCTGCTTTACGGCTTTCGCGTGGAACCAGTTTTTGTGTGCTCAGATAAGCCCTGCCCACACCATGTGGACTGTTACATCTCACGCCCTACAGAAAAGACCATCTTCCTCCGAATAATGTATGGCGTAAGCTGCCTTTGCCTGCTACTAAACCTATGGGAAATGATCCACCTCGGAGTGGGAACCATCAGCGACGTTCTCCGCAAAAGAAATGCAGCAACAACAGAGGATGAGTACCAACTGGGCCTGCTTACGGCGGGGGTGGGTGTGTCAGTCGGAGTGGGCGGGCCAGCACTAAGTGAGGGAGAGCTAGGAGGCGGGGTTGGGGGAGCTGTAAAAGAAGCAGACTATGTTGGTTATCCCTTCTCTTGGAACACCCCTTCTGCACCACCGGGCTACAACATTGTGGTAAAGCCTGAGACCATGCCATACACAGACTTGAGCAATGCCAAGATGGCTTGCAAACAGAACCGTGCCAACATTGCACAGGAGGAGCAGCAACAATACGGCTCCAATGAGGACAACTTTCCATCAGCAGGTGAGGTGCGGCCACCGCCGATCAACAAAGATGTCATACAATTAGAAGCAGCGATTCAAGCCTACACCTTGCAGCACCATGCCAATAATAACCACGATGACCTGAACGACAACCATAACATTGATGAAAAGCCTCAAAGTAACATCACTACAGCACCACAAAAGGAGCGAAAGCACCGGCCCATGCATGGCAAATCAGGGAGCGCTGGAAGCAGCAGCAGTAGCAAGTCAGGAGAAGGCAAACCATCTGTCTGGATCTGACATACACAGACCTGAGAACTATACTCAGTGAAATGTTACATTACATATTCCGGGTTCAATACAAGTTTAGCTCAATTGCCAGTATTAGTAGCATAATGTCGATTACAACAAAAATTGTATGGTGACTTGTCCCTCCAAAAATATGGGTTACAGTGAGGCACTTACAATAGAAGTGAATGGTACCAATCCGTGAACTTTAAAATACTCACCGTTTCAAAAGTACAGCCACAAGCCATAAACAATATGCATGGTAATATAATTTTTGTGAAAATAAATCATTTAATAACCTTTTCTGTGTTAAGGTATATCCAATTTTCACCAACTTTGTTGCCATGACGATGTAACCATGTAAACCCTAAGATGATAATATAAACTTTACAACTCAAATAATACACTTTTTTTTTTTTTTTAATAATTAATATAAGTTAGCTTTGCCTTTACACCTTTCAAATATTGTCCCTATTCACTTACAATATAAGTTGCTCTCTGTAATCTCAGTTTTTGCATTTTTTTAAGAAAAGAAGGGATTTCATAATTATTTTTGTGGTAATTATTGTTATGCCGTTTATTGCGCTTAACATGTATTGAACCCAGAATATTCAAAGATTAACGCACCCTTATACATTTATACTTTCTTTTTCATAAGAGTTTTCTTTTCAATGTCTTTCAAACCAACTTTTTTAAAACACAAAATATTGTATCTCACAGACTAAGACCATGTACAAATGGAAAATATGCTGTAAATCTTTTTGAAATGCTTTAAGTGCCTTAAGGAAACTCAAAGAATGAGATGGATTTTTCCTTTTCTTGATCTTCCTAAAGTAATCTTTTGCTCTGAAGATTATGTCTAACTTTGAGAACATCCCCTCCACAATGCAGTAAAACCCATTCGTCTTGAAGTTTGGAGCTGTTTAGGAAAAAAAAAAGTGGAGAAAGTCTTCCTGTCGGATCCCTTTGGAAGAGCGATGACACTATTATTCAATTCCGAGCCAGCTGTCTTCCTGTTTCTAACATTAAACAGTAAATTTTACATCACAATGCTAAGTCGTAACAATGCAATGACATACCAGTGCGTTTTACAATGCAGTGGTGGTACACTGTGGTCTTTAAGACTGCACAAAACTGAACAGTTCTGTGAAAAAAAGCTGATGTAAATCAACAATTACAAACACACACACACACACACACACACACACACACACACACACACACAATATATACAGTATACATTTTATTGTCCCCCACCCGTACAGTATGGGTGTTACTGCACAAAAAAACATCAGTCCAATGCCCCTTGTGTTTTTGTGGTCCATGAAGTTATGATTAGTTACTGAGTAATTATATTCAATGGTTGGATCAAGATCCCAGTCTATTATTATACTGTCCCCTGCTGGTTAAACGAATAATTGCTGAATAGATGGCCACACAGTCTTATGAACCACACTATAAATACATCTGAAATGTTCATTCGGGTGTATTATCGCTGTTGCGATAATCTTCAATGTGTATTGATGAGAAAAAATGTTGCCAAACAAACTCTATATAACTGATCCAAGTAGCTGGTTTAACTTGGAAACGTTGAGAGTTTAACGGTGCTGCAGCCCCATATGAGAGTTGACAAAATCCAGATGTTCTCCAAGCCATGCAATGCAAATATTTACATAATGATACACACCGATACGCAAATACATATACACACTGGCCCAAACTGTGTGAAGAGTCTTCCGTTTTCTCTCTTACTGCCACATTCCAAATTGTGAGACTTTTGCCTTTTTGTTGGATGTTTCAGTTGTGAAGATGCCACGGAAGACCAAATACTGTTTGTCACAATAAAGACATTGTGCTACTATTCAGTCATGCTGACTGAGGAAAACACGCCATAGAACACCATTGTGTGTGCCTGTGTGTAGCTGAGGATGAGGCGGCGATGTGAATGCATGAATGCATGCAAGCAATTTTGATTTATAAATTAAAGAAAAAATAAACTCTTAACATATCAGAAATTCAGCAATACTTTTCTATGCTGAAGATTGTGGCATTAGATTTAAGATTACTTTAAGCCAGACTTGACTTGTTTTTTGTATTTTTAAACATTGATTAGGTTTCTTTTTTATTAGCTTTTTTAAATACATTGAATTCTATTTACCAGTGCCCATATCATTTAAAGTTTTTTAAATTAGGATTTTTTTTTAATGATGTTGTTAAATAGTAACACAAAAAGAGAATTTGATGTACATAAATGTGCTTAGTGAATTGTGCTTCTCTTATGTTCTTTGATGCAATATACTGTATGTTTGTTCCTTTGTCTTAGTTTCCTCTTCTGGTTAAATTTTTTCCCTTTAAAGAGGCCCCTATGATTTTGCATGGGAGGGAAAATAAGAATGTTTAGAAAAAAAGGAATCTCCCCAGCACTCTTTCTAATGGAAACCTCGAAACTGCAACAAAAATAATTATGCAAAGTAACTGAACTTCAATTTTGTGTGTGTGTGTGTGTGTGTGTGTGCTTGCAAGTTTTTAGCAGCTGTATATTCAAGAGCTCCAGATGGTGTGAGTATAGATACCCCCCTGCCCCACATCTGAGCACCATTATATGTGCGTTTGTGTTTATGAGTGTGTGGAGTCTGGGTTAGGCAAGGACATATCAAGACTCTCAAAAAATCCCTCTTACATACTTTTGTCAGCAGTCGTAGAAATAAAGTAGTAAGCTATCGGAGTGTCTTTGGACATGACACATTGCTTTGACAGCATGTCTTTTTCGCAGGGCCTGATGGACATTTATTTAATGATGTGTTTGTGTGAACGTGGAAGCATGTGTTTCTATTTATTGTACTTCCCTGGTTGTTATCATGCCGCTTTAAACTCTGATCTAACTGAGAAGACCTTTGTTTGTCCTGACTTCATTAAATGTTGTTGCTGTGTTTAAAAAAGAAGGAGAGAAAAAAAAAATGATGTCCCAAGCTGGATTATTCAGCGATGTACAAATATTTTCAAATTTGGAAACCCCTCTCTTTGGATTTGTAAATGCATGTGCAGAGCTATTTTCTTAATAAAAATGAAAATGAAATAAATTGGAAGTACCGTATATTTGTATGTGGCAAAGTAATTCACAAAGTATGTGAATTTGGCATTGAAAGGCATGCTTGTTGAATCACCCCTTTCTGTGTTGGCCAAAAATGTTATCCTTCGTGAAGGGGTCAGTCTGTTGTTCATCCTTAACTTTGACAGATCCACAAGCCACGTTTGTCACTCAAACTCATGTCCACAACATCACGTTTATTTTCTGGAATTCGTCAAAGGAGTTTTCTTCTTCTGAAAATGGACTGCATAAGGCATCTGGTTGTGTCATGAACCATTAATGCATCGTAAAAAAAGAAAAGCAGTAGACCTAGTGTCAAACGAGGTTCCATCGGGAATGTCTTACATTTAAAAGGGTGTGCTAACATATGCAGAGAAATTGGGTCGCTAGGCCAAAATGAGTGGAATCCCCCGAGTGTGAGCGGAACAGCTTTTTGTGTCAAAAAACAAAAGTGTACTCCCGGGCCTACTGCTCACGACCAAAAACACAGACAACATCGCACAATGTTTGGGAAGGAAGATCAAGTTAGAGGAAGGAGGATGAGGACTGGCCTAATGGTAACATTACATGCCAGGTGTTTATCAAATCATCCCAGCAAACATTTTAAGCTGGTGCCCATGTAGGTATGATATGGGCGTGTAGTATGGGGTATGAGGGGCCGTACAAGCCATTATTCATTCTGGCCCTCTCACATATATTCTCCTTTCACATACATATATTTTCACTCTCACATTTAAACCCTGCACAGTGTCTCCCAAAGTTCTGGGGCTCCAAGTATTTGTGTGGTTTGCAAGGTGGTGGTACTCATCCAACAAACTCCTTCCTGACTGAAAAACAAAAGTGAATGCTGGGTTCATTTTGGATTGATTGAACATTGTGTAAGAAGGGCTCAGCTTGGTAAAATTGGCCAAACAAATCTAATCACGATAATGAAGTCAAAAATCATTACTTGACTTTAAATATGTGACTTATTTATGAAAAGCAAGATTATGACAATGACAGGAAAAGGTGAAATTAAAAATTAAACACTTGACAAAGATCAGGGCAAATAAAAGGTTTAGAAATTTACAAGGAAAATAAAGAATTTCTTGTATTATATTTTTTTTCTTATCATTTATTCTAAGGAATTATGATTTGGTAACAACCTGTTCACACCGTTTGGCTAATTTACAAGGAAAATTCTTGCAGCTGAAGGTTATCAATTTATTAATGTTGACCTCAAGGAAGGTGCCTGTAAACACCGCATCCTTCTTTGGTTCAAGAAAGAGTGCGGCATGAAACCTGTGACCAGGATCCAATTTTCCTTCACCGACAAAATGAAGTGGCCTGACTGAAGCTGGCTATGAGCTGATCAACAGGGAGCCTGGAGGTAAGCACAGATGCAAAACAAGAGCCTGCTCTTTTGGCAAATGGTTGGGAGAGATTGGGCTGTGATCTGAACCGTAATACAGGAGGCCTCTGTATCTACTTGTGGGTGAAGAGAGAGAAGCCAAGCTACATCTGTGACATCATCGCATCTGCTGACTTCTATGCTGACAAGCAACTATTTGAGCTGGGCTACACTCGTGTGGATGAAGACACCAACCGTGCTGCTGGTGGAGACTACGTTTTCCTCTGGTATCGGCGCTCAACTGATAAGAGTAAAGCTCTCACCGCTTTTCAGGTGTCCACCAACCTCCAGGAGCAGGCAAACCTTCAGGCTCAAGGGTTCAAAAAGCTCAGTGTCAATCTTAACAAAGGAACAACTGGAACAAAGGTATATGTGTGGCACATGAAAGAAGGTTGTGAATCACAGATCCAAAACATGGTTCTACTGATCAACCCCGACACTTGGAACGCGTATAAGAAGGAGGGCATCATCGTTATTGACAAGAATCTGAATGAGGGCAACAATGGTTGGCCAATGTACTTATCATACAAGTGAAAAACAGAAAATTGATCCTGCCTTTATGGTATTAAGGCATTGTTTTAAAGAATCTAATCATTACCTTTCTGGCAACTACACAGGCCTATTATGTTGATCATACTTTAAATTTCAACTTTTCAAACAATAAGTCAATTGGAATTCTTTGGAAATTTAAGATGAATCTGTGATTTTAAAACACTAAAAAGCATTTTGTGATGTGGATGTGTCAATGCACTCAACAATACACATTTTATTTGAACTTTGTGTTCATGATATTGTGTGTTATGAAATAAAGCAAACTTTTAACATAACAATTGGTTTGTTTGAGTGTGTGGACAGGTTTAAGTGGTTTATGATGACATTTCTATTGTCCCCATAAATTAAATTGCTGAAAAAAAAAACCATACTAAATTATGTTTTTTTTTTGGAAAATGTAAAAATGCAGAAAGTTTTTTTGAGGCTTGGGTTTAGGGGTTGTGTTAGGTTTAGGGGATAGAATCTATAGTTCGTACAGTATAAAAATCATTATGTCTATGGAGAGTCCTCGTAATGATAGCTGCACCAAATATGTGTGTGTGTGTGTGTGTGTGTGTGTGTGCGCGCGTGCCTGTTAAGACACATTTTCTATCCAGTGATTATTTATAGACCTACGTTTGAATGTGCACAAAATAACTCATTAAAAAGTGGTTTTAATTTTAAGCAACTAATAGACTACTCAATTACCGCTACAAGCATATTTCAATTACACAAAATGTCTGCTATTACTGGCAGTTTTACATAGTTTTAATAGCAACAATGGGGCACATAGAATTAAAAAAAAATTTGTGCCAATTTTCGCTTCCATCTAGCTTTTTTTTTCTAAGCAACTGAACACGTTCGGTGTAAATATAAATTGAAGTACAGGTTCAACATAGCACTGGCCCCATGGCTCCAACATGCCAAGAGCACAAGTCTAAATGATGACTAAATGCAGCCGGTGCCAGCCAAACTTCACTTCAGTCTATTATGATGGACTTCAGAGGATGAACTGATACCAACTCCAACCATAAGACATGGGATACTACATATACCATTGTCTGAACCTTGGACTTATGATGGACCACACCGAACCTCACTGAAATTACCGGCCAGGTTGAACTACGATGCACCTCACTGATCTCTGCCAGCATCCGTCTATTGATGGACTACACTCTTATAATGGAATACATAGACTATCAATTGCCAACAAAAGCCTTCATCAGCCAATTAACAAGGATAATTGCATCTATGTGAAATTCTGCAGTTAATCCAGGATGGAATTCAAAGACATTGGTCATTAACCTTACAGTTCTAACAAAATCAATGTTTAAACACTGACCCTTAACACTTACTTAGTTTAATAATTTTAAACCATGACTTGAACTATACACAAGTAATATTGGCATTATATTCATGTTAGCCAGAGGGGAACTGGCCCCCACAGTGAGCCTGGTTTCTCTCAAGGTTATTTTTCTCCATTAATCAACATCTTATGGAGTTTTGTGTTCCTTGCCACAGTCACCTTCAGCATACTCACTGGGGTTATTATACAATTATTATTTAATTACTAATTTTTAAACACGATTAACAATCGTATTTTATCTAATTACACAATGATGATTCATCGACATTATAGACATTAATGTTTTATCTTTTGTGAATGCCTGATCTTCTGTAAAGCTGCTTTGAAACTATGTGTGTTTTGAAAGGCGCTATACAAATAAAATATACTTAACTTGGCCCAGTGGTGTAAGCAGATTAATCTTACTACAGAGGTTCACATTTTTACTCATATTTTTATTATCTATTATTATTATATAACAGTGCTAAAATTTAGGTTAACTAGACATTTACAATTGCAGACTCACTGTTCCACATTTCATTGATGATGAATTTTTTTTTTCCTCTGCCTTGTTCCATAACTCAGTTAATTTGACATTATGAACCATTAGTTTGAACAAAAATGCTTTATTTTATTTAATCATCAGACAGTACTAGAATAACTGTTAAATTGTGTGGAATGCCAACACTGTTGTTAGACCAAGTTCCAAAAACCAGAACAGGTAGGTTTTAACTCAGTTGCTCATGTCCACTAGGTGGCAGGAACACATGAAAGTGTCTGTACATCATGAGTAAGTTTTCTTTGTTCTATTTAGTGTAGTTTGATTCAAAACATTGATATGTTATAATGTTTTATTCGCTTGTTTCGGATTCATCGTCATGATTTGGACAACAGCTCCTGCCTCGTCATTAGTGACGACCACAATGCGCCGTTTTTCTTTGTAACAGGTAAATTTGATCATTGTTCGGATCTCAAGTCTGTACTAATTTCTGTACAGTTTCACTTTTTAACAGCAACATGATGGACAGAGGAATGTGTCTGTATTACTCCACTTATTGGCTATTTTTTTTTAAAAAATGGCATGAACTGGTCATCATGTCCTGACCCAACTTCATGTTTCAGTAGGTAATACATCAACAGTGTAAAGTAAACTGTGCTTTTTAAGGCACTTCACAGGGACTTGAACCCTTTTTTGAGTTCTGGATTCAATAGTTTGCCTGAAAAAGTTCTAGGTTACTGTTGTGACCTCTGTTCCCTGATGGAGGGAATGAGACTCTGTGTCAAAGAAACGACACTAGGGGTCTCTCTTGAGAGTCTCGCACATCTCTGAACTTGAGAAAAGGCCATTGAGAAATTGGCAGACAGAATTTGCATGTCCCTCCCCCGGACATACGGTATAAAGGGAGGAAATCATGCATCTGTCCATTCAGGTTTTGCATTGAGGAGCAGAGAATGAGGTTCGGCCATAACAGTGGCTCGGTTCAGCGTCGTGGCCGGGAGGACACAATGTCTCGTTCCCTCCATACAAAAGTAACCTAGACATTCCCGTCTGTCACTCACTTCAACGTTGTGTCGAAGAAGCGACACTAGGGGTCCCTATTCAATCACGCCATGCGGTGAACCGGGTAAATGCGCTGCTGACACAGTTGTGGGCAGGCAGTTCCGTGCCAAAGCAACAGGCTGCACATACCCTTACCTGATGCCCCATAAAATCATCATAAACTTTTTAGGTTCCCGGCATCCCCGAAGGGAGGGGGACAAGCGACATGCCAAGCATGGGAGCAGGCCACGCCAGCCATGCCTTTTCTCTCTCTATGTTTCTCGCATAGAGTCAAAGCGGCTGGGGCCATCTTAACGCTATCACACACATCGGGGAAGGCGTTCTTTTCCAACTCCTATTCTTTCGGGGGGAGACCCCGTGGAGACCCCGTGGAGACCTCCACCTGGGGAGGTAAAGAGTGGCGAATACATCGCATAGGTTTTCATGAGGGAGGTTCGGCCATAGGGGGGACACGTGGGAATGAAGCGGTGGTAGATTGTACCTGCTGAGAGGAAGGAGTTGCTACAAACAAGGCGACTGGGCATCAGCGGGGACTGCCCAAGGGAGACGCGGGTCCACCCGTAGGGTGACCGTACCGTGGAAAATACACACAGGGGGATTAATCCACACAAAGGCCTGTCCTGTGGAGCACCTATTCCAGTACAGAGTAGTTTTAGTACCCGTAGTGGGTCTGGTCGGGGAATTCCTCAGCTGAATTTGCGGACCAGAGGGCTAGGGAGGAGTCCTCCAGGGAGCCGAGTTAGTGGGATCTCCTGGGATAAGAGCTCATGTGATCGCCTCCATGGAGGGGAAAGGCACTATGTGCAAGCGGTACACCTGGTTAGTTGTTCTGCATTACCGAGTTCTACCGGCTCGGACTTGAGAAAACACGCTGCTCTGCATATGTCTGCTAGGGAGGTGCTGTTGTCCAGTGCCCACAAGGATGCCACACTTCTTGTCGAGTGTGCTCAAACCCGCAAGGGGGCGGAAACAGCCAGAGTGTGATAGGCCAATGCCATGGCATCAACAACCCAGTGGGAAAGCCTCTGTTTGGAGACAGCGTTCCCTTTCCGCTGTCCACCAAAGCAGAGAAAGAGCTGCTCAGAACATCTAAAGCACTGCGTGTAGTCCACATAGGTATGAAAAGCAAACAATGGACACAGCAAAGAAAAGGCTGGGTCTGCCTCCGCCTGGGGCAGCACTTGCAGGTTCACTTCTTGGTCCCTGAAGGGGGTCGTAGGAACCTTGGGCACGTAGCCCAGTCGCGGTCTTAGGACGACACGATTGTCTGCCCCAACCCTGTTTGGAGGAGTCTGTGGTGACCAGTCGGGACACCTGCTGTAGGGGAACACCTGTCTGCAGAAATCAGAGGTCTGTCCAGGGGTTGAAGGTCTGGTGGCAGGTGGGGGTGATAAACACACTGTGCATGTCACGGCGCCATGCTCATCTCGGGACTCGAGAATGGAGCCAGTGCTGAAGCGGTCTCATATGCATCAACCCCAGTGGCGCGACCGCCACGGAGGATGCCAATATGCCCCAGGAGCCTCTGGAATTGTTTTAGAGGAACTACTGTGCCTGGCTTGAACAAGGTGAGGCATTTCAGCACTGACTGCGTGTGCTCGTTGGTGAGGCGCACTGTCATTGAGACGGAGTCTAACTCTATGCCGATGCTCTGAACCGGGGTGAGCTTGCTCTTTTCCCAGTTGACCTGAAGACCTAGACGCCTGAGGTGCCGGAGCACCTGGTCCCTGTGGGTGCACAGTAACTCTCGAGAGTGGGCTAGGATGAGCCAGTTGTCCATGTAATCGAGTATTCGGATACCCACTTCCTTTAGAGGGGCAAGGTCTGTCTCTGCGACCTTTGTGAAGACGCGAGGGGACAGGGACATGTCGAAGGTGAGGAATTTGTACTGATAGGCCTGGCCATCGAATGCGAACCATAGGAAGGGTCGTGTCGAGGCAAGATAGAGACGTGGAAGTAAGCGTCCTTCAGGTCTACCACTGCAAACCAATCTTGATGCCAGACGCAATTTAGAATGTGTCTTTGCGTGAGCATTTTGAACAGGAGTTTGTGCAAGGCCTGGTTGAAAACTTGCAAGTCCAAGATCGGTTGTAAGCCGGCGCCTTTCTTGGGTATGATGATATAAGGGCTGTAGAAATCCTTCTTGATCTCGGCTGGAGGGACAAGTTCTATCGCGTCTTTGAGTAAAAGGGTCGCGATCTCCACACGCAGGGTGTTGGCATCTTCGCCATGCACAGAGCTAAAGTGGACGCCGGCGAAAGGGGGTGGGGGCCTGGCGAACTGAATTGTGTAGCCGAGTCGGATTGTCCTGGCCAACCAGCGCGATGGGTTGGAAAGTGATAGCCACTCGTCCAAGCTCTGTGCGAGTGGCACTAAGAGGACGATCGTTTTCAATGTACCTTGCGAGGCTTCACAGCAGGTGGGGCAGGTAGTGTGGTGTCTGGAGGCAAAAGCGCGTCCCGAGGCTCTGGAGCTGAGAGAAGACTTGAAGCACTTACCTTGCTCTGCACACCTGGCAGGGGGCGGGTTAGTGACTGAGGAGGATGTCCCGTGTAGGCGTCCTCTGAACTGGTCAGAACTGGCCAGAACCGGCCAGGCGAGGGGCAGCAGTCTTGGGTCTAGAGGTGAAGGGTCTGCGTCCGGGGGGTGCCAGGACTGCTGAAGTGTGGCACCGGGTTGCCGTGAGAATGGTATTTGCGTGCCAGGTGATCCAGGGAAAGAGGAAATCGCTCTATTATTGAGAATGTGGGTACCGCAGCCTGAAGGGGTACAGTTCAATACCTTGAACTGAAGATTCACCTCCCGGCCCTCCACCGTTAGGGAGATGGAGTGCGTGTGCTTCCTGCTGGGTGCTCGACACAGGGGCTGAGAGCTGGGCCCAGGTTGGGGCGTAGCTGCCTGTCGTCTGGAAGCAGCAGGAGGACGCCCTCGGCGAGCAGACACGCTGGTGCAGCGGCGGTGCATGATGTGGGAAATGTTTTTTCACCACTGAGAAATGCTGGGTGAAGTCCTCCACAGTGTCACCAAATAGACTGGGGCGTTGAGGAAGTGTGCTTTGTCCACGTCCTGCATCTCGACCAGGTTCAGCTAAAGATGATGTTCCTGGACCACGAGGGTGGCCATCTCCTGCCCGAGTGTCCACACTTTGACCTGGCCCTGAGGTCGGTCGCTGAGCGCAGTTCCTGCAACATGTTGGGGTCAGGACTACCCAAGTACAGATCTTTGAGTGCCTTGGCTGGGTGAACTTGCAGGAGTGCCATGGCATGCATGGCAAGGTGGCCTGTACAGCGGTGCTGTAGGCTTTGGAGGTCAGTGATGACATCATAATACAGGCCTTGGAGGGGAGCACCAGGCGATCCCGCCAGGTGGTGGCATTCTCAGGACACAGGTAGATCGCAACTGCTCTGTCCATCTGGGTGATCTCCGAGAACCGTGGGCTGCCCCGCCGTCAAGGGTAGTGAGAGCAGATGAGCGAGAAGGTCGGTTGCAGGCAGTGAAAGGTGCCCTCCATGAACTTGTCAGCTCATCATTCACCTCAAGAAGAATGGAACTGTGCCACATCTGTTTTCTCAGTGCCCGGACATGAGGAACCACTCGTCTAGCCATGAAGGCTGTGGGGAGGAAGGAGGGTTCCAGTCCAACCCCAAGCTGATGGAGGCCCAGGCACAACATCGAAGTGATCGACAGATGGGGAATGCCTAGGTTACTATTGTAACCTCCATTCCCTGATGGAGGGAATGAGATGTTGTGTCCTCCTGGCCACGAAGCTGAACTAAGCCACTGTTATGGCTGAACCTCATTCTCGGCTCCTCTGTGCAAAAACCTGAATGGACAGACACATATTTCCCTCCCTTTATACCCATATGTGTGGGGGAGTGACATGCAAATTCTGTCTGACAATATCTCATTCTCAAGTTCAGAGATGCGCAAGGCTTTCAAGAGAGACCCCTAGTGTCGCTGCTTCGACACAACGTCTTGTTCCCTCCATCAGGGAACGGAGGTTACAATAGTAACCTATAGGTTACTATTAAAAAGCAGCTACACTTTATTTTCCAGGTGTGTCCGGTGTGGATACTTCTCTCCGCTTCTCCACTAAGCACATGAGTGATAAAATAATTAATTTGAATTATTTACTTGGGTAAAACACAGAAACATTGGAGGTCATCACTTTTGTTCCGTTATAAAACATGAGTTATACATTTATTTTTTATCATAAAGGCAATTAATATTGACATTGTGTTGACAAAGATCCTGCTCGACATGTGAGACCTAAGACATTTGTTTTTACAGGTGGAGTGATGAATAATGAGTGTTTAATAAATAATATTAGATGCACAAACTCTCTTGATATTTTTAATATCTTGAATTTTCATATACATTTTTTCTAGAATTAATATGTTTTGTGTTATAATATTTGAAAGACATGCATGCTAAAAATGTAATTTTAGCAAGCATGTAGTAATATACTTATGTGATATACTGATGCACTTGAACAGCTTCTCAGCAGACTATCAGTTAATTTAGAATGAATTGCAAAAGGAACAAATATTCTGCTCAAGTGGGATGCATTTTCAAACCCTTAGTATTCACATATAACCATGTGGGGAAAATCCAGCATACAACACAAACCCATAATGAGCCTTAGTGTAACCTATATGGGCTGTATAATGTGGCTCCTCTATGGGTCAGATGCAGGTTGCCCAGCTGGGCCGCACAATAGCCCCACTCAGATTCTCCATGAGATCCATATGGGCTTATCATCTTGATCTAAATGTGGCCTTTGATACGATCTCACATAACATCCTCCTAGACATGCTGGTCTCAGTTGGAATTATGAGAACCCCCATCTTGGCTTCGATAGTATCTTCCTGGTCTGGTCGCACTCAGTTCATCGCAAGTTATCACTGGCGTTCCACAAGGCTCAGTTTTGGGCACTCTATTTATTATTTATATACTGCCCCTTGGTCATATGTTTACAAATCATGGTGTCAATTTTCACTGCTATGCCGACAACACCCAGCTCTTCCGAGCTCACTTCATCCCTTCCTCTGCCCTCTCTGCCCAGCGGTTTATCTGAAATTAAAAAACTGGTTCTCATCTAATTTTCTTAAATTAAATTGTGGTAAAATCGAATTTCTCCTTTGTAGGCACCAAAATAATTTTGGCAAAAACTGATCAGTCCACTGCTTCTCTTTCTACTCTTACTACACAAACATATGGATGAGACGTTCATAGACATCCGCAGATAGAAACAGATGAAAGAGTCGTGCTGGAAAAGGGGCGAAAATTAGTGTGTCCACACGGATGTCATGTTGGTCAAATGTATCAAATGGTTTGATGTACTCGCTGTCATTTGCAACGTATGCATGATGAAATGAGCCAACTTTTTAAAAAGAGCTGTGGTAAGATTCTTAAAACACAACATCCTAAATTTTGCCATGTTTTATGGATTGCACAGAACGCAATTAAGGATGAACAAATATAAAATATAATGTCTGCTTTGTCTTGTAGGGCCAAAACAAGTTATCACGATACTTTCAACAAAGACATCACCCTTCTTCCGAGGCCGTCAAGCACGTGCAAAGTAACAATTACATGAACAGGGACATATATTGAATGGATTTGAATTCCAGAAATCCTGGGACCAGAGGACTGTCACTGAACAAATAAAAGATGCCTTTGGAGAAAAACTCTCTGCTGATGTGAGGCAAGCAATTTAATTTTATTACATCAAGTCCAAACTGTGATATGATTCTACTCGAATGAAAATATAAAGGATACCTCTTATCATTTCCAGTGGGGAAAGCTGCATAAAA
The DNA here is from genome assembly GCA_032164185.1 of Moxostoma hubbsi. Lineage (NCBI taxonomy): Eukaryota > Metazoa > Chordata > Actinopteri > Cypriniformes > Catostomidae > Moxostoma > Moxostoma hubbsi. The sequence goes on from JAVLUX010000024.1 coordinate 27,583,654, forward strand.
TGGTGGTGGTGGCGACGTGGCTAGAGCACAGGGCTGCTAATCAGAAGGTCGCTGGTTTGAACCCCACGGCCACCACCATTGTGTCCTTGAGCAAGGCACTTAACTCCAGGTTGCTCCAGGGGGATTGTCCCTGTAATAAGTGCACTGTAAGTCACTTTGGATAAAAGCGTCTGCCAAATGCATAAATGTAAATAAAATTAGATTATGTATACAGCAGACCAAACCTAAACTATTAAACCAGTTATTCATACTAGTACATTGGATTTTGTGGTATTTCCGACATTGTTAATTTTTGTCCTGTTTAACATTTTGCAATTTTACCCACTGTTGGCATGTGGCAACAGACTGATTTCGTCCAAACTGTGTGCTGGACAGGAGCTGCATGCAAATCTCATACATAAAGTATATAAATCATAAGCCCTATATATCTGTAAGTTATATCATACTTGAATTGACATACATAGCATTGTAATTATAATAAAAACAAACCATAATCAGTTTATAAACATGCATGCATGCATGCATGAAGATTAAATGTTGTCAGTTACCTCTGACCTTTGTAATCTCTGTTCTTCTTAAACCTTCATTTCAGCTTTGTAGCTATAAACATTTTGAGGAACTATGTCATTTTTTTACTCACATAGAGACTTGGAATGCCTATTTTTAACATGTTAAATCTAACCACAGAAATCGACTAAATTGGCAGGTGCTTAGTTGGACTGAGAGCTAAAATTAGAAGGGATACTCACAGGAGATTTCACTTTTAAAGCATGGAGATAAAATGTAATTCTTACAGCTATATTCTAGTAAGCTTAATGTTTCCAGATACTGTTGAGTTTACAATGGATATTTTGTAGATCTTATAATGTTTTTTATGTCTTTTTAAGGATGAAATTACTGGCTATAGCAGTGAGGAAAACACTGGTTCAGCAAGGAAGCTGCGCTCCTCAACCCGAACACAAAATAGACACTCATATTTTCACCAGTCCAATGACTTCCTCCCCACCAAACTGTTCTTCTGCAGTTCAAACTTTTGCCTCATCACTTTGGTGTGGAGCGTTATTCACTAAAACTCCTGCTTTGACCTACCAAAGCAGTATCTCACCCAACCACAGCAGCACTTCAGCAAGCAGTTCTAGTCAGTAGCCAGTATGCTCACTGGAAAGTTGCCCTTCCACCAGTCAGCATTCTACCTCATCATTTGGAGTAACAACTTCTGTTGATCCAACTCTGGTCCCGATTTGCCAAAATAGCTCACACATATACCCTACCAGAGCAGCACTCCAGCAAGTCATTGTTCTGCATTACCCTCTACCTCAACACAGCATCAATCAGCAAACTATGATAACTGCCTTTCAGTAATGGCTGCACTGTCTGACATGTCTTCTGATGAGGAATTGAACCAGGCTATACTAGCAAGCCTACAGAGTGAAAGGTTAGTACAAAATGCTAATTATTTATGGTAGCTAATTGCAAAAATGCAGTTTTGTTGCGTTATTGCAGATTTTTTATTTTATTTAGGTTTTACAGTTGGAACCTCTCATTTTGATTGGTTGACTGGTCTGTATCAAATGTAGTGAAGGGGCCAGCTCGCATATGCATATATAATGTGTATATTGGCCCTTGACAGTATATATTATATACACATTTTAAGGATAAGGCTGGAAATTTTCTACATTTTTAATTTTGTTGAAAATGAGATGCTACAGTACATCTCAAGGGGCTACACTTTCAATAAATTCAAATGTTGTGCAGAGCCAAACCAACAATTAACTTATTACTACTTACAAGTACTGTACCTGTATCCAAAGCCTGATATATCTAATTCCTCTGTGCTGCAGAGCTCCTTTGTTGTCCAAAACATTACAAACACTTCAGTAACCCACACCACTGCACTGTTCCTTCTTCCCTGGAAAGAGCAATTTCTTTAGTTTGTTTAGAAACAGCTCCAAAGACTTAAAAGTGATAAGAATGTTACTGTCAGGACAGAGGTTACTTTAATGGCAGATGCCACTGAGCATGTTTGGGAATGCAGTTCACAGAACTTCACTAGCATATTGCGCCACATATCACAACCTCTTGATGTTGTACTATACTAAATACCTACCAATATACTTTGTACGTAATTATTATGTAGAAGTTCAAAAGTGTCAATGATCATGAACACAAACATAATGCCACCCTTTTAAAACTAGTGTGTAACTACTATTTATCTTGTTTGTTTTGTTTTTTTCAGAAGGACCACATCAATCTCTGTGCCAGCAAGAGATATTTAGCATGATCTTGCTACAAAAATAAATCATCAGAAGAAATGCATATTTAACATTAACTGATCCACAATCCTGGATGAAGCCATCAGAGGTTTTAAACGAGACATATGATCCATGTCACACCATTTATGTCAGGTTTTCTGATGATATGGGAGTGCCTGAAAAAGCTGTGAACTTAGGTGGACCAAGAAGTCTTCTAAATGGAAGCTTTTCCCCAATCTCCCATGTTTGAGGGAAAAGGCTAAATGAATTTGTCCCTTGACATTACTGGTATATACTGACTGTAATGCTGAATGCCAGATAATTTATTTCATTTATATCACAAAATTTTATATGATGGTACAGGTATTTGTCAAGTCTTTGTATGCATGTACTGTCAAATAAAAATATTATTTTAATTTTATGTATTTACTGCTTCTCTATTTCTTGAACAAAGACAATTCTAATTTCATTTTCATTGCTACTTATTCCCAAAATGAAAAACTGCACTTGATAAAAAAAACAGGATGCATTTGAATAACATCATTGTAGTTATAGCTGTTTAACATCATGTTAGGATAAGCTGAGCAAGTCTTGCACACACATTTCCTGGTTTGAGAGTGACTTCCTGCTTAAGTAGGAACTTCCCGTGTCAGTGAAAGTAATGCATACTAAAAAGATGAGACAATACATGCACGCGAGTGTCAAGTATATACATATGTATGTGAAAGTGACAATATGTGTTTGTGAAAGGAGAATGTGTGTGTGTGTGTGTGTGTGTGTGTGTGTGTGTGTGTGTAAAATATATGTGAAAGGAGAAATGTATGAATGTGAGAGGTAGGGCTGCACCTAACAATTATTTTTTTCGATTAGTTGATTAATGACTAATTGGCAGATTTTTCTAAAGATTTTTTATTATTTTTATTTCTTGATTAATATAACAATTAATTATCCCAAAATAAATATAAAAAAAACTTGTCTCATTAATATTTCATAATCTTACATCACAAACAAATGTACAAGAGACAGTGTGCACTGCAGGGCACTAGGTGGCAGGAACACATGCATGGGCAGGCACGGATTAAACACACTGGCTTACATAGGCTGTAGTATAGGGGCCCCACATGTGCAGGGGCACCGGATTGGCCAGACTATTTTTTTAAATTATTTTTAATGTACTTCATGGGAAAAAAAAAAAAAATGAGCAAATAAATAAATTTCACTGTATATATGCAAAAATGTATGTATAATGTGTGACCAAAATAACAAGGGGTAAAGGGAGAGAGGGATATAGGGTGATGTTATATTTAAAAGAGAGTAAACACAGTGTCTCCCAAAGTTCTGGGGCTCCAAGTATTTGTGTCGTTTGCAAGGTGGTGGTACTCATCCAACAAACTCTCTTCCTGACTGAAAAACAAAAGTGAATGCTGGGTTCATTTTGGATTGATTGAACATTGTGTAAGAAGGGCTCAGCTTGGTAAAATTGGTCAAACAAATCTAATCACGATAATGAAGTCAAAAATCATTACTTGACTTTAAATATGTGACTTATTTATGAAAAGCAAGATTATGACAATGACAGGAAAAGGTGGAATTAAAAATTGAACACTTGACAAAGATCAGGGCAAATAAAAGGTTTAGAAATTTACAAGGAATTTTCTTATCTTTTATTCTAAGGAATTTTGATTTGATAACACCCTGTCCACACCTTTTATCAAAGCCAATATAAAGAAGCAGTAAGAGAAGCCTGTCATCAAGAAGATCTTCAGTCAAACAGCTGTTTCTTCTACAACACGCCGGGCAAATCCTGCATTTACAGGTAGGCTGATAATGGTGACAATCTGGCAAAACAACCATTTAACATACAATATGCAAAAAATTATGGTCTTTGACCACTATGCAATACATATATTTGATTTGATTCTTAATCGGGGGAAAAACGGTTAAAGTAAATATTGTAATTGCTTTATAACTATTGAAGTGCTTGTAACATTGCAACCAAAACATTACTGTAGTAAAACATTAAATTGAAGTTTCTGAGCCAACAAATAAAAACGTTTAATTTATTGTTAAAGCAAACGTATCAGACATGGCATGCATGTCAAACTTTAAAACTGAACTTATAAAAACTACAGAATATATATAGTTTCCTACTTATGTGATAAAAGCAAAATATATATTGTGTCTTTTGCAGAATTTTCTAGTACTTCCTCTGTACCACAAGAAAAATGGAACAAACCAAAATGGCAAATGTGCAGCCGATAACAAAGCTCAACATATCCATCTCACAAGCAGAGGAGAAAATTCTTGCAGCTGAAGGTTATCAATTTATTAATGTTGACCTCAGTGAAGGTTCCGGTAAAAACCGCATCCTTCTTTGGTTCAAGAAAGAGTGCGGCATGAAACCTGTGACCAGGATCCAGTTTTCCTTCACCGACAAAATGAAAAGTGGCCTGACTGAAGCTGGCTATGAGCTGATCAACAGGGATCTGAATGAAGGAGATGGCGATCACATCTTCCTGTGGTACTTTCATGGCAGCACTGAATACGACATTCCCATCGTGAGCCTGGAGGTAAGCACAGATGCAAAACAAGAGCCTGCTCTTTTGGCAAATGGTTGGGAGAGATTGGGCTGTGATCTGAACCGTAATACAGGAGGCCTCTATATCTACCTGTGGGTGAAGAGAGAGAAGCCAAGCTACATCTGTGACATCATCGCATCTGCTGACTTCTATGCTGACAAGCAACTATTTGAGCTGGGCTACACTCGTGTGGATGAAGACACCAACCGTGCTGCTGGTGGAGACTACGTTTTCCTCTGGTATCGGCGCTCAACTGATAAGAGTAAAGCTCTCACCGCTTTTCAGGTGTCCACCAACCTCCAGGAGCAGGCAAACCTTCAGGCTCAAGATTTCAAAATGCTCAGTGTCAATCTTAATGAAGGAACAACTGGAACAAATGTTTATGTGTGGCACATGAAAGAAGGTTGTGAATCACAGATCCAAAGCATGGTTCTACTGATCAACCCCGACACTTGGAACGCGTATAAGAAGGAGGGCATCATCGTTATTGACAAGAATCTGAATGAGGGCAACAATGGTTGGCCAATGTACTTATCATACAAGTGAAAAACAGAAAATTGATCCTGCCTTTATGGTATTAAGGCATTGTTTTAAAGAATCTAATCATTACCTTTCTGGCAACTACATAGGCCTATTATGTTGATCATACTTTAAATTTCAACTTTTCAAACAATAAGTAAATTGGAAATCTTTGGAAATTTAAGATGAATCTGTGATTTTAAAACACTGTCAATGCACTCAACAATACACATTTTATTGGAACTTTGTGTTCATGTTATTGTGTGTTATGAAATAAAGCAAACTTTTAACAAAAAATTGGTTTGTGTGTGAGCAGGTTTAAGTGGTTTACGAGTACATTTCTATTGTCCCCATAATTGAAATTGCTTAAAAAAAAAATTTTTTAACTCTTTGAAAATGTAAAAATGCAGAAAGTTTTTTTGAGGCTTGGGTTTAGGGGTTGTGTTAGGTTTAGGGGATAGAATCTATAGTTCGTACAGTATAAAAATCATTATGTCTACGGAGAGTCCTCGTAATGATAGCTGCACCAACATGTGCGTGTGTCTGCGCGTGCCTGTTAAGATACATTTTCTATCCAGTGATTATTTATAGACCTACGTTTGAATGTGCACAAAATAACTCATTAAAAAGTGGTTTAAATTTTAAGCAACTAATAGACTACTCAGTTACCGCTACAAGCATATTTCAATTACACAAAAGGTCTGCTATTCCTGGCAGTTTTACATAGTTTTAATAGCAACAATTCTGCCATTCTTAACACTCCATCTAGCTTTTTTTTTTTTTAAGCAACTGAACACGTTCGGTGTAAATATAAGTTGAAGTACAGGTTCAACATAGCACCGGCCCCATGGCTCCAACGTGCCAAGAGCACAAGTCTAGAATCTTGGCCCAGTGATGTTTTATTTTATTTAATCATCAGACAGTACTAGAAAAATGGTTCAATTGTGTGGAATGCCAAGACCAAAGGTAAGACCAAAGACTTGCATAGGCTGCACACGTGGGGCTCCTGATTGGCCAGACAATTTTTTTTATTATTTTAAATTTACTTCAAAGACCCTCATTGGCCCATAAGAAACGTAAAAAAATAAATAAGCAGGTGATAAAATAAACAAATTCAAAACAATTATTTTTAATCGCCGTCATAGACCATCTCATTGCCGAGCTGGATAGGAGGTATCACTCCTAGTGACCACTTCTCTTGCATTTTCCAACCCACTAATGGAAGTGTTCCTCCACTTTTATCAAGCTACATTGCAAGCCTTCTCTACCTTGAACCTCCTCCTCCAGAGAGAGTGGTCATTCATCTTTCTTCTCCATGAAGAGGTCAAATGCTCATGCCGACCTTCCCAGTTCTTCCCTACTCGAATGCAGAGAGAGTGTTCTCTAAGGTGGGCTTGAACAAAACCAAAACTAGGAAAAGTTTGGCTCTGGACGGAGCCCTATCATCTATCATGATGGTGAAAATGGCTGGCCTTGAGCCACAGTGCTTTATGTGGGAGCCCCTACCCCTGTCATCAAGGCATCAAAATGCACAACAAACACTTACAACACAAAACACCATTTATAAGATGAAATGCGGTCGGTCGCTCGCGCTCGCTCACTCCCTCTCATTTTCAATTTAAAAGTACTTTATTGGCATAATTGTGTTAACATACCATATTGCCAAAGCATTAATACACAAAACAGATAATGACAAGACAAATAATAATAATAAAATAGTAACAAATAACAATAAAGATAGAATTAAAATAAGGTGCCAGGTAATTAATAAAATAAAAACTATAATAACAATATACACTATACAATATCAAATAAAATAAGCATTTAACAGGACATTATGAACATAAGAGAATAAAAGTACTGTGACTGAAGTACATTAAGGCAGTGATTGGTTTCTGAGGAGGTGCATCCCAAAAATGTATTTTGCTGCAACTGATGCATGATGGTCCTCCCCCAGTAACACCAGCATCTGATCTGTTTCTACTGAACTGGGAAACTGTGGCATGAGGTTTGAGAGTTTGTGGAGGTATTTCTCTCTCACCTCTGTAAATGTCTCACAGTGAAGGAGAAAGTGTGTCTCTGTCTCGACCTCAGTCACAGTGAGCATAGACTCGTTCTTCCTTTGGAAGCCATGTTTGTCTGTGTCGGCCCTTTTCTATGGCCAGACTGTGATCACCGAGTCTGTATTTGGGGAGGATCCGTCTCTGTTTTGGATCTCTTACAGTGTGGAGATATTCTGCTAGATTATATGTTCTGTTTAGGGCCTGATAATATTCCAATTTTCTTTAGTTTTACTTTCATTTTCCCAATGGTCCAAATATGAATTTTTGATTTCTTTTATGATTTGGTTTATTCTGATCTGGTTTAGTTCAGCAGTGCTGGTCTGAAACTGGTGTTTGGTAGTTGTTAGTGGGTTTGTGAGTTTCAGAGCCAGCTGACAAATGGGACTGGTTTTAGGCTTCAGCTCTTGGGTTTTAAGGGCCTCATGTTGCAGTGTGTTAGGGGAACTTGAATTTAGGTGTGCCCAAAATTTGAGAGATTGTTTTTCAATATGTATAATAGGGGGATATCTGCCTAGTTCGGCCCGGCATGCATTAGTAGGTGTTCTTCTCTGAACTCTGAATGTTTCTACAGAATTCTGCATGCAGGGATTCTATGGGGTGTTTGTCCCATCTCGAGTAATCTGCCAGACAGAGATGACCCCAAACCTCACATGCATAAAGAGCAATAGGCATTATAATACATCAAAGATTTTACACCAGATTGTTACAGGAATGTCTATTTGGGTAAATTTTCCCTTAATAGCATAGAATGTATATGCTAGTATGTATAATGTATATCCAATTTACTTTAGTGCAAACCCTGAAGCATTGATCTTTAGACCGAGGTAGTCGTAGTGTCTGGTGTGTTCTATTGAAGTGTTCCCCAGAGTGAATGTGTATCTGGTGTCCTGTAATCTGCCTTTTTTTCTGGAAAATCACAATTTTAGTTTTTTTTTTCAGATTGACTATCAGGGCCCAGTTCTGACAGTAGTTCTCCAGCAGGTCCAGGTGCTGCTGTAGCCCTTGTGCAGTAGCTGACAGCAGCACCAGATCATCTGCATAGAGAAGAAATGTAACTTCAGAAATATTTAGAGTAAGACCGGGTGTTGCAGATTGTTCCAGTAGCACTGCTAACTCATTAATGTAAATGTTGAACAGAGTTGGACTCAAACTGCAGCCCTGTCTCACTCCTCGCCCTTGAGTGAAGAATTTGGTTCTTTTATTGCAAATTTTGACTTCGCACCTGTTGTCTGAATACATAGATTTGATGGTGTCGTACATTTTACCCCAATGCCGGATTGTATAATTTTATAATATAGACCATCATGCCAAATGGAAACAAATAATTTTTTTAAATCAACAAAACATGCATACATTTTGACTTTGCTTTTTTGATGAACATGCTGGTTGACTATCGTGTGTAGTGTGTTAATGTGGTCGGTGGTGCGATGGTTTGGTAGGAATTCAATCTGACTCTTACTCAAGACATTGTGCTTGGTAAGAAAGGCCCGTATCCGGGCGTTCAGGATACAGCAGAAAGCATTTCCACCCTAATGTTGTCTAAACCACACGTCTTTCTGGGTTTGACTTAAGTGCATCTGCCAATTCTTCTCTGCTAATCTGATAGTCTAATGGGTTTTGGTTATTGTAGATTCCAATTGACTTTTCATGCAATTTCTTCCATGTCCATGTCTGTAATGGCATAGTCGATTACACTAGCCCCAAGAGCTGAGCAGTATGTGAATCGACCTAAAGAGTCCCCTAGGATCCTACCATTAAGCATATACAGATCCAGGCCTCGACAGAGACACACTAACTCCTTACCGTTTTTGTTGACTGTACTGTCCGGATTTTTCCCTGTTGTAGTGGTGGGGGTTAGATGTGTGTTGGCTTTCAGTATGTGGTTATTCCCATGGGTATCTATAATGTCCTGTTCTGAACCTGTCCTTGCATTTAGATCCCCACATAACATCACATTCCCCTGGGTCTGGAATTGGCTGGTTTCTGTCTGAAGCTGATCAAAATGATTGTCCTTGTAGTACGGAGCCTCTGATGGAGGTATGTATGCAGCACAGATGTAAAGGTCCTTATCACAGTCTATGATGCCTTTATTAAGTTTAAGTCAAAACATGTGATGAGTCTTTTTTTCATGATTGATAGGCTGTTTTTTAAAGTCTCTTTGTACCAAATGATGACCCCACCTGAGTCTCTTCCATGTTTCACATTACAGTTTTTAAGTGATGGCGATAATATTTCCCTGTATCCTAAAGAGCAGTGACTGTCCACATCTGATCTGCACCATGTTTCTTGCAGAATAATGATGTCCTGGTTATAAATGTTTTTCAGGAACTCTGTTTTTAAAGTCTTGGCCCCTAAGATCGTGGAGTAGAGGCCTTGAATATTCCAAGAGCTTATAGTGATAGAAGTCATAGTGAAATAAAGTGAGGTGTTTTGGTGGTCCAGCTGGTTTACCCCAGTATTCTACAGATGAGATGTAGAAGATGTCTAACCTCTGTAATGTCTGAGGAGTCGGTGTGTATTTTTCCCTTCACACATCAGCATAAGTGAGCTGCTGTGATTGCGGAATTATAACAATTTGACCAATTTCTTTACAATTTATAGGTTTTATTTCACTTTGTTACACATGAAGTCCAGGTCAAAAAGGACCAGCCATTGGAGATTAATGGGTGCAAAAAAAATAAAAAATGAAAAAGAAATAATGAGTCTTCAGGAGCCTGCCCAACCATCTGCTGAGCACATACAGTATGTGCATGTGTCGGTCTGAGAGAGACAGAGAGAGACAGAGAGAGAGAGAGAGAGAGAGAGAGAGAGAGAGAGAGAGAATATCAAAAAAAAAAAAAAAAGGGCCCTGACAGATTTTCCAGAAAAAGGCCAGATTACAGGACACCAGATACACATTCACTCTGGGAAACACTGCAATAGAACACACCAGACACTACGACTACCTCGGTCTAAAGATCAGTGCTTCAGGGGGTTTTGATCTGGCAGTGAATGCACTAAAAGAGAAAGCTAGAAGAGCATTATTTGCTATTAAGGACAAATTTACCCAAGTTTTACATTCCTGTAAAAATCTGGTGTAAGATCTTTGATAGTATTATAATGCCTATTGCTCTTTATGCATGTGAGGTTTGGGGTCATCTCTGTCTGGCAGATTACTCGAGATGGGACAAACACCCCATAGAATCCCTGCATGCAGAATTCTGTAGAAACATTCATTCATTCAGAGAAGAACACCTACTAATGCATGCCGGGCCGAACTAGGCAGATATCCCCTTATTATACATATTGAAAAACGATCCCTCAAATTTTTGGACACACCTAAATTCAAGTTTCCCTAACACACTGCAACATGATACACATAAAACACATGCGTTGAAGCCTAAAACCAGTCCCTTTGTCAGCTGGCTCTGAGACTCACAAACCCACTAACAACTAACAAACACCAGTTTCAGACCAGCTCTGCTGAACTAAACCAGATCAGAATAAACCAAATCATAAAAGAAAGCAAAAATTCATATTTGGACCATTGGGAAAATGAAAGTAAAACTAAAGCAAATTGGAATATTATCAGGCCCTAAACAGAACATATAATCTAGCAGAATATCTCCACACTGTAAGAGATCCAAAACAGAGACGGATCCTCACCAAATACAGACTCCGTGATCACAGTCTGGCCATAGAAAAGGGCCGACACAGACAAACATGGCTTCCAAAGGAAGAACGAGTCTGTGCTCACTGTGACATGGGTGAGGTCGAGACAGAGACAAACTTTCTCCTTCACTGTGAGACATTTACAGAGGTGAGAGAGAAATACCTCCACAAACTCTCAAACCTCATGCCACAGTTTTCCAGTTTGGCAGAAACCAATCAGATGCTGGTGTTACTGGAGGAGGACCATCATGCATCAGTTGCAGCAAAATTCATTTTTGGGATGCACCTCCTCAGAAACCAATCACTGCCTTAATGTACTTCAGTCACAGTACTTTTATTCTCTTATGTTCATAATGTCCTGTTAAATGCTTATTTTATTTGATATTGTATAGTGTATATTGTTATTATAGTTTTTATTTTATTCATTACCTGGCACCTTATTTTAATTCTATCTTTATTGTTATTTGTTACTATTTTATTATTATTATTATTTGTCTTGTCATTATCTGTTTTGTGTATTAATGCTTTAGCAATATTGTATGTAAACATAATCATGCCAATAAAGTACATTTAAACTGAAATTGAAAATTGAGAGAGTGTGAGTGTGTGAGAGAGAGTGAGAGAGTTTTTTAATCGCATTTATCAAAGTTGAGATAATTGTGTGGTGCTTTTTTTAGAGAGAGAGGTGATGCATTACCTCAGCTGCAACAGTGCAGCAAGTGTTGCAGCAATTACCACTGCCCTTTTTGCTTGGCCAGCGTGTTTAAGCCAGCCAAACTGGTCAAATTAAAAATTCATCTTTAAAGCCACTTCAAAAAGGCTGTTGTCCATGGAGTTAGGAATAACTCTATGAGTTATTTGTTTAATATATGTAGTCACAATATATTATAGCATCATATTTTACCAGTATACTTATTTATTTTAGACTTCACTATACACCGATGTGGACTGGGATGTAGACCAGCACTGCATCACCACTGCCCATAATGTGAAACTACAGTTTTAAGGAGAAGTGATTTTGAGACACATTTACAGGTCTGCAAACAACAATCACTTCCAAAGTCAACCAAAATTCCATCTCCAGCCAGTGCAGCGCTGACCCCACCAGCAGCGAGAGACACACCGTCTCCAGCCAGTGCAGCGCTGACCCCACCAGCATTGAGAGACACACCGTCTCCAGCCAGTGCAGCACTGACCACACCAGCAGCGAGAGACGCACCGTCTCCAGCCAGTGCAGCGCTGTCCACACCAGCAGCGAGAGACGCACCGTCTCCAGCCAGTGCAGCGCTGACCACACCAGCAGCGAGAGACGCACCGTCTCCAGCCAGTGCAGCGCTGACCACACCAGCAGCGAGAGATGCACCGTCTCCAGCCAGTGCAGCGCTGACCACACCAGCAGCGAGAGACGCACCATCACCAGCCAGTGCAGCGCTGACCACACCAGCAGCGAGAGGCACACCGTCTCCAGCCAGCAATATCCTCAGGAAGGGTTTGTGTGCGGCCTGTGATCAAAAAAAGATGCCCAGTTTGCAATATCCTCATAAATAAAAAAAACACATTGACCACAAACACACAGAACAGCCAATACAGGACATTAAGGCATCATTCCATCTTACAAGCCAGTGCATCGGCAGGAAAAATGGCATATTTACTGTCCTTAAAGTTACCAAGTGTCACAGTGTTCCTATTCATATTAAGCTCAAGACATGGGGAGAACACCATAAGGTCATCTTTGAATCACATGAATGCCAGTTCAACATGGAAGTTGCACAGAGGAGTGGCTTGATGTCATATTAGTGCAAGCATATCTCACTCTGTAAGTTACAGCACATCCTCTGCAGAACCAGTCTCCCTGAAAGAGGAGGTTTTAACAGAGATGGTGAGAGCAAAGTGGTTCAGTAATGAAAAGGCGATTAGCCTTACTCGGCAGCAGCTTGCCAACAGCAACTGCATACCATTCTCTGTTCAAACTTCGATTGGCACCCCTGAAACAAAGAAGTTCATTTCAGTATTTGAACCCAGTGTGTCCTATTACAGCCAGTTGGGACGTGTAATGGTTGTGTATGACACACAATTAAACACATGGCATTGTTCCTGTGCCAAATTGCGGCATTCATGTGTGCACAAATACGTTGCCAAATGGCACCTATTTCAGACAGAACGTGAGCTGTTTCGAACCGTCTTCATCAGAGAATAATCGCGACACAAAGCACCACATGCTCAGTCTGAGGATTTCAGAGAAGACGTTCCTGTTTATCCTCCAAAAGGTCTGGGGCTAAAAAAATATGGTATGTTACATTCTTCAGCACAAGAAGATACCTGCTGATCTACCAGATGATGTGCGTGTACTGTCAACAGACAAAGATTTCCCAAGAAACCTTTGGCCAGATGAAAGTATCTGTCAGAGTTGTTTAGGTGTCATCCCCATCAGTGATCCCATCGTAATTACAAAGAAGGCTAAAAAACTCACAAACTGGTCCATTATTGAAGGTATATTTTGGTGTTATCTAAATGTGTGTGTGATATTCAGCTGAATTGTTCTCTAATGTATTACTTGTTTAAATTTTAGATGTTGCCACCTACTGTCAGCAGTGCCCACTGTGTGGAATGTTTTACCATTACCAGGAGTGGAAAGACCACCTACATAACTTCAATGACCACATCATCCTTGACATACTCTTATGTAACTTAATAATGTTATTTAACTTAATAACACTATGGTGTATGTATTTATGTATGTTACTTAAAACAGATTTTGTTTATTCCAGGTACATACTTCAGTGAGCAGAGCAGTCGATTTAAAGTTTCTGCCAGCAGACACGGTGCTACATGCCTATTTACACTTCAAGGCCCTTACAGAACATGAGTACAAGTATTCATGTGTTACTTGTAGTGATTATCCGCCAGTGGTGATAATGGATCTACACAAAATGGGTGTTTTCCATTTTTCTGGTGTTTATTGTAATCATGTTCTCTTCCTAGTTTGTTTTATTTTATTTTATTTTTTGCATATTATTGCCATATAGTGTAATACACATTTTTTTTGGTTTTCTTCCTGTAAGTGACAGAGGAACCTCCAGAAAACTTTCAAGGGGAGGTCAATCTAGAAACATTCTGGGAGGTGTTGTCCAAAGAGATGATATGTCGTGGATTTGTTGCAAGTATGTGCAAACATAGTTTTTTTATGCACTATTGCAAAGAAGAAGAAAAAAAAAGAATCTAACAGATAATTATTTTTTTTTAATGCTGCTGATGTAGGTGGAGCACAAAATCCATTTACACTTCAACCTACGTATCACTTTTGGGCTCCTTGGATTGGCAAGAACACACTTCGATCACACAGTGTGCTAAACACAGAGTACAAAAAACTGAATTCTTCAAAATCTGCCTCAGAGACTGCAGAAATTACAGTGACAGAGGAGAGGCTCATTCAATAATATTTTTTGGTAGGTTCATGTCATTCGAAAATTATGCAAAGAATGTGGTCTGGACTCCACTGGATCTCAGAGTGACCTCCTCCTCAGATTGTCTAATGAATTGAAATCGAGGCAGACATATGATAAAATCTTTGAAAAAAACTGGACAAAAAAAATATTTTACGGTCAATATGTTGCCAATACATGAATGTTTAAACCTTTTTTGGAATGTTGTGTGTTTGTTTTTATTGAATTTGTTTTTCTAAAATCTTGAATTCTGTCTTTTGTCCTATATTAGGAGAGTCATCATGTGCCATGTGGCATAGTTTACTGTTTAAAATGGAATCTTCGAGCAGAAAGCCCTCAAGACTTTGCTGACCTTCTGTTCTCGTGGAAACATATGCCAAACATCACTATTTATGACTTTGCACGGGGTTTAGCAACACATGCCAATCTAAGGGCACCAGAAACATTCCTATTCATCCATATGAAGGATGCTTAACAGAACCCTCTGAAGGAAACATTCAAATTGCCAAATCTGAAAGTGTCCTTGCCTTGGCTGGAGGAAAAAAAAAAAAAAGAGTGTGAGCAATCCTCATGGACACCCACGGACAGGGTCTTCTGATCATTATGTATTGTCTAACCATTTTAATGAAAGCAATACCAAAGACAGTAGAGATGTTCTGAGGAAGATCACTATAGTGCCTCAACTCGCTGGCTAAATAAATAGCCAGGTTGCAGAGCAACTGTTCTCAAAGATTAGGAAAAATAACTACTTTTTGAACATGTCTGTCATCAACAAATGAGAATTAAATGAGGACCATAATTCACCATTATAACAAAAACTAGAACAACAAAGTAAGGACTAGATTAGTTCAGACTTTTAAATGAAAGTTGGTGACGAATATGCATGGACAAGCTGTGCTGTGTAAATGAAAATATATTTATATTAATCACTTTTTTTAAAAAGTTTTGTTTAAAGGATATATGAGGTTTAGATCTAGCTCTTTGTTTGTATTGTTATAGAAAATACCGACATCTCCACTGAGGAGCCAGTTCCCACAGACATTGAGATGGAGGACACAATCCTGACACCCATGATGGTCCCAACCAGTAGTAAGTCTTTATATTTCCTGATGCTAGTTATTTTATTTAATTGTCCTTTTTTTTTATTGCAGCAGAAAATGAAATGGTGTGTAACATCAAACACCTGTCTGCTAGTAGAGTGTGCTGGGATTGTCTGCCAAGTCGTAGGCAATCAGCAATGGTATTCAGTTTTATTTTATGTTGTAATGGCACATAATGTGCCTTACAAATCAAACCAAAAGATTTTTTGTTTTTGTCTCTTCTCTCATTTGTCTTTAAGCTTGAATGGGCTTTGGGGACAGGCAACCCAGATGAGATAATTGTTGAATTTGGCAATGTGGTCCTGAAAAGGAAAGATTTCCAGTCTCTAGGTCTCAATGAGCAGTTGGAGGCAACAGTGAGTTGACATACAATAACATAAAATAATGAGAAATGTCAGTGACTGATTTAACTGTTTAAAAGTTTTCTTATTAAAAATGGCAAACTGCTGTCTTGAGGTAATTGCATTGGTGGCTAAGGAACGAGTCAAATACGATCTCAAAGAGCCAGAGACATAGATGTCTAGCTTGTGCACTCTTAGATTGGTATGTCATATTGTAGGGAATGGATGTGTGGGCAGCTACCTCCAAATAATTTGGATCCATCCTTGTCATTTGCAGTGAGGCCACAAAGTTACATAACATCCACAGCTGTGACAAATGTATTTTAAATGTAATTTTTAAAAAATTTAAAAATTTGTTTTATTATCTATAGGATTACATTGCAATGAAAGATTGCATTGTTTTCCCTGTTTGGAAGCCAGGACACTGGATGTTGTAAGTTATTTGTAATCTGGCTACATAATGTAACTTTGCACAGTGTTTCCTGAAAATTACCTGCATTTATCTCATCATAATTCAGAATTACCATTTCATGATTCAGACCTACTAGCACGTTTTTTTTGCAGGTCATGAAACCAAAAGATAGGCAAATGTACTTCCTAGATATGGGTTGGGTGATGAGCAATATGTGAAAGTTTTCAGGTTGCAAATATAAATATATAAGTGTAATGTTCAAGGTTTGCGTTCAAGCTTTGCCATTCGGGGTGTTCCATTTAAGAAGCTTGCTTAATGGTTACTTGCATGATGTTCTGATATTGCATGCTGTGACAGTTGTTACAAGATAGACCCAAATGCTTTTGACTGCTGTGATTTTGCATGGATTCACAGCTTCAAACTGTTTGTGCCGCACAATGTAACTTTGCATATTAAGAAATCTGTTTTTATTATTTTTATTGCAGTAAGATGACTGGCACATGGATGCTACTGAAAAACAAGGTTGGTTATAAAGAAGTCTGCTAAAGTTGGAACAAGTGTGAAGACCTTACTTAACCTCATGCTTTTTTTAGGATGTCCTCCAACAAATTGGTTGTGTGGACTGTCAAGTCTTCGTGTTGATTTTGAGACAAATTATGTTTTGATATAAATAAACCAATGATTGGTGTGCTACTTAAGTAGTAGTTAAAAAAGGAACAAGGAAGCAATTTTTTATTTATGAATTTTACAGAGAATTTTCTTGATTTTTGTCTGCGCTGCTAAGCGCTATGGGGAAACAATCTTATTGTGAGCTGCTTCTGAACATGTGTGTAACACGTCAATGAAATTGACTGGAATTTATAGCCTCGGTTGGTGAGATCATTGGACGCACCTGTGACGAGGCTATAAATAGAAGGCGTCACCAGAGTGTCGTCAGACATTTTTCTTCAGAGCTTTCTCTCTGTGTTTTCACGAAACTCTTGCTAGAAATTGTTTAAAAATCTTAAGCCTTTCCTTCTTTCTCTCTTTATATATATATATATATATATATATATATATATATATATATAAAAAAAAGAAAAGGGGAAAATGGCAGAAAAGCAGGGCAAACAATGCGTGTTTCCTTGTCAGCGTTCTATGTCTGACAGGGACACGCATCAATTTTGCTTTGTTTGCTTGGGGGAAGAGCACGCTACTCTCGCGTTGGAACAGGGCGGGTGCGCGCATTGCGACCTACTTTCGGTCGGGATGCTTCGCGCTCGCCTTGCTTACTTCCGAGAGCCGGCACCCACACTTCATTCGTGGGGCTCTCGCATGGATCTGGCTGAGGAGCGAGAGACGGGTTCGCCCCTTTCGCTCGCTCTCTCCCCAGATCCTGCTGGTCCCTCGCGTGATCCTGAAGCGTGCTTCGGCGCCTCTTCAGTTCACGAGGGGGACCTCCTTTCCCTTGGGTCAGATTTAGAGTTAACCGCATCTGAGCGCTCCAATCGCGATTCAAAATCTTCGGAGGAGCTGCTCGATGTGATTACTCGCGCGGTGGCCAGGCTTCAAATAGACTGGCCACGTGACCAAGTTCCCCCCAAGCGCTCTAAATTAGAGGACAGATTTCTGTCTGGTGACCAAGGGAAGGGAACACCTCGTCAGTCCCTTCCCTTCTTTGATGATCTCCATGACGAGCTTTCTCGTTCTTGGAATAAGCCTTATACCTCGCGCATTCACGTGCCCTCGACGTCAATATATTCGACTATCGTTGGCGCTGAGGCGCGAGGGTATTTAAAGATGCCACCGGTCGAAGAGACACTTGCGGGTTATCTCTCGCCGGGTTCGACGTCATCACTTAATAAATCTGCTCTCCCTTCTAAGCCATGCAGGGTAACCTCCATGCTGGTCGGGAGAGCATATCAAGCGGCTGGTCAGGCTGGTGCTGCGCTGCACACCATGGCTGTTTTGCAGGCATACCAGGCTGACCTGCTAAAAGATTTGAGTGCTGGAAGAAGTCTCGACGATGAAGCTTTCTCTGAGCTTCGTCGAGCTACTGATTTGTCTCTCCGTGCCACCAAGCAGTCAGCCCGTGCTATTGGCCGGTCTATGTCCGCTTTGGTTAGCACTGAAAGGCACTTGTGGCTGAATCTATCCGGCATCAAGGATAAGGACAGGGTTTTCCTTCTTGATGCCCCAGTTTCGCCTTCTGGTCTCTTTGGAGACGCCATGAACACGGTTATCTCCAGATTCCAGGAGGCGAAAAGCCATGAGGAGGCCTTTGGAAAATTCCTTCCTCGTCGCACTCAGGGGGCGAGGCCGTCGGTCACCCAGTCTCGCCCTGATTCTGTGAGGAGGGAGGTTCAGAAGCAGAGCGTGGCAAGTCGTGCTCCCCCTCGCAAAGATTGGGGACAGGCTCGTCGTCCTCAGCAACCTCCCAAACAAGACCTCAGGGCTGTTATCTCCAAGAGAAAGAAGCCCTGACGTCCTTGTATCCAACCTTGTGAGGGTAGTTCCCTTCGGGACGGGGCGCGTGTATCATTCACTTCGGCCCTCCCGATACCCTCACGAAACCTCTTCACTCCCGCCACCCTTGGTGTTTCGGGTGACAGGGGTTTCCAACAAAATGTTGAATGTACCGTCGCTTCCTGCCATATTCCAGGACACGGAACATTCTACACCCCCTCGACAGGAAGTCTTGAAATTAGTTCCCATCTCAGAGAACCTGGCAGTGTGGAAACTTCTGCCAGGTATTTCTATGTGGGTTCTAAAAACAGTAGAAAAAGGCTACAGAATTCAGTTCGCTTGCCGCCCTCCAAGCTTCAACGGCGTGGTTTCCACTACCGTAAGCCCGGAACAGGCATGTCTACTTCAGGTAGAACTGCGAAATCTCTTGGAGAAAGGGGCCATAGAACATGTTCCCCTTCCAGAGAAAGAGTCTGGCTATTACAGCAGATACTTCCTGGTCCCCAAGAAGGGGGGGGGGGTTGCGTCCCATCTTGGATCTTCGTGCCTTGAACCGCTCGGTCAAGACGCTCAGGTTCAAGATGCTAACAGTCAGGTCCATCGTGTCTCAGTTCCAACGTTTCGATTGGCTGGTCACGATCGACCTCATGGACGCATACTTTCATATTGGAATTCTGCCACAGCACAGGAAGTTCCTGAGGTTCGCTTTCGGGGACGAAGCCTTCCAGTATCGGGTCCTTCCATTCGGTCTAGCCCTATCACCCCGCACATTCACGAAATGCATGGATGCAGCACTGGCTCCGTTGCGACTCCAGGGCATCCGCATTCTGAATTATCTAGACGACTGGCTGATCCTAGCCCAGTCTCAAGAACTGGCAGTTCAGCACAGGGATATCGTCTTGGCTCATCTAGGTTCTCTGGGTCTGAGACTCAACGCCAAAAGAGCGTTCTTTCCCCGACCCAGAAAATTTCCTATCTGGGGGTTATATGGAATTCGTCACGATGCAGGCACAGTTGTCTCCCGCTCGTGTCATCTCCATTCAGAACTCCCTGAGCATTCTCAGGCTAGGTCAAGTTTGCACTGTTCTTCAGTTCCAACGAATATTAGGTCTCATGGCGTCTGCGTCCACAGTGATTCCTTTGGGCCTTCTCCATATGAGACCGTTTCAGCTGTGGCTAAAAGCCAGAGGGTTTCATCCAAGGGCCAGTCCCCTCAGGCAAATAAGGGTTACGCGCCCAGTGCTTCGTTCCCTCTCTATGTGGTTCAGACCCCGGTTTCTCACCTTGGGTCCCACTCTTGGTGCGTTGTGTCGTCGCAGGATGCTTACGACAGACGCCTCCCTGACGGGTTGGGGTGCGGTCTTAAGTGGTCGTCCAGCCCAAGGGGAATGGGAGAGTCATCAAATCGATTGGCACATAAATCGCCTCGAGCTGATGGCAGTATTTCTGGCCCTGAAATACTTTCTCCAACATTTGAGAGGCTGCCACGTCCTTGTGCGGGTGGACAACACAGCGACAGTCTCCTACATAAATCATCAAGGAGGCCTACGTTCTCGCCACCTCAATTTGCTGGCACGTCGGATTCTCCTTTGGGCCCAGGGCAAGTTACTGTCTCTCAGGGCAGTCTATATCCCTGGACGACTGAATGTGGGAGCAGATTTTCTGTCCAGACAAATCTTACCATCGGGCGAGTGGAAACTCCATCCCGAGGTAGTACAACAGATCTGGGAGAGATTTTACAGAGCCGAAGTGGACCTCTTCGCCTCTCAAGAGACTGCGCAATGTCCCCTCTACTTCTCTCCGAGTCACCCAGCCCCCCTGGGTCTGGACGCGATGGCGCATACATGGCCCAGAATGCGCCTGTATGCGTTCCCTCCGGTTTCTCTGCTCCCGGGAGTCCTGGCCAGAGTTCGCCAGCAAGGGTCTTGCCTCTTATTGATAGCGCCTCGCTGGCCGAACAGGATTTGGTTCTCAGAAATGATGTCTCTCCTAGACGGCTCGCCCTGGGCGATTCCGGACAGGAAGGACCTTCTGTCTCAAGCACAGGGGACAATATTTCATCCCCGGCCCGAGTTGTGGAAACTTCACGTTTGGCCCCTGAAGGGTACCAACTGAGGGACACAGGGCTGTCGCTTGGGGTTATTGAAACCATTCTTAGTGCTAGGGCTCCCTCCACCAGAAGAATTTACACCAATAAATGGGGTGTCTTCGAAAGGTGGTGCAGTTCACATGATGCAGATCCAGTTAACTGCCAAATTGTTTCAGTTCTGGAGTTTCTGCAAGAGAAACTGTCAGCAGGCATATGCCCCGCTACTCTCAGGGTTTATGTGGCCGCCATTTCGGCTTGCCACGCCCAGATTGACGGGGTGCCTTTAGGGAGACATCCTCTACTCGCCCGCTTCATTCGTGGAGCCAGGCGACTGAGGCCTCCCGTTAGGGCCAGAACTCCTTCGTGGGACTTAACTATAGTCCTGGAGGCTCTGGTCGAGACCCCTTTTTGAACCTCTGGAGTCAGCGTCTGACAGACTTCTGACTCTCAAGATGGTCTTCCTTATGGCTATTACCTCTCTTAAGAGGATTGGGGATCTACAGGTTCTGTCTATTCTGCCGACCTGCTTAGAATTTGCCCCCGGTATGGCCAAAGCAATTTTGCATCCTCACCCTGATTATCTTCCTAAAGTTCCTTTTTCGACAGTACATCCTGTCACTTTAGAAGCCTTCTGCTCCCCGCCGTTTTTTAACGCCGGAGCAAGAAAGACTTCACGGACTCTGCCCAGTCCATGCCCTTCAGATTTATGTCCACCGCACAAGCCAGTGCCGTAAGTCAGGGCAATTGTTTGTTTGCTATGGGGGCCGCAACAAGGGGGCGGCCGCTAGTAAACAGACTATGTCACATTGGGTGAGGGATGCTATTGCCCTGGCCTATGAGGCGCGCGGTCAAGCTTCGCCAGTGGGTGTCAGGGCTCACTCCACCAGAGGGGTCGCTTCCTCTAAAGCCTTGGCTAGAGGGGTCCCTCTGCAGCAAGTTTGTGATGCGGCAGGCTGGTCCTCTCCGCACACATTCATTAAATTCTATAGTTTGGATGTTCATGCTACTCCGGGCTCTTACGTCCTTGAGTCGACATCTCAAACTCATGCAGGAGCAAGTTTGTGACGTGGCGGGCTAGTCCCTTCCACACACATTCTACAATTTCTACATTGGCTGGGATGTTTTGCTACCCCGGACTATGTCCTTGGGTCAACATCCCGGGCTCATGCCAAATCCAAGTTCATGGTACGAACTTTTGAGTTAGAGCCTTTGAATCGGCTTCTAAAACTCATCTTTTGACATTGTGGGCTAGATGCTCCGCTACTCCGGACTCTTATGTCCTTGAGTCGACATCTCAAGCTCATGTCTAAACCAGGTTTGTGATACGGCAGGCTAGTCCTTTCTGTACACACTCTTCGGATTTTATGGTGTTAGATGTTCTGCTACTCCGGGCTTATGCCCTTGAGTCGACATCTCAAGCTTATGTTTGGAACCTCTTGCGTTCTGTGAAAACACTTCACAACGATCAGGGGTCCGGACAGCCCCAGTGCGGCGGCGTGGGCATTTCGTTCCCCATAGCGCTTAGCAGCGCAGCATCAAAGTGAAGCTTTTTGTAAAGGGAACGTCTCGGGTTACTTGTGTAACCCTTGTTCCCTGAAAAAAGCGGAACGAGATGCTGCGCTTCTTTTGCCGCACTGGGACGTCCCAGGACCGCTCTTCAGAAAAATAATCTGACGACACTCTGGTGACGCCTTCTATTTATAGCCTCGTCACAGGTGCGTCCAATGATCTCACCAACCGAGGCTATAAATTCCAGTCAATTTCATTGACGTGTTACACACATGTTCAGAAGCAGCTCACAATAAGATTGTTTCCCCATAGCGCTTAGCAGCGCAGCATCTCGTTCCGCTTTTTTCAGGGAACAAGGGTTACACAAGTAACCCGAGACGTTTTTCAGTTTGCTCTACATCTTGTTTTGGGAGCACATCTTAATTTTACATCTTTAAGTAATTACAGTTCAAGTAATTTACCTTTATGATGTTGTAGCAGTTGATATTTGAAGATTTCTCTATATTTAACACATTACCTGGAACTCTGCGTAGGGCATCATTTTGGCCAGCTGCAGCCCTGAAGCCACGTCACCTGGTTCACAATTATCCTTAACACCTATCTCTCATTATAGTGATGCAGAGGGGACCAAAAAGGAACGCCAGAGCATCAGAATGAGAGATTGAACGGAAAGCACGACAGACCGTTCAGCTAACTTTTCCATCAAACTTTTTCATTCAATAAAATACAAAAAAATTCTCCCCAATTTGGCATGCCCAATTCCCAATATGCTCTAGGTCCTCTTGGTAGCGTAGTGACTCAATCTGGGTGGTGGAGGACAAATTTCAGTTACTTCCCATCTGAGACCGTCAATCTGCACATCTTATCAATGGCAACCGGTGAAGCTCTGGTGAACTCCATGCCCAAGAGGGTTAAAGCAGTGCTGGAAAATAATGGTAGCCACACAAAATAGACACTTTGGGCCCAATTTGGACATTTTCACTTAGGGGTGTACTCACTTTTGTTGTCAGCGGTTTAGACATTAATGGCTGTGTGTTGAGTTATTTTGAAGGGACAGCAAATTTACACTGTTATACAAGCTGTACACTCACTATTTTACATTTTATCAAAGTGTCATTTCTTCAGTGTTGTCACATGAAAAGATATAATCAAATATTTACAAAAATGTGAGGGGTGCACTCACTTTTGTGAGATACTGTATATAAAAATACACTTTTTAATAAAACATTTAGCTGCATTATAGCCTATTGAAAAACAATTCTAAAAAGAGGTATAAAACCTGTTCTAGTTACTAAAAATCAAGTTGAAAAAAGACCTAATGCAATATTTAGTGATAACAAATGGAATATGTGAAATTCATAAACCATTTAGATGGGTCGGTCACTTTGACCCGGGAACACAAGGCATGGTAGCCAATGAGGAACACAGCACAATGGTTAAAGGCATAGTCCTCTCAAAAATAAAAATACTCTCAAGAGCTTTCTCACAATCATGCCATCCCAGATGTGTATGACTTTCTTTCTTCTGCTGAACACAAATACAAATTTTTAGAAGAGTATCTCTGGTGAGCAGTGCTCAGAAGGTCCAAAAATGATATAAAGGCAGCATAAACGTAATCCAGTGGTTAAAACCATACCTTCTGAAGCAAAATGCTAGGTGTGGGTGAGAAACAGATTAACATTTATGTCCTTTTTTTTAACCTTTGACCAGCCCCAACCAGTAGGTTGCTGAGTGTGAACTTGAAAGTCATTCTTCTAAAAATCTTTGTGTGTTTTGCAGAAGAAAGAAATTAATGCACATCTGGGATGGCATGAGGGTAAGTAAATCATGAGAGAATTTTAATTTTGGATGAACTATCCCTTTAAGGAGTTATCAGCACTGTCCAGCACTAATAGCACACAGATCCAAATCCACTTTCAAATGTGAAACATTTCATGTTAGTAATAGTTTTATCAAAATTTACAGTAAATATGTGTATACTGCATAGTGTAAATTAAAATGTAGTCATTTAACAGCCTTTATCCAAAACAACTTAGAAATTAGAAAAAAACGCAAGCAATTTAACTCAGAGTGCACGGCCACTCTCAAGTTTTTAAGCAAGAGCAGTAGTACAAAGATGGAGTAGAAGTGTAAATTCTTGCAGAAATCTTGCATTGTGTAATAGCAAAAGTTCCAAAAGAGCCCCTGGGCTCCAGCTTTAAGATGTAAGGTGGGCTGTAGGACTCTGGGTGGGCCAAACACAGTTAAGAGGGGTGGGTATGTGTGTGGTTGATAAAGGTGGGTCAAGCTCATCATTGGTTGGGACAGGCCCATCCAGCCCCCATTTTTCTGGGCACCCATCTTTCTAGGCCCTTGCACCCCCGGCTTCCTCAAGTGAAGGATCAATGGTGATTTGTCTTCTTTGTTGTTGTTTTTAAACAAACATTGGAAATAAATATTTAGGTTGGTAGGCTGCTATTAGACAACTATAAAAAGTAGCTGAGGGCTCTTGTGATCAGCTTGTACTGTATGTACTTGTGTTCAGCTTCCTCTGCACTGAAAACATGCAGGCCTCTGTCTTTTGAGTGGCATCACTCACCCCTTGAAATGAGCCTTGTCATTTCATTCGAAAATTTATTTTGTGTCTGTCAGATTGTTGATGCATTTGTAGTTGTTTTGCAAACTATAGCACTCTTTAGGAAGGTTATGGAGCAGAAATCGTTCTCTTCCCTACCACCGCCCATTTCTATACACACTCTGTATATCCTTTATATAAAAGAGAACATTTTTTGAACTTTTTTTAGGATTTCCTGATCAAACTACTTTGGTGTGTCATTACAACTATAGTATATTTTTAAATATTATAGTATGCTTTTATATCAAAGTACTTATGTGAGTTTCCTGGCCTTGTGTGACCCAGGAAAGAGCATTTGAGGTTACTAAAAGTGTGTGTGACCCAGGAAAGGGCATTTGAGGTTACTAAAGGTGTTGTTGCTGCAGAAACCACAGAAAGTACCCAGTTGTAACATAATTAGGGAGGTTATGTACAAGGAGTGAAACAACAGATGGTCAAAATTAATAAACTAAGGCTAAGTTTCTGCCAGTATGGTAAAAAGTATCCATTGATTACAAAAACACTGTCCTGTAGATCAAGGGTGAAGGATGTGTGATGAGGACATGGTTGTTTTTCTCGTACACAGATGTTTCTGAATGAAAGAGCCCTTTCTATGAACTATGGAATATGTCCAAAATATGAGGTAATTGGCTGAATGTGAAAGATACACGTTTTTTAAAAAATAGATGAGCAAGGGATTTTCCACCAATAGTTAATTAGCAAGCAACATAAAACATATTGGTTGCGAGGGAAAGAACTGAGGGAAATAATCCCATTGGCTAGAGATAAGGAGCAGAAAGATAACAAAAAGGTACATAATTGGGAACTTAGGAAAGTGAAAGTAGAACGGACAGCTGACCGGTCTCATGTAGTTTGTTGGTGTTCAATAAACTATAACTTTGGCATCTGGAACTTGGGACTCCGAGAGTTTTCTTACAACTTAGAGAGAATCATCGTGAATATTCCACGACACAACCTCATCAAGCAAACAAAGAAAAAGCCATAACTATGTACTTTGGAGTCTCAAAAGGCACAAACTGCAAAGCAATCTTATGTTGACAAGCCCCAGTGAGAAGAACTGACCACAAAAAAATGCTTCATTTTCACTACTGGCAAATTCATTATCAACAGTCTTCACCTTGAGATTGTTAAATGTCTCAATGTTTCTTTATTCACATTGAAATGGAAAGATTTATCAAGAGTTTATTTTGCCCCTGTAAAAAAAAAAAAAAAAAAAAAGTACAAATTAAGAAATTCATAGACTGAATGATCATAGAAACTTAATACACAAACTGAATTTCTTCTAAAATGATTTATTAATAATTCAAGAGATATCATTTGCACTTTCATGCTCAGATTAGAGCATGCAAAATTGGCACATTCAAGTTTCTACACCTCCTGTTTTCTCACTCTTGAGTAGAGCTAAACCACACCCAAGATTCCTATTTTTTTCCCACACACTGTCTATGTTTGGAATAGCATATTAACATACTACTCGTATTATTGCTGCACTAATTAGTATGTATACTGTGCACAGTATGCATATTTTCTGAATGCATGGAATACCCAGGTGGCCTACTAATTCAATATCCATAGTGATGGATGAACTGGAAATAATATCAGCTGTGATATTTATCATCTCTTTCTTGACTCATTATTTGAACAGAAACTACAAAAAGTTTCAAATTTTTGTTTTAAATTATATTACTTGATTTGAAAAAACACACAAAAAAAGTAGCATACTACTGTTCAAAAATGTATCATGAAATATTGTCTACTTTTTCATTGGGATTTAAAAACAAAACAGCAGATAGCATACAGTGTATACTTATACTGCACAGTATTAAATTAGTAAAGCAGTATTCCATTCTGAAAATAGCCATTGTGACTGTGATGTCATGTTTTCAAACATCTAGACATCCCTGTTTTAACTGGCTGAGATCTGGGTCTAGAATTAGAATTCAGTGCTGCTAATCAAGCACACCTGAGTTCAAATTAATTTTCACTGATAAATGTTCTAGAGTATAGACCGGCACTTGTGATTACACTTGTGTTTCAGTTTTCACCAGTTACTTGCGTGTGCAAGATTATCTCAAAGTAACTAAAAACATGTCATGAATTTGATGTGCATGTTCATAGCTGATTTTTTTTTTGTAAGTGCATTAAATTTTGCATAATTTTTTGTCTACTATTAGTCCTCTTGAATTTTTTGCATTGTGACATTTACAGGACAATTAAGCACATTATTTAGGCTTTTTTATTTTTTTTTATTAAAATCAGTGAATGTTTTATTTACTAAAGTATAACAAGTGCTACCATGATGTATAAATATTTTCAAATAATATTTTTTTTATGTTACAGTAATGACCATGAGACTAGCATTACATTAATGAGAATTATGGTGAAAAATAACCTTAAAAGGTATAAAGGAAATTTTATACAATTACGAGTTTCGCATTTCTACCTTTAAACCCTCAAATGATTGGTCACCACTTCCATTGCAAGTGCCTTACTGTAAACTTGATTTTTGCCTTTTTTAAAGAAAAGGAGGGACTAGTCGAAATACATTTTTGTGGCAATCAACATTATGCTTCAAATGCGGTTAACAGAAAGCAAAAGAGCTTAACTTGTATTGAACCTGGAATATTCCTTTAATTATCCTGACAATAATTTCACGATGCAAAAAAAGTTTAAGGGTCCTAATAGAAGACTTTAATTTTTTTATGCAAAATATAATAACTTAATTTAGATTTTTGCGGTTAAATGTGACCTGGACACCTCATGAAATTCACAAATGTACTTTACTACTATGAGTCTTCCTAGTAGAACTAATACAGCAACAAACAAAAATGTTAAACTTGCAGGTTTGCATCTAAATGATGAACTACTTTCTCAATGGAAGATGTATTTTGTGGAGGTGTACATACACAGATGTACATAAAGCAAGACATTGTTTGCTTCTAGGCTCATGTTTTACCTGTGAGTGGACTGACACTCCCCCAGGTGTACGCGAACTACACCTTGCTTGTGGAGTTTCAGTAACTGTTCAAACTCAGTCGGCATGGAGTGCACATTCTTCTTGCTCTCCCGATCATCGTAATAATGGTTGGTGATCGATCGATTGTCATGTGGATGTTTGTTGAAAGGCCAAAAACCATACAAATGGACGTTAGCACAAATCTCTATTGCTAAACTAGCCATGATGAGTCCTGTACTGAGACGAACTGAGTTAAGGCCTCGCTCACGCCAGAACTTCTTCAGTCCCCTCAAGTACTCCGGGTTCAGGAAAACAGGCAGCGGGCCATCATAGCCAAAGTCCTCCAGTGTGTAAAAGGCACGCAGGGATACAGGTGTGTTGTGGCCATATGAGAAGGCAGGTAGCAGCAATAATGCTTGTCCGTAAGGATGAAGGCTTTCCACAAATGGATGACGGCGCTCCATCAGTCCACGGTACCTGGGTAGAAAACAGAAGGGAAGGATAGAGATACTTCTGAATAGGTTTTACTTATTTTGTCTTATGATGTACCCATGACCTGAAAAGGGTCAAAGGAATGTTTCAGGGACAGGTTAAGCTCTATAAACAGCATCTATGACAGTGTTGATTACCACAGGAAAATAATTTTTATTAATTTTAGAAGACAAGTAATGAGATTCTTCGAGCCCGGCACAGTGACGCCTCTAAAACAGTACAGGTTGATGCGTATGAGACCGCTTCAGCACTGGCTTCAGACTCGAGTCCCAAGATGGGCGTGGCGCCACGGCCGTGTGTTAAATCACCCCTTCCTGCTGTCAGACTTTCAACCCTTAGACAGACCTCTGTTCTCTGTGGAATGGAG
The DNA here is from genome assembly GCA_032164185.1 of Moxostoma hubbsi. NCBI lineage: Eukaryota > Metazoa > Chordata > Actinopteri > Cypriniformes > Catostomidae > Moxostoma > Moxostoma hubbsi. The sequence goes on from JAVLUX010000024.1 coordinate 27,612,486, forward strand.
TCCCCCTACAGCAGGTGTCCAGACGTGTCGTGGTCACCACAGACGCCTCTCAATGGGGTTGTATTCCTTGCCCTGCAGAGGTTTCTCCTGCTGATCCGGGGCAAGCATGTCTTGATCTGTTCAGACAGCACCACGACAGTAGCGTACATAAATTGCCAAGGCGCCGTGCACTCTCGTCATATGTAATAACTCACCTGCCATCTCCTTCTTTGGAGTCAGCAGTGACTCAGGTCGCTCATATCCCACTCATATCCCTGGCAACTTCAACACAACAGTGGACGTGCTGTTGCGACAGGTCTCGCCCAGCAGAGAATGGAGACTCCACCCCCAGGTGCTCCAGCGGATCTGTGGCTGGTTTGGCATGGCACAGGTAGATCTCTTTGCCTCCCAAGAAAATTCCCATTGCCCGCTCTGGTACTCCCTGACAGAGGCCCCACTCAGGACAGACACACTAGCACACAGCCAGCCACGAGGGCTGAGCAAGTACGCATTTCCCCCAGTGCACCTTCTTGCACTGATGCTGTGCAAGATCAGGGAGGACAAGGAACAAGTCACCTTAGTGGCCCCTTACTGGCCCACTCGGACTTGGTTCTCAGATCTCACCACTCCTCACAACAGCACCTCCCTGGCAAATTCCCCTAAGGAAGGACCTTCTTTCCCAGGGACGGGGCAACCTCTGGCATCCGCGACCAGACCTCTGGAACCTCCACGTCTGGCCCCTGGATGGGACATGGAAGATGTGAGTGACCTACCACCTGCAGTCATAGACCAAGCCAGAGCTCCTTCTACCAGGCAACTTTACGCCCTAAATTTGTGTACTTCCCGGTCTGAAGACACGCAGAGATGTGCAATTCGGTCAGTACTTTCAATTCTGCAAGAGAGGTTGGAGGGGAGGCTGTCCCCCTCCACCTTGAAAGTGAATGTAGCCGCTATCGCGGCCCACCACGACGCAGTGGACGGCAAGTCCTTGGGTAAGCACAACTTGGTTCCTTAGAGGCGCTCGGAGGCTGAAACCTCCCTGGCCAAGCCTGTTCCCCTCCTGGGATCTCTCAGTGATCCTCTCTGGCCTTCAGAGACCCCACTTCGAGCTGCTTGACTCAGTTGAGCTCAATGCCCTCTTCTTGAAGATGGCCCTCCTGATAGCGCTAGCTTCCATCAAAAGGGTTGGGGACCTGCAAGCGTTCTCTGTCAGCGACACTTGCCTGGAGTTCGGTCAGGCAGATACTCATGTCATCTTTTAAATGGGACTCCTTGTGTCACTAGATTCGACACAACGTCGAGTGAGTGACAGAAGGGGAATGTCATGGTTAATGTTGTAACCTCTGTGCCCTGATGGATGGAACGAGACATTGTGTCCCCATTGCCACGACACTAAACCTACCACTGTAAATGGCCGTACCTTATTCTCGGCTCCTCAGTGCAAAAACCTGACCGACAGGCACACGCCCACTTCCCATTATACTGTATGTCCGGGGGCGGGACATGCAAATTCTGTCAGCCAATTTCTCACTGGCCTTTTCTCAAAATCAGAGGTACGCGAGGATCTCAAGAAAGACCCCTTGTGTCACTATATTCGGCACAATGTCTCTTTCCCTCCATCAGGGAATGGAGGTTACAACAGTAACCATGACACTTCCTGTAACACTTGCGAATTTGCTCAGAAGAAACAAAGCCACGAGGATGAGCAAATAAAATAAATGTTATTTTTGGGTGAACTTTCCCTTTAAGTACAAGTCTTTAAAAGAAAATCCATAAATGTTTGTTCAACTTTATCTTAATTGGTTTTCATACTGGGCATTTTTGCTGCAGTCTTAATCTGAGTGTGATTGTTCCTGCCATAAATCAGAAGATATGCATGTCCATGAGAAGGCAACTATATCTGATGCTCACAAACAATCTTTTTATGAGGAGACAGCTGATTGTCCCAGCAATGTATTTGCAGTGCTGCTTATGTTCCCCTGCCACTCATGTTTTTTTGTGCATAAATTGGCAAAAACGCATACCCAAGTTATTTAACTTTCTGAACAAGTGCGTACATGAGTACGGGTGGTTTTCTCACTCATGAAAACAGTGTTACTCTTTCATTGCAACCAAGCTCAAACCACTTCCTTGTAGTGGGTTCGGTACTACGGTCTTCTCATTCCGCAAAACAGCTTTCATATTGCCAATTGTTCATGCAAACAGTGCTCTGTTTGGAGTAAACTGCCAGTTTGAAAGCCCCTTATACACTAAATATATTGTTTCTAATAGCACATATACAGTTGAAGTCAGAAGTTTACATAAACCTTAGCCAAACATTCCCTGTCTTAGGTCAGTTAGGATCACTACTTTAGAATGTAGTGAAATATCAGAATAATAGTAGAGATAATTATTTATTTGAGCTTCTATTTCTTTCATCACATTCCCAGTGGGCCAGAAGTTTACATACATTTTTCTAATATTTGTTAGCATTGCCTTTAAATAGTTTAACTTGGGTCAAACATTTTGGGTTGCCTTCACAAGCTTCACACAATATGTTGCTGGAAATTTGGCCCATTCCTCCAGACAAAACTGGTGAAACTGAGTCAGATTTTGTAGTCCTCCTTGCTCGCACACGCTTTTTCAGTTCTGCCCACAAATTTTCTATCAGATTGAGGTCAGGGCTTTGTGATGGCCATTCTAATACCTTGACTTTGTTGTCCTTAAGCCATTTTGCTACAGCTTTGAAGGTATGCTTGGGGTCATTGTCCATTTGGAAGACCCATTTGCGACCGGGCTTTAACTTCCTGGCTGATGTCTTGAGATGTTGCTTCAATATATCCACATAATTTTCCTTCCTCATGACGCCATCTATTTTGTGAAGTGCACCAGTCCCTCCTGCAGCAAAGCACCCCCACAACATGATGCTGCCACCTCCATGCTTCACGGTTGGGATGATGTTCTTCGGCTTGCAAGCCTCACCCTTTTTCCTCCAAACATAATGGTGGTCATTATGGCCAAACAGTAAACCTTTTAGACCAAAGAACATCTCTCCAAAAAGATCTTTGTCCCCATGTGCACTTGCAAACACTAGTCTGGCTTTTTTATGGCAGTTTTGGAGCAGTGGCTTCTTCCTTGCTGAGCAGCCTTTCGGGTTATTTCGATATAGGACTCGTTTTACTGTGGATATAGATACTTGTCTACCTGTTTCCTCCAGCATCTTCACAAGGTCCTTTGCTGTTGTTCTGGTATTGATTTTTCACTTTTCACACCAAACTACATTCATCTATAGGAGACAGAATGTATCTCCTTCCTGAGCATTATGATGGCTGCGTGGTCCCATGGTGTTTATACTTGTGTACTATTGTTTGTACAGAAGAAAGTGGTACCTTCAGGTGGAGGAAGAACCAGACTTGTGGAGGTCCACAATTTTTTTTCTGAGGCCTTGGCTAATTTCTTTTGATTTCCCCATGATGTCAAGCAAAGTGGCACTGAGTTTGAAGGTAGGCCTTAAAATACATCCACAGGTACAGTACTTTGCAAACGTCATCACAAAAACATTTGTCTTAAGGTGGTTATTTATATTTTCAGCTTTAGTGTGTCAATAGGAAATATGCATTTTAGTCTCTCAAACATTTATTTTGCAAATAGAATAGAATTGAAGAGCAGGGAGCCCTGCAACAGATGTCATGGTCCCCACAGAGCCCTCCCACTGAATATTGAGTCAGTCTGGGATTACAAGAAGAGACAGAAGCAACTGAGACAGCCGGAATAGATAGAAGAACTGTGGCCAATTCATCAAGAAGCTTGGAACATCCTATCTGCCAATAACCAAGAAAAACTGTATCCAGGTGTGTCTAGGAGTATTGGTGCTGTTTTGAAGGCAATGTGGTCACACCTAATATTAATTTAGCTCACTATGCATAATTTTTCACAAGTGCCTAAAACTTTTGCACAGTACTGTATATCTTTTAATTTATAGCTTTTCTATAAGCTTTTTATCTGATCCATATCATAAACATACTTCTTAGCACATTTTTCTTCATGTGTACATTTTTTCCAAATGCCGAAACATTTTGCACAGTACTGTACACCTCCACTTAGCCTACAGAATCTAATTTTCTAATTGCCTAAAGGCTTGGCATCATTTCTTGTATTTTTCCAAGCTGCTTAAAGGCACAGTTAACTTAATGAATGTAAACTTCTGACCAACTAGAATTGTGATTATAGTCGATTAAAAGTGGAACAATCTGTCTGTAAACAATTGTTGGAAAAATTAATCATGTCATGCACAAAGTAGATGTACTAAATGACTAGTTTGCTAATATAAAATATGTGGAGTGGTTAAAAGATGAGTTTTAATGACTTCAACTGTATGTTACATATATGTCACAGTCACAGACTCACTTCTCATAGAGGATGCTGGGATTTGCAGTCACCAGGTTTGTTTTATTGCCCACATCTTGCTCATATTGGCTCCCCAGTGGCGGAAGGTTACATCTAAGAATACACAGATGGACGTAGGTTGATTAGGCCATTTTTATTGATAAGTAATCTAAAGAAATAGATTACCTTTTTGGGCCCACATCTAATCCAGTTTTAAAGCTGAAGTGTGTGATTTTTCTAATGTGAAGTATGTAACTTTCTTCAAATCCCAACTAAATATGCAGAGACATAATAAGCAATTTGGAGCCTGATTTTCATGAGACATGTAAATACTGACACTATTAAAACCACAAACACTGTGGTACAATTGTTGTTTGAGCATCCAGATCAGACAGCAAAATTTGCTTAACTTAAAACATTTTTGCTTAATTTAATGACTTAAATTGGGGGCAAGACTATCTTTTTGTTTGACCATTGGCAGACAGTGGAAGTGATTGGAAAGAACCTGATTGAACGCTAGTGGCACAGAAATTACACACTTCAGCTGTATGCATCTATTTATATTCCTTCTTGTTTGTACCTACTACTAATTTTAGGACTGATTGATTTTAGTGGGGTGATTTGATCCTCCTTACCTGATGACAAACTGGGCTGAATTAATTTGCTCTCCACAGCTGCTATTGGCTACAATACCTCCATTCCCCACCACTGCACAGGACTCCCAAGTTGCATTTCCAAATGGTTGTTCCTACACATTCACACACAAATGCAAATGGTGCATATGTATGCTACATGTGCTTATATGCCAGTATGTTTTAACATATTTGGATCACATAATACCTTAGTTAAGATGCTGAACAGGGCTTGTGTCACCTGCAGTGGCTTTCTTTTCTCTCCGTCATAGAGAATTTTTGACCCCACTGGTGTGTTATTCTGTGTGACCACGGCATTGGACACAGCATGACACTTGCTGTTTAGTAATGACCTAAATTGAAACAGACACTTTAGACCCTAATACACTTAGTCTGTTGTGTTGCGGTCATATGAATATCTAATAATAATACAAAAAACACTTAGCCATATAGGGCATCCCAGAATAGTGACTTATTTGGGATAATTTTGTCAATTGGGTACATGAAGACAGTAGAAGCATTTCCTTAGTGTATTCATCTCTAACTGTTTACTTGAAATACAATCATGGTTTTCTTGTAACTCTCTCAAACTCAATAGTAATAAGACCGAGGTTCTTCTTGTAGGTACTAAATCCAATCTTGCCAAATCAAAAAGTTTTGCGCTGAACATTGTCAATTCCACTGTACTTCCCTGTTTGAAATTTTAGTGTCTGGGTGTTATTCTGGATAGCACTCTTTCTTTTGAAGGCACATATTATATTACCCGGTCTGCTTATTTCCACTTGCACAACATAAATCATCATTGCCCTTCCCTCTCAATTCACAGCACTGCCACTCTCATACATGCTCTGGTCACGTACCGCTTGGATTATTGTAATCCCCTTCTATTTGGTCTACCACAAAAACTTCAGCATTAATTACAGCTGGTACAATACTCTTCATAGTCTAGCACCATCCTATCTTCTCGATCTTCTTCATATATATATTCTCCTATCCGCACGCACTCTTAGATCCTGTTGCTCTCTCTCTCTCTCTCTCTCGTGATACCTTCGGTTCGTCTGACTTCTATGGGGTCCAGATCCTTTAGCAGTTCTGCTCCACGACTCTGGACATCTTTACTGCCAGATATCCAAAATTGTGATTGTCTTTCCACTTTCAGGTTCCTCCTCAAAACCCACCTTTTTAAATTAGCTTACTACAAATAACTATTATTTATGAAGGTATATATTCCTATGATAATGCAAATTTGTATATGTGATTTTAGTTTTTTTTATCTTTTATGTTCTCTTATTGTACACTTGATTATGTCTGTCAGGTGTCCTTGAGAGTCCTGAAAGGCACCTATAAATACAATTTATTATTATTATTTTTATTATTAAAGAAATCCTGGCTATGATCCATAATCAACAATACAGTGTTTTTATACAACAATGAACCGTGCAGGCACAGTTTGACCTTTAAGAAAACAGCTAATGGTCTTCTCTGAGCAACTGGTTACCTGAACTTTTTAAAGTTTGCCTCCTGTTTATTCCATTCATTTGAGTAGCTCTCCAGTGCTTTGGTTTTTAATGCACTGTCTCTGAAAAAATGAAACACACATACAGGATAAAATGTATGATATCTTTCAGAAATGACATGCAGTCTAACTGTTCAGTAAGGAATTAATACATTAAGAAACATACGGCACATGATGATCTAAAAATTAACAAATCTCAAAATGTAATAACGTGTCATTTCTTTTATAATTTCAAATGACACTGTTTAAGTTTAACAAGATCTAATCTAGCCATAGAAACAAAGTCTAGCCATAGAAAAAAGCCGACACAGGCAGAGTCTAATGAAGATGAAATAAAGTCGCAATCTCTCACCTTCATCACAAATCTTACCAACATCATGCTATATTTTTCTGGTTCTTATAATAAAGATCAAACGCAAATTCACACACTACATCCTCAACTCAATGAGCATGCACACATTTATGATTTTTTTGTTGATTAAAAAAAAAAAAAAAGCATAATATTCCATTTGGCACTTTGGTCATTATTATGTTCTGGAATAGGGGGTAAAATGTATGACAAACTTAAATTATGATTTTGGACAACAGGTGCCGAGTAAGAACAGAAAGGAAGAAAATGTTGGTGCCCACTGTGACACTGGTGTGGTTGAGACAAAAGCATTGTGATAAGTTTAGAGATGTAAGAGATAAGATTATTACTTCAGTTATTATGATTTTATGTTTCTGTTATGTGTACTGATGCTTTGCCAATGTTATATGTAAAACAATCATGCCAATGGAATACTTTGAAATTAGGGTTAGGGTAAGCATGATATAAGCATGTTTTACATACTTGCATCCCTTGCAAGGTAGTGAAGTATCTGGGCCTTTTTGTGGAATCTTAGGTAAAGGACGAGGATTTACATTACTGTTGAGAGAAAGAGATTTCGAATTTTAAAAAACTTAACTGATATCGCATAAATATGGGTTAAAATATTGTTACTGTGGCAATTGTATTATTTCAGGAAATCAATAAGAGCAAAAACTCAAACAAAACCACAGACTCCAATCTCCAAAATAAAATTAGGAATTAAAAATAATGCTAAAGTATAATAAATACCACAAACAAAACACAAATTATTAGGACCTATTTTTTATATTTTATTATATATTATTTAAAGGCATGCATTAAAAGATAAGTATAAACCAGAGTCTGTTAGCACCATAATTTTCAGCACATTAACATTATTGAACAGTAGAGTGAACAGTTTCACAGAGATATGGCCGTTGTCAAATTTCCATCCGATCCTTTCCACCCACTTTTCATGCTCCTTCAGGACCATGTTGCATTGGTGTACTATATTTGATGAAAATCAAATGTTTCATTAAGAAGGTAATACAATTTTAGTCTCATGGGGCAGGTCAGGAGAGCATTGTATGTCACAGGTGTGAAAATAAAAGTAAACATGCAGTTTAATCTCAGAAAACCTGAACAGTTACACCAACTATGACTTTAGTTGTCAAAACAAATGGACAACTGTTAAAATGAGGGTATCAACTTCCTTCTGTCCATATATGGGCAGCCCTGTGTGAACACAGAATAACTGACAGACAAGCATTCTGATTGGCTAAACAACGAATCTGACTGTGGCCAGCAGCCAATTTTTCCAGCCGTTTAAAGAGGGTTATTTTATCTGGCAGATAATAGTGACATTTTCTACATTTCATAAAATCACTTACAGGACCTTTAAATATTGTCAGTTATTATGATGATCACAATTAGCTTTTTGTATAGACAAAATGGTTGTGAAGACTTGCTTTATAAACCAGTGATTCTCAACCAGGAAGCTGGGACCCACTAGGGGGCCTCAGCTCACTTCTAAGTGACTTAAATTTAATTTAAAATAAGAAATATTAAAATCATTTAACTTAATTAAAATACTAAAAAATACTTTAAGATGGATGCCCGCAAATTATTAACAGACTCGTTCTGAAACTTCTAGAATCAGAAATGATCCATGATTGTCTAGTTTCAATCAAATATTGTCTTGGACAGTGGGGGGCCTTGGAGTCAAAAAGGTTGTAAACAACAACGTTTAGCTTTTCAAAAAAAGTGGGTTCATTTACACCATCAGTTGTAGTACTATTACTTTTACGTTAATTTATTATAATCACATCAAATGATTTATTATAGTATTGTAAGTATTTGAAATGTATCTTTTGAAATGAGCAAAACAAGGCCTAAGGAATGAAAACATAAGTGTAATTACAAACCAGTACTGTTTTTTTTTACTCTCCGCTTCTCTCTTTATTTCTCCCTCTCTATCTCCCTATCATTGTTTTCTTGCTCTGTCTCTTGCTCTTTCTTCCACACCCACCTTTCATACTGTTTGCAAAATACAGCCAGACATCTCTGAGTTCAGCCAGATAAAGCTGAGAGTGATACTGTATATTCATGTGGCGTAAGGATACTGTTGCATTAATTGATTTAAAGGAATAGGCCTACAGAGCTGAAATTTTCTTCTAAAAATCTACATTCATGTTCAGCATACAAAAAAGTCACACACATCTGGGATGGCATGAGGGTGAGTAAATGACGAGACAATTTTCATTTGAACTATATCACTAAAATAAAAATGTAAAAAAATTTTAAAAAAGTATACAAGATCTTGCTGCTATGATCTTGCCCCCATGACTAGTACACACGCTATAGCTATAGAGATGTAGTCTACATGTGTTCTGTAAACCACACATGACCTTTGCTCAGTAAATGTAGTGTTCTACATGGATGGATGTGTTTCACTATTATTCACTTGCATTAGTACTTATATTACAGACATGTGTGCTATCATAAAGTACAAATTTCCTGTTATTTGGTACCTAGATAACAGAAGCCTCATTCACATTTACATTTAACCTAAGGTGAAGAGCCCAGTGATTCTGTTCAGTAAAGTTCAAGGAGTTTAATCTCCCACATGCCTTGTTGTGATTAAAGGCCCCTTTTGCCAGTGCAACGGCACATAATAAGGGAAAGCAGGTCATGGCTGTGACAGCATTATTTCTTAATTTATATAACAGCTGAAGTTCAATCATTGGCTTGTTATTGTATTGATGTACTCAAAGCCCTGAGTTAAAGAACTGTAGGTTTAAACACCCTTTACAAACATAAACGGATACTAGAGTCATCTTTACACTGCAAAGTGGCACAGAAGCTGCATGTGAAGTGGCATTTATGTGTATTTACACAGACTGTTTAATGCTGCCCAGTGCAGGCTAAATGCATTTACACATGCATAAATACTGTTATGAAATGAATGTTTTAAAAATAAAATATGAATATAGAAATATGAAATGAGTGAAAATATTAAGTAATCATTTTAATTATTTATGAAACTAAATAATGAAATATATGCCCTGGCGTTACAACTACAAAGTTTAAGGCTGCTCTGATTTCATTAACACAGAAGCAAATCAGCATCAGAACTGCCTTTGATACCAGGGGCTGAGGTGGGTCAGAGCAGACATAATTTCGTCTGGCTTTTATATGGCAGTGTGTCTTTTCACAGAGTTTTGTGCAGGTACAGGCCACAGAGCAGGCTTAACTCGACATTGTTAAAGACTTCCTCTGACTTCACCGTTATATTACGACTGTCTAAACGAGTGCATCCTGTCTGTTTCTTTACAGCAGGTTTTCACCCTCAACTTCTCCGCCCCATCCCCACTCGACTGTGTAAAGATGCCTTAACAGACAGTGTCATATTTTCTCACCTTTCCCCATAATAAGATCATTTACTAATACATACATCATTTATCAGCAATATTATTGCTATATATTACTAATAATTCTATATTATTTTCAAAAATGAAACTTTTAAACATATATATGCAGGGGCGGGTTTATGATTTCTGAGGCCCCAAGAAACCAACCAAGCTGTGGCCCCATTTTGAAAATTTTTGCTTAAGAAATTACATTAAATATATTTCAAAAATCATAATTTTAAATTCATCCTATCAACCATTGAGGCCAAGTACATTCAAAATGTTTAATGAAATAAAAATCTAGTTAAAGATAATTAATGCATGTTTTCCACAATACAGTGATTAAAAAAAGCAATATTTACCTACATAAACCTATACAAAACAAAAAAAAATAAAAAAATTTAACAGGGTGTGCAAAACCTACTACTTCACCCAGTAACATTTTGGAATTTAGTAGTTATTTATTAACTTCATAACTTAACAATTATTTGTTGTTATTTGTTTACTTTCACCTGGTGATTATATTCTGACTGGAGCTGTATTTTATGTAAGCATTGTAGGCAACATTTGTAACTAACAATAAACACACAAGGCATGGCAGCCCCTCAGCAAAGAGCAGAAGGAAAAATCATTGCCGTTTATAAAGTGCTGGAATTTGCTTGTTGCAGAACAATCTGGAATAATTGTAACAGTCCCCTCTTTGCAACCTGAATTTGTTCAGAACGTTCCATCTTTGTGACATCTGTGCTATAAAAAAAACAAACAATCTAGACACAGTGCAACGACTGAAACAGAATGCAGGTGTCTCGGCATGCATTTTTTAATCCTGAAGCTCTTATTAAGCTGTGTATTAACTTGTTTTATAAACACAGAGTCTAAAAATGTTCCAGAGACACTGAAGAAACAGTGAGACGTGGTGCAGCAGGTATGGACGTTCATCCAGCACGTGTTTACACAGGAAAACAATGGCAAAACAGAGCAGATGCAGGCAAAAACACGTTCGGTGTGAACAGCCCCTAACTCATCCATTTAGCCGTATCTGTGAGTGAGAGCAGGTGCACGAAACAATTTCAGACGGCCTATATATTTTCATAAATTACAAACCTGAAACCTACTTTCAAAAAATTAATCTGTCCCGACCCCAGCGGCTTCTAATGTGAACCACTCCAAGAGTGCTGACAACAGCATATTTGCGCGTGTACCCAGAATAACATGTCACACCTCAAGCATATTTTGTGGAGCTTTCCTACAGTAGCAGGGCCCCCCCCCCTCCCACAACCTGGCCCCATGCAATTGCATGGTTTGTGTGGTGGTTTGCTACTTTGAATCATTTCGACATATATGATGATGTTGGCATTTACACTCGTTTACATTTACAAGAGAGAAAATTAAACTTTCTTTTTAACGGCTCTCCAGCATGAAACTGTTCAAGTGGTGCAGTTTTCAGTGTGCGTCGTCCGGTGACAAGTGTCAACATATACTAAATATATCAGATATTAAAATGAATAAATGTCTATTTTTCCAGCCTGTTGTATTAGTGTTTATTAATCACACCTTATTTATTTTAGATACAGTTCCTATATGTTGTTATTTACACAAGGCAAATATACCATTTATTAAATCTACTTTTATTACGCATCATATTTTAATGGGGATATAATTTATTACAGCTGACAGTTACATGAGCAGACAAGGTTTGAACATTAACCGTAGCGAGATAAAACTTAAATTCACGGCTTTTTAACACTTCTGTGTATACATTTTAAGGCTTTTTATTGGATCAATACAAGTAAACCTCGTATTACGTGACTATGCATTACTTTATGGAAAGTTTACAACCTACTAGTTAAGTCTTGCCTTAAGAACAGGTGGTGCAACCAAATTAATAACTGATTTAGTTACTAAACCGTCCTAACTTCTGTGAGAACTTACGCACAGCTAAAAAATATATAACTTAGTTGGTGATATTTTAGATGCAAGTTGGTCAAAACGGACATGTGAAATTGGCTATGTACTAATGAAAAATGATTAAAAATAGTATGTTACTCCTTAAGAATAATATTTTTATCATATATCATGTTAACAAGAACACTTGATTGAATAACTTTAAGCTTTGGAAACTGGACATTTTTTGTGCCTTATGCATCTCATCAAACGTTGCGAACACAAATGGCACCCGTTTCATAGAATGACTCAGGAATAGTGGGTTAAGCAAGGTTTTATATAGTGCATTGTGTTCAAGAAAGAAAAAAAAAGCCATATGAGTATTGGGGAGGCATGTGCTCCAGTAGACCTTTATGTCCAGCAACGCCCCTAGCGAAACTTACAGTGGACATCTCAAGTCCAACTTTTATACTTCCACACTTTTTTACAGCATTCTAATTCTTAATCCAGCTAAATATCTTCTGAACCTTTTATTCCATTAAACATCTCTTTGTTTAGGTTACAAAAAAGCCCTCTTTATGAAACAATTACATAATTACAGTGTAGAGATTAAAAACGAGGTTACTTATGTACTTACGTATTGGTAACTCTCACCACACTGGCAGCAAAAGAGCCTGAAAGAGCACCATGAGCTTTCATCTTGGTCACAGTAGCCCCCAGCAGACCATCTCGTACTTCAACACTCTGATATTTTTACTGTCACTCTCTAAATAGAAATAAAGATAACACAAATGACCGACAGACTGACATACTCACTTGCTCGCGAGGAAAAACCAGAAGGCCACACTGCAGAAAGAGCACAAGGTGATGACAGAAAGCAACAAGCGCTTATGAATCCACATAATGAGCTCACACGCTCTCGTAAACTATGATTCAAATGCAGATGTTGCCATTGTCAAATACTTCCTCTGACTTCACCGTTATATTACGACTGTCTAAACGAGTGCACTCTGTCTGTTTCTTTACCGCTATCTTTCTTTACAGCATGTTTTCCCCCTCAACTTCTCCGCCCCATCCCCACTGCCTTGCCTCTCCCTCCCTGACTCTTCTTTTCTTCCTTCTAGACGTAACTGCTCTTGTGCGTCGACTTTGCGTTCGCCTCTAGAACTCTCACGCAGCACGCTGTTGCTTTCCCTGCGTTCTCGGCCCGCCCTCTCTCCCTCTCTGCCCGCCCCGCCCATCTCTCCCTCTCTCCCCGCCCCGCCCCGCCCATCCAGCCCTCTCTCTCTCTCTCTCTCTCTCTCTCTCTCTCTCTCTTTCTCTCTCTCTCTCAATTCAATTTCAATTTTAAAGTACTTTATTGGCATGATTGTGTTTTACATACAATATTAAAGCATTAATACACAAAACAGATAATGACAAGACAAATAATAATAATAAAATGGTAACAAATAACAATAGAGATAGAATTAAAATAAGGTGCCAGGTAATGAATAAAATAAAAACTATAATAACAATATACACTATACAATATCAAATAAAATAAGCATTTAACAGGACATTATGAACATAAGAGAATAAAAGTACTGTGACTGAAGTACATTAAGGCAGTGATTGGTTTCTGAGGAGGTGCATCCCAAAAATGAATTTTGCTGCAACTGATGCATGATGGTCCTCCTCCAGTAACACCAGCATCCATTTCTCTCTCACCTCTGTAAATGTCTCACAGTGAAGGAGAAAGTGTGTCTCTGTCTCGACCTCAGTCACAGTGAGCATAGACTCGTTCTTCCTTTGGAAGCCATGTTTGTCTGTGTCGGCCTTTTTCTATGGCCAGACTGTGATCACCGAGTCTGTATTTGGGGAGGATCCATCTCTGTTTTGGATCTCTTACAGTGTGGAGATATTCTGCTAGATTATATGTTCTGTTTAGGGCCTGATAATATTCCAATTTTCTTTAGTTTTACTTTCATTTTCCCAATGGTCCAAATATGAATTTTTGATTTCTTTTATGATTTGGTTTATTCTGATCTGGTTTAGTTCAGCAGTGCTGGTCTGAAATTGGTGTTTGGTAGTTGTTAGTGGGTTTGTGAGTTTCAGAGCCAGCTGACAAATGGGACTGGTTTTAGGTTTCCGCTCTTGGGTTTTAAGGGCTTCATGTTGCAGTGTGTTAGGGGAACTTGAATTTAGGTGTGCCCAAAATTTGAGGGATTGTTTTTCAATATGTATAATAGGGGGATATCTGCCTAGTTCGGCCCGGCATGCATTAGTAGGTGTTCTTCTCTGAACTCTTAGAATGTTTCTACAGAATTCTGCATGCAAGGATTCTATGGGGTGTTTGTCCCATCTCGAGTAATCTGCCAGACAGAGATGACCCCAAACCTCACATGCATAAAGAGCAATAGGCATTATAATACTATCAAAGATCTTACACCAGATTGCCCTTAATGGCATAGAATGCTCTTCTAGCTTTCTCTTTTAGTGCATTCACTGCCAAACCAAAACCCCCTGAAGCACTGATCTTTAGACCGAGGTAGTCGTAGTGTCTGGTGTGTTCTATTGCAGTGTTTCCCAGAGTGAATGTGTATCCGGTGTCCTTTAATCTGTCTTTTTTCTGGAAAACCATAATTTTAGTTTTTTCAGACTGACTATCAGGGCCCAGTTCTGACAGTAGTTCTCCAGCAGGTCCAGGTGCTACAAGGGCTACAGCAGCACCAGATCATCTGCATAGAGAAGAAATGTAACTTCTGGATTATTTAGAGTAAGACCGGGTGTTGCAGATTGTTCCAGTAGCACTGCCAACTCATTAATGTAAATGTTGATCAGAGTTGGACTCAAACTGCAGCCCTGTCTCACTCCTCGCCCTTGAGTGAAGAATTTGGTTCTTTTATTGCCAATTTTAACTGCGCACCTGTTGTCTGAATACATAGATTTGATGGTGTCGTACATTTTACCCCCAATGCCAGATTGCAGAATTTTATCATTTAGACCATCATGCCAAATGGAATCGAATGCTTTTTTTAAATCAACAAATCATGCATAAATTTTGCCTTTGCTTTTTTGATGAACGTTCAGGTTAACTATCGTGTGTAGCGTGTGAATGTGGTCGGTGGTTTGGTAGGAATCCAATCTGACTCTTACTCAAGACATTGTGTTTGGTAAGAAAGGCCCGTATCCGGGCGTTCAGGATACAGCAGAAAGTCTTCCCCAGATTGCTGCTCACACAAATGCCTCGGTAGTTATTGGGGTCGAATTTGTCTCCACTCTTATATAATGGGTGTATTAAGCCCATACTCCAGGTGTTAGGAAAATAGCCAGATTGCAGAACCAGATTGAAGAGTTTTAACAAGGCCTCCTGCATTACTGCTGGGCTGTGCTTCAGCATCTCTGTTCTGATGTTGTCTAAACCACTTGCCTTTCTGGGTTTTAGTTTCTTAAGTGCATCTGCCAATTCTTCTCTGCTAATCTCTCTCTCTCTATATCCCTCTATCTCTCTCTCGCTCGCAGCACGCTGTTGCTTTCGCTGCGTTCTCGGCCCGCCCATCTCTCTATCTCTCTCTTGCAAGCACAAACAGACACTCTAAATCGCAAGATATTCGTCGTGGTGAGGTTTAAAGTGCTGTTAGCCCCTCTGAAGTTATGGCCTGAGGAAGAGCCCAGTTTATTAATGTATGTGGATACAATATGGAGATAGAATTGTTCCAAATTCAGAGACAAATGGAAAGTGTGGTACAAATAGAAAGTTGGTTCACAAATACATTGAATAAGATCAACAAATAAATGTTTCACAAAAATAAGATGAATTCACAAATAAATAAAATGTTATTTGCAAATATATTTTTTAACTCACAAACATAACTCTATCCAGCATTCATTTGTGAATCGCTTCCTGTGCATTTGTGGATGGCTACACACATTTGTCGATTTTGAAATAAATTTAGCATCAAGACCACCCATCGTGTACTCAAGCCAATCAGATAACAGACACTGTGCGCTGTAGCAAATTCTAGCTTCAACCAATCACGTTTCATTTCACAATCAAGGCGTAAACATGTTACACCAAACTAACGTGTGAGATCAAAGCCAAGGCTTTTCAATATGGACGATCAGGGTGGATCGTGACAGGTGAGCAGTTGCACCTAGGGCTGAAACGATTAGTCGACTTTATTCACAACGCTGACAAAAAGAATTGTCTACAAATATTTTCGTTGTCGAATAGTCGTTTGTAACATGAGATCATATTAAACTCTAATGATGGGAGCAGCACTGCAGCTCACACCTGACTGAGGAGAGGAAGAATTACACAGATCACAGTCCAGATGCACTCAAAACTTTCCAAACAGCTTCAGGTGATGTAGTTTGTATGAGGTAATTATAATGCAAAAATACCAAATAAGTAAATACCGAAGAACTCTCGTTGTGGAATAAACTCTGGACAGAGCCTCTGGAATGACCTCTGTGGTCGTGGGCATGAACAGAGCCTCGGGAACGACCACTGTGGTCATGAATACAGGCTGAGACTCAGAGACAAAATCCCTTCTCCTCCTCCTCCTCCTCCTCCTCCTCCTCCGTGAGGCCGAAGTTGGCGGTGCAGGCTCTGGGACAGGCAACATTGGCTTGTTGGCTGTGCCAGACATGGGCGTTGGCTCATTGGCCATGGCAGGCATGGGCTCATTGGCAATGACGTGAAGCTCTGGCTTGGTGGCCATGACGTGAAGCTCTGGCTTGGCGGCCATGAAGTGAAACTCTGGCTTGGCGGCCATGAAGTGAAACTCTGGCATGGCGGCCATGACATGAATCTCTGGCTTGGTGGCCATGACGTGAAACTCTGGCTTGGTGGCCATGAAGGGAAACTCTGGCCTAATGTCATAGGGATGTGGGGGAAAATCGATTCTCTGATTCTTGGAGCATTGATTCTGAATCGATTCTGAATTAATTGATGCTGTCATGCTGCGTGCAATGCTTCAAACACGGATGGATTCAGAACACATTTACAGCGTCACCTATATGACAAACTAGCTTTACACCATGAAAGCAGTCATACACGGGAGCTTTCAAAGAGACTGAACAAGCTTTATTTAACAGTATAACACAACCAAATCGTTGTTGCGTTTTGCAACTACTTCAGCGCTTAAGCAGCGGAACTGAGTGAGTTTACTGTCTGAATTGTGTGTAATAAGATTAAAACAACACAATGTGAAATAAAGGCAGGAAAACATGTCTTTCTGTTGGGTTGGCTTCATTGTTTCCAATCAGTGTCAAACAGCACACCAGCTTTGTCCGATTTGTAAACAAATTACTCTTGAATCGGTTCTATAAGTGAACCACTCTAACTCCTAAACGTGTTGTAAAGGTTTGATTCAGTCTGACGATGAATCATTCAACTGAAATTAACTTCAACATACTCACTGCACTGCATATGTTAGTTCTAGTAATTTCTGACTCTGGAAAAAAAGTATTTAGGATTTTGAAACTTTCACAACCTTAGTTGAACTTATTTGAATAAGACACATATTTTTATGTTATATTATATATTGACTGTGGGTGAATTACCCTGTAAAAGATCTGCTCAATAAGTTTGTTTCATGTGAAAACATTTATTTTCTTCTTCTGGGTAATCATATTTGAAAAGTATATATATTTTTATGTGATATGATTCATTATGACTTTTAAAACTGCTCTTAAATAAAAAACTGAAATGGGGGAAAAAGTTCAAATATATCTTAGTGTGTGTAGTATTGCATCATGATGCATTGAGAATCGTTTCATAATAAAATTGTTACCCTCTGAATCTTAATCGAATTGTGAGGCCATTGAAGATTCACACCTCTACTATGCCACCATTCTCACAACATAAACATTAATCATAAGACATTTGCAGATTAAGTATGGGGAACCCTGCAAGAACATAACCATGGCAACATTGTGGTCGCGGCTTTCTTTCCTCCGAGAGAAAGCCACTTCAGCAACCACCCATGCCGCGCCTCTTTCCTACGGTATTGGGGACGGCACGGCTGGCTTTGAAGAAAATTTGGGGAGTGCAGCGGGCTCTGTTTCGCCGGGTAAATACCCACGAACCACCCGCCCCCCAGCATGCTCGTTTGCTTATGCTCGGATCCGCCCCACGCCCTACACTCAAGCCAGTCTGATGTCTCCCTCGGACCCCGCGAGCTGGATGGAAGACTCACATTGGGGTCAGTAGTTCTTAGGCCGCAACTCACAAATAAACAAACTGAACAGCTTATGGCGCAAATCGACCCACTACAGGAGTCTGATTCATTTGATGTTGATATTTACCTTCAGACTCTCACATTTGTACAGACTTTGGTTGAAGAAAACTTAGTTTGAAAATATGTTTCATTGCATTTTTATATTGGGTTAAGGATTGCTTCACCAAATGAGAGTAAGATCATAAATGTTGACAAACACTTTTTGTTTACAACACACATTTTGTATTTTAAGATGCTTCATTTTATTAGATTCACCTTAAAATATCCTCTAGTACCATATAATCGCCAATTCAGTATATGGGTTCACCACGGATTTGTAAAAGATATTCAGACTCTTACATTTAAGACTGTTGTATTGGATTTTTTGAACATGTACAATAAAAAGCAAAGAAGACAATGACATTTGAACTGCAAACATTTTGTTGTGAAATGTTATTCCTTTAAGCATTTCATTTCAAGTTGTTTATATATTGTAGACAATTAACATCTTGATTCAAACCTAAATAAAATAAATGAATGAATCCACTAATTCTATGTGCAGGGAAGCAACAGGTGTTGTAATGTGTTACAAAGAACTGGAGACAAAAAAACTAGCACCTTTTCAGTTATCAGTCACACATTCTGAGAGTTTGGGATTAAACAAGTACAAATTCTGTTGATACTGTGTTTGCACAAACTTGCAATGTAGAAGAGAAATAATCCATTGCAACATATAAGATATTTAGACTTGCTTTCAGAGAATGTATCTTAAATATATGTACATTTTGTATATAAGTGTATTTTTTACTAGGTTATACTTCTGCGAGTGCAGTAAAGTAAAAATATCCTTTCAAGATCTACTCTCTAAAAGCAAGTCTAAATATCTTATATGCTGCTTCTCATGTGAACGCATATTTTTTAAAAGGATTTTTAGACATTTAAAAATATTTGTATTTTTACAAATATTAGATATTTATATTGGAAAACAAGCCAAAACAAAAACAAATCATAAATGTATTTTGTTGCAGTGTATAATGGGGCAAAGACTACTAAAAATAAAATAACCTTTAATCATTGTAAATAGTAAAAAAAAGTAATTTATGACACTTCCTCCTTTTCCGTTCCCTCTCATTTCTGTGAATGTATGATGCATGCACATTTTTATAATCACATGTTGCCTCATTCATACATCTACAAGGAAGAATTGATTTTTTACTCAGTCAAACATTTGGCTGTCCATTTGAAGTCCTCATACTGAAACTGATCAGTGGAGGCTTGCCATCCCAGATGTGCATGACTAATTTCTTCTGCTGAGCACAAATTTTTAGAATATTATCTCAGCTCTGTAGGTTCTCGCAGTGCAAGTCAACAGAGTCCAAATCTTTGAAGCTCAAAAAGTACATAAAGGCAGCATTAAAGTAATCCATATGACTTATTCCATCTCTTTAGAAGCGATATGACATGTGTGGATGCAGTAGTTTAGTCTAGTGCATTAGAAGCACACGGTGTATACATGGGTGTAGAATACGTGGGGTAGGTGGGGAACATATACAGAAGTGTACATAGATTCTCTAGAGATGCTCATGGAGCAGCTGAAGGCAGGAACGCTGAACTGAAGTCAGGGGCATGATAGACAGTCCAACTCAGCTGAGCAACCAATCAGACACTGTTTCAGTGACATTTAGCTTCTACAGTGAAATGCTAATGTGCAAGCAGCGCTAAAGTCACCATAATTTGTGCTCTAAATTTACTTTGCTGCTAAATTTATGCATTTAAATATAACTTATGCTATAACTTATAACTTATTAAACTTTGTGAAAGAACTGATTGCACCCATGCTAGTTTTTGAAGATCTTCTCAGATGCTGGCTAAGTTATCTTTAGTTATCCGGTATCAAATGTTATTTGATGTTTGACATTTTGTTTTGTATTTAATATAATGTGCTATTTCATGAGCTTGTTTGCCCATATAATCTTTAAGCTATTAAGGTTAAACTTCTTTGGCTTGCTGTCCACGGAGGAGGGGCTCGATGAAGCAGCTTCAACTCGAGCTCTGAAATATCCCCCCAGGGACTATTAATAGGAGATGATTAAGTGGGGCAAGATGCCTATGGTAAAAGTGGAGTCGGGGAGGTGGAGGGATGCTAAAAAAAACAGCTGAGACTGAAGACAGGTAAAGAGCTGCTTTTATACTCTGGCTGTTAATTGAAAGATTAGATGGACTCGCTCCTCCAGAAATTACATTAAGGAACTCAAATTGTGCTCAAGAATTGGAAAAAAATACTGTAGTCTCAGAGCCACAGTCTATAACCTCCATCACTTAATATGCAAGTGCTGGAGGGAAAACCCCCATGAGGCACTAAAGCATTTCCTGTGTTCTTCATGTGATCATGAGTGATGGAAACATCTGAGAATCATTGCACTAGAGTTTTGTATATTTCTGCAGTTCATATATATATACCTCATCTACCTCATTTTTAAATAAAAGTTTTCAAATTATTGTATATACACAGTCACAAAAGTCTTTTTGTCCAATTTTTAAATAGTTTATTTTGTTTTAAAACAAAGTTTGTACTGTTGTAATTCACCTAGGAGCTGGTTGGTTTGGTTCACAGCTTTCAACACATTTATGGAGAATTTTATGAAAAGCGTACGCCAAAATTGAATGGGATAAAACTTCAAAACCCAGTGAAAATGACACTCTATTAGCATAATAAATATATATATATATATATATATATATATATATATATATATATATATAAAATGTCAGTATATATTTTGAATGTCAATGTACTACAATAAAATATTTGATGCCATGAGTGTACCTTCATTTACTATTACTATTATTTTGAATGGCCATGTAAAATTAAGCAATGTTGCAGGTCAAACAAATTGACCTGGTTGCAAAAAGTAGTCCGTTATTTTACCTTATGAACTTTCACCTTTGCTGACCCTTTATGCTTCACAGAGCTAATGTGTGCTTCTAAATCACATAAGTGCCAGCTTTACATGTCATATACTCTGCTTCCCGCGTATCTCCACCTGGACGAAAGCATGGGAATTTATGTTGCAAATCTTCTGTAAATTTGCAATTTTGTTTGGCCATTGTTGGCCATTGTTTCCAGTCAGATGTCATTTGCTGCTACTGTCAAGCAACTGTTTGATGTCGAACACAACAGCGCTTTACGCGTTCACGGAGAGATTGACAGGCAGGAATTTGGCCAATAGTTGCTGCAAGCCTCTTATAATCGACCAATTGGTGTGCGAGAAGGCGGGACTTACAAAGAGGGGTTAAAGCAATGCAAATATGCGCGCGCAAATTGTTTTTTTTTTTACGCTTTTTTTTTTTTTTTTGGACAAAAATATAATTGTGCCACCATATTAATTTATTTCATTCTAAAAGTAAAATTCTACAAAAATTAAAAAAAAGTTTTTGGAATTGATGACTTAATAAAGAAAAGCAGTATCGGGCAAAAAGAGTTCTTAAGGCAAGACTTAACTTATGGGTCGTAAAGTAAAGTAATGCGTAGTCGCATAATATAACGTTTACTTTAATTGATACATTAAGCAGCCTTCATAAATGTGTAGTGTTAAAAAGTCATGCATTTCAGTTTTAACTCGTTAGGGTTGATGTACAAACCTTGTTTGCTGTATTTACTGTAATAAATACCCCATTAAAATACGACACGTAATTAAAGTACATTTGATAAATTGGACATTTGCCTTTTTTTTCTTTCTTTTTTTTCTAATATGACATTTTTCAATGCTTCACTAGTAAGAAATATCTGTTTATCCTTTCACTTATTTAAGTACTGATTTATTGGGTTATGCAGTGCCGGCCAAAAGCATAAGCGAACTTAGTGGCTGCTAAGGGCCCCCGTGGCCATCAGGAGGGCCCCGAGAGCACATGAAATGACAGGTTGATTTTTTTATATATTTTTCTTTATATTTTTTGTTATATATTATGTCAATGGACAATGGTAATTACACAAAAACGCAAGATTAAACGCAACATTATGATAACGGGTTGCAGGATGCAAGTAAGGTCAGTTAGTTGATTCATGAGGCAGCAGCATTGCAGCAAAACAACGTCACAAAAATGACATCCTCTGTTGCAGAGAAATGGAAAAATAAGAAATCAGAGGAAGAGAAAAAACAGCAAGATTAAGATATGTTAAGTAAAAATGCTATGTTGCGAACTAACGTTAGCTGGCTAGTTAACATAGCATAGCATATCTTCTTGTTTTAGGACAGTTCACGTTTGATTAAACATCCGTAAATAGTCTTGACATCTTAATATATTGCAGGCCTCGACAAAAACGACTGTCCGGTGGCCCGGGGCTTGTGTGAGAGAGGTTCGGGCCAGTTGCTAGAACTGTCACTTGCCCGATCGGGCCAGTGCTGCATTTATAACGTTACTGTTAGCAGACAACGAGCGATAGAGCCAAAAATACCCGGAGAGAACAAAGTCTTTAACCGAGCACTCGGAGACGAGAGAGCGTGATTTAGCTTGCAGTGACGTGTGAGTGCATTATATACTGGAAGCGGCGAGGAACAGTCTCGTGAGCGCACGAGCGTGCAGACATCGAGCGCGCTCTCCTAGAACTGTCCTCACTTATTTCCAAGTGTCTAAGCAGCAGCGTTATTAGGTCTTTTTAGGAAGCTTCAGCACCCCTAAAATTATGTGACTTTACAATCAGCGCGTAACTGTTCTAGCAGCAGCCGCAACACTGCACTTGTTTGAATCGTGAGGCACTATGGTTGCTTTTCCCTCATGTACTGACTGTAGCGTTTGAGTCTGGGCTGTGACGGAGCATATCATTGGTTTGAGACACTAAACTAATACGACCCATTTCCCCTAAATTATCACTGCATTGAAGTATGGTAAAATAATCAATTCACAATTTTATTCAGCCTTTATTCAGTTTTACTAACACATGATAGAGTTAAGTAGCCTATAGCAGAAAACATTCAAGCAATTGCAGAATGGTCCCATCAGTCGGTATAAACTTCAGAAAATTGTGCGTCATTCATTGAGTGCATGTCTGGGCTTAAAAGATAAAATGCAGAACTTTTTATCTTCTCTGTTCCATATTGTACTTAGCAGCTAATGTTGCCCCAGTACCAAAATAATTGCACACCGCTACTCAATTGAATATGTAAGACTAATACTGTAAATTGGCAAGCAGATTTTCTTGAATACCAGCAAACACACAAAAATCCTTGCATTTTGTGAATGCACAAAATGCAGCATCAAAACTTAAAAATGTGTATGATTTTGCAAATCAGTATGTCCTAATCTGCAGGTGCAGCATTTTGCTGTCATTTTCAGCAACAGAACATGGAAAATGTACATTAAAAAAACTGTTCTTTACATCGTTTTAGTAGCATTTAAACATGATCTAATCCATTAAAAGGCGAGGCTTTTTAGGTCGGGTGGAATCGGTTATCTCATATCCAGTTCGTTTGCTGGCTTCCATGGCTGCAGCACGCAGTGTTGTTTGCCTGCAAACGTGTTCAAATCTGGCAACCCGGCGGTGTCAAAATACTATTGGCGAGTGGGCGGGATCATACAGGCCAAAACATAAACAGAAATTCCGGCCCGGAATGGAAACTTCAAAGTAGAATATACTGGCAGTAGCATTGTTCGGAGAAGACAGTCAACTTAGCATGTTTCCCTAATGACATATTATGGTCATTTTATGATGTAGTACATTAAAAATATTACCTATAGCACCTTTAACTGCATGGAATTTTTTTTTATGAATGTTTCTTTACATGGTTTAGAAGATAAGTCAGACGTTTTAAATATATATAGGCCTACACGACTAGATAAGCTGCTTCACACAGCAACAGCATTAAGTTTACAGAGCAGCAAAGTAATATATTCAATTACACTATTTAATGATAGTTTTTAAATATTATTAATACAATCCATCTTGTTTAGATTCTAGACCTAGCAACGTATTATCAAATAGGGTCATTTAGGCGTTTATTTGTACTTCATGACAGGTAATACGGCGTTAGTCCATATTTGGGGCATTTCTGAGCGTGTTGAACGAGTCGTTTGACAAGCGGCACCGGAAAGGCCAAACACACTCATTGCCTTTTTAATCGCCAGTAAACTAACATCTAAACCAACACACAAAGATAAACGATGATTGCTATAATCTGTACCATTTAATACATACAGTGTTACAGGATTTGAGTACCGCTACAACACTTTTTTTTCTCAATCTGACACACCATGGCGATAATAGCACGTGCATTGCACTATAAATCATCTTCATGTGAGGCTTGAATTCATTTTCTAAACCAACACGAGTTGTGTCGCTCCATAAAAATGTCAGCACTGTTTAGATAACGACACAAGAACATTAACTCAACAGACCTACGGTAAAACGTTTAAAATAATTTAACCTCGTGCAACTCGGCGGAAATCGCACGCTTCAGATGGAAGGGTTTACGATTATACCATTGTTTAAGAGGAGGGCGAAAATTACAAAGATCATTTGGATGTGTTTCATGGGTAACAAAATAACAATAAACAATTTGATGTACCTTTTTATTACATAATCGACACTTTAACACTTTAAAGATTATTATTACTGTCATGTATCATCATTAGTATATTTTAAAGAATGCTAAACTTCCCTCTACAGTGGGAATGGTACAATCCACAAATGCTACACAGTGGATGTTGTAGTCTTGTAGTGGTATTTGTAGGCCAGCTTTGAATTGCTAATTCTTGAAATGGCCACACGAGGCCAATGTTTTACAAGCAGTTCAAATGCCTGTTTTATGACCTTGCTGTGTACAAATCTATACAGAGGACAAATAACTAAAATTAAATAGTAAAATAAATATTAAAACAAATACTTAAATACATAATGAAATTGTTGAAACAAATTATAATTACATTTATCATTAAACCACGAAATAAATCAATAAATGTCCCATGTATTACATGTTTGCAACCATTTTAATTTTTTCAACCCAGACACCAAGCTTGTGCTTATGAAAAAACTAAAATTTTCGACTGAAATAACAATAGAAAACTGAACAATATCGTCACACTGTTAATACACTCAATACTTATCAGGCATACAAGAATTGGTGATAAATATTTGGTGATAATGCTATTTAAACATTAGTTTATATTTCTTTGGTAAGTAACCATATAATAATAAAAAAAATTCCCTTTGGGGTCATGATCATGGTTTATTTTGTGATGAAAACAGCAGACTACTCCTTACGGATCAAACAAACAGGCAGATGAAATGTTAGAAATATATTTGTAACTCACAGGCATTACTGTCACGTCCAATATTGTTGCCATTGCTGCATCTTTAATACAGGTTTTTTTTTTTTTTTTTAAGCCTGAATTGTTGGTTCCCTATCAATTCAGTTTACTTGACACAGCAATGAACGCTATGGGGAAAATCCCTTTTCCATCTTGTGATTGGCAATGACGTTTGAGCCCAGCCCTTTTGGCACACATTCGCCCTATATAAGTGTGCGCTGAAAAATTATTTCTTCTCCATACGCTCCAATTTGCGTGCCGGCCATCTCGATTCAACTGCTTGGAAATGCTAGCCATCATCTTAGCAGTGAAAGCTTTCCATTTCGGCACAGTGAATCATCATATTCTGATTTGGTCAGACAATATGTCTGTGGTAGCATACATAAATCGCCAGAGCACTTGCTCGCTACCAATGATGAGCCTGGTGCAACCCCTCCTCGTGTGGAGCGTGTCATCTTCTCTCCATGTGTTCCAGGCCATCTGAACTGTGAAGCAGACATGCTGTTGTGCCAGGGACCGATGGCGAGGGAATGGAGACATCATCCTAAAATGGTTCTGAGGATTTGGGAAATGTTCAACAAAGCGGAAGTCGACATATTTGCCTCCACAGCGACAGCCCACTGCCCTCTTTGGTAATCCATGTCCCATGCCCCACTGAGAGTGGACGTCTTGGGCCACAAGTAGCCAGCGAAACACAAATACGGTGAGTTTACTTCACTCTGTCATCAGCAATGTCCGAGAGGACAAGGAAACGGTTCTGTTGGTTGCAGAAATTATATTAGGCAGCCCTCCATGGGAAATACTGCTGAGGAGGGATCTGCTCTCTCAAGCGAAGGGCACGATTTGGCATCCCCAGCCAGAGTTGTGAAACATACATGCATGGCCCCTGAATGGAGCACAGTGCATGAGCAAGAAATGGTTCAGTCTGTAATGTACACCATTTTGCAAGCTAGAGCACTGTCTACAAGACACCTCTATGCACTAAAATGCAATGCATTTGTAGATTGGTGCTCTCCATGCAACAAAAACCCAGTGAATTGCTCCTTAACGGAGATCCTTACATTCCTTCAAGAGCGGTTGGACGAAGGTCCTGCTCTTTCAATGCTTAAGTTCTATGTAGCAACAATATCAGCATTTCTTGCCCCAGAGGATGGTTCCTCTATAGGCAAACGTGGTCTGAGAGTTCCTTAGGGGAGCGAGGCGCTTGAACCCCCATTGCCCTGCAACGGTTCCAACATGGGACTTAAATCTGGTGCTGAGTGTGCTCACAAGCCCCCCCGTTCGAACCATTGGAATCCATTGAGTTGCGTGTGCTCCCTATGAAGACTGCACTGCTGTTGGCTCTGGCCTCAGTATAACAAGTTGGTGATATACAGGTGCTGTCGTTGACAGTTAATGTCTGGAGTTTGGTCCTGGGCTTTCAAAAGCCACCATCAATCCCAAAAAATATTATATGCCTAAGGTGCTCTCCACACCCTTCGGGGCTCAGATAGTGCACCTGCAAGCTTTCTCTTCTCCACCATCTAATTTAGATTAGGAGCAGTTGGCACATTTATGATGCCCCGTGCGAGCATTGCACACATATGTGGAGTGCACTTGCCAGTTTAGACTGTCAGATTAGCACTTTGTTTGTTATGGAGGACACACAAAAGGCATGTCCATCTCCAAACAAAGGCTCACTCACAGGATTGTTGATGTGACTGCCCTCGCTTATGAATCACAGGGAGTTGGATGCCTTATTGGTGTCAAGGCACATTCAACGAGAGGCATGGCTTCCTCATGGACATGGACAAACGGTATACCCCTACAGGATATATGCCTTGCAGCAGGATAGTCTTCGCAGAACACATTTGCTATTTTTTATAATCTAGAGAGCTACTATTCCTTCACCCAGCAGTTGAGTCTAAGCTCCTTATAATGGGCCGGCTACCAGTTATAATTTTAATACAGCCACCTGTGTAGGACGCTATCCAATTTACTCCCATCAGAAGTCACAAGCACTTCCAATAAAATAAATCCTCCCTCCTTTCCTCTGGTTCTGAAAGGGTTAAATATTCTGGGTGTATTATATGGCTCCTATAGATCCTCAGATTATAATTAACTTTCCATCTGGTTTTCACCATATGGGGTTTTTCATTTTCATACACACTTAAAGATACATAAGTCAGCGCCTGAAGGGCCGTGAGCTCATGCACATATACTTTTAGGTGTTACTTTTAGGTGTTGTGGCGACACATAGCTCCAATGCCATCATTAAGTTTGCTGACGATACGACGGTTGTAGGTCTGATCACTGACAATGATGAAACAGCCTACAGAGAGGAGGTGCACACTCTGACGCGCTGGTGTCAGGAGCACAACCTCTCCCTCAACGTCAGTAAAACCAAGGAGCTTGTGGTGGACTTCAGGAAGAAAGACAGAGAACACAGCCCCATCACCATTAATGGAGCACCGGTGGAGAGAGTCAGCAGCTTCAAGTTCCTCGGTGTCCACATTACTGAGGAACTCACATGGTCCATCCACACTGAGGCCGTTGTGAAGAAGGCTCACCAGCGCCTCTTCTTCCTGAGACGGCTGAGGAAGTTTGGAATGAACCAACACATCCTCACACGGTTCTACACCAGCACTGTAGAGAGCATCCTGACTGGCTGCATCACCGCCTGGTACGGCAATAGCACCGCCCACAACCGCAAAGACCTGCAAAGGGTGGTGCGAACGGCCAGAAACATCATCGGAGGTGAGCTTCCCTCCCTCCAGGATATATATAACAGACGGTGTGTGAATAAAGCTCGGAGGATTATCAAAGAATCCAGCCACCCGAGTCATGGGCTGCTCTCACTGCTTCCATCAGGCAGGCGGTATCGCAGCATCAGGACCCGCACCACCTGACTACATGACAGCTTCTTCCCACAAGCAATAAGACTTCTGAACACATGATCTCTCACGATCAACAATCACTGCACTTTATTAATCCTCATTCTGTCAATATATTCTCGCTCCCAATTCAGTTAGTGTATATATATATAGATTTATACCCTTATCTAGTGTATGTGTATTCTACATTGTGTGGATTGTGTACATTTGTTATGTAAATTGTGTTGTGTAAATATGTTGTTATTGTAAAGTGGTTTATGTCTCGTCACTGTCATTACTGCAATGTTGCTCGGAACTGCACACAAGAATTTCACCTGCTGTTGCACTTGTGTACACAGTAGTGTGACAATAAAGTGATTTGATTTGATTTGATTTGATTCTACCCTGGTACTTAGGGTATGACGCTATGTAGTGGAGCATGATGGGACTCTTTTCCCATAGCGTTCTTTGCGATGTAAATTGAGCTGAATCAAAAGGAAACATCTCATGTACGTTTCCCTGAGATGTAGGGAAAGAGACATTGCAAAATTGGCCGCACTACTACTTCAGATTTTTGCGAAAGAGTGACCCGTTCTTGTCCCTCAGTCAAAAATTCTGAAGAAATTATATTTGAGTGCCCGCTTATGTAGGGCAAATGCATGCCTAAAGGGGTGGGGCTCAAACATCATTGCCAATTTAAAATTGCTGTTATGATACAAGGGCTTCAACTAGGTCGTGGAAAAGCATTTCCCCATAATGTTCATTGCAATGTCTCGTTCCCGTCATCTCAGAAACCGAGGTTACATAAGTAATCAGAGACGTTCTCAGAAGAATTATTTAATCCACAAATCCAAATAATCTAAACATTCAAATCCAAATTTCTTTTGAAATATTCACTCATTCCTAACGTTCGGGTCCTATAGAAGGCTATGCAGAGACAGTTTTTTCCACAATCAGGAACACAACAATGTCTGGGGACCTAAGTTGCTTTCTCTCTCTTTCAACTCACCAGCCATGATGATTACATATGTTGCAGGATTGGGAGGGTTACTTTTGAAATGTATTCCACTACAGATTACAGATTACGTGCTGTAAAATGTCATTTGTAATGTATTCTGTTAGATTACTCAAGGTCAGTAACGCATTCTAAATACTTTGGATTAATTCTTCAGCACTTGTAGATTTTTTCAGTTGTTTTGACTATAAAAACTCTGCCAGTACAGTAAGACAAAATACACATGTTAAAAATACATACTCTGAAAAACATAAATCAATAAATCAAATTTATTTTGTTTTAAGGATTTTTCGATTTTATTTTACAGGAAAACAATACAAAAAATATCATCAAGAATATGATTTTTGCCCTAATATCAAAGGTCTTACTAGAAAAAAAAGAAATTATGATCCAATGTGAATTTTCTTGATATAAAATTCATATTAGAATATTAGAAATAGCATTTTAGATTAGCGTAAAGCTGACAAACAAGGATTATTTCTATTTCTTCTGCTCAAAACTTTTAAAAAATTACTTCTCTGTCTGCTCATATGAATGTAACACATCATAAGAAAGTGTTTCACCGCTGTTCAAATGCACTTTGGATCACATCATTTATATGTATAAATGTTTTCCATCTGAAAGGACTAAATATTAAATGAAACAAATGACAATAAAATGCAAAGTAATCTCTACAATAATCAAAATACTTTTGGAATGTAACTGTATTCTAATTACCAATTATTTAAATTGTAACTGTAGTGGAATACAGTTACTAATATTTTGTATTTTAAATACGCAATCCTGTTACATGTACTCGGTTACTCCCCAACCCTGGTTGTGGTGGTGGGGACTATGCAAATACACTGTGACATCACAAAGTTGCTAGAAACAAGTCGTTTTTTTTGCAGGGTGGAAAAAATAAATGCTCTTTCTGAACTGGAGAGGAAACATTGAGGTCTAAAACTTATAGTATGTTTTTATAGTACATTGACCTCTTATATGTCAAAATGTCTAGGAAAATTTGATTCCAAATCTTCTTTAAATGAAAAAGCATCCCAATAATAATGTTAAAATAAAAAACAAATTATGAAAACTATTGCTAATAAATTACAAGGGATGTTTATAGATTTATTTAGTACTTTAATTATGAATCTATTTTTAGACAGTTTTTAACCATTTCATTACGCATTTAATCATTTATTTAAATACTTATTTAATTACTTAATGTTGAATAATTTGTCCCTCCACAGGAAACCATATCTGCCTTCTATATTAATAAAATGGCTCATGGGTTTTAGAAAATGTAAGTTTATGTTGTCCAAAACAGCTATTCTTTTGCAGAATTAATATTAAAGAATGTATATTTTATGTCCTCTATGCTGGCCCAGGATTGCATAATGGAAAACACAACAGACATAAGCCACAACACAACAGAAAAGGCACAGCACAACAAAAAAAACTAATTATTTAAAAATATTGATTTTCTGTTGTGGTTTAATTTAGTTGTGTTGCTGCTTATTACGTTGCATTGAGGCTTATGCCCATTGTGTTGTGGCCCTTGTTTTTTTATGGCTGATGTTCGTTGTGTTTTGGCTTAATTTCATAATGCGGTTTATTTTCATTGTTTTTTCACCTTTTGTTTGCTTTGCTAATTTTGTTGTGTTGTGCACACCTGGTCCACCATAGTCCACCAACAATTGCAATGGGGAAAACAGAAACAAATTATTTATACTGAATACATCTCTCAGGGAGGGACTAACAATATAAAAAGATAAATATAACATATAATAACAAAAATTATAATAATAATTGCATACTATGGCAAAGGATGTAATAATATGATAATTATTTTCATGGAATGATAATAATTGTAAAACTGTTTTGTGGGTGTGGTCATCTCACAATCACATGAAGCAACAAAAACTGCGACGAAGCCATTATGCAGAGTGGAGTGGGGGATAAGACCAGCTCGCCACAGTCTATCATCGATCTTATTATAATGTAAATTCGATGAACCAATGGGTATATGGAACGCCAACAGGCCCCTCCCTCTTCCTTGCTGATTGGTTGATGATGGGGAGGAAGGCGTGGCCTGGTCCCTTCGTTGAACAGCTGGAGATTGGGCTCGGTATATTTGCAAAGGGAGAGGGTTCCTGCTAAACGTCACCGAGGGCTGTAGTGACAGCCAGGGGGAGAACCATCTTCGTCTGTTTTTTCTTTCTTTTTTATTTGACCATGAATAATACACTGAAAGCAGGCTATAAATGAAACCATAAAAAACGAGTTTAAAGTTTAAATCAATGGTACAAGAGGGTATTATGTCCAGGACGCCTTCCACCTCAACCCAGGAAATCCAGATGGACATGTTCGAACATCACGGCTCTCACGCTCAGGTAAGAGAGAGACGCAACAAGTTGCACGCAACAAATGAAAAGACGAACTACACACCTGCTGTCCACTGTGTAAAAACGACTGGTCGTTGTCGCGAGTGAAAAACGCAGATTTTGTTTATTAAAAAGATTAGACGTTACCGGCCATCGCTCTTATTATCGTTACTTGGCAACAAGGCTG
Source organism: Moxostoma hubbsi (assembly GCA_032164185.1). Classification (NCBI taxonomy): domain Eukaryota; kingdom Metazoa; phylum Chordata; class Actinopteri; order Cypriniformes; family Catostomidae; genus Moxostoma; species Moxostoma hubbsi. The sequence goes on from JAVLUX010000024.1 coordinate 27,644,531, forward strand.
CATCTCTGCGCGCTCGCCACTATTGTCTCTTAGTTCAATTGTGCTTTGAGGAAAGCAGAAGTAAGTTATGTTATGGATGAGCTGCATTGTTTAAATCAATATGGATATTTGTTTGGTGAATATCATATATCCTCTGTCAGTTATGGAGAAAACATTATTTCGTCACATATTTTCTCAGTTAGCCTATGAGGTTCATGGATTGTACTTGTGATACTCTATTGTTTTGATAAATGAAGAATCATTACTTTTGACAAGATTATAATCAGAAATCTTAATTCCATGTGCAAGTACTTTTTTTTTGTTGTTAAATTTTAAACAACGCATTGTACAAGATTAGTGCTCATTTTATGTTGCATTTGTTAAGTTCATTAAATCTAAGTGAATTAACGTGTAGCAATACAATTACAATCAGCAATGAAATTATCACATGGATGAGAAGACTGAGAAACAACAGCTACCAGATGGTAATATATGGAAAGGAAATATAAATCACTGTAGGCAAAGTTGGGGGGAAAAAAGAAAGAGGGCTCTCTCTGTCTCTCTCTCTCTCTCTCTCTCTCTCTCTCCCCTCTCTCTCTCTCTCTCTCTCTCTCTCTATATATATATATATATACACACACACACACACACACACAAAATATTAGTAGAGGGGGATATAATATTAAAATAGTGTTTTATGCCTTTTACACTCAAATTGTTTTAGCTTTTTTTTAGCAGTTAAATTTCATCGCAAAATTCCATAAAATTCAAAATGTGTAATTTTTAACCAAATAAAGTAATATAACTTTAAACATCAGTTTAATAATTTGTGTGTGTGTGTGTGTGTGTCTGTGTCTGTGTTCAAGGTTAATTAATTTAATGGAATTATGCCATGAAATTTGTAAACCTAAAAATATTTGTTTAGTGTAAGAAAATTTATTTAGCCATTTTTAAGTTTCTTTTGCTTTCTGGTTCTGCCTTTTCTCTATTCTGTAGATTATTTCAGGATGGATGATGTTTGAATGTACACCTGTTCCATACAGGCCAATCATCATCCTGTCCAGCTTTTCACTTTGGGCTCCAGCACGGCTTAGACTTGATTGGTGTGTAGATGGATGTTTCAGTGGTGTTTCTGATTGTTAGAGCTGTATTTATATAATGGTTTTACATAATACAGTAGTGTGAATGTGTGACCTGTGCTGTAGAGAGGTGCTCTACCTGAATCATATCTATACATAGCTGTGAGGAGGTGGAATGATGAGAAGGGAGCGTGCTTGTGTGTGTGTGTGTGTGTTTGTGTGTGTGTGTGTGTGTGTGTGTGTGTGTGTGAACAGGTTGTTTGCGTAAGTACAGAAAAAGTATTAAGTCTCCAAGTATTAGATGAATTTTGTCATTTTGAAAGATGAATTTGATCATAAATTAGAATATAAATTTGATTAATAACCCACTTATGGTCATTTAAGGACACTGTTCATTACAAGCTTTTATTAAGTCATCTTTTCTCTTCTCTGTTCGTCGCTTCTCATTGTTTACTGTGATGAATTATTGGTAACACTGTGTAGCTCTAAAATCCTTTCCCCTGCCCCATGGCACAGCTTTTCCCCTTAATTACCCAATTAGCCTCATTGGCTGTTGGTCAACAGGAAGTCCCTCATCACCAAAGCAATGCATCCCTCCTCCCTCCCTTGACATTTTGCTGGCCTTTCTCAGATCTAGTTTTGCCGATCCATTTTTTTACCTCTCACAAACCTTTTACACTAAACAGTGTCAGCTGAAAAGGAATAGTTAATAAATCAAAATAAAAGTTATTTTGTGTGTGTGTGTGTGTGTGTGTGTGTGTGTATGTGTGTGTGTATGTGTGTGTGTGTGTGTGTGTGTGTGTGTGTGTGTGTGTGTGTATGTGTGTGTGTGTGTGTGTGTGTGTGTGTGTATGTGGTGTTGTTCACATACTGTATATCAGTGGTGTCAAAAGTGGAAGATGACATTGAATGTTAGCCTCAGACACAAAGTATGTTAGCCTCTTGTACACAAAAAGATGCAATAAAAATGAATGTACTGTTTAAAAGGATTGAATCAAAGTTGTTAATTAAGCATGTAGAAACAATTAATTACAAAATATTCAGACATATAGGCCTACAAATAAATAGAGTTGAAGTCAGAAGTTTACATACACTTAGGTTGAAGTCATTAAAACTCCTTTTTTAACCACTCCACAGATTTAATATTACCAAATTGTAATTTTCGTTTATCATTAATTCGTTTAGGACATCTACTTTGAGCGTGACACAAGTAATTTTTCTAACAATTGTTTACGGACAGATTGTTTCACTTTTAATTGACTATATCACAATTTCAGTGGGTCAGAAGTTTACATTCACTAAGTTATCTGCCTTTAAGCAACATGGAAATGATGTGAAGCCTTTAGACAATTAGCCAATTAGCTTCTGATAGGAGGTGTACTGAATTGGAGGTTTACCTGTGGATTTATTTTAAGGCCTACCTTCAAACTCAGTGCCTCTTTGCTTTACATCATGGGAAAATCAAAAGAAATCAGCCATGACTATAAAGTCTGGTTCATCCATAGGAGCAGTTTCAAAATGCCTGAATGTACAATGTTCATTTGTAAAAACAATAGTTAGTTTAAAAGTATAAAATACCATGGGACCACACAGCCATCATACTGCTCAGGAATGAGATGTATTCTGTCTCCTAGAGATGAACATACAGTAGTTTGGTGTGAAAAGTTCAAATCAATCCCAGAATAACAGCAAAGGACCTTGTGAAGATGCTGGTGGAAACAGGTAGATAAGTATCTATATCCACAGTAAAATCCACAGTTTGGCCATAATGACCATCGTTATGTTTGGAGGAAAAAGGGTGAGGCTTGCTAACCGAAGAACACCATCCCAACCATGAAGCATGGAGGTGGCAGCATCATGTTGTGGGGGTGCTTTGCTGCAGGAGGGACTGGCATCATGAGGAAGAAACTTTATGTGCATATATTGAAGCAACATCTCAAGACATCAGCCAGGAAGTTAAAGCCTGGTCACAAATGGGTCTTCCAAATAGACAATGACCCCTAGCATATCTCCAAAGTTGTGGCAAAATGGCTTAAGGACAACAAAGTCAAGGTATTGGAGCGGCCATCACAAAGCCCTGACCTCAGTCCGATATAAATTTCTTGAGCAGAACTGAAAAAAAAATCGTGTGCTAGCAAGGAGGCCTACAAACCTGATTCAGTTACACCAGTTCTGTCTGGAGGAACGGGACAAAATTCCAGCAACTTATTGTGTGAAGCTTGTGAAGGCAACCCAAAACATTTGACCCAAGTTAAACAATTTAAATGCAATACTACCAAATACCAACAAAGTGAATGTAAACTTCTGTAAACCAAATGGGAATGTGATGAAAGAAATAGCTGCATTCTCTCTACTATTATTCTGACATTTCTCATCTCAAAATAAAGTTGTGATCCTAAGACAGGGGATGTTTTCTACGATTAATTATTAGTAATTGTGGAAAACTGAGTTTAAATGTATTTGGCTATGGTGTATGAAAACTTTTGACTTAGTTTGAGAGTGCAGGGAGACTGATTCGATTATGGCATTCACAGTACGGGATGCGAGGTGGTCGCTGTATAGCTCTTTTTCCAGGCTTTGTTAGCCATGAGTCTCTGGTTGGTGGATCTTTCTCTGCAGGATTATGTGTAGTGTAGTTATTGAGCATAAATCTGCCCATTAAATACGATTTTCCAACATGAAGTTGAAATAATGCTTTTTTAATGCAATTAGAGGCTTTAACAGAAGCATATACCGATGATTTGTAACGTCTGAGCCCATGGTAGGACTGTTTTAAAGGGGTCATGCCATGCATTTTGATTTTTACTTTATTATTTTCCATGAGGTTCACTTATAATGTTAGTAAAGGTTTTTGCACAAAAACAGTCAAAATAGAGTATTAAATGACCTTTTTCCACCCTTTCGCAGGCCCTCTGTCTGAAATGCTCGGTTTTCTCTGCTGTCTCATGTAAGACTTTAATATACTGTATTATGATTGGCTTACACCTTTCAAGTGCAAACAACGCTAGCCAACACTCACGGAACTGTTTTTTCCAAGAATAAAAGAATGAAAGCCTGCAAGCGGTTTACAAAATCACCTAATTGCTCTCAGTCCAGATAATCATTGATAGCTACATGCTTCAAATTATGTGACGCACACAATCAAACTACTACAGTTGTTCTGCCTGAAATAACAATCGAAAACTAAACAAAGTCAGCATACTGTTGCTCCCAAATACTTACAGTATTATGCATACAAGAACAATATTTGGTGTTACAATAATGCCTTATAAAGCTGAAAACAGTAAAAATAATCCAGACTATAGCACAAGCTGCAAATGTTTTGTGAGCAATTATGTTTTTCTTTGGTAAGTAACCATATAATAAGCACAATCTGCTCCACGTTAGAGTACTGATCATGGTTTACTTTGCAATAAAAGTGTATGACTATAGAAACATCAGAAACAGTAGTATTCATTTGTTACAATCATGTCAATATAGTTGCCACTGCTTTTTCAATATAAGTCTCTTTGCCAAGTCTGAATCATAATAGTTCTCAAAAGAATCCTTAGAGAAATGTGCCGAACAAAACATATATTATCACACTGATGCAATCCGGAACTTTGTTTAAATAGGCGACCCTTCAGAAGGTTATGCAGCAATGCAGTTTTTCCACAATCAGGAACACAACGTCTGTGGACCTTACTTGACATTTTAATATTTTCATTGGTTAAAAGCAAACTACAGCAACAATAGTACCATTTTCAAGTTTAACTACCTCAGCCGCTCTATCAGTTTTAAGTGACAATTATGTTTGTTGTTTAGACGGGACTATTCAAATGAACACCCCTTTCCTACGTCACTATGGGACCGATATCAAAACGAGTCATATTTGCAGGGTTGAACAATAAATGCTCTTTTCAGACTGGAGATGAAGTTTTGAGTTCTGAAAATTACAGTAAGTTTTTATAGTACAATGACCTCTTATATGTCAAAATATCTAGGAAAATTGTATTCCTCATGACATGACCCCTTTAAAGGTTTTTAAGTTATTGCTATAAATCAGTTACCCTATAGAAAAAAAGATGGAATTTGTATTTATGAAAGCAGACTGCTGTGCTCTATTATGCCATATTTTGATGTTAATCAACATTAAAAGACTATCCATACATATTTTTGTGTGGTTTTGTTATTTTCTTTGGTGTTAAACAAAGGCTAAATGTTTCCAGTTCAAACAGAGGTTTGTATAGTCAGACAGTGGCCTGAGAAATGTTTAAAGAGCTTGAAATCTTGAGCGGCCTGTAAAATGTTAGAAACCAAGAGCTAGACACCATTAGTGACAAAGAAATTACCTTGTGGGTTGATTTATGTACTGTTGTTGGGAATAAGCTTACAGTTTGTTTGTGACTGTTTATGTTGTGCAGTTAAAGTAAAGAGAATCCCTCTGTCGCTGAAGTTATATTTAATCGTTCATCTTACTCGAAATTTGTTTGAAAGTGAATAAAACCCATTGTTGTAGCACCTCTAATGTTTATTTCACCAGAAAATTGCTGCAAAACATTAACGAGCAACGTAAAACTCATTTTGCAAAAATGTAGTGATATTAAAGTGATTCTATGAGACCAGGTTGTCATTGGCTATGTTCACACAGTCATTGATTGGGATTGACAACCGTATTTATTAAAAGGTGAGCCTCAAAATGTCCTGTTCATTCAACAGCTTACAGTTGCGGCTTGAATACTGTCTGTATGAATGAATAACCAAAGTCACAACCTTATTATATTCTCCAAAAAGCCTTGAGTAACACCTGTAACCTTAGTGACAGACTGAAGCAAACATCTCCAGAAGGTTTTATCACAATTGCCTTTATTAAATAAACAAATGTGATCGAGGCATGAGTTCACCCATCAGATCATAATTAATCGACAGCACCTTTGAATGCATTTTAACCAAGAGCAGAGCTCAGCATTTGTTCTGCGAGGCTTGCGCACGTGAGCAGCTTTGGTGGAAGACAGCTGCAGGGTCTTCGGAAGAGACACTGCTCATATCTCCATCTCCTTGAGTTAATTAAAATCCACAAGAAACACACAAGACACATACGTTTACAGAGAACTGTGCCACTCTCATAATATGGTGTAATATACAACTAGTTGTTCAGTGTGGTTTTGTTCATAGAGCACGTATTTGCCGAAAATGCGGTTATAAGTCCTGAAAATTTACACATTTCAGTTTGGTTATAGAATGCAGCGGTCTTTCTCATAAATAACTGAACTTTTTGTAGTATTAAGCATTCAAATAGAGGACTGACAATTAGGGCTGCACGATTTGGACAAAAAGTCATATTGTGATTATTTCGAAAAAATATTGCGAATATGATTTGAACTGCGATTGTGATGGTAATGTTTTCCACATGTTCAACTGCAAAAAGGCTACTGGGGTTTTCAGACTTGAGCCCTCTTAAAAAGAACCAAACTGAGACTTTTTTTCAGTTCAATCACAAACAAATAAATACATAAAATGAAACAGTCTTCTTCATATCCAAATGTTACCATCCACCATGTACCTGTTTTTGTCCAATTTGTGATGGGGTCTCAGCCCACTAATCACCATCTTTAGTTTTTGAAACAGTCAGCTTGAATATTAGGGATGCTCAAATCAGGATTTTAACATCTGACACCAATTTTCATCTCATCAATCGATGCTGATCATTTAACTTTTTATCAGCAGCTGTCAAAACTGGTTATATGTAAGCCTTCTGCTCAATGTCACTGTAAACTAAATTTACAATTTTGGATAAAACCATAGTTGTTGCCTAGTTTTTGCTGTCAAATATAATGTTGATTTATTGAATAATTCAGTATAAACAAAATATAATTTTAAAATACAAATGTTTCTCTTTATTCTAGGCCTTAAAAACTAGTAGGCTTATACAAACTATTCTTTACTGTATATAAGATAGTCCTAAAGAATGAGGCTTAATGTCAAATTGACGTTAAATATTTTTGGTTTGTCACCATTTCGTTTAATTATTTTTATTCATTATTTTATTATATTTAATTTAGCAATGCATTATATTATAGTAACTAAATATTTGATATAGATTTATTATATGTATGTTCCTTCCTTTTTATTTTGTTGGATGTTGGTAATATTAGTTCCGCTTTCACTTGTTTCCGCGGGGAGTGTAATAAGGGCGACGCGCTCTATCGTGATTCGTGAAGTAAACGAATGAAGAGATAAAGAGATGTTTCTGGACTCTACGGGTGTTACTGTTAATGCTGTTTGCTCAACAATCATTTAATAAAGATGTTTGAATTGTACCCCATCTTGTATTCTGCGTTATTATTATGATACCTGTGCCTTGTGGAGACTGAGATGCTGCTACCGCAGATAATAATAAAAAACGGAGCTGGACAGAGCAGCGCAAATAAACTTTGAAGGGAGCAGACTATTTATTTTATTAAATTGCAGCCTTTGCAATTTAATAATCGCAAAATGTCATATCGTGGTTTCGATTTCATTTAGATTAATTGTGCAGCCCTACTGACAACCACATTCTGTTGTTTCAATTTGTGAAACAGAAGTTTACCTAATCCATTTGCATTGGGACTACATGAATAATTTTCATTGGCATTAATGTAGCACTACTGAAACTGGACAGACAATGTGGCATAGTTTCAAACTACATGTTATTTTATGTGTTTTTGAGCAAGATTTGTTAGTAAGGTAGAACAAAGCAATGCACAAAGCCATCACAAAAACACTTTATTCTCCATCTTTCACCTACTCCTTCCTCATGTTATCATGTGTCATGAGGATAGTTATTATATAGAGTAGAGGTAGACCGATCTGTGCCAGTAGTTGCTTTTTGAACCATCGTTATCGGCAAAAAATCTATGGCGATCGTTGCCGATAGTTTTTCTGTCATTTCAGTAAAAGAGTGCCTGGTATGTTCCAGAATTGTTTATACTTAAAAGTCCTGCTTTATTCACCAAATCTTATTTTGGGGATTTTAGTTGAGCAATAAACTGCATCTGGGATTTTATTCATTTAGGCAAAGCAAAGCAAGGCAAGGCAAGTTTATTTATAATGCACATTTTATTCACAATGGCAATTCAAAGTGCTTTATGTAAACATTACTTGTGTTAAAGGATTTTGGTCTCTTTGCCCTTCATAGTAAGGAAAAAAGAAGACTTCTTTTTTGACATACTATAAATCAATTATAAAAACTATCACCGATTAATCGGTTATCAGCCTTTCTCACCACCTTAGTTATCGTATCAACACAGGGTTCAGATGGTTAGCACTGTTATAACTGTTAACCTTAAAGTCGCTGTGCAATATTTTCTTGTGCTTAATATCAATTTTTTGAAAAATACGAATATTTCCAGATCCCTTTTGTGTAGGTTTTGAACATGTTACAGTGTTGCCTGTTCCATCAAGATCTTTTAGTGCAACTAAAGTCAATCAGCCTCCTTGTGATCTCCATGGCAACGGAGTCTGGCGCCAATGAATGCCACACAGAGGGCCCTGCCGAGGGCAGCCTGGCGATTGGCCAATGTCCAGGCCAACCAGATTACAGAGTCACAGAGAACACAAGTGGGCATGAGTAATTATGGGTAATCATATCTGGACACAGAGGCATGATGTGGAACCCATAGAATGTGAGTGGACACGTATTGACAGAAGTGTCCATTCTTTGTAACTGACCATAATTCCTCTCTTTCAGGCAAAGTATGCAAAGAGGAAGAGCCGTTTTAAGCGCTCAGATGGCAGCACCTCTTCAGACACAACCTCCAATAGCTTCGTCCGACAGGTAAGACAGACAGTTCTTTTTAAGTACCCCATGTCTCTCACTCCTGCATCAGGAGAAGTTTTCAGACATTTTCCGCTTTTGAATCAATAAGGACAGACTGTAATCCAACACCCATTATAAAACAGTTGCAGTCATTATGAATAAATGAACCTTACACTTAAATAGCGCTTTTCTGACACTACACTCAAAACAAATTACATAATGAACAGGCTCCGCAACAACCACCAGTGTGTAGCATCCACCTGGATGATGTGACGACAACCATAATGCGCCAGTATGCTTTTCAGGTACATCCCTATAATTCTTGACCTAGTAGATCCAGTCGAAGAGCTTTGATTATTGGTTAAAACTAACTAAAACCAGGGACTGCAGATGAAATTTAGCTTTGTAGCTAATTCTGGGACAGTTTTTTACTGTCCATTGTCCCTGTTAAATAAATAAAATAAATAAAAAAATAAAAATAAAAAAAAACTGTGGTTGTGGTTTCTTTTGACACTATTTATTTACAATCGTGCATGCCAGCTGAGGAGATAGGTTACTACTGTAACGTTAAAACTTTTAATTTTTCAAGCCTGTCTCTCTGAGGCTATGGTAAAAACAGTGTTTCAACAGAAACAGCCTATTTAATGATGTGTCATCTGCCCAAGAGTTGATGAACTTTCGAAAAATCACCCTCAGCTAACTAATCTTACTGCTTATACTATTTCTGCGGTAGTAGGCATACTTCCTGAGTGAGAGAGAATGGAAGATAGAAAGAGACAGAAAAGGCAGAGAGTGAGATGCCATTGAGAGCTTGGAGACTGGCCTAACGGCCTGCAACCAAACTCTCCAAGAGCAGAGCCCAGAGAAAAGAGCGGAAGAGTAAAGAGCCTTCCTAGAGCATAAGTAACAATCCTTTTTATCCCTTCAGAACACCTTCAACCCCCACAGCACTCAAGTTGTGAACACTTGGCAAGCCCCAATACACAAACACTGCAGCCAGTAGGCTGATAGATCACTATCGGCACACTCTGGAAAACATAAATTAATTATTTTGTTTCAACCCTACATATTGTTAGAAATGTTTATCATTGCTTAATGCATTCTGTTTCACATGCTATTTGAAAAGATAGTAGGCAGAATAGAGTGTGCATTGAATGCAGTAAGCTAGTATTCCATTTTGAACATAGCCATCATCTTTTTGTACAACTCATGTACACTTGATGTTTTAAACAAGGTTCCTGTGTCATGCTGAAATGTGTCCTCATATCACTAAGCCCTCCTCCCAGCCCCTGCTGAATGACATTTGCCTATCTGCATGAGGTGTCATGCTAAAATACCTCCTTCGTGCTTGCCAGAAGGGGAAAATTTAGCCCCCTATGCACACTAGAAAGATTTATTTCCCCCAATTCTTATGCTCTCACATACATATATGGGAATAAAATACTGTAGATTTCTTAACCAACAGTGCATTGAATGGGCAGTATTAAGTGATTCTTGCCTTTATAGCTTTTAATTTAAACAACCCCCTACCCCAAGTATTACATTTTGTCACTTAACTCATCCCACACCATTTGTAGTAAGCATATGAATGATAACACAAGTTCTGTTTGTTAAGAACAGGTGTGGTAATACTTTTCTAACCATTTAGGGAATTTTCACCTAGTAGAGGATAAAACAGGTGAAAAAAAATCCTACTTACTTTGAAAGAGGGACCTGAGCCAGAGGGAACAGAATATTACAGGCTCGTTTGAAAACAGGATCATAGTAATTTATATATGTAGAATACTAAAACCAGTGCAACAAGCCCAGTAGATTCATATTGGTTCAGGTGTGTGGTCTAAATCCCAGTATTTAAAAATAATAGCCATTATGACATGATGTTTTTGTGGTAATTTTCCTTTATTACTATTAACTGTGAGCAAAGGGGAAATGAAAAGGGCATTATAATGCTAAAAATACCTCAAAGGGATAGTTCATATAAAAATGAAAATTCTGTCAGCGTTTACATACCCACATGTCATTCCGAACACAAAAGGAGAAGTTTTAAAGATTGTTCACTCTGCTCTCTTCCACACAATGAACGTGGATGATGACCTGGTGCTGTCAACCATCAAAGAAGTTGTCCATATGTCCAATGCATTATATTACTAGTCTTCTTGAAAACGAGAGCTTTGTGTGAGGAATGAACAGAAATTAAATGTCTTATTCGCTGAAATATTGCCATGTCAGCCATTTAATTTAATTGTATGGAAAACAGCAGCTTGGACATTCTGCTATAAATAATTCCTTTTGTGTTTCATAGAAGAACGAAAGGCATACAGGCTTCAAAAGAGAATGTCAATATTGTAAATAATGACAGAGTTACAATTTTTGTGTGAACTTGCTTATTCCTTTAAAGAAAAACCTGCTAAAGAACATTTCACAAAAAAGAACATTTCTTAGCTATGATTTATTTAATAAGCATGTGTTAGAATCTGTAAGGCTTTGTTTAATTTAAAGATTAGGATGGACAAGTTGCCTATCAAAACAAAAGACATGTAAATTGCCAAGTGCAGAGACAGAAAGATAAAGAATATACTGTATAGAGTTGTTTTAAGGATGTAGCTTATACCATAAGATGCTCTGTAAAGAAATCATAAATATTTATGGTGTTCATGTAGTACACATTTGCCTGTGTCTTCCCCTATTTGACAGCTTAAAAAATATGAAAACCTGTGTAGGCCTTGGTCTCATTCACAGCCACACATATACATATATGAACAAATACACACACACACACACACACATACATGGTTTTGCTCTTATACTAGCCAGGTCGTCATGGTGACAGGGCCGCAAATCTCCCCCAGCACGCTGCACAGTCGGAGGAGGAGGCAGATGGATTAGTGTGCTTGTGTATATACTGTAGGTGCGTGAGTGTTTTGTTGCATGTGTGTGTATATGGGTCAGGTTTTGCCTACATTGTGGTGAGCAAATTTCACAAGGATACTTAAACCTTAAATCAGCTACAATAAAACACTAAAAATTCAAAAAGGTTTCTGTGAGGGTTAGGTTTAAAAATGTCATCTCAGTATAAAAAGATTAGAAATAAACAGAAAGTTATATATAGTTTTTATTTTAAAGGTTGTGTTTCTATTTTATTTTCAATTTGTCATTTCAGTTCTGTTTAGATTTCAATAGCTTTCACTCACTGACTGTTAGGCATCCACACTTATACGTTTTGATTACGCATTGATTTCGATATGTTTTTGCCTCTCATCCACACTGAAATGACATTTTCCTGTTGAGTGCTTCGAACTCTTTCCATTACCACATACTTAGAAAATTATACTTTAGGAAACTGAAAACAGTTTTCAAACTTAAATAGATTAGTGTGGATGTGGTCTTAGTTTGTGTGTGTGTGTGTGTGTGTGTGTGTGTGTGTGTGTGTGTGTGTGTGTGTGTGTGTGTGTGTGTGTGTGTGTGTGTGTTTTCAATAGTTTCAATTTAGGTTTTAGCATTTCAGTATGTCTAGTTTTAGTGTTTTAAGGCTGCCAAATTCATTGGGCTCTATTTTCAGCGCAATGCGATTTTCATGGCATCGTAAAGCTCAAGTGGGCTTGGGTGGGAGTGTTAGTGCTATCTGTGGGTGCATTGTATGTTAATGAAATGTCACAAAGCACAATTTGCTATTTTCCTGAAAAATAGGTCATTGCGCAAAGACATTTCAGGTCTACGTCTGTTTTCAGTGCAAATTCCACTGAATTCAACTCATTTTCTACATTTGCAGATTGGAGATTCGTGAAAATATAGTGGGACATCACAGCTGTTTCTGTTTTATGAAACAAAACTTAATGAGTAAACTTCTAGAGTTTACTTCTAGAGTTTATGATTATATTTTCTTTTCGTTTGAAGTGTAATTTGAATTTACAAATATTATTTGTTCCATTTGTTTTGTCTGTATGTTTCAATAAATTAATTTTATTTTTAAATGACAATCGACCGGTAGAAGTGAAGTGCATACAATAATCCTCAGCTTTACCTGAAAGGCAGATACTACAACAGTTAGTACTAGCCATGATTTGTGTGTTTCTTGATCAGAATGATTAATACTTACATTCCCAGTAATTTAACGTATGCTACATCCAAATCCTGGCAAGAACCACAGTTTCCTTGTGTATAATAGGACCATGTCACTGTCATAGAAATATGCCTGACATTCCACAAGGACGTAGTTAAAGCACAACAGAACGCAAGTCCATATTTCTATTCTTCTAATTTATTGCTTACTAGCAACTTCTTATGAATGTGTTGTCTTTGTTTATATTACTGGTGCTTGACAGGATATGGACTATAAAATAAGAAGCAGACAGGGCAGTAACCGGAGAAGAACCTCAGAATTAAATTGCACTTGACCCAGCCCATTAGCGCTTTTAGCATGCAATTTTGCCAAACCCACTTGCGTCTAGACTTAGTGCATGCTTGTACAAAAATACCAAAACATTATGGCCATGCTCATTGACTTTACGCATGTGACTTATCGCATAGCACTCTTAAAATCGGGCTCATTGTGTTAACTAATATAATTTAAATATGTGCAACACGTTTACATTTCAGGACTGTCAAGTATTACCTCTATCTAGTTACCTCTATTTATATTAAATGAAGTTGGGTTTGTTAAGCTTTGAAATTTTAGAATATACTGTGTATCAAAAACTATTAACTGTTTTTTATTTAGTTTTGAAGTCATGGGTATGTGTTTTAGTTTATTCAATTGTGTTAATTTTTATTTTTATTTCAGTTAAAAAAGGTGTTTATAAAAATGTTCCCCACCATATTAGACAAAAACAAACATATGTGTTTGGAAGTATACATGCCTATGTGTTAATTACTGGCAAAATTGTGTGGTCGCAAATAGCTGGTGTCATTTATCAGTGGCAGACATACACAAACACAATATTGTATTGTGGTGAGGTAATGGGTGTGGCTCTCCAGCCACTGTTTATTAGAATGAGAACTGGAATAATGGACCTTGTAACCTAGAGGGCTGATCCTGATGGATCAGTTTCTAATTTTTCCATTATTTTTGGTGCCGTTAGATCAGTGCTCTGTCATTTTGGCTCTGAGGCTGAGTGCTACTTGGCTCGCTGATGACTGGCTGGTGTGTTTGATCATGACTTCAAATGGCGGCTGCACAACAGAACATCACCTCACATTTACCTTTATGCAACGGTCACACCAGATGCCACACAAAAGCTGCCACCCGCTAGCTGCTTCAGTGCATGTGTGTGTGTTTGTGTATGCATTTGCATGAGGTGGTTACTGTATCTGTTTATTTGGTTTGGGTGTCTTTTTCATATTTATCTCTTTGCCTTTGTTGCCAACAAAATATAATGGTCACAGATATTTAAAATGTGTTGAACAGGTGAAGCAAAATTTTAAAAGTGTTTTTAGTTGGGTCTACAGAAAGTACGGTTTTTGCGCCACTAGTGTTATCAAACTACAAAAATTACAAAAAATAATGAACTCTGCCCTTTACCATTGGTCAGATGTACAGATAGTCCAGCCCCAATCTCACACCATTGGTTGAGCCAATCAGAGGTGGGTAGAGTTGCCAAAAACTGTACTCAATTAAAAGTATAATTACTTAAGAAAATAATTACTCAAGTAGAAGTAAAAGTGCTAACTTTTAGCTAATTACTTGAGTAAGAGTAGTGAAGTATCCAATTAAAAAATGACTCAAGAAGCAATTCGTTACTTTCACAAATTACATAATGGACATTAAGTCCCTACTTTCCATTATATAATACACATTTAACATGTATTACAGAATTATTATTATTATTATTATTATTATTATTAATGGAAATTCTGTCATCATTCACCATCAGGTTGTTCCGAACCCGTATGACTTTCTTTCTTCCATGCAACTCAAAAAGGATATTTTAGACAATGTTAGCCTCGGTCATCATTTATGTTCAGTGAATGTGTTTTGAAAGTGAAATGTGACCGAGACTGTCAGTCCCTAACATTCTGTCAAACATATTTTGTGTTTCATAGAATACAAAGGATCACATGGGTTTGGAACAAAATGAGGGTGGGGAAATGATGACGGAACTATCACTTTAAAGAGTTCACCTAGAAATGAAAATTCCCTCATCATTTACTCACCCTCATGCTATCCCAGATGTGTATGACTTTCTTTCATCTACTGAACTCAAATAATACATATATATTTTTATATATATAAATAAAAATCACACACATTTAAAACTACACATCTCTCTCCACTTCACTTTTACTTACTAATTACATTAATTAGTAAGTAATTTTGGAATAAAATTAATTTCAATATAATGAAACCCACCTGCCCACATTGCTCAAAAACCTTTTTATTACAGGGTCAAAATTAACTCATTTATATCACTAATTTTAAATGAACTAATTAAATCACACAAACTTGCTAGGAATAAAATTCCCAAATACTTAAAGCCCTGTTTGAGCCACTGGAAGGTGCCTGGCTGAAAAGCCGTTACTGGGCAATATGCTGTCAGAGCAAAAGCTTCAGATTGAGACCAATTGATTCTGTATCCTGAGAATTTAGAAAAGGAATTAATAATTCTATTGAGGCCAGGCATAGATCCAGTGGGGTCGGAGACAGATAATAAAATATAATCTGTGTATAGCAAATGCTTATGCGCCATACCTCCCACCACCACCCCTGGAAAATCCTCCTCCTTTCATATCGTGGCTGCTAATTGTCTGAAGTTTGAATTGTAGATGTTTACTTATCAGTGTAATGTCTTCCCTGCCCTTTCACGAGCCAGCACTATATAAAAAAAATGCCCACCCCATATCTTTCCAAATTTTTCAACTTCCTGTGGGGAAAGGTGTGTTTCTTGAAGAAACACTATATAATATTTCTTATGCTTAATAAGAGAAATAACCTTCCTCCTTTTTAATGGGGTGCCCCAAGCAATTCACATTCCACGTGGAGAGAGACAATCCACTCATATTAACATTTGACATTTTGGCATGTAAGATCAAATAGATTGTGTGTCAAAAACAGGATTATAAAGACTGCATTCCAACATTAGTGCAACAGTCAAACCCTGAACTATCCCCAGAACCAAACAAACATAAAAAAAAATATGTGCATTAACCACTGTGGTCAACAGTGCCAACTGGCGTCCATCTCTCCAAACTCAAACAGTCAAAAAAAATGTACACCTACGAAAGCCCCTGTGGCAACTTTGCCACCGGATTGCTCAACTCTATACAAATTTCTATACAAATTTTGTGAGACAGTATTACACAGCAAAAGATAATCTATATTTCCAGCCAATAGGCAGAATAAACACAAAGAGCATGTAGCTCCATCCATATAACTGTCCTAAAGGTGTATTATTCTACAAAATAAACTCCAGCCACTAGGTGGAACCAGTACTAAAAGATCATGCAGAATCTGCAAACATTCAAATGTATGATCAGTGATCCAGCCCACCCGGCGGGAACCTGAGCACCACAACACGACCCACTCACTCCACTGACTTTATGAAGGTCATTGCTTGCTGTGGGCATGTGAATGTTTTATGGCCATCCTTAGCATTTATTCTCAATTTGGCCGGAAATATCAATGCAAAAGCAACATTCCGCTGATTGCATTCCTTGAATCGATCATGTTTCTCTCTTGTCGAGTCCACAAAGTCTGGGAACAAGAAAATGCTGTGATTCTTCCAAGAAAGCCTTCCTTTACTCCTCGCCTCACACAACACAAGATCTTTATTGGATGATCTCAGAAATTTGGGCAGAAATGATCGGGGCCTGTCTCCCTCAGTGGCTCGTCGAGCCAGAACCCTGTGAGCTTGCTCGATTTCCAGCATATGGCCTATTATATCGAGCTGACTCGGAAAGAGCCTGTCCAGGAATTCCACCATATTCTGTCCCTCTGCTCCCTCCAGGACTCTATGGACAATATGGAAGTTATTCTGCCGGCTATGGTTTTCCATGTCCTCTGATTTCTCCCAGACACGCTCCAAATCCACCTTGGTCACTAGCAGATTAGCAGATAATTCCTTCTCCAATGACTCCAGATAAACGATCCGTTTCTCGACAACCCCCACTCTTGTGGCCACATCAGTAAATTGCGCCTCCATGGCAGTGATCAATTGACGTATAACAGCAAGATCCTCCAAGTCAGCAACGACCTTCACCAGCATTGCCGACATGTTCAGCATTTCTCGCCGAATTTCCCAGAACTCTCCAACCAAATCAGCTCCCAGGCCCACGGCCTGCTGCTCAGGGGTGTCAGCCTGAGCCGGTAAGTGTCTTTTAATGTCTCCAGAGCCCGAGGATTTTGAATTCTTTGTCATATTGTACTTCTAGAACAGTTGTGGAACAGAGTGTATCGAATCTCACCGGTTTATGTCATTAAAGGGTATCAAAACCAGCAAAGTGCGCAGAGCTTGCCGTTCACACGTCCGATCCTTGCATGGTGTCATGTGACCTCAATCCATTTTAATAATATTAATGATCATTATAAATGATATCCAGTATATTATTAGTTCTAACAAACTGATTTTTGGATTGGTGTGGATTAAGGGGTACTTAAGCCTTTGTGAAGGGGCTGTGGGGGTACATGTGACAGACAACATTGGGATACATCAGTGTTGAGGCTCTTGAGGGTCAAAGGTAAGATTGCCCTCTAGTGGTTTTTACAACCAGATACTACTCGATGATTTCAGCATATGTCTGGTAATGTTAGGGACTATATATTATATATTATTATTTAGTTTAATTGCACTCTGCTTACAGGTGTTCACTTAGTAGATGTCTTTATGCTAAGCAGCTTACAAGGATGGTCATTTTTAAAATACATGCTCATGCTCATACAAGTCAAAAAATGTAGCATTTTCCACTAGGCTGTTGGTAGATTTTAGAACTGACACAATGCTTCTGATAATCGTTATCATGGTTATCGTGATAATGGCTAAATATTGCACGAGTGATATAGAAGTCTAAATCACTATTAAAAATGACTCATTCTGGTGACATAAATAGGCTGCTTTGCTAGAGGAAGTCAAGGTGTTGAAGTGACTGACTGAACACATGTGTAGGCTCTTCATCTAACAGGCTCAATGAGTTAGGTGCCATTCTGTCATGGTGGGGATTGTTAAAGAGTGTCTTTCACTTCCTCTTCCTTCCTTTCGTTCCTTTTCTTCCTTTCTTTCTTTCTTTCTTTCTTTCTTTCTCTCTCTCTCTCTCTCTCTCTCTCTCTTTGGCTGACATTTACATTCCTTCTCTTTCTGGTGCTCAGCCCTTCATACAGAAGCTAAACATGAAAGAGAGAGAGTGAGAGAGTGAGAAAGAGAGAGAGATCTGCCCCTGCCTGCCACAGCTAAATTTAACCCCCCAGTCTGCAAATGTAGCACAAGTCCTGCAATTTGACCCCCCCACCCATTCTCTCTCTCTCTCTCTCTCTCTCTCTCTCTCTCTCTCTCTCTCTCTCTCTCTCTCTCTCTCTCTCTGTCATTCCCCACTTAGAAACTCAGTACAGGTTTCAGCTGTGTATTTGTGTATGTACTGTATGTGTGTATGTGGGTGTCAGAATGACACAGGAGGGGAAGATGGGGGTGTTGAAGTTAGCAGAGCAATTTGCCACTCTGTGACACACACTTACATTTCCCTAGCTACTTTCTGAACACACACTCCCATCACAGCTACACTCACACTCACCCACCCTTGTGTGGCACACACACATCTTGTTTTGTGTGGACTCAGATCTTTGGGTGTGACTCTGTGTTACCGTGGCAAGGAGAGAGTGCCATGGAGACGAACGCACGGATTCATAGGCCCACAATGGTAAGAAAGACCTGGAGTTTGTGTGGGGGTTAATTATGTGTACTAATGAAACTGCGTTGATGTAAAAAAAAAAAAACTAATGAACTGCCTAGGACACAAAGATATTTTCAATTATCCATAGTCTTTTTCCTATTCCACCCTATCTCTACCTCTCTCTTTTCTTTCATTTCTCTCTCTCTCTCTGTCTCTCTCTCTCTCTGTCTATCTCTCTCTGCTGCCATTTGATTCCATTTTGGGCTGGGCAGCTGCTTAGTCCTGCTGGGTTTAAATTAGTCTTCCAGTACCTCTCAAGGATCTCGCTCCTACTGGCTACCCTGACACAGGGCTCTTTCCCTGGGTCTCTTTCCAGTCTTGTCACCCATGGAGTATGGTGGTCAAACAAAACCACATATGCCAACTAATAGAGCTTCCTTTGATTCAGGTCATTATGGAATGCTAGCAAATGCCACATTGTATTCACATTTGTATGTTTGCAAAATTAAAGGTGTAAAAATGCAGGCAAACTGCTAAAAATAGATAGATTTGCCCCTTGAATGTCTCTGCGTTGTTCTGTCTTTTCTGAGCGCTGAAGTAAAGCAATTATTGTTAATAATATGCACTTTACAAATTCATCCCGTTATTAATTTTATCTGACTCCAATTTTATATTTTAATTCTGACTCCAATTTTAAGTTGACCTCTAATTTAGATTAAAGCTCTAATTACATTCTGATCGTTCTTTTATTTTAATCTTTTAAGTTATTGATTACTTTGAATCCTCTTCTATTCATTTATCTTTTGATCAGTTTGTAATGAGATTCAAACTGATAGTCTTTAAGTGGCTTCCTCCTACATTAAAGCTTCAGTTATGATATAAATGATGCTTAAAATGTTATTCTCCTGCTCGGTTCCTCCAGAGCGGTTTCTCCTATTTTAAAGATCCAGTATTGATATAAATGATTTCAGAGGAACACAGAATAAATCAAAAAGTAACCATTTATTTGCCAGGTAGGATTTCAAACATAAGTTATGGAAACAAGTCAAAGAACATACCTGGCAGTTGAGAAAACTACATGTAATTGTAAAGTATGGGAGATCTGAATGCAGATTCCTGTTACTAAAATTACACACACTGAGGTGTGGGATCATCTTACCACAGAGAACCCTGAGCTCTGGGCCAGCTTTCCTTAAATATCCAGACAGAATACACATTGTGTACCAAATGGTATTATCCTTTGAACAATGAGAATTTGGGGGTAAATGGGTACTTGGCTTCCTGGTGTTTAGCCTTCAAGGAGGGATAGAGACCTCCAGAATTATTCCGTATTTGGCAAAGACATTATGACTTTGTTTTTATGATGTTTTACAATCCTGGGAAAAAGAACACTATACCTGTCGCACTGAGACATTTTAAATGATACCAAACATGTTAAACTAGTTATATTATTTGTATACATCAGATATGATATTTTGTTACATACAGATCTTAGGTGAGTTTGAGGTGATTCTGAGCTGAAGGGGAACGGAGGAGGAGGAGAGGGGAGAGAATGTGTCAGATGCGGAAGGGCAACAATAAGGTTTGAATTTGAAATCTTCGCTCAGTGGGGTGTGGTGCCTCAGTAAGAGTTACTAATTGTGAGAAAGTTCATATGTTGAATTTCTCAAAGATCATACATTTACTCTTTGCCTTTGAAAGCAAACACATTGGCACCCCACCTTACAAAGGGTTCTTAAAGGAACTTTTTTGGCATGGGACACAGGGTTCACACAGTTATGAAAAGCCTGGAAATGTTGAGGAACTTAGTAGATTTTAAGTTAAATAAATTAAATGAAGCAATGGAAATTTCTACATTCAAAATTTTTTCTAGTTATGCTTAGCTTTAAAATATTTTATTGGCTAGAAATTGTTCTTTACAAGTGCAATCTCTAATAAATTATTTAAAATATATACTTACAGAGTAATTACATAGGCTGATCGAAAGGTGTATTAACCCTGTAAATAAATTCTGAAAAGTATTACAAATCTGAAAAGGGTTAAAACGTCTCTGTTTGTGTCCATGTGATTTGTCATACAAGATGAGGTCTAGTAACAATGAGCCTTATAAGCATTTCATTTGTTTGCAATACTACATGCAAGACTGTGAAGGAAATCGTCTAGGCTACTGTTGTAACCTCCGTTCCTTGATGGAGGAAACAAGTCGTTGTGTCAAAGAAGAGACACTAGGGGTCTCTCTTGAGAGCATCTCTGAACTTGAGAAAAGGCCAATGAGAAATTGGCAGACAGAATTTGCATGTCCCTCCCCTGGACATACGGGTATAAAGGGAAGAAATCATGCATCTGTCCATTCTACACCGAGGAGCCGAGAATGAGGTTCGGCCATAACAGTCAGGTCCGGGGACAGCAGTTGTGGGTCCGGGGGCAAGTGGTCCGTGTTCAGGGTGCCAGGACTGCCGGAGTTTGGCACCGGGTTGCCATGAGAACGGCATTTGCGGGCCAGATGACCCAGGCTGTGAGCGGCGCCAGGACCCGAGGAACCAATCGTCTAGCTGTGAGGACTGCGGGGAGGACGGTGGGTTCCAGTCTAACCCCACGCTCATTGTGGTCCAGGCAAGCATTTCATCCATTTGGGCGTCAGCCTCAGACTGGGTGGGCCGACTCGAAGACGGCAGCCCAGTCGAGTCTTCCGCGTCAGACGCCAGGACGCTCTCCGATGCAGCAGCGAATTCATCATCCAGCTCGGCTGGTCCAAGGGAGTTATCGGACTGGCTGTGAGACGAGCCACTCTCACCTCGAGCCTGGACGGAAGTCAGCGATTGTGACGGGGGGCGGTTGGTTCGTGGGGATTTACTTGGCAAAACCGAGCCCGCTGCCATCCCCAAATCGCATCCATCACCAGCCGGGTCGTCCTCAATCCCGTGGGAAGAAGGAGCAATGCGGGGGGTGGATGGAGTGGTGTTACTTTTTAGGAAGGAAAGCCGCGACCGCAACGTTGCCATGGTTAAGTTCTCGCTGTGAGAACAAGAACCATACACAAACGCCTCCTCAGTGTGATCGTGGCCCAGACACACGAGGCAGCATCTATGACTGTCAGGAGCGGAGCGATATTGACTGCATCCAGGAACTACACAGAGGCAGAAAGGCATCTTTAAAAAGATGCGTCCTGAAAAGGACGTACAACATCTGCTGTGTGTGCCCTTTTAGAGAAAATAAACTCTTTTAAAGAAATACTCTCTTTTAGAAGTGCTATCGAAGCGCCCAGGGGCACAGCTGCACTGGCGTGCAGTGAAGGATAAAGCCAATGATATGTGCCGTAGATCCAACAGCAAAAGCTCTGCAGAGGTGAGTGGAACAGAAGTGATCTCAGCTCGCTGATCGCACAACTGCTCGGCTCCGAATATAAAATCTGAATTCACAGATGCACGATTCCCTCCTTTTATACCCGTATGTCTGGGGAAAGGACATGCAAATTCTGTCTGACAATTTTTCATTGGCCCTTTGTCAAGTTCAGAGGTAACCAAGGCCTTCAAGAAAGACCCCTAGTGTCACTTCATTCGACACAACTTCAAGTGAGCGACAAACTGGGAACATCAGAGGGAACCACCATAATTCATTTTAATAATTTTAATCATCATTTCTTATAGCGAGGCCTAGTTGTTACAACTAATCATTCCACACTGTGGATATGTATGTGTGCATGTCTATGCGTGTGTGGGAGAAAATATTTTCAGAGCTTGTATCAATCCTTCCTCTCCACCTCTCCCACACATTCCCTTTTTTTTCTTTTCGTCCTATTTTTCGCTTTATATCTTTCTCCACTGGCCATCATCTTCTGGCATATCTTTTGTTTCTTTCCCTGCTCTGTGTTCCTGTAGTTTTGCCACTGATGTGTTGACTAGCGTGAGACTGACAGTGTAATTGATGTACAGTGTTCACGGTCTGTTCATACACAGCCTAAGCAATTTTACACACTGAAAGAAGTCAGTGAAAATGTCAACTTTGTTTATGAGCTCCGCAGTGCCTGAGCTAATGTTATTGTTAATGCGCTGTTACTACAATGGATCCAACTTCATAACATTTAGGCCTGTGATATTTGAAAGTGCTCTCAAGTTGTTTTTGGCATGGTTTGCTACTGATCTTGAACATTGCCAAGCAAATACATGGTTGCAGTTGCAACAGACATAAAACTAAGGTGCAAATACTAGAATTAAAAAAAAAAAGATAAAATTAATGAAATTCAGGGTTATTTCAATTGTGGTGAATTGGTTTAAAGGTTGAGAATATGCATTCTGTTTTATATATATATATATATATATATATATATATATATATATATATATTCAGATAATCAAAATGCATTACATTCTTGTGGCATAATGCATTACATTCATCTTTGATAAGAAAATACTAAAAGCGGCTTTAGAATACAATGTATTGTTTACTACCATATTATTGAACATAAGCCAATCATTGGCATATAGTTCACAGCAATCCATTTTGCAAGTGAATTTGTCAATCAGTTCGAGATTTATTGTGAGTGCTCAGACATGCTTGTGTAGAATCTCGTGTGTGTTGCGTCATAAACATACAATTTTTAGGTATGTCTATGTCAAGTTAAATATAGTTTAATTCTTGAGATCCCTTGGTTCGAATTTGCGCTCCATCAAGTATTTTGAACGCAAGAACATAACGTGTTTTTTTCACTGTATAAACTGCGCAAGGCCACACAGTTGAAATTTAATTTACTGCCCTCTGGAGTAAAGAGGTGGTACTACAAGCTTTCATTTCTCCGGAATCTTCCTTATTATGGTCCGGGGGCATTGCAATTAATTGCGTAAATTTTTATTACTTACTGAATTAATTGCACTGAATTAAAGTTATATATATATATATATATATATATATATATATATATATATATCAGGGTTTCCGTTGTCCGGTAATTACCGGACATTGGCCGGAAAAAAAATGAAATGTCCAACTAAATTAAATCTCTCCGGTCAAATTGTCCGATTAAAATTGCCTAATAATCCCACCCCCCTAACACAATCTGAATTTGAGAATAAGCCTAAAATGTATCCAGAGTGGACCAAGCTCGCCAAGATAGCCTGTGTAATCCCGGTCTCAAGTGTTCCTGCAGAGAGGGGGTTCTCGCTGCAGAATCGGATCAAGACGAAGCAGCGAAGTCGCCTTGCGGAGAACAAGGTTATGCGGCTTATGCGCATTGCAAGTTGTGGAGAGACACTGGGAAGTTTTGATTTCGGCAGCTGCACAATTCAGCACTGCAAAACAGCGTAAAAATTAGCCTAAAATGACGCGAGACAATGTTATAGGCCTACTCATTTGTTTGTTCCAGTTCATTTGACAAGGAGTCATTTCACGGTGGCCAATTTAAATGTTACCAGCTAAATGAGACATACTGAGAGTGTATAATTAAGTTCGCTTGAGTAAAAACAATAGGCTACTATTCAGATATTTTATGTGGGGAAGGGGGATTGGTTTGTTAAACAATGAATGTGAAACGCCAATCGGACGTTCATGTTTTTTTTCCGTCTATTTGAAAGTGAGGCTAATAAACATGTTGCATTCTACACGGCCTGATTATGTCATTTTTTTAAGTTACACAGCCTGCCTCCAGTTTTCCTCAACTTGACTAATTAAGAGGTGATATTTGACCGGCATATCATCAAAATGTCCGTAAAACGACCGGCACCATTTTTTTCTAGCGGAAACTCTGATATATATATATATATATATATATATATATATATATATATATATATATATGAATTAGGTTTTAGGAATAGTTTACCAAAAAATAAAAATTCTGCCATTTATTTACTCACTCTCATGGCATTCCAAACCTGTAAGCTGTTGTTTGCCACATTTTCCATACAATGATAGTTCACAGTAGGGCTGGGTATCAATACAGATTTACAAATTCCATTTGGTTTCACAATCTCTTGATTCGATTTTGATTCGATATCAATTAATATGGGTTTATTTCATTTATAATGACCCTTTTGCTTAAATATGAAATAAATCCTCTCCCAGCAAATGCTGTGAATTATACAAGGAACCTCCTAACTAGGAACAACATGAACATATTAGTTTTACTAATTATAAGATTATTTCTTTCATCATTTTGGTCACATTCAAAAAAATTAATCAGTGTATTTAATCAATACATATGATATTTCATATATTATATTTTAGGGATGCACCGATGTATCGGCCAAACATCGGTATAGGCCGATATTCATCTTGTTGACTGACATCGGCCTATCGGCAAATACGATGTCATTCACCGATGGCAGTGGCCGATGTTTATCTGTTATTTGCAGTCGACTTGGACAACAGTTGCCTACCCAGCTGCAGTTTCAGAGAAGATCCAACAGGTGGTACTATATTACCACCCACAGCCACTGGCTGGACACGACTGGCATGACGTAAGAGGGCAACGGATGCCGTACGCACGTGTGGTTTGTTTTCAAATAAGTGCAAGAAAATGTTCGTGGTGTGGGAGTATTTTACTGTCTGGTCTGTGATTTAGTGAAAAATTCTGCTGTATAGCAGGCTAAAAAGTAATTTTTCACAAAAAGAAACTTTGTTATTTGAAAGAAGGTTATATTAAACGTTGATTAATAAATTTGTATGATTGACGTTGTGCTCATTCAAAGATAGTGTGATGCAGGTCTGAAAGATTTAAAAAACAGCTAATTTATGTTTTATAATGAAGATTTCTTTGTTTAAATGGCACAAAAGGGGGATTAAATAAAAGCAAAACCAAAATAAATAAACAAAAACAAAAAAACGGCTTCGGCATCGGCAATCGGCAAATTGTTATTTTAAACATCGGAATTGGTATTGGCCCAAATTTCACATTTTGTATTGTTTAATTGCATAATTTGTAATCTTTACAGGTATTAGCGTTGAGTTGTTGAACACTTGCTAAAAACAGATTCTGTCCAGTTTAAATGTCTTTAAATGAACATGTTTTAATGAGAGAGGACTTAAATGGCATTATATCCTCTGTGCTATGCCTGATTACAATTACATTTTTATTTTTTGTTGTGTTTGATCAAGAACTGAATGTAAGGAATAGAAACATTATTTAAAGAGACATTATTCAATGGCAAATTGGTTGCATGGATTTTGTCTTTAAACACACATAACACAGAACAAGTCAAACCAAACTTTTACTCTCAACACACATTAAAAGGATCTCGCTGCTGAATACTCCACCACTATACTACACAAATACTGGAGAGGAAAATCTAATCATTTACCAGCCAAATACATACATTTTTAGTCGCCTAGTTTGAAATTTGGTTGCAAATGTGAGACATTTCCTCTCATTGTTGTGGAGGGTTGCTCACAGAGTAAAAGATCGATCCATGGCTTTTCAGGTTCAATATCGAATCAACCAAATAAAAATAAAAACAATTTATCTGAAAATCTTTTCTTTTTTCTTTTTTTTCTTTTTCTTTTTCTTTTTTGCCAAGCACTAGTTCACAGTGACATGCCGGTCAAGTTCTAAAAAGGTGTCATTTAAGTAATCTTGGAAGAGATTCCAAGTCCTCTGAAGCCATGCGATTTATATGACATTTTTAATACAAAATTTAAGCTGTTTTTCACTGATAATTTTCCCCCTCTCAAATTGTATTCTCCATTCTGCATATCCAGACGAGATAAACTGTATACTATAGAATCACAAACTAATGGTGATTTTAGAAGAACAGAAGAACTTTATAACTGTAGATGAGAGAGGAAAAAATGAAGCTGAAGGGGAATGAGATTTTCTAAAAGATTTGAATGATCCTTACTAGTGAAAAAAATGCCATTTGCAAAAGTTTGGGCCCTTGGAGTCAGATTTTGCTTTTCAAAACTGGAACTCTTTGCCTGGTTTATGTAACACCTTCCTGAATCCTTTGTGTGTGTGTGTGTGTGTAGTGTCTGTGCCAAGTCTAAAAGTGATTTGTTTAAGGGATTCAGTCAGCTCACTATATTATCTCTTTAAGAAGCATGTACAACACCTCTGTTGTAAAAGTCATGGTCTAGCAGCCTTAGAGATATTTCCATCACTGTCTCATGAAGTTGGTGATAGGATAGTTAGTCTGTGTGTGTGTGTGTGTGTGTGTGTGTGTGTGTGTGTGTGTGTGTGCTGGTTTACTGTGACTCTCTGTTTTACTATGAATAATTTAAAATCATTGCATATGGCATATGTCAGTCTGACACATTCTCATCTCTATTTAACACACACACAAACACACACTTCCACTCTCACCAATATTTGAAAAACCTAATGCACTCATGTTCACACACGCAAACACATCCAATGAGTCATTCTTGCAGCTGTCCGCACGCCTGTCCACACTTCCCACGAATAAGAGTTCGCCGACACCTGAAAAACAGACAGAGGAAAACGAGAGGAAGGTGGGGAAAAAAAAGAGATGAGAGGAGTAGGAGGCTTATATAAAGCCTCTGACACTGTGCTGTACAGAGCACTGTACTGTATTATCTTCATGAACTTTATACTTTAGACTCTAAAACATCCATAAGTGCACAAAATCATACATACATACACACGTCACTTTTTTTACTTGTTTTGTGTCTTCTTCTCTTTCAATCCCTCCCACACTCCTGCCAACCTGTTCATCTTGTTCTGTTTTTCATTCACAAATCTTTTACATATTGTGTGATTACTGAATGTTTGTTTTGATGTAATGTGCTCACTTTTACTGCTTTTCTTTTGCCGTTATGAAAAAAGAGATGTAAAATTGATACAGTATACAAATTAAACAATGAAATGGCATGACGAGCACAGTTTTCTTTCCTTTGACAAATGTTTTTATTGGAGCAGAAAATATAAAGAGCGTTTGATTGGACAAAAATCTGTGTAATGCAAGATGAGTCAGAAGAGAAAATTTGAATATCAGCTAAAAGATAATTTTGTCTATTTTCACAAGTACTCTAGCCTGTAGATGTCTTCAAAGCTAATAGACTTTGAGTACAAGTACATGTGATAAAAATTAATCTTTGCTCATCTTTTTCAAACACATAAATAGATACTGTATTGTGTTAAATAAGGCTATTAACACAGATTCACACTCACACAGATTCACACTCTGTTCTCTCACAGGGCTCAGCGGACTCCTACACCAGTCGTCCTTCAGACTCTGACGTTTCCCTGGAGGAGGACCCTGAGGCTCTAAGAAAAGAAGCTGATAGACAAGCTCTTGCTACCCTGGAGAAGGCTAAGGTGTCTAATCTTTCTCTACTTTCTGATGTCTGTTTCTCTCTCTAAACTTCTGCTTCATTTCTCCATTATTCAGACTCTGCCATGAATGGTCATGATATACAGTACTTAATTGCAGCAAGAATTTTCTGTTCCTCAGCCCCCCTGTTCCTCAAGAGCATTATTATTAAATAGATTTGCAGTTCTTGAAGGAAAAACCAGTGCTCCCAAGGCCATTTAGCTGTTGGCATGATACTCAACACATAACGTAATATTTTCAGTTTAAAAGTGGCTATATATTAATAGATGTAAATAGATGTTCAAAAAAGTACAATCACAATTCATTATGCAAATATTATAATTACCTCAAAGCTGAATTATTATTTCAATGGTGAAATGTCAATGGGAGATTTTCAAATTTCTTTAAGAGTAAAAAGTTTACAAAAAAATATAAATAAATAAATAAAATAAAAGATAGCACAAATCCATTTTTTTCATTGCAATTGCTCATTCCGATGAGCTTTTTAATGGGAACAATGAATTCCCATGCCACTATTCACATCAGGTCCGACAAATCGCCCACCGACAATTCAAAGTTGTTGTTTTTTTACGGAGAGTGGTCCAATTTTTCTTCTTCGGGCTGCGATGAAAACTGACTGACAAATGAGATAAAAGCATTTTGTTATTTTTTGCTGCAGCTGCTCAATCCAGCGTGTTGGTGGCGTTAATCAACTGGCGTTGGACATTCAGCTGGCACACACCCCTGAAAATGAAATGCTTAAAAATAAATAGTTGCAGTTCTTTAACCCTTGGTACTGCAAATGTAAACCTGGTCTGTTTTTTGAAAGCCTACCCATGGTTCTTTTGTCTTAATATTCATTATTTACAGTTTTTCTCGATTGTTTACACACATTTTCTGGTACTTGAGACACAATGACCACAACATGTAACTCATTCACCAACCCCCTGAACCAATTCTGCTAAACTACAAGCACAATTCCTGCTCTACACTCAAATTGCAGTTCTAAAACACACTTTTTTCAAAACACTACACACAATTCTCTGCTTTTGGCACAATTTTCATGCAGAAAATATCTTGTTTTCACAAGGAACACACTGCCATTCAAATATGCACACTGACTCATCACAAGGGCAAACACCCGTCACACTATTTTACAATTAGCAATCAGAGCTTTAGCATAAAAGGGCAACAGGTGAGCTCTTCAATGGAGCAATGGATGCCAACATTGGAAACAGAGGCAGAGCCAGAGGAGTGAGAGTAAGAGGAGGAGGAGGACGAGGAAGAGGACGAGGACGAGGAAGGCCAAGGACCGTAATCTCTGATGAGATCCGAGCCACTTTGGTTGATCAAGTGGTCAACCATGGTCTAACAATGAGGGAGGCTGGGCAAAGAGTGCAGCCAAATCTGAGCAGGTACACTGTAGCATCCATCATCCGGACTTTCCGAAATGAGAATAGGTAAGAAATCTCTCACTAGAAAATTGCAGTACTGCATATCAATCCAGTACTCAATGAGTACAGTAGTACAGTATTGCCTGTGGACTGTTCTGTAGGACTGTAAAAATACTGTAAAGTATGTTTCAAGGATTTAGGAAATGTATTGTATTTACAGTATTTTACTATTTGTTTGGCAGAACTGCAAGATTACCAACACAAGGTGGTCGGGAACGTGTTCTGTCTCCTGAACAGGAAACTGAAGTCATAAACATGGTCCTAGAAAACAACGCCATAACATTACAGCAAATACAAAGAAAAATAATAGAAAACAATGACATATTTCAAAATATTGATAGGGTAAGCTTATCAACACTGGACCGTGTCTTGCGCAGAAATCATCTCAGGATGAAGCAGGTCTACAGGGTGCCATTTGAACGCAATTCAGAAAGAGTCAAAGAATTGCGATATAACTATGTGCAAGTGAGTCCCACAATTGATGCATACTCTCAACACGGTATACAGTAAATTATACATATTTCAATATTGTAATCATAATGATTGTGCTTCACAATAGTGACCACTCCATGTCTATTTCTGATATTGTCATACTGTGTTTCAGAGAGTCCTTGAGCTAGAGGTGGCTGCAGTGGAGCACCAGTTCATCTTCATTGATGAGGTTGGGTTCAACCTCACAAAAAGACGAAAGAGGGGAAGGAATATCATCGGCCAGCGTGCCATTGTTGAAGTCCCTGGTCAGCGCGGAGGGAACATCACAATGTGTGCAGCGATTACCCACCACGGCGTCATCCATCACCATGCTACCCTTGGCCCCTACAACACCGCCCATCTGATCACATTCTTGGACACCCTACACAACACACTCATTCCACCAGATCAGGTAGATGGCCCAGAGCAGCTCAGGTACGTTGTCATTTGGGACAACGTAAGTTTCCACAGGGCTGCTCTGGTTCGTAACTGGTTCACTGCCCACCCACGCTTTTTAGTTGTTTATCTCCCTCCATATTCTCCATTCCTCAATCCTATTGAGGAATTTTTTTCTGCCTGGAGATGGAAAGTGTATGACCGAAATCCACAAACGCGTATACCTCTTCTCCAAGCTATGGAGGACGCATGTGGAGATATAGGAGCTGATGCTTTTCATGGCTGGAATCGCCATGCTAGGCGATATTTCCCCCGCTGCTTGGCCAGGGAAAACATTGCTTGTGATGTGGATGAGGTGCTGTGGCCAGACCGCAACAGAAGAGAGGATGCAGCATAGTTTTTTTTTTTTTTACTGTAACTGTGTACAGTAAATTCTTCTGTTGTTTTGTATGTAGTGTATGTGCAACTTTGTGTTGGTTGGGAATGGGATGCACACTCTGTTCATTGTTTTTGTGGGAAAAATAAAATATATTTGTTACCGTGTATTTGTGTGTTCTGAGTATAAAAACAATATTCTCAAATATTTTACAACACACTTATGTATGTACTGTCTTTAGTAAGTGTAACACTGAACAAAAAAAGGGCTAAGTCATTATGATGAATGGAGAAGAAGTGTTTTCCATTCATCATAGTGTTTTACATTGAGCACATCAGTGTTCAACTGGTTCTTATAAATGTCTATTCATATGATGGTTTGTGTGTGTCATTTGAAAACAAAATACCATTTTGAGAAGAAATAACATTGTTTTGAATGTAAAGTTTCATTTTGCAGGAGAATTGAGGGGTTTTGCCCATTGTGTGTGTGTTTTTTTATTTGTGTGTAGAGTTCTGAGAATATGAGGCATTCTTTCAGAAAATGTGTGTAAACAATCGAGAAAAACTGTAATATGTATATCACTATGCCAGGGTTCGTACAAGGTGCTTAAAGTGCTTGAAGTACTTGAATTTGACTTTTTGAAATTCAAGTCCTTGAAAACCCTTGAAAACGGTCATATTAATGACGAGGTACTTAAAAAGTGCTTGAATTATTTAAAGACAATATATGTGCATTCACAAAGTAATTTTAAAGTGTTCATTTTTTTCCTAAAAAACTATTTCTATAAATACGGTCTTTTCACTCAAAATTAACGCCTCAGCCCACCCCTCCCCCTCCTGCTAACCGCCTCTCGTTAACTCGCTCATTCTGACGTCACTCACCTGAAGCACATTTACAAATGTGAAAAGACGAAGAAATGCCGGGGAAGTGCAAATTTAACCCAGCATGGCGGGAAAAGGAGCCATATAAAAATTGGCTTCTTGAAGACCAAAAAAGTGTGCATCGTGCACATTGTAAAATATGCAAGAAGTCACTTGAGATTTCAAACATGGGCGAATCGGCACTGAAGAGTCACATGCAAGGGGAGCGTCATGTCAGTGCAGTTGCACGCACTACTGGACCACCATCCGTCCGAGAATATTTCACCCCCACAGTCCCAAAGCAACAGGTAAGCATTTGATTTTTGTGATTAATATTTTAATTAAAGCACCATTCGTTTTTTTTTTTTCTTGCATTCTTTGGTTTGCGTTATAGCATGATAATGCTCTCATTCACTTAAGTGCTTTTCAAGCACGATAAGAGCCAAAATACAAATAAATTAGTTTCTGAAGCAGCACTGTCTGAAGCATAGTATTGATTAGGCCTACTTGAGGACGAAACAGAAAATTGTCAAAATGAGGATTTTTGGCGAGTATCCTCGTAAGCACAGTCTTAAATTATGTTCAAAGTCTTAAATGAAGGTGAAGAGCTGAAAGAAAACCGGATTTGTGTCAGATTCGCTACATGTGCATCAGGTCTTAAAGAAACAGCAGTCTAATAAACCCCACTGCTGTCCGTATCATTAATGTTAATCAAAGAACAAAATAAAAAGATAAAATCACTCACTGCTCTTGATTGAATAACATTTGTAGCTTTAATAAGAATTAATCTATATTTTAATACATTTATTTGTCATGTCCATGTCACAATTAAAACTTTTCCTGTTTTTTCCCCCCCCCCCCCTATACAACATTAAAACTTATGCATTTCACAAACGTTTTTTTTGTGCTCAAAGTAACTTTAATATACATTATGTAATAAGTTGTATACTGTATTTTGGATATCTTATATCTGTAATTTGAGTGATAAACAATTATTACAATATCAACAATAGTTTTAGTGCAAGCAAGGCATTAGAATGCATTAAAATGATTATTTTGTAACTTTTACAACCAACACTGCATGCTTGCTAGATTGACATGACTGAATAAATTTGGTGTAATTTAATTTGTACATCTTTTTCAGAACCCTCAACCTCGTGGAACATCTGGAGACTTGGATTCTTGGGTCAGAAACAATGATACTTGGCGAGCTGAAATTCTTTGGACTTTAAAGAGTGTTACATCCCACTATTCCAACAAGAGTGCGGAGGATAATTCCACGTTATTCCAGCTAATGTTTCCAGACAGTGTGATAGCAAAATCGTTTGCTTGTGGTGAAAAGAAGACATCCTACATGGTTAATTATGGCATTGCTCCTTATGTGAAGCTGCAACTGCTGGAAAAAGTGAAAACAGATTCAGGGTATGTCTTGCTGTTTGATGAATCGCTTAACAAGCACCTTCAACTGAAGCAGATGGATATGCACATTAGGTTTCTGGATTCAGTTGCAAACAAGGTCTCCACACACTACTTGGATTCTGCCTTTATGGGGCATGGTAAGGCAGAGAACTGTCTGGAACATTTCAAGCACCTGACAGAAGAGCTTGATTTGAGCAATCTTCTTCAGATATCGATGGATGGGCCCAATGTAAACCTTAAATTCTACCGGGATTTTCAGATCAAAGTATTGGCTGAATGTACAGACAAACAACTGATTGATATTGGGACATGTTCCTTACATAGTGTACACAATGCATTTCGAAACGCCTTCCTTGAAACTAATTGGCACATTGACAACCAGTTACTTGCATTTTATCGCCTGTTTCACGATATACCTGCATGAAGGGATGATTATGTCACAATAACTGGTTCATCACTGTTTCCAAAGAAGTTCTGCTCTCACAGATGGGTGGAAAATGTGGAGGTTGCTTCAAGAGCGTTAGAGGTGTTGCCTCATCTAAAAACCTTTGTGAAAACCGTAGAAGCAGACAAGAAGTTTACCACTCCAAAGTGTAAAACATTCACAGTAGTGAAAGAAGCTTGTGAGGATCCACTACTCCCTGCAAAGTTGCATTTCTTTGTCTATGTAGCAAAACATGTGCAAGGCTATCTACAAACGTATCAGACTGATTGCCCCATGATCCCATTTATGACCTCAGACTGGGTAGACATGATCTCCGCTGTAATGCGTAGAGTACTTAAAACTAATGTAATGGAGACAATGACAGACCCACTAAGAATGTCCAAGTATGAAATGAAAGATGAGGATGTATTAGGTCTGGCTAAGGTAGACCTTGGATTTTCCACAGACAGATCTCTCAAACAAATGGCGGGGAAAGTGAGTGAAAAAATAATTTTGGAATTCAGAAGCGATGCAAGGTGGTGTTTCCTTCAACTCTTAAAGAGACTTTTGGATAAAACCCCCATTCGCTCCAGTTTTGTGAGACAGACTGCCTGCCTTAACCCCAAGGCCATGGCCCAAGATCCTGATGTATGTGAACGAAGGTTCAAAAGGCTTCTGAACCATTTAGTTGAGCTAAAAAGATTTCCAGAAAGCAAGTGTGATGATGCTCAAATGCAGTACACAACCTTCATTAAAGAAGAAGTGGCTAGAAACCTGTCAAAGTTTCGGGACTTTAATATCCAGTCACACACCCTTGACCATTTTTTCTTTGAAACCTTGCAAGGTAAAGCTGAATTCAAATACCTATGGCAGGTAGTAAAAATTGTGCTTCTTTTGTCACATGGTCAGGCTACAGTGGAACGAGGATTTTCTGTGAATGCAGCCATGAGCACTGAAAACAAAAAAGACATCAGCTATGTTTGTGATTATGTCTCAAGTGTTGGAGGTGTTAAGAAAGTTCAGATCACTCCCAGAATGATTGCCAGCTGTAAAGCAGCACGACAAAGATATGAGGGTTCTCTCGTCAAGCAGAGAGAAAAGAGAGCTGAGAAAACCAAATGCAGAGACCAAGAGGATGAACGAAGAGAAAAAAAGAGGCGGCTTGAATCTGACATTGCCCACTTGGAATTAGAAATAGAAAAGGCAGCCACTGAAGCTGAGACCTCCTCCAAACCAAGAGAATGCATTAGTAAATTTAATAGTTTTAGAAAGTCCCTGAAAGACAAAAAAGATGAACTTAAGCAGATTTGTTAAATCTGCTAAACCTACATCACTTTGACAGGGCTTCTACACAAGACAAAGAGAAATACAGTTAATTATTTTATGTAATTTGTACTGCAAGACAAAACCCTGTTGAACACTCACTTAAAATTACTCCTGTTTAATTGGGAGAAAGTTTAAAGTTTTTCTTTAATTCTGTTATAACACTGAATAAGAATCGAATAAGAAGTGTATGACCTCTTTGTACGTGCTCTTTTATGCACAGAAAGAACTGTGATTTTCATGTTCTCATATTTAGAGTTGCCACAGTCATTGAATACTTTAATGTACTGTACCTTATTTGTACCATCTTGCTTTTTTAAAAAAATCTATTATCCTTTTTTAGAATTTAAAGTAAATAAAGTATATGTTTGATAAATGAGATATCTGATTGTAGTCCTTGAAAACCCCCAAAATAGTGCTTGAAAAGTCCTTGAAAGTCCTGGAATTTCATTATACAGTATCTGTACGAACCCTGCTATGCCTTAAAATAAAAAAAATTACAGCGAGGTTGCACTGCTATTTTTTATTGCAAGGATAATATTGCAATGTTATAATGCAATAATTTAATTACATTAATGCATATTATTCCACATACATTTATATCACTTTACCTTGTGTTATGTTATCCAGGCATTATAAAAAGAGAATATGGTTTGCGAGTCCGTTCAAGTAGCAAAATACATGAGCAAATAAACATGCTATAATAAATTATTCAAGAAATGTGCTCTTTACTCATCTCACTCGCATAAAAATCAACATTTATGGGGCCTGTGTAGCTCAGCGAGTATTGACGCTATCCAGGGCATGCTTAGTGACAGCCAGGTCTCCTAAGCAACCAAATTAGCCCGGTTGCTAGGGAGAGTAGAGTCACATAGGGTAACCTCGCGATTAGTGGTTCTCACTCTCAATGGCATGTGGTAAAGTGTGCGTGGATCACGGAGAGTAGCATGAGTCTCCACATGTGGAGTCTCTGTGGATTCGTGCACAAAGAACCATGTGATAAGTTGAGCGGATTGTCTCAGAAGTGGAGGTAACTGAGGCTTGTCCTCTGCCACCCGGATTGAGGTGAGTAACCGTGCCACCACGAGGACCTACTAAGTAGTGGGAATTGGCCATTCCTAATTGGGAGAAAAGGGGATAAATTTAAATAAAAAGAAATTATATACTCATCAAAATGCACTATGGAAAGAACATAATGAAACAGTTATGTCAAATTAGGTAAATAAATCCTTAACAATATTCAATATATAATCTCTTAACAGCTGAAGATGCAGGCAGGAGACTGAGACTGGTATAAATGTTTGCAGATTAACAACGGCACTGCCTACTGTACAGGGGTGAAATACTTTTTTGTTGAATTTTTTATGGACATTGTGTGAATAGACTTTCCATCAGAGGTCTGTCTCACAAAATCATCATAGATTTGGTGTGAACAGGCCTTAAGGCTAAAATTATGTCCAAAAAAAGTTTGAATGGTACATTATGGTTTTTCTGAATGGCTAAAACACTAAACCCCATTCTCTGAACCGAATGCTCAGTGGCCTAAACCCATTTGTCAAATCAATCACTCTTTTTTTGCAAAACTCTAAACAAATTCTCACTCACTAAAACACATTTCGCACTGTGATGCACATGTGTTGCGAAACAGTAAACAGGCAGCAAAAGTTAAACGCAACTACAACACAGTTGTCATTGTTTACCCACAATGACTCAAATTTTTCACACTGTTTTGTAATGATGTGAAAACGAGATGCAGAGGCAGAATTAATCTCTCATTGACTTTGATTTTGCAGTTGCACAACATTTTTGAGTGAGTGTACTGTAATGTGTTTTTCTTTTAGAGTGTTCTTTGCTCTTTGGGGTTTTGTAGTTGGACAACTGTATTTATACAGTATGCAAGTGCTGAATATACATACATTCAATACTGTATTACTTGCAGTATTTACAGTATACATCATTTTCACTGTACTACTGTAAATTGTGATTACTATTCTTTTTTTTACAGTAATTGCAAATTGTGTTTACTATATACATTCAAATAAATCTGTAACTGCATGCCCTGGACGCTGTGTTCTCCATTTTCTGATGTAGTGTCTAATGAATGCTCTGTACTGTTTACATATTGCCTTGTTTTGTGCATGATCTGAAAGCATTGTTTGATTTTGAGTACAGATTAAATGGTTTTGAGATGATTGTTTGATTTTGCCAAAAGAGTCAGGGATTTATTGAGTGTAGTTTGAAGATTTGGTTTTGTGTTTAAAGTTGTGAGAAAATGGGTAAAGGTTTCAAGAAATGTGTATTAGCGATTCAGAAAAACTATTTGCTTGCAATTATACGTTTAGTACTAACAAACCCCTAACTAGGATGTTTGAGGTATATCAGTACAGTTCTTTCTGGCAAATACTGTAATTATACCAAATAGCACAGATTTTATCGTCAAAGGTGAAGTCTGTAATTTGTATAGCACTAGTGATGCCAAACAGAACTCCAAAAACAAAAAAATAGTCCTGGCCCAAACTCACACAATTGTTTGAGCCAGAAGCTGGCATGTCAGCAACAAACAGAGCAATAATAGAATTCGATAGACCGACAGAGCCATGGTGTTTACACTTTTTTGGAACTCAACCTACAAATGACGTACTTTTAGTTGTCTCTTCACATTAAACTGGGATAGGAGAAAGTATCTGAGCATTCTTAAAAATTGCATGCTTTCTTCTTTAAGGACAACTATTAATACAAATATAATAGCTTATACTTGCTTTGGAAATTCTTCACAGAATAGTCAAACATAAGTGGCCATTTTTAATAACCACCCTGAGTTTTGTGCTCCATACCAGTGATTTTCCACTCTAGCCTTGGAGAAACACCTGGATGAAGGATTTTGTTCTAAACCTGAATTAGCACACTTAATCAGATGTGTTGATTGAAGCTTGGCACACATGACCTTCTGTTTGCTGTTCCTTCAGGACTTGAGTTTGGAAGCAGTATGTTACAGAATTGTGTCCATTCTTTTCACAGTATATGAGATAACTTCCATATGTGAGCTTTAACATTACCTGTTTTTCACCCACTTTCATTTATTTCTCCCTTTCTCTAAAGACCAAGCCTGTAGCGTTTGCGGTGAGGACTAACGTTGGCTATAACCCGGGCCCTAACGATGATGTGCCAGTCCAGGGCATGGCCATCTCTTTTGAATCCAAAGACTTCCTGCATATCAAAGAGGTCAGACATACTTTTCTTTGGTCTGATGTATTATGTAATCACTGAACTATATATGTGAAACACATCACAAATTCTTTCTTTAACCCCTTGGTATTGGTATGACATTTGAATTCTAAACATTCATATTCAAACATAACATATTTTTAAATACTAAGACATTGTGGTTTGTCTGTGTTGTGGTTTTCTGTTAACAGAAGTATAGTAATGACTGGTGGATTGGACGTTTGGTGAAGGAGGGATGTGAGGTGGGGTTTATCCCCAGTCCTGTGAAGCTTGAGAGTACACGTCAGTTACAAGAACAGCGAATGAGACAGAACCGCCTTAGCTCCAGGTAATAGCCAATCATGGCGGACCTTAGCAGGACTATCTGCCAATCACAAAACATGCATATTAAACATGGTCATGGTAAACTTGGAAATATCAGGGAATTTTAATGCTGAAAAAATTCCCTGATATGCTGAAAAGGCCATGGAAAAGTAATGAACATTTATTATAGTGAGTGACATCAATTTTGTGTTTTGCTTCTTCAGTATTTTTAGATAATTTTAAAGGTTTTTATTGGCAAAAACATTCAATATATTCAAAAGTCAATATTTACAGTGTTGACCCTTGTTCTTCATAACCTCTGCAATTTGCTCTGGCATGCTGGATATCAGCTTCTGGGCCAAATCCTGACTGATGGCGATCCATTCTTGCCTTATTAGTGCTCGGAGTTGATCACAATTTGTGGGCTTCTGCTTGTCCTCTCGCCTTTTGAGGATTGACCACAGGTTCTCTATGGGATTAAGATCTGGGGAGTTGCCTGGCAACGGATCCAAAATTTCAATGTAATGATCTCTGAGCCATTTCATTATCACTCTTGCCTTGACATGGTGCTCCATCATGCTGGAAAATGCACGGATCATCACCAAATTGCTCCTGGAACATTGGGAGAAGTTGCTCTTGCAGGATGTTTTGATACCATTCTTTATTCATGGCAGTGTTTTTGGGCAGAATTGTGAGAATGCCCACTCCCTTGGATGAAAAGCGACCCCACACATGGATGGTCTCAGGATGCTTCACTGTTGGCAAGACACAGGACTCATGGTAGCATTCACCTTTTCTTCTCCGGTCTATCGATTTTCCAGATGTCCCAAACAGTCGGAAGGGGGCTTCATCAGAGAAAATAACTTTGCACCAGTCTTCTGCTGCCCAATCCTTGTACTTCCTGCAGAATTTCAGTCTGTCCTTGATGTTTTTCTTGGAGAGAAGAGGCTTCTTGCTGCCCTTCTTGACACCAGGCCATTGTCCAAAAGTCTTCGCCTCACTGTGCGTGCAGATGCACTCACACCAACCTGCTGCCAATATTGAGCAAGCTCTGCACTGGTGGTGACACGATTCTGTAGCTGACTCCTCAGGAGGAGACTGTCCTGAAGCATTCTTCACTGCAGTTGAACCTCTCTACTTGAAGTTCTTGATGATCCGGTAAATGGTTCTTTCAGGTGCAATATTCTTTGCAGCAATTTCCTTGCATGTGAGGACATTTTGATGCAACGCGATGATGGTTGCACGTCTTTCTTTAGAGGTAACATTGCGAACAAGAACACAATGATTGGAAGCACTTCTTCCCTCCTTTTATAGCAATCAGTCTGCTCTTATAATCCAATCAGAATGATAGAGTGATTTCACCGTTCACACTTTCCCAGGTGCTGCTGATATGATTAGTGAAATGATGTTAGCTGGTCATTTTGTGCCAGGAACAAAAAACAGTGAAATTTGGGTTTTTGTGATAAAGTTCGTTTTTGGCCAATGAAGCTTTTTGCCATTATTTAAAATGCATCTGATCACTCTGCACAATAATCTAGAAATGTGAATCAACACCACAACAACAGAAGCAGAAACACAACATTTATGTCACTGCCAATACTTTTGGCCATGGCTGTATATGTGTATATATATATATATATATATATATATATAAATACAACCACTCACAGACCACTTTATTAGGAAACCTGTACACCTACTCATTCATAGGATTATGTAATCAGCCAATTGTGTGTGATTTCAATGCATAAAATCATGCAGATACTGATCTGGAGATAAGCCTCAGCTTTCTGTTCTTGGCTGACAAAAATGTAACCCGATGTGGTCTTCAGCTTTTGTAGCCCACCTGCCTCAAAGTACGATGTGTTATGCATTCTGAGATGCTGTTCTGTTCTTTACAATTGTACAGAGTGGTCTGAGCCTTTCTGTCAGTGCCAACCAATCTAGCAATTCTCTGTTTCACTCTCTCATCAACAAGGCATTTCCGTACACTGAACTGCCACTCACTGGATGCTTTTTTGTTTTTGGCACCATTCTGTTGAGTGCTGTGCATGAAAATCAGCAGTTACAGAGATACTCAAACCAGCCCATCCGGCCCCAGCACTCATTCCACAGTCAAAATCACTGAGATCACATTTTTTCCCAATTCTTATGGTTTGTGTGAACATTAACTGAAGCTCTTGACCCATATATGCATGATTCTATGCATTGCACTGCTGACACCTGATTGGCTGATTAGAAAATTGCATGAAAAAGTAGGTGTACAGGTGTACCTAATAAAGTGGTCGGTGTGTGTGTATATATAATCCTTTTTCAGGGACACTATATTTTAAAGATAATTTTGTAAAAATCCAAATAATTTTACAGATCTTTAACGTCAAGGGTTTAAACAATGCTGCATGGAGGCATAAGGACTGTAGATGTGACCAGGGCAATAAATGGCAATGTCCGTACTGTGAGATGCCTAAGACAGAGCTACAGGGAGACAGGAAGGACAGCTGATCATCCTCGCAGTGGCAGACCACACGTAACAACACGTGCACAGGATCGGTACATCCGAATATGACACCTGCGGGACAGGTACAGGATGGCAACAACAACAGCCTGAGTTACACCAGGAACGTACAATCCCTCTATCAGTGCTCAGACTGTTCACAGTAGGCTGAGAGAGGCTGGACTGAGGGCTTGTAGGCCTGTTGTAAGGCAGGTCCTTTCCAGACATCACCTGCAACAATGTCGCCTATGGGCACAAACCCACCTTCGCTGGACTGGACAGGACTGGTAAAAAGTGTTCTTCACTGACGAGTCGTGGTTTTGTCTCACCAGGGGTGATGGTCGGACTTGCGTCGAAGGAATGAGCGTTACACCGAGGCCTGTATTCTGGAGTGGGATCGATTTGGATGTGGAGGGTCCATCATAGTCTGGGGCGATGTGTCACAGCATCATCGGACTGAGCTTGTTGTCATTGCAGGCAATCTCAATGCTGTGCGTTACAGGGAAGACATCCTCCTACCTCATGTGGTACCCTCCCGCAGGCTCATCCTGACATGACATGACAGTGCCACCAGCCATACTGCTTGTTCTGTGCATGATTTCCTTTTTCCATGATTTCAGTGTTCTGCCATAGCCAGTGAAAAGCCTGGATCTCAATCCCATTGAGCAGTCTGGGACCTGTTGAATGGAAGGGAGAGGGCTATGGCCATTCCCCCCACAAATGTCCAGGAACTTGCAACTGCCTTGGTGGAAGAGTGGGGTAACAACTTACAGTA
Source organism: Moxostoma hubbsi (assembly GCA_032164185.1). Lineage (NCBI taxonomy): Eukaryota > Metazoa > Chordata > Actinopteri > Cypriniformes > Catostomidae > Moxostoma > Moxostoma hubbsi. Next base: position 27,685,959 of record JAVLUX010000024.1, read on the forward strand.
CAGCAAGAACAGGCAAATCTGGTGCAGTCCATGAGGAGGAGATGCACTGCAGTAGTTAATGCAGCTGGTGGCCACACCAGATACTGACTGTTACTTTTGAAATAAAAGCAGTTGAAAGTGAGAGGACGTTTCTTTTTTGCTGAGTTTATATATATATATATATATATATATATATATATATATATATATATATATATATATGTCCAGTAATTACGAATGACTGGAAAAGTCATGGAAATTCATTGGTCAAATATTGTTGGAATCCTGTTGAAACATGAATATTTTGCATTACTAGAAATGTAACCATTAGTCACATTAATACATGTTAAGAATTCTTTCTGTTGCTCTCTCTCTCTTTTTAGTAAGTCTGGTGGAAGCTCTAGTCTTGATGTTGCCACAGGTGCCCGGAGGCCCACCCCACCTGGAACAGGTATGATCGGACACTAATAGTGTAATTGTTGTTCTAATGTGTTGGCGATATGACAGGGTCATAACAAACCACCCTAGACATTAAGGGAGTCATGTCCCCTCCAATATTCAGAATGGTTGATCCAAATGGATTTTTCAGTTACACTTAAACCTTTCATTTCTTTAATAATTGGTTAAATAATTTGTGTTATGTAAAGCATAATAGTCAGCCAGTTAGACTCAACCAATCAGGATCAAGTGTTTTGTGAGCAGTGTAAAAAGGCATGTATAGATCCCAATCCCCCACAAAAACAAAGCAAACAAAAATTAATTGCTACTAAACTTGGAACTCAGTGACAATTAGTGAGAATCAGACCCTTAAGGATTCCCTCTGCCCTCCTCTCTCCAATCTTATCACTTATTCTTTTAGTCAATCACTAGCTATGTTTATCTTTTCTCCTTTTCTCTTTCTCTTCACCATCAGTTCCTAATTGTAGTCCAAATCTTTCTCTCACTGGGCTTCTTGTGGAGTATTTTATCCATCATGGCAATGTCATAGCTCTGTGATTTTGCTTAATTTGTTCTTCTCGAAAAGTCTTTTTACTTTTTAATTTTGCTTCTCCATTGTAAAACAACTTTGTTCTCTTCATCATGTTTCTGACTCAGCAAAGTCTGTGCATCATGCTGTTCTTCTTCCTTTCATTCTTTCCATTCCCTTCTTTCCCTGTTTCTCTCTGTGTGCCTTTCTCTCTTTTTCTGCCTCCTAAACCCCGCCCACCTCCCAATCGGTACCCTTCCTCAGCTGACTTGTCCCTGGGGCTTTATGATGATGCACTGGATTCAGATGTTGAGGAGGTGGAGCCTGCCGACACCCGTGACCATAAGGGTGTGGGCGGAAGTGTCACCTCCCCTCAAGGCAACCTGCCCCGCCTCCCTTTCTTTAAGAAGGTAACCGTGGTGATAAGCCCAGATTGCATCAAAAGACAACCCACTTCAGTTGTGACTAAAAATCAGACTCACTCCTAAACCGAGCACCTGGCTCTCTGAAAAATGAGTGGAGTTGTTGCTGTTTGTGTGTGTGTATGTGTATAACCAGGGTTGTGAGTAACGGAATACATGTAATGGGATTATGTATTAAAAATACAAAATATTAGTAACTGTGTTCCACTACAGTTGCAATTTAAATTATTGGTAATTAGAATACAGTTACATTCAAAAACAATATTGATTACTGAAGAGATTACTTGATTTATTCCTTTCAGATGGAAAACATTTATACATATAAATTATTAGATCCAAAGTGCATTTGAACAGCAGTGAAACACTTTATATTATGCTATTTGCTACCCATTTACCAGGCTTGATCATGTTTTTTTTATCAAGAAAATTCACATCGGATCATAATTTCTTTTTTTCTAGTAGACCTTCTGATATTGGGGCAAAAATCATATTCATGATAATAATTATGTTTTACTTGAGACAGCCAACATACTGAAGTTCTATTTAGACATATTATTATTCTGCTTCTGAAACAAAAATTTGCTCCTAGAGCTTTTAAGATACATGCACCAAACACAGCACAGACCTTCAGACTTATCACAAATAGTGTGCTCTATCTTTTCTAATTGATCGAAATTACGGTATTCCAGTATCAGACTTCCAAAAAGGCCTCATGTCACTTTGACTTCCATTCAAGCTACAAACTTTTTTTCCTGTAATAAATCCTTTAGAGCATTCAAGCTACATCCTATAACTCCACCACTCATACTTTCTATCTATCACTCCATCACTTTCTTTTTCTATCTTTACATCACACTTTTTATTCTTTCTTTTCACATTCACTTTAACACCCTAGCAACTGCATACAACCTAGCAACCATTTAGTGCACCCTAGCAACCAAAATCCATTGACTGCCATTCAAAATGGCTTAGATGGATAACTCCTGATCAGAGTGTCATAGAGTCTTCAGGTTTGTCTCATTACACTCAGTCCAGCAAGCAGCCTTTTTTAGGATCCCCCTGGCAGCGTTCTAGCAACCAAATGGATTTACCCTAGCAACCTTATAGCCAAACACATATCTCTGCACCACAACATCGTAGAGAATTAAACTTTGGCTTATTTGACTCAGACCAATAAGGAACCTTTAATATCATGCTGGACAATACCTAGCCACAACCTAATAACCATTTAGTGCACCCTAGCAACCAAAATCCATTGACTTCCGTTAAAATGAGCTTAGATGGATATCTCTGGATCAGAATATCATAGAGACTTCATTGTTGTATGACTCCAGCAAGCAGCCTTGTTAGTATCCCTCTGGAAACTGCTTAGCAACCAAGTGAACTCACCCTAGCAACCAAGTAACAAAACATATATCTCTGCACCAGAACATCATAAACACTTCCGGTTTCGTTCATTGGACTCAGGGTAGCAAGGAGACTTTTAAGTTTCACCTTGGTAACTGCCTAGCAACCAGATGGGTTACCCTACCAACCAAATAACAAATCATATTTCTCTGCACCAGAACATCGTAGAGATTCTGGTTTCATTAATTTGACTCAGAGTAGCAAGGAGCCTTTTGAGTATCACCTTGGTAACTACCTAGCATCCATATGGGGTTACCCTAGCAACCAAGTAAAAAAATCACATATCTCTGCACCAGAACAATGTAGAGACTTCTGGTTCCATTCATTGGACTCAGTGTAGCAAGGAGCCTTTTGAGCATCACCTTGGTAACTGCCTACCAACCAGATTGGGTTACCCTAAAAACCAAGTAAAAAATCACATATCTCTGCACCAGAACAATGTAGAGACTTCTGGTTCATTGTATTCAGGGTAGCAAGGAACAAATCAAATATATCTGAACCAGAATCTATCTATCTATCTATCTATCTATCTATCTATCTATCTATCTATCTATCTATCTATCTATCTATCTATCTGATAGACTGAATGGTCTTATATTCTTTAAACTTTTAACTTTTAAAACTACTACTTAAACTTGTAACTAGTTAACTACTTAAACTTGCATTCTTCAAACATTCAGACTAAGCTTTCTCAAGCCAACTTCAAAGTTTGTCTCAATTAACTTTTTATCTTGTTTTTTTATTTTTTCCTGTAAAAATTATCTAAAAATCCTTAAAACAAGATCAGTTTGATTGATCTTGTTTTAGAAACAACACAGAATAAGATATTTAGTTTTTTCAGAGAATGTATTTTTAACATGTGTATTTTGTCTTACTGTACTGGCAAAGTTTTTTAAGTGAAAAAAATCTACCAGTGCTGAAGAAGTAATCCAAAGAATTTAGAATATGTTACTGACCTTGAGTAATCAACGTAATATGTTTCAAATGACATTTTACAGCATGTATTCTGTAATCTGTTGTGGAATATATTTCAAAAGCCAGTAGTGACAAAAGTGGCAGGATCTTGCCAAAGAGACGAGATGAATGCATTATTAAGCTCGATCCAGAAGACTTTGTGGATGCACTCGGTGTCCTAAGTATTTCTAAATTTTTAAGCTGAAGTCTGTAATTAATTATTAATTGTAATTATTCCAATGTTAAAATCCAAAAAAACAAATAGATCTCTGTAACGTCTCAGTTGTTTTTTCTTGACAACAGTGAAAATAAATGCAGATTAAATAGAGATTTTTCTCAAGTCTCGTGCTTCTCTAAATTTTCTCCTGCAAAAAAGACACCTGTAATATTATGCATCTCCTCTATTGTTTCAAAACCGATTTCAGTAATGTTTCAAACTGTACTCAGATTTGCAAAGACACCAAAGTCTGCTATCGAAAGTCTGAGAATGCACTATGAACTCAAACATTTTTATTAAATTTGTTCAAGACCTAATAATCTGAGCTATGTTATTAATATTCATTTAATAGATGTATACTCTTACTGTTTGTCAACAATTGTCTCATTTCTATCTCTTCGTATTTCTCCTGAGGATTATTAAGAGATCATCTGAGACAAAGTTGAGTACATAAATGAAACATAAGTGTCATCTCCATTAAGTCTCCCAAAACATTGCTCTGTTTGAGCATCCTGACACACATGAGACAGCAACATTGGGTCAACCTTTGCTGTGACTTTGGGGCGGAACTATTTGTTTGTCCGACCAATAGCAGATGAGCTATTAGCTATCAGCTTTAGCAGCAGTGTAGTCTAGGTTATACACAAGCACACTGCACATGCCCACCTATATTCCTAATGATTTTGCGTCTGCTCACCTAAAATGAGTGATGATACGTATGGGCACCAGAACAACAAGTGGGCTTTTGACCCATTACTTTTCAAACTACTGAGTTGATGCCGCAGCATCGTTGAGTGAATTTTTGACTCAGTTTTCTCTAGTGATTCTCTCTAAAAGCTCACAGTGCAGAGAGAGGTGGGAGCGCTAAACTGAAGGCTGGGGCAAGATAGATAGTCCAGCTCAACTGAGCGACCAATCAGAACATTTGTTTCAGACACGATTGGATATTTGCTTAATAATCTTATTTTACGAGACATTGCTGGTGCACCACTAGTACTGGAGTCACCATAATTTGTGCTGTATTTTTACTTTGCTGCTATACGTGAAATTATTTATGCATTTAAATACAACTTATGCTAATTACTTTGTGAAAATACTGACTACACCTGTGCTAGTTTAAGATGATCTTGGCAGATGCTGTGCGAGTTGTTCAGTAATTATATCAAATGTCATTTTTTTCAGACTTTTACTGCTGGCAGTGGTGTCTTTTTGCTTGTGATATTAAATAATATAAATTTTTCTAAGTAGGAAAACAGTTTCACTATACACAGCAAATAAATGTATATTTCTTACACTTTTACATATGTATATAAATGTAAATATATATGAATTTTAGAGATCAGTGTGAACATGTTCTGTTTTGGGTTTTTATTTGGGGGAGGGAGGGCTCCTTGGTAAATTCACAGTATGCCCACCTCTTCAGACACTACTACACAACTGAGCTTTAGGCCAGATGTAAATATGTGAAAACCAGTGAGATTGTGTTTATACTGGGTGAATGTTTCAGATGGATATGGCTGAGCTATCAAGCCATAATTTATCAAAGCCCTTAGAAAACATGATTTATTTGCAGCAGGGTCAGGAATTAACTGGGGCTCTGGAAAAATTGCCACCAAAACTGATACAAATCCCAAAAAGTTCAAAATGTGTGGGAATAAATATTCTCCCGGAATGATTTCCTTGGTGTTTTATGTGATGTCTGATCTGACATATTTCTTAATATTATATTCTAGGTCTAAGTGTACATTTTATTGTATAAAATATAAGATAAAAAATGCCCCATATCAATCCTGGGGCAAAATATTGGAAAAAGTTGATTTCAGACACTGCTGTTGCAAAACTAGTAAAATTGAAACCTAGATAACAGGATAACTCTGACTTCATATAAGTTCCATCTTTTCTGCATTTGACTACATCTGACTTTTTGATTCATTTTCTCCCAGCATCCTAAGTGTATTAACAATTAGTGACTAACAAAAACTGCTTCTGTTTGTTTGTTTGTTTGCTTGCATGCTGTCTTTGTCTTCCCACGGGTGCGTGTGTGGAATGATAGGTGGGCCTGCCAAACAGAAACAGAAATCGGTGAGTCATGCCAACAACAAACTTTTGTATTTTTGTCTTGGTACTTGTTTTGAAGAAATCAGAGTCTTAAGGCTATTGTCATTTAAATGTATTGTTCGGCCCTGCATCTGCCAAACAAACAATGTGAAATTATTTCAGATTCTTTTGATCATTCTTCAGCTTTTTTTTACTTTTTCTTTTCTTTTATTATTCAGAAAAGCCAGTTCAATCATATAAATACTGTAAATAACAGATATAACATAACCGTTTCATCATAGCTTTTCCATATCCTTCATAGTTTTAAAAGGAAATTATGGCATATTCGGCTCAGGCTGTAGGTACCTGTGTTAAAAGGAAAGCTCATACAAAATTGCATATTCTGTCATTTTCTCCCCCTCATGTTCTTTCAAACCCGTATGACTTTCTTTCCTCCATGCAACACAAAAGGAGATGTTAGGTAGAATAGCAAACTCAGTCACCATTTATTTTCATTGTATGAAAAAAAAAAAAAAAATGACTGAAGCCACCATTCTGCCTAACATCTCCATTTGTGTTGAAAATAATATGAGTTTGGAACAGCATGAGGATCAGTAATTCATGACAGATTTTTCATTTTTAAGTAAACTATCCCTTTAATGAATACTGCTCCGAAATGGACAACCCTGGGTGTCTGCTATCCTCTTGCAGATGCTCACAAGATGAGGCAAAAACACTTGACAGGTTTCCACGGTTTTCATTTCCATTACAGGTCCGTGACACAGAGCTTAGCCCACACATGTCATTGTCACGGTGGCTACCGTCACACAAGAACACATGAACCGACACCTGACTGGGAACAATAGAGTACTCCAAAATATAACATTATACTGGGGACATTCCTGTTATTTGTAGATATCTCCGTAGTCCAAACTCTAGTCTGTCAGATATTATATAACAGGACCAGATGAGTGGGAGTGGGCCATGGAGAATGGGAATCAATTGAGCAAAGAATTCCAATTTCTCCCCCTCTTTTTTTTCACACACACTGTCTCACTCTTGATGGAGTGCAGCCTCTCCACAACATGGAAAAGTCTTATTTTAGATTAAAATGTAAGAATGACAGAGGGGCAGGTTGGAAAAACAAGGAAGAAAGTGGAAAAAAGTATTGAAAAAAAGAGAAGTTTTAACAAGTGTAATGGGAACACAAAGATATGCATCTATTTACAAGTCAGTCACAGTTTTGTTTGTGTGCGATGTGAAGGGGTTCTATTTTTGCAAACCACTAACCATGTGTGTGTGTGTGTTTGCGTGCGTGCGTGCGTGCGTGCGTGCGTGCGTGTGTGGTTGTGTGTGTTTCAGATGGAACACGTTCCTCCTTATGATGTGGTGCCTTCAATGAGACCCATTATTCTAGTGGGGCCATCACTTAAAGGCTATGAGGCAAGACTATGTACATTCCTAACTCTATTTATAATCTATAATTTTGCTGCGCTTTGTTCACATGTTAATATTCATATGTAGTGAAACAATTTTCAACTTTTTGTTACAGTAATTTTGTAATTGTACTGTATTTGCTTCATTTAGAAGAAAAGTTCACTAGAGGGCCTTTTCCACTGGCGGTACTAAAGCCCGTACTTTTCCCTGGGACTAGTGCTTTTCGTCGCTTTTGCACCTAAGGAACTATAGTTCCTCGAAGGTGTTTTAGGGGACGTTTTTAGCTACTACTCGAGATATTTTGGGGCATATAGGGACTGTGGGATGTGCTGCAGCCTATGATTGGACAAAAACCTGCATTGAGAAAAGAGAGGAGCTCCATAGCCACCAATAGTAAACAAACTAGCTGCTTGCCTTTTACTGAGAGGACTGTGGGAATTTTACAATTTTCTTAACAGAAATAACATAAACAAACAATGTATCCAAAGAGAATCCGCCATTTCACATGTGTGTGTGTGTGTGTGTGTGTGTGTGTGTGTGTGTGTGTCAGTCCAGTCTCTGAGTATTGAGGAGTCTGATGGCTTGGGGGAAGGAGCTGTTACACAGTCTGGCCGTGAGGGCCCGAATGCTTCGGTACCTCTTGCCAGACGGCAGGAGGGTGAAGAGTTTGTGTGAGGGGTGTGTGGGGTCGTCCACAATGCTGGTGGCTTTGCGGATGCAGTGTTTTTTGTAAATGTCTTTGATGGAGGGAAGAGAGACCCCGATGATCTTCTCAGCTGTTCTCACTATCCTCTGCAGGGCTTTGCGGTCCGAAACGGTGCAAGTCTTTAAGTCAATGAGTGAGAACTTCAGTACAGTAATTTATGTTGTGTCATAAAAGGTTTTATTGTAAATTATTGTGTTGATAAATAGGTTTATAGTGCAAAGAGCGCTTTCGCAACCTCGTCTCATCTCTCACTCCGGCTGCAGCACAGAGCATAGCACATGCGGCTCACAAGTGCAGTTTAAACTGTAACCTGAAGACACAAGATGCGTCTGAAAACTGGAATATGCTGCCTTCTGAGGTTGTATAAGGATGGTTGAAGGTAGGATGAAATAAGGTGCCTTTTAAACTGTTCAGAGAGTTCCATTCATCCAAAAACACTGTTGTTTAAACCATTAACAGATAAGGCAGCTGCCTACATTTTCCAATGCAGCCAAAGTTTGTATAAAAAGCCCCGCATCTGATCCCGGCATCCTTCATTGATGTTATTGATTTTGTTGTTGTTGTTGTTGCTATTGAAACGTGCATGCAAATAAAGTCAGAATAAAAATAATAGATAATGTCACTACTGTGGTTACTTTTTGAGTGCGAATGCAACAGGGGACAATTCTCCTTGGGTTTCCTGTTCCTCGTAAGAGTTCTTTCTCATCTAGAAATATAGTAAGGGAAAAGAACCAGGACTGTAAGTGTGAAAGGGCCTTATCACTATAAGTGAGTTCATGTTCCCTGAAGCATCTGACACACTTTACCCCACAACTACAATTTTGGGGATTTTTTTATTTATTTTTTTCTTAGGTGCACCAAGTAATTTTTTTAAGTATGTTGTAACTTACATTGGCTTACAGTGACACCAAGTGGCTTGCAAGCTGCATCATTCAAACAGTAGTTTTCAGTTATAAATGCCATTGTGGAAACTCACTATTAACAGTCAGCCATGAATAATTTAATCCATGAATGAAAGTGCCCAATAACAGGGCAATTACTGAGATTAAGCGAGTAGTATTCAGCTGGTCATGTGATGCTAAAATGGCTGCCCCATGAGGCACCCCTGCTCCATGTAGAATAAAGAGCTTTTAGAAGGTTACTGATATGACTGAAGTCTTCATCTCACATGAGTGGTAACGATTTCTATTACTATTCGTTTCTTTAGACGTAAAACTTTTTATAAGATGAAAACATGTACTGAGTGGCGGCACGGTGGTGCAGCGGTTAGCACTGTCGCCTCACAGCAAGAAGGTTGTGGGTTCAAACCCCGGTTGCCCTGGCCTTTCTGTGTGGAGTTTGCATGTTCTCCCCGTGTCTGCGTGGGTTCTCTCCGGGTGCTCCGGCTTCCTCCCACCATCCAAAGACATGCAGGCTAGGTTAATTGGTGTCTCCAAAAATTGCCCTAGGTGTGGATGTGAGTGTGTGTCTGTCTATGTGTGGCCCTGTGATGAACTGGCGACCTGTCCAGGGTGTACCCTGCCTTTCGCCCAATGTTAGCTGGGATAGGCTCCAGCCCCCCGCGACCCTGTACACAGGATAAGCGTTTGACGATGGATGGATGGATGGATGGAAAACATGTACTGAATTAACCTTTAATTATTCATGGCTAATATTTAGACAAACAGCTTACATGTTTTTTTTACATTGATAATTCTATGTATGATAAATATGTTTAAACCTGGATAAGTTTGCTTTGACGTAACATTTATGTAACCTGCCATGTAGAAAATGTACTTTGAAATACGAAGAACATACAAAGTGTTTTTTAGCATGTGAATCACTTTTCTTATGTGCACAACAGGCAGCGTTACATAATGACCCCATTCTAAACATGTGACAAAAATTGCACAGTTTGCTAGATTATGGGGGTGGCAAAATGTTCCCACTGACACATCCTACCCCACTCTCCCCTATTGTTCAGGACATTTAAAAAATGCAGTGAGGTACTTTTGGTAGATACGTTTTTGACATACAGATTATAATGCTTGTGTGTGTGTTATTACATTGCAGGTGACAGATATGATGCAGAAAGCTCTCTTTGACTTTCTAAAACACAAATTTGAGGGCAGGTGGGTATCAAAACGATGTGCTTATGCAACTGCGGTACACATCATAATCATTAAGTGGTTGTTGTGTGGCAAAATTCTGATGTCATATTAACGTCACTATCTCTGGCAACATCATAATATGCTTGTGTTATAACTGGCATGCCAGGGTCACAGTGTTAACAGTTGTTTTTGTTTGTTCCAGAATATCCATCACCCGGGTGACAGCAGACATTTCACTTGCCAAACGTTCCGTCCTTAACAACCCCAGCAAACACACGATCATCGAGCGCTCCAGCACCAGATCCAGTCTGGGTATGAAACACACATGCACACTGATGAATACACAAGAGAGCGCCCTCATGTGGTATCAAAGCTAATGCGAACTAAACATGTGGTTTGGCAACATCCTATGTCAACATACATTGAGGATGTTAATGCAGACTTTTAATGTCAATGTGAATTGCCATTGCAACGTATAGGGTCCATCTTTATGTAACGTTGACTGAAAGGCCTACTCACAACAAGAACGAAATAAAAGCAAAGCAAATCAAAAATGCAAAACTATTTACACTGAGAGTGAAACAAAGACAAAAATCAACCTACGTATACAAAAATTATTTGTCAATTATTGTAAAAAAAAAAAATAATAATTACTGCCAACAGTTTGAATAGGTCCATGAGTGTGCATTGTTTCCATTCAAGTCTATTTTTTATTTTTTTTGTAGCAAATATTTGTATACCCGTTTAGTGGGTGAATCAGTAAAAATGTTTTGTCATGCCCTGTCAGATTTTCTCTGTTTCCTGAACATTTTTCTTAATGTTTTCTCTTGCTCTGATATGTCATGTCTGATCTGCCTCTTTTCTCTTTTTCATCCTGCTCTCTCCTGTCACACCTTTTCACACTCCCTTTGTCTTTCTCTCCACCTTAGATGTGCTTGGTACGTATCTTCACATCTCACTTCATCCATCTATCAATCCATCCATCCATCCATCCATCTATCCATCTAACTCTGCATCTGTCTGTTCTTTTTTCTGACCTCTACCTTGAGTTTAAAGTGAAGAGTCTTGTTGGCACTGTTGGAAGTAACCAACTAAATACATTTTCAGTAGCGTTACAGTAGCTCTGCTATCACTAGTGTAGTTTTTCCAGTAACAGCAACACTCCACCCATCCCCCCACCCAACTAAATTTAGTTTGTTTAAACTCAGGTTTGGCAGGCCATCCCTAATTCATCCTACAATAAGCAACAAGCAATTTGGCAAAAATAAATTTGTTGACACTTGTTTACAGTATATATATACAGTTAAAGTCAGAAGTTTACATACACTCACCTAAAGGATTATTAGGAACACCTGTTCAATTTCTCATTAATGCAATTATCTAATCAACCAATCACATGGCAGTTGCTTCAATGCATTTAGGGGTGTGGTCCTGGTCAAGACAATCTCCTGAACTCCAAACTGAATGTCAGAATGGGAAAGAAAGGTGATTTAAGCAATTTTGAGCGTGGCATGGTTGTTGGTGCCAGACGGGCCGGTCTGAGTATTTCACAATCTGCTCAGTTACTGGGATTTTCACGCACAACCATTTCTAGGGTTTACAAAGAATGGTGTGAAAAGGGAAAAACATCCCGTATGCGGCAGTCCTGTGGGCGAAAATGCCTTGTTGATGCTAGAGGTCAGAGGAGAATGTGCCGACTGATTCAAGCTGATAGAAGAGCAACTTTGACTGAAATAACCACTCGTTACAACCGAGGTATGCAGCAAAGCATTTCTGAAGCCACAACACGCACAACCTTGAGGCGGATGGGCTACAACAGCAGAAGACCCAACCGGGTACCACTCATCTCCACTACAAATAGGAAAAAGAGGCTACAATTTGCAAGAGCTCACCAAAATTGGACAGTTGAAGACTGGAAAAATGTTGCCTGGTCTGATGAGTCTCGATTTCTGTTGAGACATTCAGATGGTAGAGTCAGAATTTGGCGTAAACAGAATGAGAACATGGATCCATCATGCCTTGTTACCACTGTGCAGGCTGGTGGTGGTGGTGTAATGGTGTTTGGGATGTTTTCTTGGCACACTTTAGGCCCTTTAGTATCAATTGGGCATCGTTTAAATGCCACGGCCTACCTGAGCATTGTTTCTGACCATGTCCATCCCTTTATGGCCACCATGTACCCATCCTCTGATGGCTACTTCCAGCAGGATAATGCACCATGTCACAAAGCTCGAATCATTTCAAATTGGTTTCTTGAACATGACAATGAGTTCACTGTACTAAAATGGCCCCCACAGTCACCAGATCTCAACCCAATAGAGCATCTTTGGGATGTGGTGGAACGGGAGCTTCGTGCCCTGGATGTGCGTCCCACAAATCTCCATCAACTGCAAGATGCTATCCTATCAATATGGGCCAACATTTCTAAAGAATGCTTTCAGCACCTTGTTGAATCAATGCCACGTAGAATTAAGGCAGTTCTGAAGGCGAAAGGGGGTCAAACACAGTATTAGTATGGTGTTCCTAATAATCCTTTAGGTGAGTGTATACCATAGCCAGATACATTTAGTATCTGTTTTTCACAATTCCTGACATTTAATTGTAGAAAACTTTCCCTGCCTTTAAGTTAGGATCACTACTTTATTTTAAAGGTGCAGTATTGCAAGATTCAGAAATGCTTGTTATTAATGACACCTGTGGCCATTAAGTGAACTGCAGCCAGCTACCTGTTGCTCATGCTCAGGCTCATGCACACACCCCAGGCACTATATTTCACGTGTCCAATAAAAAGAACGCCAATTCAGGGTTGGTTTTGATCCACAAAATCTAACGAAGGTCCCTCCAGGAATCAAATGCTCTGCCTATCGCTCAGCCGCGATAACATTTCTGCTCAGCCAGACGGGATTCAGTAGATAAATGTTTTTTGGGGGGTTTATTTGTGTTACTTTGTGTAGGAGTTGGTGTTGTGCTGGGAGCTGGATGTTTGCTGGATTCCATCTCTAAGATTACATTACCTAGTGTTGCAGTTTGTTGTCAATGTTGAATAGCAGAAGAGAAGCACTGAGGCATGGCTCTCAAGAGTGCACATAAACGTCACATTCTTAGGATTTTCCCGGAAAAAATTACCCACTCCCTTCACATGAAAATCAGTCTACAGGAGAGTTCCGGTTATGCCACCAAGAGGATGACTCCGGGAGTTCAGAAGGGACAATAAGGTACAGCTTTCCAACATTAAACAAGAACTGAAGAGAACAAATGACAGACTGGATGAGGCAGAGTTGAGAATTGAGTAAACGGAGACCACACTTCAAGCAACATCAACATTAATCAAGTGGGTACCACAACGCCAGGCTAATCTGTAAACCTGGCTGATAGATCAGGAGGGGCATGCGCGCAGAGACAATATAAGGATTTATGGAATACCCGAAGATAAAGAAGGCACTGATATGGTTGGCTTTCTGGATAACTTGTTGAAAAGTGCACTGGACTTTCCCCATTACAGAGAGCTCGGAACTGAGTGAGCACATCAGACACTAGCACCGAAGCCGAACAATCCGCAGGCAAAGCCATGGTCTGCTTGTGGTCAAGTTTGGGATGAAAGAGGTGGTGCTCAGGAGAGCCTGGCAGAAAAAGAAGTGTTTTGCAATGATTCCCGCTTCTACGTTGACCATGACTTCCCTCCTGAAGTGCTTAAGAAACGCGGGGAGTATGCCGAAAAACTTTTTAAAAGAGAAACAATTAAAGTTCCAGGCACCGTATCTGGCAAGGATGCGCGTCTTCTACGATGACGGTACCTGGCTATACCAGGATGCTACCGAGGCAACGAGGGACATGGCTTGACATTACATGTGAACTTTATATGAATGTGGTACCTTCAGGCATTTGGAAATTGCTCCAAAGGTTGAACCAGACTTGTGGAGGTCCACAATTTTCTTTTCTGAGGTCTTTGCTGATTTCTTTTGATTTTCCCGTGATGTCAATCAAAGAGGCATTAAGTTTGATGGTAGGCCTTAAAATACATCCACAGGTACACCACCAACTCCTATCAGAAGCTAAATGGCTAATTGTCTAAAGGATTGGCATCATTATCTGGATTGTTCCAAGCTGCTAAAGGCACAGTTAACTTCTGACCCACTGGAATTGTGATATAGTCAATTAAAAGTGAAACAATCTGTCTGTAAACAATTGCTGGAAAAAATACTCATGTTATGCACAAAGCAGATATCCTAAACAACTTGCCAAAACTATAGTTTGCTAATATTAAATCTGTGGAGTGGTTAAAAAATTGTTATTAATTTTTAATTACTTCAACCTAAGTGTATGTAAACTTCTGGCTTTAACTGTATAAAATGGTATTTAGGCCAGCACAAGATGAACTCTCTGAGGGGCCCATGTACTGAACCCTTGTTGAACCCTGTACTGTATGCACCAAGGGACCCAGGTGTTTTCCTTGTGGTTTATGTAATAAGGGGCTAGTTAAATACTACTGTTTATCACTATATTTTGAGCTTACGTGGTATTAAGTAGGGTTAGTTTGGTTATATTTATAAGGCATTCAATTATATATATTTTTTGTTTGTTTTACTATCTATGTTTAGTGTAAATGTATGTGTTCAAGTTTAATGTGGTCACTTAAATAGAAATCCTTGTTGTTTTTATGCCAGAAAAATACTGCTCTATATCCTTGCAATATATTATGCAATTTTATTAAGTTGTTTAATTAAAAAGGAGTTGCCCCTTAAAAAGATTGAACGTAGTAGTTCAACTACGTGTAGTGCAGCTGCCTACTTTATCTTAAGGTTATCTTCACTGTAGTTTATCTACTGCATTTTAATATATGAGTTGCTTGTAGCTAGGCAAGTTTCAGTTGAAATGTAGGATGAATTCCTTGTTTTAACTCAAAAGTTATCGAATGAATGGACTTGTTCTGATTCACTGTATAAAATGATGCTGGTTCACATAATTGCAGCTTTAAAGAGATTTCACATAGATCAATGTAAACAACCACATACTCTTTGCATTCACTCTTCTGGAAGCTGCTGTCATTCCTTTCAGCGTTCCATTTACCTACAGTTAAATGGAACTAAAAGCTCGCACGCAAGCTACACACTCACACACGCTTTTATCTAGCGGACCATAATTAGCACCACGTGCATGATAACTACTAACACAGCCGAAGGTTTGAGTCTCCGACTGTGAAATTAAACTGAGGGGTAAGTCGTTGTGAAATTCAATTTATTCATTGAATTTGGAGGTGTGTGTGTGTGTTTGTGTGCGGTCAGAACTGCGTTCTCTGATGAACAATGCAAAAAATATGAATTTGAAAAAAAAAAAGTGAAAAAAGTTAACTGAAAGATACAAAATATCTGCATTCCTGGAGTTTTAAGATCTTATGAAAAGTAGCCTCTCAGGTAAAGGATGTTTACATATTTTTACTTGTACTGATTATCATATGAATTTTTGTTGTGTATAGATTACCTTATGTCCACAAACATTAGTACATAAAGTACACTAACAAAGTGGAGATGTATGTGCTTACTGTAGATTTTGTTGAGCTCATGCAGATTTTTATCTCTCCCTCTGGCAGCTGAGGTGCAAAGTGAGATAGAAAGAATCTTTGAACTGGCTCGAACACTCCAGTTAGTGGCTCTGGATGCTGATACAATCAACCATCCATCTCAACTGGCCAAGACATCACTGGCACCTATCATAGTCTACATCAAGATCGCCTCTCCCAAGGTAAATACGTAACTACAAAATATATGACAAATTAAACTGATTCACAAACATTTGTCTTTTGGGTTAAATGTGTTTACACACATTTATGTTATGGTATCTCCCTCTCTGTCAGGTGTTGCAGAGGCTGATAAAGTCTAGAGGTAAATCTCAGGCCAAACATCTCAACGTCCAAATGGTGGCAGCTGATAAACTAGCGCAATGTCCTCCTGTGAGTATGTATGTGTGCGTAGATGTATGTGAATAGGTTTGTAGGTGTATGAAAACTTGTGTTCTTGTCTAAAATATATGTTATGTATTCCAACAAATTTTAAATCTATTTACATTGCAGAATTGTAGAATTTTCTATTTGTTCTGATGTGGTAAGTTTGGAAGTAGCTAATGCCACCTACACACTACACGACTTTCAAAGATGTCGGATCATGGTACCGTTCATATTATACAACTGTCTGTCTTGTCATGGAAGTCGAAGCGTTTTCAAATTACACGACGAATCATTGACAGGGGTGAACACATTACACAACATTTCACTATTGACGAATCCCCGACGACTCTGTCTGGACTCCAAATTACGTTTCACAACAGATTACACGCGAGAAGTGATACGAAAACAAATGCATGATCATATGTTATGCATTTCAGAATGTGATGTTTGTTTTTAATCATATATTTTATTGTTTACAATATGAAAAAGTACCTCCATTTGCTTGCCTGACTGTCCAAGCGAATTGGCAATTTCTCTCCAACTCTTCTCTTTCTCCGCCCGTTGTGATACAGTTCAGAGGAAACATCAAATATGCACTGGTGCTACTGCCAATGTTCCACCAATTTTTTCTCCATTTCTTCAGTCCAATGAGATACCGCAGCCATGCTAGTTGATGTTCTGTTGCAGGTACATCACGACTCCTTCCACTTCCCGTGCCTTGTTTCTTGATCTCTCATTGGCTGTAGGTCAATGCTGCAGTTGTATTCAGTCAAAACACATTTCACACTGCACGATTTTGGAATCGCAGACAGGTCCATATATTTAACATTCTAGATATCCCGTTGACATCGGCGATGTCTTCGCGACGTGTCAGCGATCACGTCTTTGATAGTTCATACATTGTGTTTGTCGCTCAAGGGAGCGAGCTCTGATTTGAACTCTCTTTTTCTTTAAAACAAAAAAAAAAGCAAAAATTGAGGTTACAGTGAGGCACTGTACACAAGTTTAAAAAGAAAAAATAATGCAAGTGCTTTTATAAAATTTTAAGTTTCGTTTTTCTGTGTTCAAATGTTTTTTTTGCAGGCCCACTAAATGGAAAATCTTGCCTACACACCTGGTTAAAAAACTATGGTTGTCTTCAACATATAACTTATATAATTTCTCTCTCATTTCTCTCTTTAAGGAGCTTTTTGACATAATATTAGATGAGAATCAGTTAGAAGATGCATGTGAACATCTGGCTGAGTACCTGGAGGCCTACTGGAAAGCCACACACCCTCCTAGCAGCAACCCACCCAACCCTCTGCTCAACCGTACCATGGCTACAGCCGCCCTGGCTGCCTCACCCGAACCCGTCTCCAACCTGCAGGTACAAGTGCTCACTTCCCTTCGTCGCAACATGGAGCTGTTTGATGGCTCCCCTCTGACAGGAGAGGGGCATGCAGAAGAGGAACGTGCCCTCTAAGGCTTGGATTATGATGAGACGAAGGAATGGGTCACTCATCCTCAGTGGCAAAAAAATCTCAGAAAATTATTGATGGCTGCTCAAGAGATAGGAATGCCTGTCTGTAATTCTGTTTTCGGTCTCTGCTCCTCTCTGACTGATCTCTCAATGATTAAGAGCAATGTAACACACAAACAAACAAAACATGCTGCCCTACAAAATGCAGCAGCTACTCAAACACTGAAACTGAGAAAAATGGCTTTAGTGTGGATATTGTAGTTACTCCAATTTTCACACTCAAGTTTTCAGTAAATCTGTATGTACTCTAACATGCACCTTAACCCACACACACCATGATCACCATAATCATAATTCCTGAGTTGTCCACCATGTATGCCATGGTCCACACAAACACACACACACATCACCCCTCCCTTCAGTTTAATGAGATTTACCTCAATCCAACGGCCTCTTGTCGTCTGGGAAACGTAGTTTAGATCGCTACCCTCTTTCAGTTGCCATGGCACCAGCCCTGCAGAACGCACTCATATCTATTATCCTATTACCACAGAGTATAAATTCTAATGGAGCTTGCGTACGTGCATTGGCACCAGTGTTGTTTACCCAAGTTAAATGAAAGTGTGTGTTTGTTTGTCTGTGTGCAGAAGTGACAGACGGCGACTGAGAAAATGTTTAGTGAGTGAGGCAGACAGGACATGGATCAATGCCTGTGTGTCAGTGTGTGCATTTGACAACTCTCTCACCGCAATCTGAACAAGACTAAATGAGCATCAGTCTGCTCAGTCTTCACAGTTACACGGTTGTTAGAGTGTGACGCTCTTTTCATAAAAGAGGATTTATTGTGCTATAGACACGGGACAGATCAAAAATTCAAATAACAGTCATTTCACTGGATTTCTTCTAGATAAAAACTAAAATATATTTGATAAAATTGTATATATTGTTAATGTGGATTTTAGAGTATTTTTTAGAGTTGATTTTTCTCCAGAGGTTGCAGTGTGAACTAGAGATGCCATCAGCCAATTTAACACTTGAAGCTTGCTCATATTTTCATTTAGCAATGTGTTTAAAATGACCACAAGTGGGTGCTAATGGTTAATCTTTTTTTTACATGGTGTGCATTTGTGTGTGTGTCATGCTTTGAGTTTGTCAGATGCAATTAACATTCTAATGTTCTAATTATTTTTATAGAGAGATTTTGTTACTTTTCCACAAAAATACGTTTTATTGCATTTTTACAAGAAAAACATAAACTTAAGGTAACATCAGAGGCAGGATCGTAGATTCCAGGGGGGGATGGGTGGGGGTACCCCCTACCCCCCCAATAATAAAAGCATGTCAGTACATAATGTATGGAATTGATATCTTACCACATAAGATGATAACATTGACTGGAATGTTTAAACAACATGCTAATCTTACTTAGTATCTTTTTTTTTTAAACAAAAAGCTGTACTCTAACCTCTGTACTGACATGCCGCTTGCTCTGTTTTGTGTGTCTGCATGCGCATTGGCCTGGTGCGTGTTTTGGGGTGTGGCTTGATGTAGGGGCCATTCCTGGTGCATGGAGAACAGAAGAGGGAAGTGACTGAACGTGGCAGTATCCAAGACTACCAGAGCGACCTGGTAGGCAAGCAGCCGCTGTGCTCTTCACGCAGCCAGATGCAAACAGGGGGGCGGGGTCTGTCACGGCAGGACACGTTTGATTCCGAGACCCAGGGCAGCCGTGATTCCGCCTACACCGATGACATGGAGACAGATCCGTACGAGGAACCGGACCCATGTCGCTACCGCCTAAATCCTGCCCACCATGCTCCTCGCCAGGCCTCCTGGGAGGATGAAGGGGCAGAACCTGATCAGGAGAACCTCAATGTGGTCCCACCACCAGCCAATCAGCACCAGCGTGGACGAGGCAAGCTGAGGGATCGTTACTGTCAGGATGGAGAAGGTGGAGGGTCGACCATGGGCCGTAATCATAACCAGGAGGAGTGGAGCAGAGATGTGTATATTCGCTAGAGCAGGTTTACTTGGAGAGCAAAGGCCGTATTACAGAATCTTCCTATCTTATATCTTTGGTTAAAGGGATAGTTCACCCAAAAATGTTTGTTCTGTTGCCATTTCCTCACCCTCATGTTGTTCTATAGTAATAAGGCTTTTTTTATTCCGTGGAGATGTTAAGGAGATGTTAAGCAGAATATTAGAGACCAACAGCCTCAGTCACCATTCACTGTCATTGCATTGTTTTCCCAAGCAATGAAAGTGAAAACATCTCCTTTTGTGTTCCACGGAAGAAAGAAAGTCACTCTGGTGACAGAATTGTGATTTCTGAGTAAACTATCCCTTTCAGGCAAGGTCCACGCTAATTTGTTTTTGTTTGAAAATGCATCAATTTAGCTAAGTTTACACCTCTTATCCATACTTGAACTCAATTTTCTTCACTAAAAAATAGAGTGTTTCAAAAACACACTTCATTTCTGGATACTTTGGAAAATTTTAACATTTCAAACTTAGCCTTAGCATTAGGCCACATCCATGTTAATCTGGTTTCATTTAAAAACTCTATTTTTAGTTCTTGAAATGCTTAGTTTTTGTGTTTTTGAACCATGAGAGGTGTAAACATAGCAAAATGTATGTGTTTTTTTAACCGACACTTATTAGTGTTGACACGACCTAAGATAGTCCAAATCAATCAGAATCAAAGTTAGTATTCTGAAACTGCCGTCGTTACAAATGAAATAAGATAGAATTCTACAGTGAGAATGTTACTGTAATACAACCCCAGGAGAGGGGTTAATTGTATAGGGGGGGGGGGGGGGGTTAATTGTATAGAATGATACTAAAGTAGAATCTCTATAGTTGGATCTGTTTACAACCCAGAGAAACACACAATCGTTGAAAACGCTGTACAGCTGACACTCACAACATTCACATTACCTACTCAAAACTCTCTGTCAATATGTATTTAATTTTAGCCTGTTTTTAAGGATGGGTAGAAAAACCCTTGGTTTGTTTTAAATTTGTCTTCATTCTAATTTGCTTTGTATAGTACTGCATGAATCCTAATCATTATGAGGTTAGTAACTGTTCCTGCTGAGCATTAAACATGATTCAGAATGTACCACCAAAATCTTGCAAATGTATGTATGTGTGTGTGTATGGTTTGGTGTGTGTGAGTGCGTGCGTGCGTGCATTCTCTGTAGTCTTAAACAGGGTTTTTCTAATTCATAAAGTCTTGGGAGTGCTACACCATTTTGATTTCCTAGACAACACTACTGCAGCGCATGTTTTTTTGCATATTTAATTCTATTTATTTTATTTATTGAGTCTCAAAACAAGGTCTATCTTGTCTTTAGCCTATTCAAACCTTTACTCTCTCCAGAGTGCCACCGCTGCTGTGTGCTCCTTCAGTCTGAGAGGGGTGCTGTGGTGCTCATGTACAGGCTATAGTTTAATAGGGCTAACACGCTGACATGCATCAACAATGTGCGCCAATTGTATGCAACTATATTTAAAAAAAACTCACATTACGGTCTGAGAGACACTTTTCAAACTAAATATTAGTATGAAACTTTTGAGACCACTTATAAAGGCAAATACAGGTTGCTGTGACATTAGTCAACAAAGCTAGCTTTGTGTTGATTGTATCCGGCTCTGTCCCGTCTTCTGTGCCTGTCCGAGGGCTTTTAGCATTGTGCCGCTAATGTACCACTGCCATCAGATGCCACATGTTCTGCCTTATTCGCACATTAGTCACACAGGCCACCAATCACAAGTGCCATAATCTTTCATTAGGTCATGACCACTACAACAGTGATGGGTTGTCTTTACTCAGTGCAACACATACAGTCGTTTTTGTGGGTGTGATTGTAGTCTACACTGCCATTTTGCCTGGTTTCTTTACCAACATGTTTGCACTACCTTGCTAGTCATTTTAAAGGAATAGTTCCCCCTAAAATGAAAATGCTGTCATCATTTACTCACCCTCAAGTCACTCCAAACCTGTTCACTTTCTTCCGTGGAACACAAAAGGAGAAATGTTGAAGAATGTTGATGCTTCTCTTTTCCATACAAGGAAAGTGAATGGCGATTGAAGCCTGCAGATTACTTCTGTTTTGAAGTGAACGCTGAGCGTTTGCGTTAGGCTGAATGCTAGCCTTTCAAAGTATACTTAACTTGACTGCATGTGTACAGGTCCTTTATGCAAACGCTCAGCGTTCTCCTTCTGTGATCTACGGAAAAAGAA
This sequence comes from Moxostoma hubbsi, assembly GCA_032164185.1. Classification (NCBI taxonomy): domain Eukaryota; kingdom Metazoa; phylum Chordata; class Actinopteri; order Cypriniformes; family Catostomidae; genus Moxostoma; species Moxostoma hubbsi. The sequence continues at coordinate 27,707,824 of JAVLUX010000024.1, forward strand.
ATTCATACAGATTTGGAACAACATGAGGGTGAGTAAATGATGACAAAAACAATTTTGGTGGTGTGAACTACCCCTTTAAGCGTTTTCAGCTAAAGGTATTTATTGCATGAGAGTTTAATTTACTTCACACTGAAAGTATACAATATATTCATACTGACATATATACATATGCTAGTCAACATACTCTGTCAATGTCTGAATGCCAAACTCATGCACCTGCTGCTGCTTTTTGTGTTGTTATTTCTGTGGCCAATTTTTAAGACAGGTGTGCATGGTGGGGGGGGGGGGGGGGGGTTATGAGGACATTTTTTTAGTTTACAAACTGGTAATTACAAGGGTATTATGCTGAATGTGGTTAATGAGGACATTTCTAGTGTCGCCTTAAGTAAAATAACTTTTACATTTTTTTTGTATGTAAAAATGCAGAAAGTTTTTTTTGTGAGGATTAGGGTTAGGGGATATAATCTATAGTTTGTACAGTATACAAATCATTATTTCTGTGGAGAGTCCTCATAAGGATAGCCGCACCAACGTCTGTGTGTGTGTGTGTGTGTGTGTGTGTGTGTGTGTGAAGCGGGAGATATCCTGTAAGTCTTTAATATTTTATTGTAACCAGAGCATTGGTGAATGTCTTTGAGCCACTTTTACCCTCACCTATGTTTTAAAAGATCATCATAATGAAGTTTGCTAAATATACAAGTAGATAGCTTACTAAATAATGTTATTGTTGCATTATCGCAATCGTTTCAAAATATAAGGAAAAACATATTCTTTGGTGCCTGAATGTAGCTCCATTTTACTTTTTGTTTTTAATCTGTGGATAAATTCATATTTTAATTAAAAATTTTACTCTGCATCAACTGTTTCCTTTTCTGTTTGTATTTTCATAACAGTAATTTAGGCAAAATGGATGCACGGGGGGGGGGGGAGAGAAGGGAAAGAAAATTCTGTCGTCATTTAATTACCTTCATGTTGTTCCAAACCTACAGTGTTAGTTTGGAGTAAATGATGACTGAATTTGCATTTTGAAGTGAACTATCCCTTTAATTTGGTTAATCCCTTTACTCATCATTTAGAACATGAAAGATTTTATGCAGAACGTTATCCTCAGTCTCTTTTCACTTTCATTGTATGGAACAAAGTTGCAATGAAAGTGAAAGGTGACTAAGACTACATGATGCCTTACGTCTCGATTTGTGTTCCACGGAAGAAGTAAAAAAGTCATACAGGTTTGGAAGAACGATGTTGCCAGAAATGTTTTTTGGGTGAATCATTCCTTTAATATGTTGTTGAGGTAGTTCTCAAAAGTCCTGAAAAGATTGCATTTCATAAGTATGTTCAGAATTTGATTGCCTGGAGATTATTAAACATAAACCAGAGAAATATTTCCCCATTTTGGTCTTGAGTGACATATAAGGAAAGAAATGTCTTGACTTAAACCAACAATAGATTTTGTTCTCAGGTGACTCATTTCATTACACACATACACACACACAAAAAAAGACGACAGCAAAGCCTTTATGCAACTGTCGGGCAGGTGTACGGATAGCACTTCACCACACTCATGTCATGCACGACACTTTAGTACAGACATACGCCTTGCAGATTGCATGCTTCTTCGATTCCTGTAGCAAAAAAAAAAAAAAAACCAAATCCTCAGATGTGGGTGCACATGTGAATTGCGTGAAGTATGGTTCAGTTCAGGACATTAGCATGACATTCTTAGAAAGACTGTGACAACAGGAAATTCATCACGGTCAGATCAAATCTGCAAAGTGGAACTGAAAGTGTATAATGCATGACCTTGCAAGTATGGAAAGTTGTTTTTCCATCAGTTGTTATATTCTGGTGGCAATGTTAATGTTATCAATGTGTAGTTTAAATGACAAAATTAAAGTACCCTACCATCGTTTACTCAACACTGAGTTTAGTTAAAGGAATAGTTTTGAATTCTTTTGTCATTAAATTTTTTACTTTTGTCAAAAAATGTTAATCCTTTTGTCCTTCACACATCCTCGCATTGTTCCAAACCTGTATGACTCTTTCTTCCATGGAACACATAAGAAGATGTTTGGTAGAATGACAGCCTCAGTCACCATTTTCCACTTTTATTGGATGAAACAAAAAGTGAATGGTGACAGAGACTAACATATTGCACAAGATCTCCTTTGGTATTCCACGGACGAAATAAGGTCATAAGAGTGTGGAACAACATGAGGGTGAGTGCATTTTTACTACCTCTTTAAGCCTCTGATAAGTTTACTTAAAGGAATAGTTCACCTAACAATGAAAATTCTCTCATCATTTACTCACCCTCATGCCATCACAGAAGTGTATGACTTTCTTTCTGCAGAACACAAATGAAGATTTTTAGAAGAATATTTCAGCTCTGTTGGTCCTCACAATGTAAGTTAATGGTGGCCTGAACTTTGAATCTCCAAAAAGCACATAAAAACTGCATAAAAGCAATCCATATGACCCCAGTGGTTGAATCCATGTAAAACGTTATGTTTTGTGCGGGTGAGGAACAAATCAATATTTTAAGCCTTTTTTTACTCTAAATCTCCACTTTCACATTCTTCTTCTGTTGTTTTTGGTGATTCGTATTTTTCATGTATATTGCCACCTACTGGGCCGGAAGGAGATTTTACAGTAAAAAAGGACTTAAAGGTATAGTTCGCCCAAAAATGTTCATTCTCTCATAATTTACACACCACATGTGACTTTGATCTATTTCTCACCCACACCTATTATATCACTTCTGAAGATATAGATTTATCCACTGGAGTCTTATGGATTACTTTTGTGTTCCCTTTATGTGATTTTTGGGACTAAAAAGGTCTGATCACCATTCACTATTCAATGGTCTGATCACCATTCACTATTCAATGGTCTGATCACCATTCAATTCATATTGTATGAACCTAGAGAGTTTAAATATTCTTTTAAAAATCATCGTTTGTGTTCAGCAGAAGAAAGAAAGTCATACCATCTGGGATGGCATGAGGGTGAGTAAATGATGAGCAAATATCATTTTGGGGTGAACTATCCCTTCAAGCATCTGATTGATCTCTGATTGCAAGTGGGTTGTTAAAAGGCCTGTGAGGCCACTGAGATCAAATAGAAATGGATGAGTAATGTTATTTGAACCAGTCTCTGTTATGCAGCACTATTGGCGTTAACTAAATCAAGAGATCAGAGACCAGATATTTCATATAGTCAGTCTACAGGGATGGATGTGCGTTTGTTATTGTGGTTCACTCACAGGGCCTTCCAGGCAATTCAATGCACGCTCTCTTACTTTAGGTAAAAAAATAACTTTCCATGAAACAGCCTCTAAAATTCCCTTGTAATGCGAAAATTAAACGCACCGAGCCAAGCACCTCCCCGTTCCAAGACGAAATTTGTGTCATTTTCGTAGGCGTCCAATGGGGATCGTCGTTTCGACTACTCCTAAAACGCGTGACGCAAGCTTTGCGTCATTACTCATCGTTTAAATATGCGGACGCGCACAGAAAACACGACGGAATTCCGTAATCCCGGCACCGGTTGTGTGTATCAGAGCATTGGGGTAATCTGACAGATATCAGTCGAATAAATAACCAACGCTTGAGGAAAGCATCTCTTAACATTGTGACCGTATTAGAGACATTTTTGGCGAGACAGGACAATATTATCGTTTGTTCCATCGTTGGTTCACTGTTTCAACTGAGCTGTTTAAGTATTCAAAGTCCGGATTTAAAGATTCAAAGGAGTCGGTTGAACAAATTCACCACATCTGTCGGGCAAATTCAGAAAACTAGTTGTGATTTATCTGCAAAACCCTCCATTCATATTCACCGGCTGTAGAAATGGGATTGCTGTTCGCTAAACTGATGACTGTGTTCGGAGACAGAGGTGAGAGAATGAAAAAGAGGATGCTTTTATTTTATTTTTATTATTATTTAGTTTATTCACTGATTATCGGACCTTTTAAGATGCTTTTTAAAATGGCTTTACTTCTATTGAGCCTCATCAGTAAAAAGAACAGCCAATTAGCCTTCCGTCCTATTGAAAAAACTTCACACCCTGTACTTTGTTTTAAGTCACACCGTGTACATTACACTGATATCATGTCCTTAGAGAAATATAACACCGAGAAGCTACGTTTTTTACTCATTGTGCTTATGCATGTTGGGATGTCTGTTGCTAACGTGTCAGATAAGCATGTCTCAGTCTGCGCTCAGGTGGGTTCAAAGATCAAATGATTTTTTGCTTATCTACTGTTATTCTCAACCAATGTTCTCAACTTTTCTGAACTTCTTGAACTCAAACAAATATTTGAAAAACTTGGGTTGTCAGAGATGTATGGCATGGATTTTATATATATATATATATATATATATATATATATATATATATATATATATATATATATATATATATATATATATATATATATAAAGCTATATATATATATATATATATATACTGTAAGGTTTGAGAGGGTTACAATACAGATACACTTCACTTGTTTTGACTATTAAAAACTCTGCCAGTACAGTAAGACAATATACATCCGTGGCAGTGACATCAATTTTGTTTTTCGCACAATTTTTCTGCTTCTGTTGTTGTGGTGTTGATTCACATTGTTTCTAGATTATTGTGCAGGGTGATCAGATGCATTTTTAAATAATTGCAAATAATTTACTTTATCACAAAAACCCAAATTTCACTGTTTTTTTGGTCCTGGCACAAAATGACCAGCTAACATCATTTCACTAATCATATCAGCAGCACCTGGGAAAGTGTGAACGTGTACAAGTCAGGTGAAATCACTCTATCATTCTGATTTGATTATAAGAGCAGACTGTTTGCTATAAAGAGGAGGGAAGAAGTGCTTCCAATCATTGTGTTCTTGTTAGCAATGTTACCTCTAAAGAAACACGTGCAGCCATCATCGCGTTGCATCAAAATGGCCTCACATGCAAGGAAATTGCTGCAAAGAATATTGCACCTGAAAGAAACATTTACCAGATCATCAAGAACTTCAAGGAGAGAGGTTCAACTGCAGTGAAGAATGCTTCAGGACGTCCCAAAGTGTCCAGCAAGCACCAGTACCATCTCCTCCTGAGGGGTCACCACCAGTGCAGAGCTTGCTCAATATTGGCAGCAGGTTGGTGTGAGTGCATCTGCACACACAGTGAGGCGAAGACTTTTGGACAATGGCCTGGTGTCAAGAAGAGCCGCAAAGAAGCCTCTTCTCTCCAAGAAAACCATCAAAGACAGACTGAAATTCTGTACAAGGATCGGACAGCAGAAGACTGGCGCAAAGTTATTTTCTCGGATGTAGCTTGGATTTACACAAGGATTATTTCAATTTATTCTGTTCCAAACTTACTTAAAACTTACTTCTCTGTCTGCTCATATGAATGAAACACATCATAAAGTTTTTCACCGCTGTTCAAATGCACTTTGGAGCGAATAATTTATATGTATAAATGTTTTCCATCTGAAAGGATTAAATAAAACAAATTACAATAAAATGCAAAGTAATCTCTTTGTAATCAAAATACTTTTGAATGATTTATATTGTAACTGTAGTGGAATACAGTTACTTGTATTTTAAATACATAATCCTGTTACATGTATTACATTACTCCCCAACCTTGTATACTGTGTATATATAGTCATACAAAGCATTAGTTTGTGTCTTTTGTTTTTGTGTCCACACTGACATCCCCCTTCTTTCCTTTTAGAACATAAAGTAATTATTGTTGGATTGGACAATGCTGGGAAGACCACCATCCTTTACCAATTGTAAGTGTTTGTTGTTGTTTCTTTGTTCTTCTTAAAAATATATCATCAGGATAACCACATGCCGTTCATACTACCAGAACAATGTGTCTCATTGGCATTATCTGTCAGTAGTGCTGTATAAACATGTTACATGTAGTTAAATGAATGTGCCACTCAGCTTTTGAAGCATGTATTTGCACATTGGTCATTTCTGTGATTTGACTGGGGTTCTTTCTAGTTTAACTAAAGAAGCAGTGCAGACCTCTCCCACAATTGGCAGCAATGTAGAGGAAATCTCCATAAAGAAAACGCGCTTCCTTGTCTGGGACATCGGCGGGCAGGATAGTCTCCGAGCTAGCTGGAACTCGTATTACTGTAACACGGAGGTGTGTATCAGTAACCTGCGCACTTTGCTGATGTGATATTAGTTATGTAAAACTAAGGATTGCTGCACCGGTTATGTCCCTCTCCCTATCTCGGGGGAAAATGCAGTAGAAGTATATAGAATGATGTGTAAGATGAACAGATGTGTAAGATGATGTGTCTTAGAGTGTGATCTTGGTCAAAGACATTATTGTGTCTAGGAATAAACTTTAGATTGTATACTAATTTTCTCTTTTACTGTAACAGATTGTCATCCTGGTGGTTGACAGCACTGATCGAGAACGCTTGACTGTGACCAAAGAGGAACTTCATCGCATGCTTGCTCACGAGGTCAGTTTGCATTCAACTGCTTAATGACACTTAAGCAGTTGAAAATGTCTTGATGGGAATTTGATATACTTGGCACATGTGTGAAAGCCTGACTAATTTCCCTTCCTGTTGTCTGTTTTTTCTGCATTCTTTCTACTACTCGCTCCTCCACATAGGATCTGCAGAATGCATCAGTGCTGGTTTTGGCAAATAAGCAGGACATGAAGAACAGTATGTCTGCTGCAGAGATCTCCCAGAGTCTGACACTCGGCTCACTCACCGCTCGCTCGTGGCATGTCCAGGCCTGTTGTGCTCTCACTGGAGAGGGGTATGTGTGTTTCTTTGGTTATAATATAGGTGTCTAGTGTATATGTGTCAGAAATGTTTTAGGGGAATTCAGGCAAGTTTGCAAGCTTGAAGTAATTTATAAATAATTTATTGTAACCAACTCTTTTTCTTTTACTCTACAGTTTACCAGCCAGTCTAGACTGGATGCACTCCCGTGTTTTGGCAAACTAACTCCAGCAGTAGCATTTCTTTAACCACTGCTACAGTTAAAAGAGCGACCTAGGCCTGCTCAAACTATTGTCCTGCTCTCAGTGCCTCCGTCTGGCCAGCAGCCAGCTTAAATGCTAACACCTGGAGGAACACACCTAATCCACCACCACCAATTATACTCTATATACCAGATGAAGATCGGATAGTGTGTGTGTGTGTGTGTGTGTGTGTGTGAGAGAGAGAGAGAGAGAGAGAGAGAGAGAGAGAGAGAGAGAGAGAGAGAGAGAGAGAGAGAGAGAGAGAGAGAGAGAGAGACTGCTTGAATATGTATGTGTAGACTCATGTAGGTTTGTGTATTATGTGACTCCGTTCTAGTGGTCCACATTGTTTACATTACAGACTTCTGAAATGATCTGATCATGATGTGTTGGTGCCACTGTTAAGTATTCTCCTCTGGGATTTTTTAAACAAACTTTACAAGTGGAGCAATTTCCTACAGACAGCCATCTGAGAGGGGCAATGGTTCAAATGCCTGTACTGGACCGTACTGAGCCACTATGCTATTGAACAAGCATTACTTGAATTATTTAAATTGAATTGTATATATGTTGTACAGATATCTGCATGCTGAAATGAGCAAATTGTTCAAGTATTTTATTTTTTAAAGTATACTGGATATCCATAGTTTTCTTACAAAATTTTGTACAAAACGTTTTGTACAGATAAAAATGTATGCAAAAAAAGTGCCTTATCTGCCTTTGGTGTGTGTTATAAAATGTCTCATTGAGACAATTGTTTTTAGAAATATAATTATAAATAGAAATATATATATATGAGTGAAATGTTTATGACTGAAAATGGTATTGGACTGAAGAGCAGGTATAACAGTGTAACTTCAGAGAACAGTTTACACCAAGTAAACAGCCACAGGTCCTCTAGCTACACAAGGCAGGCGACCATTATCAGATCAAATAGTAGCCAACTACAGCCCAATTTCCTGTGACCATTCAGATGACAATCTGTCCTCTCCCCATATAGGCCTGTATGCTTATACACTAGCTTTTAGCAGATACTTAAAAGACTAAAACAGACCAAATACCTAAACATCAGTTTCACATGCATGCAGGGTAAATTTTGATATGCGAATGGACACACTGGTGGATATTGCACTTAAATTGTGCAGCATAAACCATACAGAGTGTAGCATCATATTTTTGACAGGAGTGAAAACAAGTTGTATAAAGGTCTTAGACAACATAGAATTTTCATAACTTTTGTTTTCTGGAATTTTTAGTATTTCGATTTTTTTTTAGAAAGATGTTTTTAATATTTCGGCAGCAGAATTATCAACAAAAACCTTGTTTTCATTCCCCTCAAAAAATAAATATGGCACTTTCGTATTGTCATACCTCACAGGCAGATCCTTCAAAGTCTCCTGAAGAGGAGAGGAGTCCAAGTCACACCAGATAACCACTGGTGTTCCTCAGGGATCAGTGCTTGGACCCCTCCTCTTTTTAATCTACACAACTGTAAAGAAGATCATTTTCATGGGCAAGGAAGAGGCGAGAAACCGGCTTGTCAATATAAATAATATTTTAATGAAGAACTTAAAACAAACACATAGGACAACAGACATGTCTGCTGATTAAGCTCTCTCTCTCGATCGCCGTCTGCGAGTGGCCTTTATCCCTCTTGACGGCTCAATTAGCCTGATACGGGACCGGGCGTGCGTAATCACGCGCCGGTCCTGCCCTCCACCGTGCCACATTCCTCCCCCGTTCTCTCAGGCTGGGGACCCCCGGCCTGACGTACATCCCCTGGGGGGGGTGTCTCCCGCGCGGTCTGCTGGCGGGTCATCCCCATCAACCTGGACGAGGGAGGGGCAAGGGGAGGGAAACAACAATTAAAAATAGGGGGGGGGGGGGGAGGTTCCTGCACTGGGCGGTACCTCCCCTCCCACGAACACCATAATTTAAAAAAAAGAGGGAAAAGGCCAACGCAGAGCGGTATCGAGAGAAAGAGGAGAGAGAGATTTAAAAAAAAAAAAAAAACACACCTTACTCGCCGGTTCTCTGATACGCCGTCTGCGAGTGGCCTTTATCCCTCTTGACGGCTCAATTAGCCTGATACGGGACCGGGCGTGCGTAATCACGCGCCGGTCCCGCCCTCCACCATGCCACAACAACATAAATTGGATTTTTCATTAAGGCACATTCCTACCACTGCAGATGATATGCAGCTCTAACTGTCCTTCCAACCTGACAACCCCACCATTTCAGCACGTACAGTATCTCTGCCTTTCTCTGAGATCTTGGCCTGGATAAGGAAACACCACTTTCAGCTCAATCTTGTCAAGACAGAACTCTTTGTGATCGGATCCAACCCATCTGTTGACCACAACCTCACCATTCATCTTGGTTTAACAATAGTAAAAATCAGGTGAATCAGATCTTTGCTGTATGAATATGCTGCACAGCTCCTGATCCAAGCTCTGGTCATTTCAAGACTGGACTACTGCAATGCTCTATTGGCCACCCTCCCAGCTAGCACGATTAAGCCATTGCAGATGGTCCAGAACACAGCATCGTGTCTTGTCTTCAATCAACCAAAGAGGGCTCACATCACCCCAACCTCTTCATTTCACTGCACTGGCTACATGTAGCTGCCGGCATCAAATTCAAGGCTTTGACTATGGAACAGCACCCTCAACAACCTCCACCTAATCTGTTGTAACCATCTCAACATTCAGGAAACACATTTCTTCCTTGAGCACTGAACTGCTCCACAGTTATGGCACTTACTATTTAGATTAATTATCTAATAATAAAAAAAAGTATCTTTCTTCTGCACTCTCGTAGCTACAACGAGAACTGGTCAGTGCAATACTGCAGATTTGGTTGACTTTTGCTTGACAAATTGCTTGTTACGTTCCTCATTTGCAAGTCACTTTATAAAAACATCTGCTAAAATAACACTTATTTAAAGGAGCCATTCAGCCATGAAGCCAATTTGTAGGCAATTTGTTACAATATTGTGCTGTAATGGAAATAAATGTAGACGACTACCTCTTCTCTTAAAGACAACAGATAAACACATATTATGTAAATTGTCTGTCATGTCACATGATCTTTAAAATTTTGTATTGAGTCCTAAAGTAATCATATCCAGATGAGTCCAAAATAATACAACAATTGCTTATATAGTAAGGTAGGTTTTTCACAGGAAGGTTGTATTTTAATAAATCTAGCTGTTTTAAATTCATACTTAAAACAAATGTCACCATTACGTTGTTGAACAATGATTCATTTTTGCATTTATTAGTTATGCATCCATTAGTTAAATACTGCAGTGCAGTTTTCAGCTGTTACCTTCATAAGCACTGTGACTCTGTGGTAACCAGGACCTGCATTTGTGCTACTAGCAACAAATGTGTGTGATATTCATGACCACAAAGATTTATGGCCTGAATTGTTTCTAACAAGTGTTATTAGACATTTCTTACCATTATTTTTACCTTTTAAAAAACACAAGGGGGCACCCGGATTTGAACCAGGGACCTCTTGATCTGCAGTCAAATGCTCTACCACTGAGCTATACCCCCTTGTCTTAAACAAACTTACAGGTGCTGTTTTAACATGGTAGCTTTCAGAGCAGAACATTGTGTGCTTAATGGGTGTGTAACTATGAGTGTGACTTCTGTATATTTTTATATATTTGTATATGTCTTCAAAGTGAGGTCAACATGATTATGGGCATGAATAAAAGGGTATATTAAACTCTCTTAGTTCCTGTTTTGGTCAGTCCTGATGTAACTGGTGTAGTCTGTGTTGGGTATTACTTGGATATGAGATGGACATCCGTGATTGACTCGACTCATGGTTTATTATCTAATAAAACACTAAGTAAACCAGTCTTTAAGAACTGTGAGCGTTTGCTCTAGTACCTGTCATTAAAATAAAAAGGTGTGTTGTGGTGAGAATGTGGTTCATGTTAATTGAAGAGGAAGAAAATTAAATATAGCTGTAAACAAATCAAAACAAGAAAAATATAAATGGGAAAAAATAGTATGACAGAGTACATATGAATTAAAGGATAACACAACAATAAATAATTTTTAAAGCAAAGATTAAATTAGATTAACTGCAGATTAGCATAAACATACCTACCCCATACAGACACAATGTCGAAAGGGAAGGGGAGGAGCTAAGACAGGATATTATTGTAATGCACAGAATTGCAATAAGAAAATGGAAGGGCAGAGACAGAGTTGAGAGAGTTGCTCAACAGTATCACATTACACTAAGCACAATGAAACACTATATGCTCCGTGCTCATATTCTACTTTCACATTCAACAATATCAATCACCAAGGAGACAAATCTTGAAAATAATGTTAAATACACTACTTAAACGGTAGTCATCAAAAAGGGTAATAACCAACTAACTGGAATATGGTTTCTTTTACATAATTAATTTAATCTTACATTGTATATCCTCATTCCCATATCAGTCATTGTGTCTGTTGCTGCTCTATTCTTGAAATCTAATCAATAATCTTGCCATAAGAGCTGTCATAAAATCATATTGTAGCACTCTGCACCAATAGTGAATTACTCGGAGCATAATAAACTTTGTATTCAATAAAGCACCATTGCTTGTCCTGATTTTAAAGGGATAATTTCAGGGAAATGTTTTCATTTATTTTTTTTTCCTCTTTGATTTTATTAAATAAAAGAGCTCGTTGAAACAGTTTGTTTGGCACATTTGTATTTTTTTGTGTAAAAATAAATTGTGACTGTTTTGTAACAAGAAACCTTATGCAACTTTATAAGTGGACTTAAAGTGGTCATGACATGAGGACTTCAATTAAAATTTTGACTAAATTTGTTTATTTTAAATTCGTTCTCTGCTTCCACCAGATTGTGATGTCACACTGCGGAAGACATTTGCATCTGACCTCCTCAACAACAACACATCAACTCCAACTTTACCTTATCACTTCAGTAGCCCCACCCAGTAAATGTGAGCAGTGAGATGGAAGTAGAGAGCAGGTCAGTCAAGAGCAGAGAGCCAATCATAACAGTGGGCGTTTACTGTCAAGTCTTAAAGAGAAGCAGCACCAAAACCGAGCGTTTCTGACAGAGGGTCAGAATAAGGATGGAAAATTATCATGTTTTACAAATATATAAAACAATCTTTACTAATAGTATAAGTAAACCTTAAGGAACATATAACATTAATATTACATGTCATTATCCTTTTAAGGGGGGAAATATTATAAAAACAACGTAGAATTCCAGCATAGGGCCCTATGACTGGAGAATTCTTGGGACGTCATTGAATGTATTGCCTTTGTTTGGGCGACACCTGGTGGCTAAGTATACAACTACATACAACCCACTTCAAAAATTAGGACATGATCAAATCAGTCTTTCATAAGAATGATGTGTATATTTTCTAAGGTGATATTAATAGCTAATTTGATCTGAGCGCTTGTTTGCAAAGCAGTTGCTTCTTGGTACAATCACATATTTTCATAGTTTTACTATTGTGCTTGTTGGCTTAAAAAGACAATAGTTGAGGTTTGAGTTGTCTTGAGTTGTTGAGAAAAAAAACACTTTATATACAAAAATGGATTCCAAATACGAAAATGAGGCAGTTTCATAAATCAGACTGCTTTTCAATTCCAAGTAATATTAATTTTCAACCAAGAGAAAATATTTTAGACATTTAAAAACATTTATGTCAGTGTACAATATTTGTATGTTTGTTATGAATATTTAGGTAAAACCGTCAGAATGAAAAATAAAGAATATGAGATTATCCAGTTCCACCACTAACCCTAACCCTAGTTCTGCATGATAATCAATTAGACAAAAACACTGCATGATACTTTTTTGGAAGTAAGCAATTCATGTCAAGCTACAATCTATGTCTAGAAAAGTCTACTTACATTGATCAGCTACAACATTAAAACCACCTGCCTAATATTGTGTTGGTCCCCCTCATGCCGCCAAAACAGCGCCAATAGCATTCTGAGATTATATTCTTTTCACCACAATTGTACAGAGCGGTTATCTGAGTTACTGTTGACTTTGTCAGTTTAAACCAGTCAGGCCATTCTCTGTTGACCTCTCTCATCAACAAGGCGTTTCCGTCCACAGCACTGGCGCTCACTGGATGTTTTTTTGTTTTTGGCACCATTCTGAGTAAATTTTAGAGACTGTTGTGTGTGAAATCCTAGAATGGGGGTGGCAGCATCATGTTGTGGGGGTGCTTTTGGTGCACTTCACAAAATAGATGGCAGCATGAGGAAGGAAAATTATATGGATATATTGAAGCAACATCTAAAGACATCAGCCAGGAAGTTAAAGCTCGGTCGCAAATGAGTCTTCCAAATGGACAATTACCCCAAGCATATCTCCAAAGTTGTGGTAAAATGGCTTAAGGACAGCAAAGTCAAGGTATTGGAGTGGCCATTACAAAGCCCTGACCTCAATCCGAATATTTTGGGCAGAACTGAAAAAGTGTGTGTGAGCAAGGAGGCCTATAAACGTGACTCAGGTACACCAGTTCTGTCTGGAGGAACGGGACAAAATTCCAGCAGCTTATTGTGAGAAGCTTGTGAAAGGCTACCCAAAACATTTGACCCAAGTTAAACAATGTAAAGGCAATGCTAACAAATACTAACAAAGTGTATGTAAACTTCTTATCTACTGGGAATGTGATGAAAGTAATAAATGCTTAAATAAACCGTTCCCCTCTACTATTAATCTGACATTTAACATTCCTAAAATAAAGTAGTGATCCTAACTGACCTAAATTACTATATATATATATATATATATATAGAGAGAGAGAGAGAGAGAGAGAGAGATAGATAGATAGATAGATAGATAGATAGATAGATAGATAGATAGATAGATAGATAGATAGATCTTCATGACTATAGAATTATTTTCTTTTTCAGAGTCTACCTACAGAATGGTGAGACCCAAGCCACCTGTTACCTGTTTAGACCAACAAGTATAATGCAAATAAAATATGAAAGGGTATCCAGAATCAAACTGTGGACTAATTACTTTTCAAGCATGCGTTCTGATCATCTGAAATATACCCAGATTAATTACATCGTGAATATGACAAAAAACAAAAAGAGTTTGATGTAAATCTGATTTATGAACCTGTCTTCATGGCCTACTTTTAGGTGACTGGAGCAAAGATCATGCTAAAAAAAAGAAGCATTTTGTCACATTCTATTCGAAATTGAAACACAACACCATCTATATCATATTATATGTCAACATATATATATATATATATATATATATATATATATATATATATATATATATATATATCATTATATATCATTATATATCATTATATGTCGTACTGTTCTGGATATGTAAATGGTCTGTGTGAACTCTCAAAAACACTCAAAGATGAGTTTGTCTTAGTCTTGCTGAATGAGAGAATGAACTAAATAAATATTGTTGGGGAACAATATAAATATGTAAAAATATGGGGGGAAATATAGCTGGTGAAAGTATAGATTTATAGTAAAAAAAAAAAAAAGAAAAAAAGTCATGGATTACTTTTATGCTGTTGTGATTTTTGCTGCTTGTGTCGGAACTGGAATTGTATGGACCTACAGACTTGAAATATTCTTCTAAAAATATTTGTTTGTGTTCTGCTAAAGAAAGAAAGTCATACCCATCTCTGAGATGGCATTAGGGTGAGTAAATGACGAGAGAGATTCCATTTTTAGGTGAACTGTCCCTTTAAATAAGTCAGTGTGCGTAATAAAATATCTGTTTGAGATATAAAATGTTTAAAAATATATATATAAGGCATAAAGAAAGAAAAGTACGTTAACATGTAACATTTTGAGCAGGACAATCTCTTATTTCAATTTTAAATGATAAAGGCTTGGTATTGGGGAGTGAAAGTCCACCTCATTGCCTTCGCTTATCTCGGCACGCGACCGCGCAGCAGGACACAGCGGCAGTGCCGTGAGCGCGCCTTCTGTGTCGGATTCGTTCGCTGACAGCCAGCGGTGCGAACTGGACTCGTCAGCTGCTAGCGATCCACACCTCGCGCTTTTATCACGCACATTTCACTCCACGGATCGTTTTCCACCCCTTTCAGTCGCCGTTATATTTCTCCAAAATGAATCCACTGTGTGGCAGATGTAACCGAGTGGTGTATCCCACGGAAAAAGTGAATTGTCTTGACAAGGTAAGGCTAGGCGAAACTTAGCACACGCTAGCATAGCTTACATATCTGACTATGGTAATGAGGTAAACCTGGCTGTTTTTAATTTGTTACGCATGTCTAATAATGTGCCCGAAAAGAGGGTGTGTTTTTTCCGATTTTGTGGTTATTCAGATTGCGATGAGTAGGGACGCATGTAGCGAATGGATAATTCATCCTTTTGCTAGTAGTGAAGGACCTAGATTGTGACAACTTCATAGCATGCCACAAGTTGTTTATCATATCTACAGAAACGTGCTTTTATCTGGGCACATATCAGATTACTCTGTGTGGCGGAAGTCGCTGTCTTCGGAAACAAACGGCACGAGCTTGTTCGTGGCCTCGGTCGCGAGGAGGTGGTTTGTTTATGACGTGTCAGTCTGTCCTGTGGGCGACATGGTGGACCCGAAAAATCCCAAACAGTCCATGGCAAAGGCTCCTTATCTGAAAGAGCCCAACTTTCGTGATTGATCATTCCAATTCCTTAACAGATTGTAATAGCAATCATCTTGGTGATGATGCACATGATCTCGTTTTTTATTGTTGTCTTCCACCCAGGTGTGTAGATGTACAACTTTGCATGTGCAACGTCAGCTCGGTGTTGTTTCGGCACATTAGATCTTTTAATACCAAACAGTGGGCGATATAACCATTTCTGCCCTTTGTTGCATTCCGAATAGTGTCTTCAATTATAGCATCTACCTACGCATTGTGGGTTTAAACTCTTTCACTGAAAACATACGATTTTGGGACACATTTAGTAACATCAGGCGGCCCTTGCGTTTTCATTGTGCAGGTCTGTGCTACGTGTTTACCAACCGGCCAGAGGAAGTGTTGCTACTCGACATGCTTGTTAAACAAAATATTTTGTATACAGTCCCCACCCACTCTTAACCCATATTTATTTTTATTATTATTTTTTTTTTTTTGAGTATGTGGTGAAATCTTGAATGTTTTGAATTGCTTTGATATGCTCCAGGGGGTGGGGTCGCCTTGATGTATTTTTACGCAGAGCAAGTATGTGTGAGGGAGGGTGACAACGCGTGTAATGGACGTTAAAAGCATTTTAATCGATTGCTGACAGGCTGAATGGCCTTGGATGAAACAATGTAAGGAATTACTGCATGAGGCTCGAAGATGGACGTACAGTGCGCACATGAAGGGTGCATTTTACGTAACCGCAAACGTGGGGGGGCGTGTGAAGCCACACCTCCCACAAATGACAAATCCTGCCACAGTTGTCATACACTTTGGTTCCCATTCACTGCCTCGAGGAAAGGCCACGAACACATTCCTTCTCACAGTCATTCTGAGGTGGCATGCTGATGTTTTCCTCAGCTTGAAGACAGGCCAAGCATCCCCTGCCATTCTGCTTCCTTCAATGCTTGAGTTCACCAGCTGTCATTCTGGACAACATCCCAGAATAACCGCACCCTAAGAGTTGTGGTCTAGGAGGTTGATATAAAACGGGGGGTATAGGAATGCATTCTGCTGTGAGATTTACGTTTGTTTACCCAACAATACAAATTATGTCATTCTGTATTCTCGGAACAAAAAAGGAAATGTTTTGGGCAATGTACAGGCTGCTCTAAAAGTTATTTACTGAAAATGTTGAACGTCACTTTATGTAAGACTAGTAATATAATGACCATTGCCTAACCTTATGTGTCTTGACCTGTAGGGCTGGGTATCGATAACCACTTCACGATATAATTCGTATCGCAATGCATAGTATTTTAATTTGTAATATTTTTTTGGGATTACAATTAAAACTACAGCAAACCCGAGAGATAGACTCAGTGTGTCCTTGGGAACAGGGCTGGACTTGTAATCTGGCATACCGGGCATTTACCCGATGGGACGACAGACTTTGGGGCCGATCAGGGGCGGACTGGCCATCGGGAGAACAGAGCGGGCCGGTGGGTTGGCCACGAAACGTGCCACGATAAGCTAAAATGAGCTGCCGCTTTATCCAGAACGGACCAAAAAATAGTGCCGCGATATATCATATCGATAATTAAATCCCAAGATTGATCTTTCACTCAATGCACAACCCTCTACTACAATGAATGAAATCACTCCCATTTGCAACTGAAAATATATGAAATATATATTTTTCAACTAGCTGGTAAATGTTTACATTTCACTCCCCAGTAATTGTGTAGTTTAGTCCAGGCCCGGTTCCAGATCAGAATCACTGAGGGTGCTTCCAAAAATAGATTCTCTATAAAGTGGAGATGTATCAAAATTACACATTTTTTTAATAGATTAAATCACGTTTAAATGCTACTTAAACAACATGAAGAAAAGTTTTTATTTTTTTAATGGTCAACTTTTATTTCTTCGTGGGTTTTTTCTCCATGATATGTCGCTGAAAATAACAGCAAAATGCTGCGCCTGCAGCCTTATATTACCATACTGCAATGCAATGGTATTTTAGTATTCAATAACACTATATCAGGAGTCTGGTTTAAAAAGTAAAATAAAATATTCAGGAAAGAGATTCTAAAAGCTTATTTAAACGTTGGCATCAAAGTGGACCCATTTACTTGTTTTATTCTTAAAACATTATCAACTTGTTTACACACTCATGGTTCATGATGTGGGTCTCGTCAATGGTTTGATTGGCGTCCTATTCAGCACACAACCGAATAATACAAGCTCCATGACACTGTTAAAAACACATATTACTGCATTACATACAGGCGTGAGGGACAAATAACACAAAGAACAAACATATTCGTCACTCACTTGGTTTTGCTCGCGTGTACCCTCCGTGCACTGTTTAGTGCTAAGCTTTTTTTTGTTTTTTCGAAGAGGAGAAAGCGTGCACTCGCATGCATGGTTGCCTTATTGCATAAATTAAGGATGAAATGTGAAATATTTCCAATTTGTGCAAGTATAAATCTCTTATTGGGGTGTTGCATCTATTATCTGGCAACCCTGAGTATATTAAAAGCTTGATGACACAGATGAGATACAGCCATTCAAATCCTCATGCGCTCATTTAATTGCGCTGTTTACAGAAATGCTGTTTTTTTGTTAAAGAGACCATACCGGTTTTAGCACGTGTTGAACAAATCAATGTAAATACTTGTAAATAGTACAAATTATACAATTTAACAATAATTATGTAACAAAAATAATATATGAAATATAATATTTTATTTATTTATTGAATACATTTATTTGTTCAAGCCAAAATGTGACAAATTATGAAAAATAAAATCTAATTAGTAAAATTAAGATTTTCCTAATGTAGTTAAAAGGCTGGGAGATTGTTTCTTTTATATGTAAGCCAAAGGCACATTTTATCTGAAACAAACCCATTTGAATCTATATTTGATCAAATCGAAATGGAATTTAATCAAGAGCTTGTAAATCGGGATACTTGCTGAATCAGGAAATCTGTATTAATACCCAGCCCTAACTAAAATGAGAGGAAATCACTCACATTTGCAACCAAATGTCTCGTTATGCAACTAAATACCTGCGATTAGCCATTGCCTGGTAAATGTTCAGATTTCACTCATCAGTGATTGCGTAGTGGGTATGGAGTTCAGCACCATGTTGGTAGTTAACGTTTGGAAAGACGAGATAAATCCATTTGTCATTTAATAACGCCTCTTTTAATACCCTTTCTGTTCTGTAGTCAGTTGTTGGTCAAAAATAAAAACATAATGAATATAGTATGTGGAAAAACTTGCCAGTGTGTTCGTCGGCTTGCTGTCTACTCAGTCTGATTTAAAAAAAAATTTAATTAGATTTAAAAAAAAAAAATGTATCCGCTGTTTTATCTGTTATATCTATGTTTGCCTTGTCTGTATTACGATTTTGGTGGTTGTTGAACCGGTGCTGACTTATGACTGGCAAACTTTAATCCAGATCAAATATTCTATGGAAACTCATCGCCTTGAATGCCCTGCTCTACACGATCTCCACAATTATCAATTCCTTCATCCCTCTGTGGAGTCTATACATCAGCCGCCTTGCTGCATTCCCCTCCAAAGGAAATCGTGGTGGTATTCGCGTGAGGATTAGGAGGGCAGTAAGTGTTTCACTTCTGCAAACTTCGACTGAACCTCCATTGCATAAAACAGTTTATGGGGGTCTTCATTTGACTCGTCGTTCCCTGGATTTTAGATACTCATGCCATCTGCTCATTACCCCGGATTTGACTCATCCACCTGTTCTCTCTGCTCCCCCACGGCCACGTTTACAAGGTGGAGGAATAAATCTGCCAAATATTCGTCCACTTGAGTTTGTGCATCGGCTACAGGCTCCAGTACCTCATTCCTGTTTAAAGCTGGCGCAGGTAAACGCCAGGTCGGCATCCAATAAGACTTTCATTTTAAATTTATTTTTTATCAGTCGGGATTTAGACTTTCTATTCCTGATGGAGACGTGGGCCTCTCCTGGTGAGTCAGCAAATTTTTATGAACTTTGTCCATCTGATTGCTGTTTTGTAAGTACCCCTAGGAATGTTGGAAAGGGTGGTGGTGTGGCTGTGGTTTTTAAGAACTTGTTTAAACTTCAAACAGTTTCTGTCGGGTCATTCTCTACATTCAAGCTGGAGTGTGTTCTAACGGAGTTTGCCTCTACATCAATATTTTGTGCTCTAGTCTACAGACCTCCTAAGCTGGACAAAGACTTTCTAGTAGAATTCTTATCTCATATAGTCCCACTGTATGACCGTATGTTGTTGCTGGGGGATTTTAATATTCATGTGTGTTGTCCCGGTATACCTTTTGGTTACCGAATTTAATAATGTTTTGGAGTGCTCTGGTTTTAACCAGCATATAACGAGTGCCACTCATGTTCTTGGACATACTCTTGAAATTATTTTGTCTTATGGAATTCCCATTGATAATATTGTTATAGAAGATGCATGTTTTTCAGATCAAAAGTCCATTGTATTTAATATTACTGCTTGCAGCCCTCTATCTACTGTCAAGCCTGTTGGCCATTATTCCCATTTTATTAATTCTTCCACTATTACTCATTTCTCTGACAACTATCAGGAACGTGCTTTTGAAACCTTAATTTTAACTTCTGCTCAAACCACATCTAGCCCTGATGAGTTAGTTTTATTATTTTATTCATTCTGCCTTACAATCTTAGCCCTTCTGAAGTACAAACAATCAAAAACAAAAAATTCTCTCTATTGGCTAAATGAACATACCCTGTCTTTGAGGCATACCAGCCGTAGAGCTGAGAGGAAATGGAAGAAAGATTGCCTTACTGTCTCTTACGAGATTTATAAAGATTGTTTAAAGACCTTTCAGAACGCGTCCAAGTTGGCATGAAAAAATACCTTTCAAATTTAATTAATACTCGTTCTAATAGACCAAAGATTTTATTTTCAACTATGAATTTGGCAATAAATCCAAACTGTCATTATGTCGCTCCCTCTAAGGCGATCTGTGACAAATTCATGACTTTTTTCCAAGAGAAAATTAATACCATTCGCTCCTCTTTCACTCCATCGTGTATTGTATTTAATTCGGCTTAAAACCTAAAATGTGACCAAAATGATGTAAAACGAATAAAATCTAATATTTTTGTAATGTAGCCTACTTGGTTAGAAGTTCTCCTGTATAACTAACAACATTAGTTGGGAGAGAATTTCTTTCATATCAGAATGAGCTTTACTCCGGGCTCAACACTAAGGATTTTTTCTACTGACCCTGGCAAACACAAAAATGACAAATTGCTGTTTTTACCATCATGGCTTTAAAAAAAATATGTCAGACAATGAATATTTTTTACATATCTTATGTTTTTAATACAATTTCCCCCAGCCAGTTCGAATCCAGGGCATGCTGAGTGACTCCGGTCAGGTCTCCTAAGCAACCAAATTTGCCTGGTTGCTAAGGAGGGGAGAGTCACATGGGGTAACCTCCTTGTGGTCGCTATAATGTGGTTCTCTCTTGGTGAGGTGCGCGGTGAGCCGTGGAGAATAGCATGAAGCCTCCACACACGCTATGTCTCCGCGGTAACACGCTCATCTAGCCACGTTATAAGATGCACGAATTGATGGCCTCAGAAATGGAGGCAACTGAAATTCGTCCTTCGCCACACAGATTGAGCCGAGTCACTACGTCACCATGAGGACTTGGAGCGCATTGGGAATTGGGCATTCCAAATTGGGGAGAAAAAGGGGAGAATGACTAAAAATGTCCCCCAAAATTGAATCACATTTATAATTTGCAAGATATGATTTGTGCCTTATGTAATCCCATATATGCTTCTTACAGATATAAATTCATAAATACATCATATTAACCTCCGCCATCCTGCCATTTACACATGTGCTTTTAAGCCTGTGGAGTTCTGTGGAGGAGATGATGGGTTTTCGGTCACCCGTTTAGTCATGTTGCTGTCATGCAACTTTTGTGTAGTGTTTTCACAAGAAGGATCAAAGATTTGGTCACAGAGTTAAAGATTTGATCATTATCTGTAAGAACAGACTTGGTTGAGATGTTTAATATACAGTAGGTATATATTAGGCCTAATCTGTGAATTAAAAATGTGTATATAACATGAAATCAGACAACCCACACTGACTGATATACAAAAACAAAAATACCTGTATGGTCCAGAAATTAGACATGTAACAGGTGTTTTATGAGGATGATATGAAGTAGACTGTTTCAAATATCCATCTAAACCCTGCAGCTGAACAGCTCTGATAATAATAGACTAAGGCATAGTGATCTTGCTTCTTTTCATATCAAACATCAATGTCATGTCAAATTAATGTTTACATTTTGAAACATTGCCTAATTAAATGTATACTTACATTTTGGATATTGAGCAGCTTGTGATTTCCAGACACATGTGTAACTGTCCAGTATGTTATGCATTTGCGCATCTTTGCGAGATAAATATACTCACACTCGTTCCTTGGTTAGAAGACTTCTTTCGCTCCGTATAATTTTTGTGCTCTCTCGCTTGTTGTTTGCTTGCACTAATGTTATAAATGCAGCACTGGCCCGATTGGGCTAGTAACCATTCTAGCAACTGGCTGAATCTTTCTCACACGGGCCATCGGGAAGTCCTTATTGTCGAGCCCTGTTTATTGCCAAGTATGCTTACACATACAAGGAATTGGTCTTTGTGACAGAAGCTTCCAGTGCAGAAACAATAAAACAACAAAATAGAGATAATAATAACAAAATTAATAAAGATAAAAAGGGAATAAGTATAGAAACACAATAAGACAAAAAAAATCTACGTATATACAAATTAGAGCCCATCCGATATGGGATTTTTGAGATGATACCGATTTTAGAGGGGCAAAATTCACAGATTACTGATATGGTGGCTAATATAGTTAATTTTTGAGTTGGAATGAAAACAGACCTTTTGTATGTGGATTGTGCATCAATTTTGGTCCGATATGACTACGCAAAAGTACTCTGAAGACTGCTTTCTTAAACAAATATTTTTATCAAAGAATATTTTGCACTATTTGACAAATTACTATGTCAACAAATTCTAGAAATGAACACTGAGAAATAAAGAATAAATAAAAATACAATAAATAGCTTGATAAACATTAGTACTGTATGTTCAGTATCAGTCAGTTGCTGACCATTAAAATAAAGAATAAATACAATAAAAAATGTAAATAAACATCAGTAGTACTGTTTAGAATCAGTCAAATACTGACTATATTAAAGAGCACCTGTTATGTTTTTTTTTCAAATATTACCTTTCATGTAGTGTGTTATATAGCTGTTTGTGAATGTATAAAAGTCTGCAAAATTTCAAAAATCAAAGTGCCCAACAAATGGAATTATTGACTCCCAAAAGAAAGAACCAATTCTGAACACCTGAAACAAGTCATTAGTAATTCCAGACTTACTTCCTAATCTACGTAATTTGGAATAAAAAAAACAAAAAACATCTCTGATCTTCTTTGGCTGCTCGCAAACCATTTTGACCCGGTCTCAAATTCTACTAAGTTATACTAATAATAGTAAGTTAATACTACACTAAACGTTGGACCAATCACAACAGACTGGGACATCTGACCTGTCGGAGCAGAGTAGGCTCCCTGAAAGGAGTTTAGAATGAATCCTTTAGAACAGATCATTGAACGAGTCATTTTTGACACTGGGAAAAAAAATAAATGCTGGAATTTAAATTTTGACCAAATTAAAGTTTTTTTTTTTTTTTTTTACCTTGGATGCATGTAAATCTATTATATGAGACTTTTAAAACACAATTAGGCACTTTTAAAAACCATAATAGGTGCTTGATAATACTGCCAGTAAATTAGTGGCAGGTTGTAAAACAAGAAGTATTTCCACCTGCCGAGTCAAGAGATAAGCAGCAGTGTTTCACTGTATTCTGCTATACAAGTTTAGGGGAAACTTTCAATGGTTGAAAACCAGACTTACTACATTTTTTAAATGCAACGACTGGAATTGTTCGGTTGAAGGGGGTACAAACCTATGAATCCTGAACAAAACAGTTTGGTGAATACATGTTTACACATTAGCTTCCACTCTGTAAGTAGCTACGTGGTTAGCTAGGTAGCTACAAGCTTGTTGTCACGGAGAGTAAAAGATGGACAAGTATTGCATCTCACCAACTAGGTAACAACATGGCAGGAAATCAACACTCAACAGACACCGTCCACCACCGCACTGTTATCTGCTGAGCTGCAAAAGGATGCTCTGATGTTTACCTTTCAATCTGCTGCGTTACTGACTACACTGACAATCTATAGCTGGCTAACATAGCAAACTAAACTTACAGAGAAGACACCGCTTAACTCGGCCCTGTCTACAGAGCCACCGTCAGCTCAGCTCTGTAAACAATGTAGTCGGAGCGTGCTCTGCTGGACAAACTAGGTTATGACAATTCGATATATCCGTAAAATCGGTCGGGCACTAGTACAAA
This sequence comes from Moxostoma hubbsi, assembly GCA_032164185.1. Taxonomy (NCBI): domain Eukaryota; kingdom Metazoa; phylum Chordata; class Actinopteri; order Cypriniformes; family Catostomidae; genus Moxostoma; species Moxostoma hubbsi. Next base: position 27,731,962 of record JAVLUX010000024.1, read on the forward strand.
TACAAATCTGTTATATACAGATGCAAGGGAATGTATGGCAGAAGAGGTAGGGTGTGTTGGACGACTATAAATAGACTAAGCCGTGTATTGCACATAATTATTGCTAAATGGGCAATTTTAATTGTTCATGAGATGGATAACCTGAGGGAAAAATGTGTTCTGTGCCTGATGGTTCTAGTGCTCTGTAGTGCCGGCCAGAAGGCAACAGTTCAAAAAGGTAGAGTGCTGGATGAGTGGGGTCCACAGTGATTTTTTTCCAGCCCTTTTCCTCACTCCGGAAGTGTACAGTTCTTGAAGGGAGGGCAGGGGCAACCAATAATCCTCTCAGCAGTCCGAACTGTCCTTTGCAGCCTTCTATCGTAGCTGAATCAAACCAGACAGTTATTGAAGTACAGTGGACAGACTCAATGACTGCTGAGTAGAACTGTATCAACAGCGCCTGTGGCAGTTTGAACGTCCTCAGCTGGCGAAGGAAGTACAAACTCTGCTGGGCCTTTTTCACAATGGAGTCGATGTGTATCTCCCACTTCAGGTCCTGTGAGATGGTAGTGCCCAGGAACCTGAATGACTCCACTGCTGCCACAGTGCTGTTTAGAATGGTGAGCTGGGTCAATGTTGGGGTGTTCCTTCCTAAAGTCCACTATCATCTCCACTTATGATGACAGTAGTGTTGTCTGCAAACTTAAGGAGCTTAATAGAGGGGTCCTTGGTGGTGCAGATGTTGGTATACTGGGAGAGGAGTAGTGGGGAGAGCACACATCCCTGGGGGGAACCAGTGCTGATCATAAATGTGCTAGAAGTGAATTTCGCCTGTCTCGCTAGCTGCTGCCTGTCCGTCAGAAATCTGGTGATCCACTGACAGATAGACGTGGGAACAGAGAGTTGGTCTAATGTAGTCTGGAGAATAGCTGGGATGATGGTGTTCAAAGCCAAACTGAAGTGCACAAAAAGGATCCTTGCAAATGTCCCTGGTCTGTCCAGATGTTGCAGGATATGATGCAATCCCATGTTGACTTCATCATCCACAGATCCTGTTTTCTTGATAAGCAAATTGAAGGGGATCTAGAAAGGGTCCAGTGTTGTCCTTCAGGTGGGCCAACACCAGTCTCTCAAATGACCAGTCTATTTAGCAGAGTAAATCTACCAAACTTTTTATACGATTTAAAAAAAAAATATATATTTATATTTAGTGTTAGTATATAACATCATGCTTTGAGTTATACTACCCTGGAATTAGTTTTAAAAACAGAATTACCACAGCTGTGAGGGGGTTTCTATTATAGCTGCTGAGAGAGTGACAGTAAATTTGGCATTTTCTCCCATGTCTTAATCCACCGCACTCTATTTTTTTCCTCATGCAAACGTAATGGTGGATTATTTATTTTGCTTTTGGAGCAAGTGGGTTTGTGAAAATAAGATTTGCTGTGTTCGCCCATTGACTCTCATTCACCACTGTCGAAGTTTATCCTGCAAACGTTTACTTCATATACTACTTCATATTTACTTATATATATTAGCAAGAAAGTGTTTGATATAGAGAGACAAACACACCAACATGTATATTAAACGTGTAGTTAACACGCTTGACTGGCTGCATAGTTGGAATGTAGGGTAGCGGGTCAGGTCAGGCGCAGTCCATTTTTCCGTGCGTGCATGTGTGTGTGTAAGGGGTGTTCTCACTGAAACACTCCCATGGTCAACATTAACTAAGGAACTTTCTGATCAAAGTTCAGCACAGTGTCCAGCTACCCGCATGCTTGGTATGAAGCATTTTGATTTGATACCTTTCCCAGCAAAAACTTTTTTTCAATTTATTTCCAAAAAACTTTCTACAAGAACCTGGGAAAATGGTGATGTAACTCACTTAGTAACCACTTGACAACCAGTGTGCTCCTGGGGGTGCCATAAAATGTCTTCACAGCTCTCTCAGAAAGTCTTAAAATGAATGCATTCACACGCAGAAAACTTGTCTTTAGTCAGAGCACAAGTAACCTCAAGTTGGAACTTTTGCAACATGTGGTCCTCAATCCCGTCTGTCCTTCCCGAGAACTTTCCAAGAACAAGCGTTTCATTGTTTTTATTCCCGTTTAATCCTCAAGAGAGAACCAAGTAGACTTTGCAATATCTGTAGCAACTGAATTAACAAGACTAGGGGATCTGAATAAGTTTGTCATTGCTCTTTTAATTTGTTTTAATCGTTATCTTTACTGACCCTATTGCAGATAATGTCCCCATACCTCTTGAATGCACCCCCCAACACAAACATATTTACATGCTTTTAATCGTTGACCCCTCCCCTCTCTTTTTCAGTTCTGGCATAAAGGATGCTTTAGCTGTGAAGTCTGTAAGATGACGCTAAACATGAAGAACTACAAAGGCTTTGAGAAGAGACCATACTGTAATGCGTAAGTATACCTGCTTTGAATGAACTTTGTGTTTATTTGCATATGGACTGTGGTATTTGGGTACTTTCATGCTTTTTTCTTTATGGTAGGTTTTTTTTAATGAAATGATGCTTCCAGATTGAAAGCGTTAGTTAGATGATTATGAAAAGGTCACGTTCATGCACAGAAGTTGACTTGTTCAGAGGAAATGGTATTGGGGAAATTCCATCGAGTTTACAACAATTATCCATACACACTTGCACACAAACATTAATGAGTCCACACCTCCCCGGAATTCATCTCTGATCCCTAATAGTCTATGAGTCAAATACCTCATTTATTCAATTCCTATGTTTAGTCATTTTGAAAACGTTCCCATTTCAAAACTGTATTCTTACATCACTAACACTTGGAAGTGTTTAAATGACGACCACACAATTAAGTTGACTTAACTCAATTGAGTAAACTTGTTTTAAACCCTCAATTTAATTGAGTAATAGCATCTCCAAAACTTGTGTAAACTTGGGGAACATATAGAATGAACTTAATGAGTTAAGTTAAGGTTGAGATGCAAGTAAACTTAACTCAGAATTGCTATTTAAATGTTGTTGTTTCTACTTAATAGTTAAAGAAATGCAAAAAAAATGACATTTCAAGTAAAGTTTCATTAACCAAAGTTGATTTTTTTCAGTAATGACAATATTAGGGTGAAGGGTGCACAAGGCGTAGCTGCTTTGGCATGGCCAAAATAAATGAGATAAATACAAATAGGCTACCTTGTCCTTAAATTAGCCAACTTTCAAATGTCCCTGAAATGTAAAGATTCTTGTTTTTCACACTCAGTCACACACACATGCAATTAATACTCAAGGGATTTTAGTGTTGATTTAGCAAATGATTTATGTCTGTCCATCTATCTAGATCTGCTTCTTCCACTGTTTACTCGGTCGTTATTATGAAGATTATCTGAGTGAGAATGGCAAAGTAATTTCCTCTTGCGTCCAATAGATAAAAAGGCCTGTTTACTTCTCAGAATAACTGGACTAATGACACGTTCTACGGAAGTAAAAAGCATCTGTTTGGATCATGTTGAGATTGTCTGCCGATATAACCAAGCTAGGGTGCCATTTATCTATTTATATTTGTTTACATTTGTTTTCCTCTCTTTGTGTGGTTTGACCGTTTACTGAACCCATCTGTTTAACAGAGGCTACAAATGTATTCACAATAATTGATCTGTCCTGAAATTTTGGACTACCAACTAATATGTCAGTTAATATTATTGACCACAAAAGGAATTTGGCAGCTGTAACTATCAACTTTCAACCTATGACTGTTTTTAAAAATGAAAAGCATGATGCATACATATTTGCACAACAGAGGTTGAACCAGCGTTATAATGCACTTCAATATGGTTGTGATTAAATATTTAGACTGGCTTTTGAATTAAAGCTAAATTAGTCGATTTACAATTTTATTAACTAATATTTAACTATATATTGTGGTGGTTGCCCGCAGCAACACAGCTTCTGTGTACTATGCTGCGGATACTAAACCGAATCAGCGTCTGCTGTTTTGCCACTTTGATTTGATTGGCTCTGTTGTGGTTTGTGCGATGAATGTTTCATTTTACTGAATCAATCCTTTTGAGTCTTGTCATGGCACATTACATGTTATGTGGTTAAATGATTAGTGTAATAGTTCTGTTTCTGACTGTAATGTAAATTAGATCAGTTGATGTTTTTGTAATTAGTAGCATAAATTGATTACAGTTCCATTTATTGCAGACACTCTAATTAGTTGTTGATTATGGTTTAGTTTGTTGCAGTCACCCTAATTTTGTGTGGTGTTGGTAAAATACGACAAATAAGCTGCCTTGTTAAGGGCTTACAAATTATAGTCCTGCGCCTATAGTACCCGCACACTGATAAGTGATGAGAAAAAATCACTGTTAACAGCCATGCAATATTCATGGTTTTGTGCCTTTATCAACACTGTTAAGAAAAATACATTGTTGTTTTTAATATCCTTGAGTCAACTTATAACCAACATGCAATTAGCTTCCACAGTTTATAGGTTAAAGGTGAATCGACAAAGGGTTCTACTTAACAATTGAAGTTTAAAAAATATTCTGGGTTCAACTCAAGTTAAGCTTAATCAACAGCATTTGTGGCATCAAGTGAATTGCCACAATTTTATTTTGACTCGTCTCTTTTTCTTGGTGTATTTTATTGCATACATTTCATAGTGTGATGTTAACTGTAAGTGCTGCATGTTTGTGTTTTTTTTTTAGACACTATCCGAAGACATCCTTCACCAGTGTTGCAGACACTCCAGAGAACCTACGCCTGAAACAGCAGAGCAAGATGCAGAGCCAGGTACATTAAACAATGCTTTATTGAAGCTCTTGATGGGGTTTAACACTGAATTGTAGAGATCCTTAAAAATAAATGAAGACAGTTTGTGGCATTAGTCAAATTCTCTAATGTATATGGAGAACGTGTATGTGGACTTATTTTGAAATGTAGTTTTGGGTTCTTGTCTCTGTTCCTGGCTCCCACCCTTGATTGTTTCCAGCTGTGTTGTGCTAATTAGTCTCGTTAACCTCATTTGTTCTTATGTATATTGCCCTTGTGTTGTCTGTGTCGGTTCTTTTTCTGTTTAGACTGTTGTGTAGTTCTGTTCTTTTGATTCTCTAAATATTTTCTAGTGTCTAGGTTTTCTTCTAGTTTTCTTGATATGTCTTGTTAAACTATGCTTGGATCCTACAATTCCCAGTCTCCTCGCCACAGCACTCATTACAAAGTCCTAGGCACAAAGTAATATCCAAACAATATTTAAATCACAATCATAATCTTCTCTTAGAGCTCCACCTGATGTAGTGGCCCCCAAAAGTATTTTGACACTTAAAGGGATATTAAACCCAAAAATGAGAAATTCATCATTAACTCACCCACATGCTTTCCCAAACCGGTAGGACTTTCTTTCTTCTGCGGAACACAAAAGGAGATCATTTAATAATAATTTAATCCAGTACTGTTGGCTGAATTCAGTCAAATGGCTGTAGACAGTGACTCACTCAAAAGTATCATGAAAGTAGTCCATGTGTGTCATGTATATTCCAAGTCTTCTGAAGGCATACAATCTCTTTGTGTGATGAACAGACCATAATTTAAAGTTGTTTTTCACTCTCAAATCAAATCAGGGAAAATCATTAGCCCCATTCTCAAATGCAACCAGGTAAATTACAGGAAAATCATTGGGTTGCTTTTACTGGTAAATGTACCACATGTGCTGTTCACACATGCCATCAGTATGGAAATGTATAGGTAATGAAACAACTTCTCATTAAGGGAAATGGCCAGAGCAAATTCTACTAGTATTTTCAAGAAGGTCGTGTTAACACATGATCGCTAACCTGAAATTTTTAGGTAGTTTTCTGGAAAAGGCTGAATGTGTGAAAGGGGCATTTGATAAACTATGTAAACAGCGCTCAATCTAAATCTAATCTATGGTGGCAACGTCGTTAAAATCAAACCTCTTTGTTTCTTGTGTCTCTTGACCAAACGTCATAATGTAATACATTGTTTTTTTTATATAGAAAGATAATAAAAGCACACTTTTCAAGCCAAACATTTCTCAAAAGTATGTTTGTTTTAGAGTTTATGAGAGTTAAAAGAATAGAGGTTTGAAAACCTCTGCTAGGGCACTTATGCGGACTTGAGGAAAACTGACTTCATACATTCACAACAAATGACCTTGGGATCAGCTTGTTTACAGTTATTGCAAAAATGGCTGTGAAGAGCATAACTTGCAATGAAAGTCAGACTCTTTAAAGTGTTCCTTCAGCGTCAGAAACTGTCCAGACACTTTTTGGAGCCTCTGTATAACCTAAAAAGACATCCGAGTACTAGGGCTGCACAATTTAGACAAAAAGTCAAATTGTGCTTGTTTTGAGAAATTCTGCGAATATAATATGATAATCCGAAAAATGGTTAAGTGATTATTTTTTTACCAAAATTTTATAATGTTTTGCCCATGAGGGTTTACACTTGAGTCCTCTTAAAAAGAACCAGACTTCGATGTTCTTTACTTCAAACTTAAACTAATAAATAAAGAGTCTTCATATTCACATTGTACCTGCCCAGCGCCACTATGTAATAGGGTCTCACCAGCCGACTATTCATCATCATTATTTTGGGAACCCAGTCAACTTGGATATTAAAAGATTGATAGTACTGATTATTATTATCATCATATATTAATATATTTCTGTTATAAAATCTTAACTTGATGGAGCACTTCTAAGTGGTCCTGTTAAACCAAAGTGTTCTAAACCATGAATCTTTTGTTGTGGCAACATCTGTTGTATATTAACTTGAAGTGGCCAAACATGTTTGGAATTCTGCGAAAGTGAAATTAAAGCGACTCTGGAGTACTTTAAAAATAACTTGCTCAGCACGCAAACGAATCCGTGCTCGGAGCATTTCTGTTACTCTGAACACAAGATGGAGTTGTGGAGCTCAGAACCACTCTGAAAAATGTCAAAATGCACTAAAGAGTGCACATAAACTTTTGAAGCAAGCAGAATAGTTATTTATTTATTTTATTAAATCTCGGCACTTTGCGGTATAATAGTCAACAGTGTCATATCACAATTTTGATTTTATTTACATTAATTGTGGAGCCCTACTGCGTACCTGTGGATCTCTTGTATGTGCAATGGGGATTTTTGATTTTCTTTTTTGTTATTCATTTGGTTGTGTGTTTCAGGTGCTCTATAAGGAAGAATTTGAGAAGAGCAAAGGAAAAGGCTTCAGTGTTATGGCTGACACACCAGAAATGCAGAGAATCAAGAAAACACAGGACCAAATCAGCAACGTATGTCCAAAACATGATTCCAAAATGCACGTTTCTCTATCAAATACCTGCGTGGAAGCATTGTTTAATTTTTGATACTTTTTTATTTTTAGCAAGGCTGTCTAGTTTCCATTTTTAATTCACTCTATCCTGTATATAATTCTCTTTTCTCTCATATCACTGTCTTTTCTATGCCCCACATTTTCTTTTCATACCCTTTACACTTGCACAATATATCTTCCATGACCTCTTTCCATTCATTGTTCATAAATTCATTATTAACTAGTAGAAGTGAGGGGTTTGTCCTTAACTGAGCAGCACATATAAAGGGCATAAACATTTTGACAACCCTTTCTTTTTCATACCACACCTGTTCCTTGAATTTTCTGCACTGGTTGCCTAGCAACAATTAGGTCACTGCACTTCCTTTTGTAATGTCATTTCCTGTTGTTATAAAAGCATGCAAGATCACCCGTCAGATTGGCTTGGGAGACACTTTGTGGAGTACAGGAACAACTATTAATAATCCCAAACAATTTAATTCAAAGAAAACCTCTTGCTGAAACCACCACTTTACAAAACGAGTGACTGTTTGCAGAGTAGGTTCATTAAAGTGCTTGCAAGGCAGCAGGTTCATTCCTAGCTCATGTTCTTCATCACAATTTACTGACTCTTTTCAAACTGTGTTTTGTGGATTTACAGGCGTTACGGTGGTTATCAGATTACAATTTAATATTGGATATTACTTTACGCAGAAAAGCTTTTTTGTCATGTTAACACATATATTGTGGCTAAATATTTTTGTTTTTTATACATTTTAAACAATTCAAAATGAAAGTTTTAAAATCTCCTTTTGACTTCCACTTTTAGAATGTTCTATATTCAAAATTTCAAAAATGTTCACAAAGATTGCGTTAACATGTACACTAGAAACTGGCTAATTGGGTTTACATGCGCTGCATAATTGGTGTACTCTTTGCTCCCGTATACATGCGGCTCGGTCAGTAAACGGCTTACTCCACGGCAACGTAATTTCCCCACGACACTTGTGTAAATAACAAACATGGATCCGAGGAAGACTCTGCCATTTATTCTGTTTTCTCATTTTATTTCCAGATGTTCCAGAGTTTTTGTTGTATTTGTTTCCTTTAACTTTCCTTCGTGAGCTGCAGCGGTATTGTACTGCAATAGTGGGGTTCCCTCTTACATAAAACTCTGGGATTCCTCCAGTGTTAGATGTACTGTAAGGGACTGTCCATATTTTACATTGATGTGTTTAAATGGGTATAAATTAGTGTATGTGATTTTTCCCTCTGTACTCCCAGAAATGTTAAACACTTTCTGCTGTGTTGACTTGTTGTTGGGCTCCATCCTATGACGTTAGTTATCCGGTCTGTTTACGCACATGCACATTCCTCAAAAACCTGTAACAATGCTGCTTGTGCGTTTACATGACCACAAAATCAGTGTTCTCCGGGAGAAACCCAGGTGTGCTAAACCATTTTCTCTTAATTCCTTAAACGGCGTAAGGAAATCTGTGTTCTCGTTTACATGATGTTTCAGAATGCTGCTTTCAAAATCCTGGTCTTTTCTTTCGTACAACTATTTAGGCCTAACTGATTACATTGCAAAGATTGCAGAGAAAACACATTATCTGTTGATTCTTGAGCACACCCACAGAAAACTAGATCAACACTGAATGTCTGGACAATGGCATGGCAGCTCTGATACACCATTTATTTTATGCATTATCAAAGACTAAAACCCAAACTTACCTAAATATTTAACATTAGTATTTCCATTTTATAATTATGTGTTGGATCTCCACATCTAATTATGCAAATTTTACTGGTCTCATAATATTCTTTGGTAATGGATGTATTGTATTTAAAAATAGTGTAACTTTCTGGCTCTGTATTTACAGTGTATTTGTCTATGTGTGTGTTTTAGATTAAATACCATGAGGAATTTGAGAGGAGCCGAATGGGCGGTGATGCCCCTCCTCATCACCCGCAGATACCTCAACAAAACACAACTCCAGGTACACAATCTTGCCTTCTTTATTTCATCGTGCTCTTTGTACGTCTTGATGGATGGATCATTACAGTTTCAGTTTTCAGTGGGCCAGAAAATAATGAAATTTAATTTCTCTCTCTGTCTTTCTCGTAGCATATCAGCCCCCAGCAGCATCTCAGAACTATCACTATGAGCCTGAACCTGTGCGTCCGGCTGCTGCCGCCCCTCCTCCCAGCTCTGGGGTAACAAAGACTTTCAAAACACATTACCATTTAAACTCTGGATGCATACTAGTAAAGTCTTTTACAATATTCGCAATGATTTTGCTGGATATTAAAAAAAATAAAGCAACACCATGAATTTCACAGTAATTTAAATGTTTTTTTTTAGGCCATAAATTTTCTTCCAAACCGTGTCATTATACTTGTTTCATGACCCTTGTCTCATGATTTGCGTGTATGAGAGCATAAAGAAAATTATAAAGAATTAAAGGAATGTTCCTGCGTCAATACAAGTTAAGCTCAGTCATTTGCATGCATTTGTGGCATAATGTTAATTAGCACTAAATCTCAGTAACAGTGAGGCACTTTCAGTCCATAAAGGTTTTTGTGGATATACATTTAAAACAGTATTTTAATGTTTATGGACTGACCCCATTCCCCCTTATTATCCTTTTCCATGAATAAAATAAATAGGAAAAAAAAAAAATTTCCTACTCACTTAAAGATACTGAAATAAGTGTCCTGATATATATCACTGGTCTCTGTGACAGCTGTAGACTTTGTAAACAGTCAACAAAATGTGTCCGCGAACCGCAGACATTGACAGTTTTCACCTGTCAATCATTTTGCTTGTTCTCAGAGTTGCTTTTGAAGCAGATCATTGAGGCTATGATTCATAATGTTTGTCAGTTGAGGGTGCTATTTTGCCACAAGTGTAAAACATCCCTTGATTTAGTTTTTACTATGACTATAATGGTAGTTCTTTAATTTAGTTCTTTTAACATTTACATAATAACTTTTCTATAATAATAATAATTTGATTATTACACATTCAACATTTTGAATCTGATTGAAAAATAAAATCACCTTTCCAAAGCAAGTACATAAATTGATGCATATCATTTATGTATATGAATATCATCAAAAGATTTTTAAACGTTGAGATCTTTAATAACCCAGGCCTAATACATACCGTCCTAAACATTTTAGGATAATGTTGTTCTTTCTAATGAACAAGTCAGACTGTGTCCTAACAATCATGTGTGTTTCAGAAGCGCTACCGAGCAGTGTACGACTACACTGCAGCTGATGAAGATGAAGTGTCGTTCCAGGACGGTGACATGATTTTGGATGTGCAGCAGATCGATGAGGGGTGGATGTATGGAAGAGTGGAGCGTACCGGCCAGCAAGGGATGCTGCCGGCTAACTATGTAGAGGCCATCTGAAAACAAAAACTTGGGGGGGGGGGGGTGTGGATGGAAAGGGAGAAGGGTGTTAAAAAGGGGGGGGGGGGATGGAAAGGGAGAAGGGTGTTAAAAAGTGTGGGGGGGTCCTGATTCGAGAGAAGCAGATGATGAGCCGAGTGCCATCTCACCTATTAAGATGATCTCATCCTGTTCTCTTCTATTCCTGCACTAACTGTCCGACCAGGGGATCAACCTCCATGATCCAGACATGTTCCAAAAGAAACAGTTCAGTAACCACATACATATTTAATCAGACACTCTGACAGTACACGCATACACATATACGTAAATAGTGAATTACGATTTGCTATTTTTCCGCATATCTTTCTCTGTATGCACCTCCCTGTCTTTTGCTTTTTTTGCTTGTCTATCTGTTCGCCTGTCTGACTGACTGTTTGTCTTATATTATGTGTTTCCTCAGTCCTGGAAAGGTGCTGTCACAAGTGGCACTTAAGTCTTATTAAGACTCGCACACAAACATACACATATACCACAAAACCACACAGGACTTTAAAATATTTAGGGCCTGCTATAGAGCACTTTGCAGACATCTCAAACACTTATCTATCGGTTGCCATGACAATAAGTGATCTGATCCAAACCTCAGTTGTCAAATCTTTTATTAGCTTTGTTTCTGCTCTTATTTGCAGCCATTAATTGTAATGTATTCAGTACAGTTTCACATCTCATTGGTTGTGTGTCTGTAACGATGCTTAAACATGAGACTTGCGGTCATTCCAATCATTCCATATGTCTGACCAATTGCATCATGTAGTTAACTGGAATCAAAAAAAGGCTCATCTTTTTCAACTCTTAAACATAATGAAAATGGTGGTGCCTTTTTTTTACGACTTACTGTACATGTTCACTGAAGCTAACCCTTCACAATTCCTCCTGCTCTTTACTGAATGAAATACTTTAAATGAGCCTGATTTTGTTTTGATGCTCCTGCATTTAAAATGTCAATGAATTTGGGAAGTGATGTACCTTACTCTTGATAAAGGGAAAAAACTATGTAGTAACTTTGTGAAAGAGGAGCAGAACCACATTGTAGAACAGTGAGAGAGAAAAGGAGCCCAAGCACAATTCTAAGGACCATTTTAGCTATGAATTTTAATCATTCCATTGGTTCTGGTCCATTTCGGTTTTGGAGCATCTCATATGCATAAAATGAAACTATCTCAGAGCTGTTCTGTAAGACGTTATTGATGTTTTTATTTGTTTGATTGTTTGTTTTTTCTCATATCTTATTCTCATTGCCTTGCTGGTATTGTATGAGACGGAATTTTATTGTCAATTTATCAATATCAGTGTAATAAAACAAATCTATTTGTATACTAAGGCAGGTGGGTTTGTCAAACAGAAGGAAGGAATAGCTACTGGAATTACAATATTTTAGAGCCTAGCATGTATTTCTCTTGAACAACTGGAAACAAATGCAGTCTTGTACATGTTGCTGTGCTGAAGACTAATGAGATTCTACTGATCATTGTTCTCTTAAATGCCAAAATATAGAAGCAGAGAATGATCAAAACAAGTAGTATGTTGTTTTCTCAAGACACTGTTCTCACTTTCATAACTGCAAAAGTCAAATTAAAATCTTGGGGTCACTAATTTCTTCTGGGGGGAAAAAGACCTTGAGAATTTTCTCAATATCTAATAACATTTGAAGTCCAATCATTTCCAATCCTCCACTGAATTCTCGTGTACCAAGTGGTCCAGTGATTAGTAAATTGTGCAGTTTTGCCCTGTGTGCACTTTTGGACTACCATTTCAGATGTAAAAAGCTGTTGCACATTTTCAGTAATGTAAAGTTATAATGCTACATACACTTGTTAGGTTTATCGGTTATTTTAATGTTTTATTTCAGCACATAGTGTATTGGCATAAATTGGATTTGCATGCTTTAACGTTTTAAAGGTGCAGTCAGGAATTCTTTCCTCATGAAAAAAAGTTTAACTCTTAAAGACATTAATTGAAATGTTGCAATATATGTAGGCAATCATGACCACTCGCATTAAAATTAAGACTTAAATTATTACTGTAACTATTTAAAAGCTGTTTTATTCTACATGGAGAGTGGCCGCATATGTGGGCTGCCATGTTAGGATCACGTGACCAGCTGAAAATCTCAGTAACCGCCCTGTTATTGGACACTTTCACTCTTGGAGTAAAGTAATCATGGCTGACTGTGAATAGTACATTTCTGCAATGGCATCTGAAACTGAAAACTATTGATTTGAAATGATGCTGCATCCAAACCGCTAGAAGTCCGTGAAAGACAAAAGTTACTGAGTTCACCTTTAAAAACAAGAATTTTGTATGAAAAACTTCTGTAAGAGAAAATGTGAGTCTTTCAGTTACAAGATTGGCATATGGATGCAAAAAATATCCAAATCTGTTTTTCTGAATACTTCTCTTTTTGGGCCATCTCCTAAATCTAAAACATGCTCTTCTACCTCCAAAAAGTCTTAACGATATGAATCAAGAAGTTGATTATTCTATTGTTTATATCCTCTTTGGAGGAAACATGTGACACTATCTAGTGTAATTTCTCAATTTCAGTAATGGTCATTAAAAAAATTATATGAATAAACAAGCAGGAAGGCTATTAAAAGAGAACTGGAATGTGGAAATTGTGATGACAAATGTGATGCATACACTTGGTCCTCCTTGCATGAATTTAAACATTAACTCGGTCAACACCAGCAGAAGCAGACACTGATTTGATGTGAAGAATGTTCAAAGTGGTTTTGCAATTACAGTGGAGATTTGTTTGTTTATAGAATACTTGAGATGTTATAAAACGCTAAATATGATTCATATTAACAGGCAATGATGTACCATTTTCTGAAGTAGTTATTTTGAATAAACATTATTCTGAATGAGCATTATATAGTCTATTCTGAATTTTTGCAATCTGCAAAGAGGCTGCACACCATAAACCCCGTTTTTGATGCTCCATCTCCAAGCTATTGCCAACTTCATCTTTCTAGAAGGGAGGATAGTGTGCATCAGCTGGCGGGGAGGGGTCTCTGGTCCAGCCGTTGTCCTCCGAGGGTGACTGAGCATCCTCCGCATCTTTTGGACCCGCTGCTTAGACTAGCAGAGACGCAAACACCATGCTGGACGTCTTGGTATTGATGTTCTTCGCCATCATGGGGCTTGTGTTCCTCTCTTACATCATATACATGCTCTGATCACGGCAGGATCAATGGCGCACCGTGAGAGCGGATGCGTCATTCACGTCCTCGGAAGGGATTTGAGCACAAAGGTTGGCGATGGGAAGATTTATGTATTTAAAATGTTTCCTTATATATATATATATATATATATATATATATATATATATATAAATATATAAGTTTCTATATATAAGTTTCCTTATATATATATATATAAATATATATATATATATTTATTTCTGGACTGCCTGACATCTTTAACCTTTGCGTCACGTCTCGCTGTTCTTTCAGCGTCTCTAAACCAGAAATCCATTATACTAACCTCCGCGTTTTTACTATAGGAAAGAGCGTAACGATTAACTAGCGTGTTGCGACAGTAAGTCACTCTTTGCGGATACCATACAAAAAAATGGGTAGAGCCGTAAACTGAAGCATACCTGTCGCAAATTTGTCTGCGTCGTCTCTTTTAAAATAGCAATTTTATTGTAGTAAACTCCACACATAGTTCATTACAAAAGGATTGTTTAGTTTAAAACATGTTGAAGATTATTGGAAAGGCAGTCAGTTCATAAAGCGATGAGCTGTTTTCTCACAAAAGCCGTTATTAAGCACACGCAAGCATCTCTTCTATAGACATTTATTCAAAACAAACGGCATCTTGTCTCCTCGCCAGTGAATGTATATGGGACAGCCGCGTTAAGCACTTATTTTAATTTTTTTTTTGCTAACCTTGTAGACTTCCCTTGATAAATGTTTATTGTCCTGTTTGTTGTGCCGTTCGCGCCCATGAGACATCTGTAATATGCTAGTAATGCAATAAATAACACATACAGATGGGGTTGGAACAATGTTGCTAAGCCTCTTCATATAAAAGCTCCTATTTAGACACCATGCAGAAATTGCAATTTCTCTAAATCATTGTATTATCTGCCCTTTATTTTTATGCAGGTTACCGGAGGAAACTCAATTTGTAGCATCAAGCCCTAGGATTCCGAGATGAACGGCACTGATGTCAAATAACTGGAGGATGCAGGACACATTAACAAGATGAAACTTCACCCCTCCTTCTCCTCTTCCCTCTTGTCACTCTGTTTTTATGGCCAGGGTTATAGCAAGGAATTCTGGGCCACTTGACTCTATTACTCTGTGCCCATTACCTGTTAAAAAAATGCAGTGTTGAATTTGTTGTGGGACCCCCTGGACGTTTGGGCCCCTATAGAGTCATTACCACCTTTCACCCCACTAGCTACGGCCCTGCATATAGCCTTCGACATGTATCTTAATGCAAAAGAAATAGGCTAGCACTTTACACAAGCAATCCCTGTTTTTTGTCCACATAAGATTGTTGTTGTTTTGTTTTGTTTAGATGACACAAAGTTAACACATAGAAGACACTATTAAAGTTGCACTCAGTCATTTTTTTCCTCATTAAAAAATGTTTTACCCCTAAAGAAATTAATAGTATTTTAAAAACATATGCTGAAAATCATGAAAACTCACATGACTCCAGTCATATCAGTAACCTTATAAAAGCTGTTTTATTCTACACGGAGAGGGTCTCCTCATGGGGGCTGCCATGTTAGGGTCACATGACCAGCCGAATACTACTCGCTTAATCTCACTAACCACCTTCTTTCACTCATGGATTAAATTATTCATGACTGTCTGTGAATAGTGAACTTCCACAATGGCATCTTTAACTGAAAACTATTGCGTTGAATTATGCTGCATCCATGGCACTAGGTGTCAGGGTCCACAAGTCCAAGAATGAACCACATGAATAAAAAGTTACTGAGTGCATCTTTAACATAACATTTTAACATTATATCCTAAAGATGCATTTATGGCTGCCTTGACCATAAATGAAACATTCTGCACAATATGCTTGTCTATAGCCTAATATAGTTAATATAGTATATACAAACTCTCAATACAGTGTTATTACCACTTTTTAAATGCATGTATTGTAAGTCTGTGGATATTAACAAATAACTGACTCGAATTTTTCAAATAAAGAGCCTTTGTGACGATGATCTGTCTCATTTATTAAATAGATTATCAAACATTGTTTGAAATGTAGCACGTTGTTTATTAACTTTATTTTATAATTGTGACGGAAGAGAACCTGTTTTGAATGAAATATGACGGGGAAGTGTGAGGTTGGTACAAATTGGTTTGTAGTTTCGAGACTCAGTTTAAAAAAAAAAATAAAAAATTTAAATGAAATGCGTTTTATAAAATAGTTTTAGAAATTTAGAAATATCAAAAGCAACTGTTTATAATATGTATTATGAAGAGGGGGTATAGCTCAGTGGTAGAGCATTTGACTGCAGATCAAGAGGTCCCCGGTTCAAATCCGGATGCCCCCTATGGTTGTTTTGAGAAAACACACAAATGTATCTGTATAAATTAAAGCTGATACCAATGCACATGTACAAACCAGAAAACAAAAGACGCATCTTGACCATGACAAATTAAAACGTGTTTAAACCTTGATCGTGTGATCTGCCTGTTTTTAAGTGATGCTGGATGCAGATTACCAACAGGGAGCAGTACTGGGCACCAGATGAGTGAGTGCCACGTACACAAAGATTTCGAATAGAGAGAATTACAGCGACATCCAACGGTTCTATATTCTATTAGAATTCTCAGTCATTTTAGAATGTTTTGCAAAATGTATACAGGAACTTGTGGATATGGATTAAATCACAGGACAAATGCTGCAATATTAGGCTGTATTGATCTCGTTCCTTGTATTTGTCTGCATTGTGTGATATTATTTGTGGGGAATTAATTTATTGACGTCACTGCTAATATTACAATGATAACAATTTCCTAGCAACTAGTTATGGCAATAAAGTATTACATTTAGTATTAGTTGTATATTTCAGCTTCAATCTTAAAAATAGACAAAGACTGATAAAACAACAGGGCTTTAAATACACAAGGGATGATGACTAAATGAACCACAGGTGAGGACAATGAAGGAACAGCTGGCAGTGATGAGGGCAGGGAATTATGGGAAGTGCAGTCCGGGACAGATGGCAAGGGAGAAACACAGGGCAGACAACAGGGAATCGTGACACATAGCATATGAATCACACAGAAATAACTTAAATAATCATTTCACAATGCTATTAATTGTCTGTAAACAATACGGGAGTGTGCATGACTCAGCATATCTCAAGTAAATCTATGAACAAAATACTCAATTATTCTAATCAAATTTAAGCGAAAAGGGAACAATTGAACTCACTTTTCTCGAAGGGACGCACAAAGTTATGAATAAACACCATAAACACAGAGCTGAAACTTCTCAACACTCTTCACTCACAGAGAGCAATTTCTAATGATGTGTGCATTTCTCAGTCTTGTGCACAATAATTTTTGCCGCATGTGGAAGTGGCTTGTAACAGTAGGCATTGATGTGTTGATGTGTTGTCATGGAGGTGGTCAGATGCAAATGTCTACAACAGTGTGACATCACAATGAGGAGGAAATAGACAAGTCGTTTTGGCAACTTGATTTTTACTCATGGCCGTAACTACCATTGAGGACACCGAGGTCATGTCCTCTGTATTTTTTTTCTTGAGTGTTGTTTCATTGGGAAGTGAAAATAGCTGACGTATTTTTGACCTCTGTATTTGAAAAATCCGGTTACGGCCTTGTTTCTACTAATGCTCTTTTTGCAGTAAGGAGGACGTTTTGAGTTCTGAAACTTACAGTATGTTTTTATAGTACGCTGACCTCTTATATGTAAAAAGAAAAAGATCAAGGAAAATGTTATTCCTCATATCATGACCCCTTTAATGTAAAATTTAATTGTAAAGTATTTTCTATCATTCTCCGTAAAAAAAAATATGGTTGCTTTCTATTCTATGCTTGTATTCTTTATCACTCTCTTTTGTTCTCTCTTCCCTGCAAGGCTATATTGTAACTACTACTGTGTAAATTGTAGACAGTCAGATGGCAACATTCAGAGGATGGGATGCATCAGCGTGGAACTTCTCGTATTTTAGCTCACACCAAAAACTCCACAAGTAAAACAGAAGTTTGCACAGAATACGGAACAATTTTAAATCACAGTGAAATGGGATTTGATTTGACGTGAGTCTGTCTGTGCAACTGTGTATGAGCAATATAAAGTTATTTCCCCTCTGGACTCTCCAGCTCCCAGCCTAGAAGTCATGAGACCAAGCACATGACAAAATGTACACCTCACATGACTTCCACAGGCAATATTCATATAATGATCCCTCAAAATTTTCTTGATATTTAATGTATAAATACCCACACAAACATAGATCCATTCTTACTGATGAAGGTCCTGTAAGCTAGTAGTGTAAAATGCATTCAGGATATTTGTTATATTTTATGGCCTATAGGATTGTATTATACGTGTGTTTGTCCTGGAGTTTCATATATAAGATGAATAAACACAATCAAATGTTATGTGTGATATGTGTCATGGTATTATGGATGGAATCTGGTTCTACCAGATAAACAATACTGGTTTACAATGCTATCTAATTCTTCATATGATCTGGGATAGACTTCACAGCTCGCAGTGGAAGCCCGCAATGGATTGTACCAAACCAGCAGTAAAATAGGGGTCGACTTTAAACGACAAAGTGACTAAATGCTCGCGCAAAATTAATAATGCTGATTTTATTGTACTATTTTTTTTATTTGATCTCTGTGATATCTTGGTGCCAAGTCAAATCCTCAAAAAAATTGCATTGCGTATTCATTAGTCATCCCTAGAAAAGCGGATATGGACCCTGCAACTCATGGTTGATCATGTGACTCTCGCCATTTCGCCATTTTCTTCCTCTCCACCAGCGATCAGCCCCCTGTCGGATTCGTGACCATCTCTTGGGCTCTGCAGGACTTGTCAGCGTAGAGTAGTCCCTTTTTAGAGCCTATACATTTACATTTAGATCTTCCTTCCTTTCTGTCCTTAGTTTCTAGTGTCCTAAACGCACAGAAGAATGTCCGCCCAGAGCCCTGAGTACTCTCCCTTCTTCGCAGTGATGGGTGCCTCAGCAGCAATGGTGTTCAGTGGTAAGAAACGTGTCATTTTAACCTTAAATCGAAAGAGTGAAAGATCCCCTTAATGTTGAGCTTTTTAAATACTTTGTTTAATTTATAAACGGAGTGGATGCGATGTGATCGAGTGGCAGTGAACGGCGCGGAGTTGCGGCTCGCTGAGCCCTGTACCTGTAATAGGGGATGACGTCTCAGTTGACGTGATGTGTATAATTTATTTATTTCGTTCGATAATTTGCGTGGCAAAGTTAAGACACCTGCAGCGCAACCTCTCAAATGGAAATGTTTGCATTAGGACGTCATAATGGAATGACGACCATTTTTGTTTTAGAATGTAATACGTTCCATTTATACAGGTCTAGACACACCTTATCTATGTATCTAATTAAGTGTCATTGGTTCAGCCTAAATGGAAATCCATTTTGCAGGCTAATTAACAGGTTCGCCCTCATGCGACAGCTCTGCTTGTTTTTTTTGTTTTGGTAGATTTTTGTCTAGGATTACAAGCAAAGACAGAAACGTCCTTGTCAGTTTAGCCTCTCGTTTTATCTGTGCTCAACAATAGCCAAGTGCAATTGTACGTTTACGCCGAGTCGAGTGCTATCTCAGCACACCGGGCCACAATCCAAGGAAGATCCCAATAAATTTGACGCTACTCTCGTCGTCCTCCTTCAAACAAGGAGACTCTGGTGTAGTCATGTGATAGAGAGATAAAGCAAATTGGGCAGTAGGCACTGCCTCAATGTTTAGCTGACTTTGCTTTTTATAGTCTGAAGCAGTTTGTGGAGCTATTTGAAGGGTGCAGAAAGTACATATTTAGGATGTAGGTGTTAGAATGGTTTTCATTTGGTGGATATTTACTTAGACCACCTTCCCTGGAGCAAAGCACATCAGTATATGCAGCCTCTACTTTGTCTTGTTTGTATTTACCAAAAGTGACACAAACACCCCCTCAAAAATTTTAAATGTGAGGGCAAAAAAATGCCATCGTTAAACATTCCTGTTTTCTGTTGGTAACATCTAATATAGTTCTTAATGTTCTTCTCTAGGACTAGTTATACTTATGAAGTTAATGTTGATTTAATTTTATGGGTAATTGGTAATCTATTCTCAGTGTGTTTTTTTGTTTTGTTGCTCAGATAGAGAACTATGTAAGTGAATTCATTATATTGATTTATTTGAAATAAAAGGATATTTTAAATGTTTAGAATAAAATACACTATTATGAAGAACAAAATGCCTCCAAAAATCAAATCCAGGGGCAATTACTGCCTCTTGATGGAAAAGTTAAAAGAATAGATCACCCAAAAAGGAAAATTGTCTCATCATTTAATCACCCTCATGTCATCCCAGATTTGTGTGATTTTTTTTTCTTCTGCAGAACACAAACAGATTTTTAGAAGAAAAAAAAAGTGATGTTGGGCTGAACTTTTTAAACTCCAAGAAGCACATGAAGGTAGCATAAAAGTTATCCATACAACTCCATTGGTTAAAACAATTTCTTCTGAAGTGATCCAATAATTTTTTAATGCCCGCTGGTACTAGGAAGTGTAATCAAGCTTGAAATCATGATCGCCAAAGAGATGGCTGATGTCAAGATTTATAGTGAAGAAAGAGTTGCATAAAACCGGTTGGATTGCTTCAGAATACATTGATTAAACCACTGCAGTATTATGGATTACTTTTATTCTGCCTTTGTGCTTTTTGGAGTTTCAAAGTTTTGGTCATAATTCACTTGCATTGTATGGACCTACAGAGCTGAAATATCCTTCCAAAAATCTTTGTTTGACTTCGGCAGACGAAAGTAAGTCATACACATCTGGGATGGCATGTTCATTTTTGGTATTCCTTTAATTTCTGACACTGATGCACAGCGTCTTGTCGTAAAACTTGGAAGAACCCCAAACCTCATTCTTTGTCTCCCTACATGTGTTAATTGTCGTCTTCTCTCTTTGTAGCATTGGGTGCTGCGTATGGGACTGCCAAGAGTGGCACGGGCATTGCCGCCATGTCGGTGATGCGGCCAGAGCTGATCATGAAGTCTATCATTCCTGTGGTCATGGCGGGTATCATCGCCATCTACGGCCTGGTGGTGGCTGTTCTCATTGCCAACAACATCTCTGAAAAAGTCACACTCTACAAGTGAGTCATGCGCATTGTCTATTTTTTTACATTCAAAATGTAGACCTTAGTTGTATTTTCCTACCAGTCACCCTAAGCTTCCTTTGAAACAAAAATAGCAAATATAATAGTCATCCTCTGTTTAAAAAATAATAACTTTTTATAGGTACCAAATGTTATTACAGTCAAATGCTTAGTTCCGACAGTTAGATTGCATCATATGATTCATCCATATTTTACATTCTCATAATGTCTCTTTCTCTCTCTCTCTCTCTCTCTCTCTCTAGGAGTTTCTTGCACCTTGGTGCCGGGTTAAGTGTCGGTCTGAGTGGTCTCGCTGCTGGCTTTGCTATTGGTATCGTGGGTGATGCAGGAGTCCGAGGAACAGCTCAGCAGCCTCGCTTGTTTGTGGGTATGATCCTCATCCTCATTTTTGCTGAGGTTCTGGGGCTCTACGGGCTTATTGTCGCTCTTATCCTATCCACCAAGGGTTAATTGGTGCTCTTATTCTCTCTACAAATGAACAACCACAAACACACACGCACCAACACAAACATCCTCCTAATGAAACACATAACTTCACCAGAAAGATGAGAGAGGAATATATGCGTGCATGCGTGTTCTGTTGTGAGTGTGCTTTTTGCAAGTGAACGTGTGATTGAATTCTCTCTATGTATAGTAGCCTGATATGTGTTCCCCCATGTAAATGCGCTGTGTAGCTGTAGCTCTTGTCCTGTGTGTTTAGATAGATGCCCTCTTTCTCCTAAGCTACACCTGTTTGTCATCTTTTTTTGTCATAATTTTATTCATATTTGAAGAACAAATCAACTGTTTGTTTTTTTGTTTTTTGTTTTCATTTTCTCACTTTTGGGACCATTCAACATCAGACATTGATGTTGAGGACCTAAATGTAAAAAAAAAATAAGATGGATTATTGCTGTTTGTTTGTATTCGTTTTCTGATGATTATTTATGAAAATGTTCATTAAACAGTTTAAATGGATCGAAGACTTTATTGAAATCCTGATTATCTAAATACAATATGTGAGTGTGTGTGTATAAGAAAATATATATCTGTATAGGTAGGTGAATTGCACTGTGGGAAATTTGTGGAGACTGATGTCTTAATCAAGGTATTGATGTGCAAGTTTACTAAGTGTGTGTGAACTGAATGTATGCACACGTATGTTTGTGAGCGTGTGTGTGTGTTTTAAATCTTGACGTAACATTCTTCAGACGTGTAGCGTGTTACCTGTAGTTAATACTGTTTCTGGTGCCATTAATTGGTGAACACCAGCGCAACTTGTCCAGTTTCCAAATAAAACTTCCTCAACCTAGTTTCAGTTTGTCTTTCCTTTAAACATATGTGCACAGGGCATGCAAGATTATGTAAATACACTGTAGGTGTGAAGAGCAAAGCAGTGAGTGCATTGAAATTTGAATGTTTTAGTCATCATGATGTTACATGGTATTACTACTAAAGTATTCACTATTATTTTTTGTTATCATATGACAGGTTACTGTCTATTTTGAATCCCAAATATGACCATTCATATGGCACTAATGTGCAAATCACATTTTAACATTGCATTTCATGTGTAGTTATTAAAAAGACGGCTTATAGTTCATAGTGCTCTCACATCATGCAGAGTCAGGACACCGAGACATTATGATATAGTGCTGGAAGAAGGATTGGTCCTCAGATCAGAATCGCTCCATTACAGCCTCTACCAAACTCACCCCTCATCATGCTTCACCATGCTGCAATTGCTCGAATGGTGGCAAGGGGGCACTAGAAGTGTTACAATACAATTCCCTTTTATTTATCTCTGAGGGACAATTTCATATATTAAACAAACAATGTTTAAGTCTGCGGTCACAGCTTCAACTAATCCGCCATTCTCGTTATTCTCATTTCTGTTCAAATTCTGGGATAAATTTTGCCATTTTTGTTTAGTTTATAATTTTGTCAACTTAGTCAGAATTTTCAGAATAGTATGAAAACAGAAAAAATGAATATTGAATGTATTTGATCACTTAACTCCTTTACTGAACAATATTATTTGATCATTGAAGTCTTTACACTTCAATCAAGTGTACAATCAAATTAAAATAGCTTTTTGGTGTGTCTGACATTGTTGACACAAATGACAAGATTTAAGTTATGAAGAGAATAAATGTCAATTTTCAGAAGTAAAAATAAAAAGTGTTTTTATATAAACTTGTTCCCTTATATTGTACTAGCTGATACCTTTGTCTACAACTATATCAATTTCAAATTAATTTAGTATTAAAAAATCTAAACTCAGATTTTAAACATGTTCATCTCTTATCTCAAGAATCAGTGAAATCTTTCAAATGACGAATTCACAGTTTATTAAGGGAGACAAATTAAATACTTAAATCGTCCCCAAAGGGATATGCTTACACTCATAACTGAACGGATGCAGACTTCTTTTCTCCATCTTACTGAATACACATTAATTGGATGTATCAGCAAAGATAGAAATTATTCAATATGCATAATCTTAAAATGGACTTGATAGAAATTTAATATTTTTCAGGTAGTAACCAGGCTCGTATCTTATCCAGTGAACATAAAACCGAAGAAAAAAATGGGGACGTACAGAGCATGTCATGCAGCAACTGCCTTACATGTTTACTATGACATTTTTCATTAAGAAGACAAACGCCATCAAAAGTTTGGGCATAATACTTCTCTCACCAAAACAGAGGGTGTGTTTTAAATAAGTGCACATAACTTGGTGACAGTGCTTTAGCGGGATCTAACAAGATATTACGTCACCTAAATTCCAATTTTATTCAAGAATGATTGATATGTGCCAAGTTAGATATGTAGATATGCACCAAGTTAGAATCGTTGATAGACAGTAAATAAAATGTTGTATTCCGCTAATATCACAACAGAGAATTGTCTAACGGAAAAAGACGAATGAATAACCACCTAAGTTAATTATGACAGTGGAACACCTGCCGCTTAAAGATTATTATGGACTAGACGCACACTTGCTAGGATGAGAAAGCGTGAACGTCATAAAGGGGTTTAGAACGAACTAGACACTTAAGTGACAGCTGTTTAGACCTGTACGTATACACGCTTCAGTGAAAACCACGCCCACTTATGTTTTAGCCAATTGTGTTCGAACTGGAGAGGAGGGGCTTGATGTTTACGTCTGTCGTGAAGGTAGGTCACTGTGAAATGTGACAGTTAGCTGGCGGACGGGAGCCGATTGCTTTCACAGATACATGCTTCACTGTGTCATACTAGCATCTTTAGACTATAGGGCACCCCTAAAAGACAGGTAAGTTTGCTTTTGCCTCAAAAAACAACTGTCCTAGTGAAGGCAACATCCAGGAATAGCTCATGCTAAATATGCGAGCCTCCGTTAGCGCCAAGATTGGATTGCGGCGGAGCCTGTTGCGCGTTTAGAATCGTTTTCTTTTTCAAACAGACGTCGTATAATATTTAAACCCAAACAGTAGTCTGTAGTATATCGCAAGTGATTCATGCTCAAGCGTTCATCTCTACAGGCATGCGAGGTGCCTGTCTTGTCGGTCACATTCTGCGAGGCCTAACACGAGAACATGTTATGGTTTATTCCCCCCGATGTGCGGAATCAATCTTTAGGAGCTATTGATATCTCAGCTAGTTCTCACATGACCGGTTGTGCGACATGAAATAACTGACGCGCGAATACAAAATGTCATACTTGCAGTTATTCAAACTGAGCGCGTTGCCGTCCAATGTTTACTCTTCTCGCGCGTGAAATTCTGATGTTAAAGTTTTGCTTCACACCTCGCGCGCAACGGGCAATCCACGTTTGTGATTTTGCAAAACGACTTGCTCCCCGAAGTTAAGTTCCACTAGGGGCATAAATAAGCAGGGCAGGCACGAAATCGTGAAATTATTTGGCGGTTAATGGCTGATCAATGTAAATTCATGTGTTGGTATACTATGTATGCACACACACAGTATGATTTGAAGGATTGGAAAGAACATGTAAGAAAGTTATGTGACTGATATCTTTAAAAGAGACATTTATTTCAGATGACTGTTAAAAAAAGGTGCATTTGACTAAATTGAAATTGGCTACCTTTTCGCAATGTGTTTGCTCCAATGGGGCTGTCTGTTGTCTTTGTGTTGAATGACAATCAAACAATTGTTCTCTCTCTGTAATTGACAGTGAAGGAGGCCCCTGGTTGGCATGTCGAGGCGGAGCAGAAACAGTAGAGCATGGAGGTACGTTTGGAGCGGGATCCGACGGGATGCAAATGCAAGAACTTTAGTGCTCTCCTCCGAAAGTGAGGACTGGAGTTATGATCAGCAGCAGGTGGGTGTCGTTAATTAATATCTATAATTAATATAGATCCTGCTTTAAATATAGGAGACATATTCCTTGTGATGAATATTAATAGAGTGTGTGTACACGTGTGTCCAGCAGTATAGTGACTCTGATTCCGAAGCGGATTATCCGGCCCTTGTGCCAGCAGTTCCGAGTGCCGTGCCCGTTACAGGAGAGTCATACTGCAGCTGTGACTCGCAGATGGAGCTCAGCTGTAACTCGCGGCTCAGAGGTTACACACACTTACGAGACTGCCACTGTGGAGAAGACGACCATGGTATTAGTAGTAGTAGTAGTACCACATCTCTTACAAGTGATATAAACCTTATTTTTTTATATGTTGTCTGAGCTTATTGTGCTTAATTGTTACCATTAACAATCCCCCAGATTTTGACTGGGTGTGGGATGAGGGCAGCCGGTCTTCTGCAACACTGTTAAGCTGTGAGAACAGAAAAGTGAGCTTCCATTCGGAATATAGCTGTGGAACAGCAGCCATTCGTGGCTCCAAAGAACTCACGGAGGGACAACATTTCTGGGAGATTAAAATGACTTCCCCAGTCTACGGCACAGACATGGTGCGACATGTGTATGTGTGTGGGTCTGTGTGCATATTTTGCCTTAGTCAGAATATTATGTGACTGTGGTGACATTTTTGAAAAATTATACTATATGGTTCATTGCACAAGTTGCGGCAGTTCAGAGTGGAAATGTCCACTATGTGGCGCTAAAAACGAGTAGAATTTTCTCCTAGAAAGATGAGGTTAATGCTCAAAGCTTATTTAATGATTTTTGAATCAACAAAACCTACCTCGCTACCCTAAACCTTATCGATAGTGTCATAAAAGCAAATGTGAGATGAAAAGTGCAACACTCTTATCATTTGAGCTACTGCGCGAGAACAAGCTTGAACAGTAAATGCAAATGGTTCTGTAATGCAAAAGTTAAAATGTGTCATGTTACAAGTTCATTATAGTAAATCTGTTTTGATGTCATAAGATAGTATTGGGTGAGGAACAGGGCGAAAAGTTAGTGTTAATGAACTGCTTATCTGCCATTTTTCTCCCGATTTGTCTGAACGTGAATATGTCATTGTTATTGTGGCATCTCTAGTTTTTAATTAACCAGGAAACTGCAGCAATATTTACAGTGAGACACGTAAAAATCATTTTGCAAAAATGTAGGTATGCTAATGTGGTTCTATGAGAAAGTTGTCATTAGATATATTCAGAATGTTTTTTTTGTGAATTAGAAAAAGTCTACTTGTTTTGTGCATTTGATCTAACTCAGCATATGGTTAAAAATAATATAACTTGCTAAATAAAAGGAATTCTCCATGACTTGAAGCATACTGTGTTGAGTAGTTAGAGTAGACTCTAAAATGCTTCATTTTTTTTTAAGTTGAGTGGTGGAATTCTTTGTGTGTGTGTTTATGTAGATGGTTGGTATTGGTACATCAGATGTGAATCTGGACAAATATAGACATACGTTCTGCAGCCTACTGGGTAAAGATGAAGACAGCTGGGGTCTGTCATATACAGGTAAAACAGGTTCAGTTCATAAGCACATACTTGCGTAATACATACTTTGCAAAGTGCCTAAGGATTCTTTTGTAATTTTATCTTTGTTTTTGTTTTGTTTTTTCAGGTCTGTTACATCATAATGGTGATAAAGTTTGCTTTTCAACACGTTTCGGTCAGGGCTCCATTATCGGCGTTCACTTGGACACTTGGCACGGAACCCTCACCTTCTTTAAGAATCGCAAATGTATCGGTAAGAATTACACTGACATGTGACACCTTTTCATCCTTGTGTTTGAAATAATATCCATATTTTTAAGTGTCACTTCTTTACAGGAAATTAAACATGGTATGATTACAGTACGGTTCTTGTAAAAATAATGTTTTTCAGACCTAAGACCTTTTAAGATGTAATCGCTGTTTTTAAAAACTATTGAATAGAGCCAGAAAGCTGGACAGCAGTTGATTTTCATATCAACATTTTCATGCTCGTGACGGAAATGCAGATATGGTCAATAACTGGCTGATGAGTATTGGTGGCTGTTTTATCTGAGCATCACTAGTCACAAGGAAATAAAAAGTCAGTTATCGTGCTGTTCCTGGCTGTGTGTAGCACCTGCTGATCTGCATATCGTTCTGAAAGATCCTAACATATAAAGCAGATTCTAATTCTAAACAATACTAAGGGTCAGAGAGTATGGAAAAGGGGTCATGAAAAACTAATTAGGAATGGACTATAAGTGGACAATGTGGAAACACTTTTTATCATAAAATGTATGTTATGGATTGAAAACGAATTTGTTTGTTTTTTTTTAAATAAATAATTACATTTACTGCACTGTATAAAGTTATATACTAGATGTACTATAAGGAAATACATATGAAAATAAATTAAATCTGAAAAAGAAAAGCATGTAGAAATATGCTTAATCTTAGAAAATATGAATTTGTAATGTTCTATTATTATATTTTAAAATTTGTAAAAATCAGTTGTTTAGAACTGAAAAATACAAGTGCAAAAATTTTAGAATTTTCTTTTTTAAACTTGTGGCTCTTTTAATCTCTTGTTCAACAGATCCAGTAGATTTTCAATATAATACATTTTTTATTAAAAAAAATGTTAACAGCTTTTGTACCTCTTTGCATATTAGTTTAAAGCATAATTCCCAAGCAAAACAGCGATCTGATGTCAAAATAATGTAAGTAGTCAAATATAATCAGTCTATAGGTTTTTTTATTTTTTTCAAAATTGATCCTGGATAAAAATATACATTTTGGTATATCCTTACTCATGTAAATTCTCATTTTTGCTCATCTGGTGTTTAAAAATAATTGTATCTATCCCACTTCCTTTTTAGTACTTTATTGTGACTGGGTGGGCCAAGTTTCTGATCGTTGATGCGTAGTGTGTACCGTTGTATGTTACTGTGTTTGGGTTACTGAATCAGATTTCAGAACGAGCCATTTTTACAGTCTTAATGAATGGTTTGTTTAGTGGAATATGTTTTCATAGTAAAGCTAACACTTATTTCAGAAGCATAAGAATTTCCTTTTGATATGAGCCCTTTAAAAAGACATTTGATAACATTTAATATATGTGTATGTGTGTTAGGTATTGCAGCAACTGAGATGAAGAATAAGCAAGTGTTTCCAATGGCATGTTCCACTGCTGCCAAAAGCAGCATGAAGGTGATTCGCTCCGTCTCTGCCCCCACCTCGCTACAGTATCTATGTTGCTCTCGTCTCCGCAAGCTGCTCCCCTCTGGAGTTGATGCACTTCGAGTTCTGCCCCTCCCGCCTGGCCTCAGACACCTTCTGCACTCCAAACTGGGATGGGTGCTGAGCCTGGATCACACGCATCCACATGCACACTCGAACGCACATACCTCGCCTGGGCCCTCCTCGGGTAGTGATTCCGAGGGATGCTCTTCAGACCCCGAGGCCTGCCAGCGGAAACGTTGCCGCTGGACCTGAGGCTATGTCTATGCCTCATCCACTCACCCTGCACACGTTAAAATGTCTCGACAAACAAAAACAATCCACGCATTAACACTGGATGTGTGCTGTCCTTCAAATGTGGATGATAAAGTTTGTTGAATAACTTTGAAAAAACATTGAAGGTCTTTCGAGCCAGTTTGACTAGTTGTATTGTTGGAAAGTATTCATTCTTCAGTGTTCAAAAGGTTGTCTGACCCTTCGGGTTCAAATTGAGATGTACTGAATAACAGTATTCAAAGTCATTTTTTATTCTGTACTGATGTTCCAGATACACAATGGAATGAAATTCATCAGCTTTTCAAAAAAGATATGCACCTTGTGAACTTGTTTTCATGTGGGGAACAAAAACATGACCATTTGAATGGCAGGCAAACATCGATACTGTGTACTTTGCACACAGAGACCCATTTACTCACACTTAAACAGTCAAGTCATGACAACATGCCAGCATCAGTGAACTATAACTTGATCTGTTAATCACACAATCATTTTGTGTTTTATTATTATTTTACTAACATATTTGAAGTTCCCAACAGACAGTGAGTGAATAAATAAGTGACGTCATCATGAATATTGTCTAAAAAATAATGTGTTTTAAATTCCATGAAATCAGGAATAATTCCTGTGACTGTTTTATTTAATCTTTTCCTCTTTAGGAACTACTTTGGGTCATAGGTGTGGTATATAGGCTATATTTGAACAGTATTTCCAGAGAATTTTGTTTTCCTAAAAATATCTTGATTCAGTTGTTAAACTGACTGAAGTTGATGTTAATTCAGTTTTCAGTCTGTGCAACATCTCTACATGAAGTTCATATTGAATTCATAAAGGGTTTTATTGCTGATTTTGTAATTCATTGTAAAGAAAGTAAATCATGTTTTTGTTATGCATAAGCACTTTCTCGCTTATTTTATGTATAGAAGTATATAGATATACAGGTCCCCTGTACTGAGCTCGACGCACATTGTATGTTATAAGCGCTCTCATTCACTCTCATATAGTCTTTGTTTCCTATTGTACATTAAGCATGGCCTTTTATATGAAAATGTGGAAAATTATGTGCATTGAAAAGGAGCTGGATATAGTTTTGTTTTCTTTTTGAAATCTTAATAAAGGTTTCCAAAAGTCAATTGAGGTGTAGCTTTTATTGCAATTAATTTGACGTACAAGGTCCAATTGAATCAGATCTTTTGATTATGCATTTTTGACCAAATGGGGCAGACTGATATATCTGTTTTATGAGGTATACATAAAAAAAACAAAATCTGCAACAATCGATTTTTCCGATGACTGGTAGTACAGGTGTTGTGCCTAATTGAGTGGGCAAATCACGTTGTGTTGCCTGTAAATGGCACCACAGACTCTGAAATTAAACAAGGGCTTTCAAACGTCGTTGTTATACTGGTGTTTCTACACAACTCATGTCATTTAACACGTTGATGGGTAATTTGAGGTCATTTTCTTGGTCAGTATGAGTATAATTTTACACTACAGTGTCAATATTACATTTTTTTTTTGTCCCTGTAAGCGGAACTGATGACACTCATGCGTGTTGCACACGTCCCGAGTTTCCAGACGGACTAAAGTAGGCGTGACGTACTTGTGGAGGTCAAGTCAAGCAGATTGGTAAGAAATAACAGTTTTTGATAGAAAATGGGTTGAGATGTGGTCGCTTTATTTATTTATTTATTATTACCATTATTTATCACAAGTTATTCTTTATTGTTGTCTTTATCAGTGGTGTTTGACACCCACCAATGAAATATCACACGTTATGATATAACGCTTTGTAGCACGTGAGGCATGTAAACGCAAGTCTACGCAGCTGTATATCTGATCAGTTGTACCAAGTGCTTGTTTAGATAATTTTTTGTTAGTTTATTTTTCCTTTCATTTAAAATAAGCATATTGCCAGAGTAACAACGTTGACCTGACAACGCTTTCGTCATCTGCATTGTCATCAGAGGATGTAATCAGCAATCGATATGGGTTTTTTTAATGGCTGATACCGATTTCCAGAAACCAGGGTGGCCGATACATCACACAATTTAATATAGTAAATAACATGCACATTAAATTGCTAAAAAAAAAACAAAAAAAAAACGAATAAACTCTTATTTAGCACTATATTTACTCATTTTCAACTTTTTAAAATAAAATCTATAAAGTAATATTGTAGTTTAAATGGTAGATATCAGTTTCTTCTGATATCTGTTTAGTCATCAAATTTTAGTAATTTATTTTCATGTGATGAAATATATTAGGATCACTGGCATAGAATTGGGGGAGATGGGGGATGGGGCATTAAAAAGTCCTTTTACTTTTAAGTTGTACTCACATACTCATGCGGATCCTGCGCAAGCAGCTGCAATCTCCTGACAGTTTAAACAGCCTGGATCGCCTGTTGGATTTTGACCACTGACCATCACGATTTGTGAATCAGAGGATCTTTTGATCTTGATCCTGACGTATTGATTCTGGCTGATAGAATACGTGCTTCAGAGAAAGATATTAGATGAGTTCTCGGAGGAAAGAAATCGCTGGATTTTCATGAGGTTCATTTTCAGACAGTATATGATATTAGTTTTACTGATATTTGCATTTTTATCATTAGACAAGAGTTAAAAGTTAAAGGGAACTGTTGAGGAGAAAGAGGGAGAGTGAAACAGGTGAGCACGTTAACATTATGAGCTCAAACGCATCTGCCACGGCTCTGATATGCGGACTTTTAAATGACACTGTGTTGCACACCAGTCTATTATTGTAGTAACATGATGGCACGTAACAACAAAATGAACCATGACTTGCCGTTTACATGCCTCGGTTACTTCAATTCATTGCTTGAATGCCACAGCCTATTTGAGGATTGTTGCTGACCATGTGCATCCCTTCATGGCCACAATTTACCCATCTTCTAATGCATACTTCCAGCATGATAATGCACCGTATCACAAACCAGAAGTCATCTCAAACTGACTTCATGAACATGACAATGAGTTCCCTGTTCTTCAGTGGCCTTCACAGTCACTGGAACTAAACATGCAGCGTGAATATGCAGCTGACTGATCTGCAGAAATTGTGTTATGCAATCATGTCAACATGGACCAGAATCTCAAAAGGATGTTTCCAACATTTTGTGAAATGCCACAAAGAATTGAAGCTGTTTATTTAGAGCAAACGGAGGCCCTAACTGGTATTAGTATATTGTTCCTAAAGTGCCCAGTGAGTGTATGTGTTCTAGAAACCAATGTTATATGATGCAAAAGATTACTGATTGGTTTGTAATTTTCTTCCCATTTATACTAATGCTTCCAAGACTATAACAAGAGCTAGCAGTTTCGACCAAACTTCACTTTGTTGACACAAGTTTAAATCTGCAGAATTCCCATCAACTAGTTTCAACACCGTGATCCATTCCGGTGTAAGTTCTCTGCACCATGCTTAATGTTGAGCCCTGGTTTGCACATTTGCATCATTTTCTTATTTTTTCACCTTTCATTCAGGCAACATGGTAAAGAAAAAGCGTCTGCGGCTCATAGCCGAGATGGCACGGAAAATCCGGGCCTACCGGGAGCTGAAGAATCGGCCACGGGATTCTCAACGCTATGCGTTGGACTACGACACAATGACGCGTCCCTTCAGTGGTAAAAAGCTGCCAGTGCTGGCTTGGCAAGATGTGAGAAGAGAAACACGGCTCTTTACATTACTAGCTGGCATGCGCATGTTTGGCGTGGGTCGGCTCTTCACACGCAAGTCATGGATGGATGAGCATACAGAGCCATGCTATTGGAAAATAACAAAAGTCAAGGTTGATTATACAGCAGAGGTAAGTTCTCTGTGCGTGTTTGTCTTTTGCATCATCAGATTATGGTAATTTTCTCCATAACATAATAATAATTTGTGTAAATGTTGTAAGACTATGTGCAAGCTCAGACTCTGGTATTTTCCTCTTTTAGAACATGGATCATGGGAAAGCATTTGGCTTTCTAACATTTAGAGGTAAGACACATTTTTTAAGTCATACTTCAATATACTGACCTCTAGTGGAGGAGCTGTGACAGTACTGTTATCAGTATTGCACATAGAAAATTTAGCTCAGAACAGTTCACTGCAGAACTTGAGCAAATATTCAGGACCTAGTATTTTACAACGGTTCACTTCTGTTATTTTCAGTCACATCTGAGTGACTGCAAATGTATGATGTCTGTCTCAGATACATTTTACTGTATTTGTAAATTTACAAAAATAAACAGCTTAATAAATAAATGCAGCAAACTATGACACATTGTATGGATGTATCGTTCAGGTAAAGAGGAGACCACAGAACGCGAGGTGGATAAGGTGATGTATCATGACTGGCGTCTGGTGCCCAAACATGAGGAAGAGGCCTTTAAATGCTGCGAACCCATCCCTGAACCCCCTGTCCGTTATACAAAATACCCGCCCCTTCTGCGTGCTATGATCCTGGCCCAGCAAGCAAAACATCTGGGTTTGGATGTGAGCACTATTCCAGAGCCCTCTCTTCCATTGAAACGGGATGTGCTGCTCAGTAATGAGTATTTCAGGAGTCAGGAAGAGAAAAAGAAACAGGAGGGTACACCTGTCTGATGCTAAGGTTCAGTTCAAGGGGATTGATCATGAGGAAGAGATGCGAGATCTGTTTTAGTGGTCTTGATGGGAGCCCTCCCACCTGTTCCCTATTTTTAGGACACTCTTGCTCACAATAATAATTGGTTTGTATTTAATGGCATATTTTGTGAGAACAAAATATTGCCTTGTTTTCCAAATTTTTGTGGCTAATGAGGGGGAGAAGATCTCATAGGAGGCTCTTGTAGCACATTTGGACAGGTGAACAAACTGAAAGGACAACCTCTGTGGAAAGACTGTTTTTATTTTTACTTGGTCAAGAAAGAGAAAAAAATCTGTGTAATATTATTTACATTATGTGAGTTAAATGTATAATATTATTTGCATGATCTACAACAACTGAATATCTGAGATTAAAAAAACAAATGGGTGAACTGATTTTGTTCTAACATGGTTATTTATTAGGAGAATCTTGAATCAGTTTGAGTTTTTATTAAAAATGGCTCTTATTGGCCCTATTTTAAGAGTGCTGCTAAGCACAGCGCTATGCTTTAAGTCATTAGCGCAAAGTCAATGGGCATGGCCGTGAAGTTTTGGTATTTTCTTGCAAGGATGCACTATGTCTGGGCCCAAGTGAGTTTGGTGAAATTTATTGCACGATGTGTTAATGGGCTGGGACAAGTGCAATTAAACTGAGAGTTTCTTCTCTGTTATTGCAGCATCTGCATCCTATTATATAGTCCATTCTCTGTCAAGCACCAGCGATATAAACAAAGACAGCACATTCATAAGAAGTTATGAATGTCATGAATTACAAGAATATAAACATGGGGTTGCATTATTTTGTACATTAACTGTATAAAATCACTCTACAATAACGTGGAAAAACACCAGTACAATTGTGAATATAAACTATGGCCTATAGATAGTTTAACACAACTCTCATAAATATTTAATAAAATGGCTTTTAATGTATGTCAGGGACATTATTTGATGTTCCACTATATTTTTAGAGTTTGGACATTAACTTTATTATCACCTGCTGGTGGAACTGAATACTGACATTGTCCTCAAAGGTGTTGGTGCAATGACGTATTCTTCTGGAAAATAGAAATCGTGCTTTGTGCAGCTTCATTAATATAAAAGACACCCACAGTTTCTGCACATACACCCATACATGGGGCAAATACTCTCACCCATGCCCCATTGTTCTAGGTGCTGGCATGGAAATTGTGCTTAGAATTAGTGCTCTCGGGAAAATTGGATAAGATGTAGCACAGGGTCATTGCATAGCGCTGCACTAAAAGTCTTATCTCATCCACAGATTTTTAGTTGTTTTTTGATAAATAAATGTTTACTAAAGTGGGGAAATCTCACAAAACCTTCCAAGAACATGTCCAGGTCTTATTTCATGTCAGAATCAGAAAGAAACAAAAAAATTGGCAAAGTAAATGAGAGGACCATTTTAAGACCATTAATATTTTTGTATTTATTTGTTTTGGCTGTGACATTATTTTAAAGGGAGAGTTCACCCAAAAATTAAAGTTCTCTCATTATTTACTTGCCCTCATTCCAACTTAGATGTGTCTTTATTCTGCAGACCACAAATTAAACATTTTAGACAAATATTTCAGCTCTGCTGGTTCATTCAATGCAATTGAATGGTGGCCTGAACTTTGTCCAACATGGACATTTAGGCAGCATAAAATAATCTTTAGACTCCAGTGGTTAAATCATTGTTTTCTGAAATATGATAGGTGTGGGTGAGAAACAGAACAATATATAAGTCAAGTGTTCAGCAGAGAAAGAAAGTCATCCACATCTGGGATGGCGTGATGGTGAACAAGAACATTTTCATTTTTGTCTGAACTATCCCTTTAATCACAATTAAGCAACCCTTAAATCTCATTACTGCAATGCAAAATATACATAATTTGGGAAATTCAGCATTCTATCAATACTGTCAAGTGGTTGTGATACATCATGGTTGTTGTGCTGACTTTATTTATGCTTTTAGTTTTTACGTTTTATTTTCATTGCATTTTTACTGTAATACAGTAGGAGGTCTTTATGGTCCAAAAAATAAGCATAATTTTTGAATGCAAAATAATAATAATAAAAAAAAAAGTGTTGAAATGTGAACTGGACAGTTTTTTCATAAGATTCACCCAAATAGAGAATATCATTCGTTGTAGTGCGCACATGCGTTTTCCTATTTCCTTGGCACGTGCAGTATGGGTATGAATCACGCACGCGCATGTCACATAGCAACTATCCGCGCGGGCACGCTTCTCCTCCGTCTCTCTCTCTCCCGAAATATCTTCGGCTTCTTGCAGGTCAAGATGATAATACTTTTCTTAACGATATTTGCGAACGTTTTCAAAACCGGTAAGTAGCACCGTAAACGTCGTTATAGTTGTGTTTTTGCTAATTAGCATCAAAGCAATGGACTGACTGATACATTTCTATTGTCGGCGGGTCCATACAAAAATCTAGTGAGTAATTGTTTGCCAGGCTGAATATCCATATAATCCATGAGTCACTGCGCTAGACATGCACGAACGCAGAGAATGGCCATGCTTTTCGGTATCACCTTTAGGACCGAAGCGAACGAAGTAGCGACACTAATACATTTATTAATTTGGCTGACGCTTTAATCCAAAGCTTTATTCAAACCTTTAGCTTGGCCGTTTACGTCATTTGTCTTTCCTAAGTAGATTACCGCCAAGAAATGTCTTGGGTCTTAATCGACCAACGATTATGTTTACGAGTAGGCATTTGATGTTGTTCCCAACCTCAAAGATTTATCACATACAATGAATGAATAAATTGCATTATTTGCATGTTCGTTTGCTACATCGTATTCTTGAGCGTATTAACCGTGCAGTTTGCGTTCCTGTGATTGGCTCTTGAACGTTCGCCTACGTCATGCTCATCCGTGATTGGCCAGTTGTGTGCTGGGGATGCGCGAGACGGTTGCGCTCATAATAATTATGGATTCAAAACGGTCGCTGTCCCCGACCAAAAAGAACGCGCGGATTTGGCGGCAAATCATAGAATTATATGATTTATGGGGAAATTATAATCCGAATACCAAATAATAAACGCTTGATTGTAATCCGAATACCAATTAATAAATACTAAACGCTTAAAAATTCATTATCATTTAGTGCCGGTTATTTTTTGTAACCTAAACAGATTATAGGTGGACTAAGAGGTTTATTGCTTCGGTATTAATTGTATAGTAAAGGGCATTTTGGTCTTAATCTTTTATTAGCGTTTATCTGTTTATGATTGTTTTTTTATTTATTTATGTTTTGTGCAACGAATAATGATACCAGATATGTGTAATGCAATATGTTATTATTACATTTTTAAATATAATTTACATACAAGCAGGGTCCCCTGACTTTATATTGGTCTGGGCCCCTTTCATATATATATATATATATATATATATATAATAAAAACAGTTTAAAATTTGTTATGGGGTCCCTTGGACCTGTTGGCCCCTAGAATCGTTACCCCTTTTCACCCCATTAAGTATGGCCCTGCATACCACTCAATAAGTTGTATTAGTTAGATCAGTGTTTTTTTTGCTTATTAATTGGTGTGTGCAACACTACCTTTATGAACAAACATGTAAAGCGCTGTTTCAAAGTTTTCTGAGCCAAAAGAAAAGGGTTATTCTGTATTTTTATTCCAGGATGGACTGGTGTGAACGAGCGCACGTTCATTGCAGTGAAGCCGGACGGTGTTCAGCGCAGGCTGGTGGGCGAGATCATTTACCGCTTTGAACGCAAAGGCTTCAAACTTGTTGGCATGAAGCTTCTGCAGGTGAGGGCATGACTGGAGCATCGAAAAAAAACAACTCTCTGTGTACTACTACACTGACGGAATTACAGATATTTACACAGAATATGTCAGTGGCTAGTAAGACACCTTTTGCTTTAGTCTCAGGCAGAGAAAATACACAATTCCTTGAAAACAATGGGAATCGTGTTGTTTGGTGACTTTACGCATATGTTTGTTTTTAATTTATTTGTGTGTAGGCATCTGAGGAGCAGCTCAGACAGCACTACTGGGACCTGAGGGAGAAACCTTTCTTCAGTGGCTTGGTCAAATACATGAGCTCTGGACCTGTTGTTGCTATGGTAAAGCGTCACACATTGACAACATTTACTCTGTAATGGGCAAAAAAAATGGCTAGAGCTCTGCATTTATGCTGATGTGAATGTGATGTTAACATCTATAGGCTTGTAGTTGCATGCCATGCAGTCCAATACTTGTGTGTTTGCCTTTGCGTGTTTTATTAGGTATGGCAGGGGCTGGATGTGGTGAAGACCTCCAGAAAGATGCTTGGAGAGACAAACCCTGCAGACTCTCTCCCTGGGACTATCAGAGGAGATTACTGCGTGGAAGTGGGCAGGTTGGTGTGTGTGTGTGTGTTTAAAGCTATGTTTGTATGGTATCCCTTACATGTATTTCAGCAGTCTGCCGGCCATTATCGCAAAATAAACCCAGACAGGGTGATCGAGACCCCAAAGTAAAGCAGAGCTTACAAACTGATAAATAAATTGATATGAAAGTGTTGTAAATCGGCTGTCAGGGGCAATGGTCAAAAATGAATTTTAGCTATCGTTACACCAAAAAGTTTGACCGCAGAATGATGCAATTGACCAAACGAAATTGAGCATTCCTAAAAGCTGTGTAATATAGATAATGATAAGAAACATCCATTGTGTATGTACCACTGAAGAAATTGTATACTTTGCTTGTTGCACATTGCTTATGTGGTTGTGAGTTGATAGTTTGGTAAGCACAATTTTGTTGTGTTGGATTAATTATTTATCCATTGTATTGATACAGTTTAATGTTGATTGAAGGGTTGCACAATTAATCGAAAAAATTGCTGCCACAATTAACTAATCATGAAAAATGTAAATTATAGCTGTTTATGGTGTAACTCATCTTCCATAAAAATAAATGTATTCAAGTTTTGTATAGACCATGAAAAGCTTAATTTCATAAATACAAAATTTAGAGCATTGTTAAGAAGCTATGTCTCTTTCATTTTAAAATGATTTCCCAGTGTACTCCGGGTTTATGTATAGTAAAGTCCTGCATTATGCACCAAATCTTATTATTTTTTCTGGTTGCACAATAAACTGCATTTGGGATTTTATTAATTTTAGCCTGTATGTGCAAAGTCTAGTCATAGTCAAAAAGTCATAGTCATTTTACTAGTCATAGTAAAAAGATTAAGAAAATGTTTTAACATTGGTTATCAGCCTTTTCCACCACCTTAGATATTGGTAAAATCGGTTTACCTCTAAACACTTGTTCAATTGAAACATGTTCTTGTTGTGCAGGAATGTCATCCATGGCAGTGATTCAGTTGAAAGTGCTCAGAGAGAGATCTCGCTGTGGTTCAAGCAACATGAATTACTCTGCTGGGATGAGTGCAGTCAGCACTGGATCTATGCTTGAAAGCCATCTTGTGCACGCACATCGTAACAAACCGCTTTTGCAGCTGAACATAACCCTGGCAGTTTGATACATGCTCCTAAAAACTTCCTCTGCTTGACAATAAAGTGACGAAAAATAATTAACAGCTTTATCAGTATGAGAGCTGTTCTTATTTAATGTTGACAAGGTAATAGCCTTTTCCCTGGATTCCCTGTATCCAGATATTGGTCAAGCTATCTTGAATGTTTTCTTTAGATTCTCTCGTTTTCTCATGCTGTAATGAATATTTGTGAATTTTTCTTTGCAAACATTTTAATTAGATATTCGTTTACTTAATTACTAGTACTTTTGCACTCTCTTTGGTAGGTTGGTAAACCATGCCCTTATGGGATCCTGAATGCACTATGAAATTCTCAACATTTTACTTGAAGTGTTTACACCCACTTGAAAGACATTTTTACATCAAACCTTTGAATGTTTCTTGTCATCTTGATGCACTTAGTAATAAATACATTTCTTTATCATTACTCAAAAGAAAAGCAATAGTGAATGATAAAGTGCCAGCGTGCTCTGAAAAACTGATTTGAATATCCCAATAATGTCTTCTCTTAATCTGTTTGGAATTCATATGACCAAAAGGCGCCTTACATTACAAATAAATATTTTCTATGTACATTTGTCCTTGTTTTTGTGTGTGTGTGTGTGTGTCTATATCTATCTATATCTCTATATATATATATATATTTCTCTCTTCAGAAATATATATTTCCATCCATCCATCCATATATATATATACACACTCACCTAAAGGATTATTAGGAACACCTGTTCAATTTCTCATTAATGCAATTATCTAATCAACCAATCACATGGCAGTTGCTTCAATGCATTTAGGGGTGTGGTCCTGGTCAAGACAATCTCCTGAACTCCAAACTGAATGTCAGAATGGGAAAGAAAGGTGATTTAAGCAATTTTGAGCGTGGCATGGTTGTTGGTGCCAGACGGGCCGGTCTGAGTATTTCACAATATGCTCAGTTACTGAGATTTTCAGGCACAACCATTTCTAGGGTTTACAAAGAATGGTGTGAAAAGGGAAAAACATCCAGTATGCGGCAGTCCTGTGGGCGAAAATGCCTTGTTGATGCTAGAGGTCAGAGGAGAATGTGCCGACTGATTCAAGCTGATAGAAGAGCAACTTTGACTGAAATAACCACTCGTTACAACCGAGGTATGCAGCAAAGCATTTGTGAAGCCACAACACGCACAACCTTGAGGCGGATGGGCTACAACAGCTGAAGACCCCACCGGGTACCACTCATCTCCACTACAAATAGGAAAAAGAGGCTACAATTTGCAAGAGCTCACCAAAATTGGACAGTTGAAGACTGGAAAAATGTTGCCTGGTCTGATGAGTCTCGATTTCTGTTGAGACATTCAGATGGTAGTCAGAATTTGGCATAAACAGAATGAGAACATGGATCCATCATGCCTTGTTACCACTGTGCAGGCTGGTGGTGGTGTAATGGTGTGGGGGATGTTTTCTTGGCACACTTTAGGCCCCTTAGTGCCAATTGGGCATCGTTTAAATGCCACGGCCTACCTGAGCATTGTTTCTGACCATGTCCATCCCTTTATGGCCACCATGTACCCATCCTCTGATAGCTACTTCCAGCAAGATAATGCACCATGTCACAAAGCTCGAATCATTTCAAACTGGTTTCTTGAACATGACAATGAGTTCACTGTACTAAAATGCCCCCACAGTCACCAGATCTCAACCCAATAGAGCATCTTTGGGATGTGGTGGAACGGGAGCTTCGTGCCCTGGATGTGCATCCCACAAATCTCCATCAACTGCAAGATGCTATCCTATCAATATGGGCCAACATTTCTAAAGAATGCTTTCAGCACCTTGTTGAATCAATGCCACGTAGAATTAAGGCAGTTCTGAAGGCGAAAGGGGGTCAAACACAGTATTAGTATGGTGTTCCTAATAATCCTTTAGGTGAGTATATATATATATATATATATATATATATATATATATATATATATTAAATCTAGTATTGCTCTACCTTAAAAGAAAATCCCAAATTCAAGGATTGCGATGTAACAGTGAAATTGTTTCACTGACACAGAATTCTTTAGCACATAAACATGTTTATTATTTAATACTTAACCACACAGAGAACACAGAGTGATGATTTTACATACAGGGCGACTGTCAAACCTGCAGCCAATCAAAGGCCTCAACCTCGTGCTTAATCCCAAAAGGGAGGTGTCAGATCCAGTCAGCACACATCTCACTGAGATTGAAAAATTACCTGCTGCAATTGTTGATTTTGTTCTTGAATCCATTTATCTAAATGTATCTAATCCATTACTATGTTCTTTTACATATTTACTTAGTATGCATTGAAAACACTCCTTTGGGTTGTGGAAGATTATCAAAACAATTTCTGACCACCACATTATTTGATTATCCTCTCAATTATTCATTATTTTTTTTGCTTTCTCTCTTCAGTGCAAACTCAACTCCCTTATTTACATTCTGTTTGCATACCTCTTTTATCCTGTGGCTACACACATAGCCAGGTGGTATTGGCCATCTACACAAAGCCTCATGGACAAATTAAGAAATTTTTGTTGAAATTGTTCCGTTCAGCTAACTGCTCCTCTGAAACTCTATGCAATGAGTTCCTGTCTCCATTCAGTGAGCTGTGTGCTGAGGAACGTCAAGGTAAGGGTCTTCAGGTATTTGTCTAAAACTGGGTAGTTCTTTCAGGATGGTAGTTTGGTACTGGTTTAAGTGGATGTTAACATGTATTTAATTTGAAATTGCCATTCAATCACAAGATGCAGGTGGTTTGTCTTTTTGTAGGGAGGGAGGGGAAGTTACGACGTGAAATGAAGGATCGTTCAGGAAGTTCGAATTTAGGGTAGGAAAATACAGACTAAAGGGGTCATTACAAGGCTGTGGTAGTTACATAGCTTAGGTACAGCATTTGGGGCATAGTTACAGAAAGAGATCAGGTTTCATACTCTGTCTTTGGGTGCGTTATTGGGCGGTAGGGGGCAGGTGTCTGTATGTGTCACTCTGGCCCATAAGACACCTGCCACACAATGATATGACTCTTCTCTGCTTTAGACAATGTTGACTTCATCTGTGGGGCTTCACCCTCGGTTTCCTCTGCCTCATCATCCTCGCCATCACCTGAGAAAGAGAGAGCATGAGTAAATGTATGGAAGACCAGTTCAGATGTATGAGAGAGAGAAATGAGAGCGCTTCTAACCAATTCGGAAGTCGATATAACCCTCCCCTCCACTCAGCACCAGCACGTTCAGAAGGCTCTGTGTCTCAGTGTCTACCGGGGCTACTGAGGACCCCTGCGACTCTGATGGGCTGTCCAGCACACTACCATTCAAGGTGGCCAACACATTTCCTGAAATAAAGGATGAGATACTGTATTTGGAGTAAACAGAACTAGACGTGGAATCATACTTTTTTTATAATTAAATTCTTCAAGTTCTTTAATGCACCAAAACAAAGTTTGCCTTTAAAAGTTTAGAAAAACGTCACTATTTAATCAGCCACATACCAAACACATATCCTACGACTTACTTCAGTGAAACACAAAAGATGTTAAGCAGAATGTTAGCCTCAATCACCACTGACTAAAAATAGGCAATGAAAGTGAATGGTGACTGAGGGTAACATACTACCTATCATCTCCTTTTTATTGTAATTAATGATTTGAATTGATTCAAAAATACACAGCAGAGAAAGACACAACACAAACACATCAAATCAACATTTAACATATCCCCAACAAATATCCCTCCCCAATCTTCAATCCCACCCTAACCCCCAATAAACACCTCTGTGGTCACATATAATAATACACACACAAATAAATAAATAAATATATATATATAACATACATAATTATACTAGACTTCTCTCTCCCCATCCCCTCCCTGAGAGTCCCCCCCAAAACCCTAAATGATTACCCCATTTCCTGACAAACAATTCCACAAACCCAAGCCTCCTACTTGCCACCTCCTCAAAATCTGCCACCCTCTCCATCTCCATACACCACTCCGGAAATTATGGCAAAATTGGACAGTAACTCTTACCCTCGCTTGGATCTTTGTCCTTTTTAAGAATCAGACTGATCCGGGCTTGCATCATGGTTGGCAGAAACTTTCCGTTCTTTAATGA
This sequence comes from Moxostoma hubbsi, assembly GCA_032164185.1. Lineage (NCBI taxonomy): Eukaryota > Metazoa > Chordata > Actinopteri > Cypriniformes > Catostomidae > Moxostoma > Moxostoma hubbsi. The sequence goes on from JAVLUX010000024.1 coordinate 27,775,201, forward strand.
TTTTGTATAAAATTCTAACAAAATTGGAACCCGTTCTGTAGCATAAGATCTAAAAAATTCAGCTGCAAAAACACCTGGCCTATAGGCAAGGTCTTAATTACCTCGCCAAGCTCTTCCAAGGCTATCTCAGAATCAAAATAATTTTTGCTCATTCATCAATTTATGGAGTTATAATAGTTCAACAAATTTTCTAATGTCTTCATCAGTAGATGAAGACATGAAACTACAGAGATCAAGATAGAACTCTATAAAGGCATTATTAACATCAGTGGCTGAGGTAAATTTTTCAGTACCAGCAGGTTTCACTGAGGGAATGGTAGAAAAAGACTCTCTCTGCTTTAAATATCCTCCAAAAGAATCCCTGCTTTGTCACCTGACTCAAAATATGACTGTTCTTGCCCTGAATAGCCAAAACAGCATCTTCTGCGACAAAATAGTATTATATCTGTATTTCAGTCGGGTCAGTTCACTGAGGCCATCAGAAGACATTCGGAGCTTCAGCTCTGCCTCGGCACCTTTAATATTCCCTTCCAACTCCACGAGTTTTTTTGCTTTGGATATTTTGATGAATGAGGTAAACTGTATGATCCGACCCCTAAGAACCACCTTAAGTGCCTCCCAAGCCACGCCCAGAGAGGATACTGAGGACCATTTGGTCTCCATATAGACATTGATTTCAGCCTTTAGCATTTGTTGAAATTCAGGATTTTGCAAAAGGGATACATTAAAGCACCAACTATATTAATTATTTTTCTCCATATGTGGCAACTCTTCTAAACTCACCAGGCCGTGATCTGAGACTAATATGTTTCCAGTTGAGCAATCAACAACAGATGAAACGAGGGACTTAGGTATAAAAAAAAAAAATCTATACTAGAATAAATCTTATGGACTGATGAAAAAAATGTATAGTTCCTAACAGACTGGTTAAAAAAAAATCTCCAAATATCTGTAAGACCAAGATTTTTACACATCTCCAGAGCCCGAGGATTTTTAATTCTTTGACATATTGTCTTCATAGAACAGTTACGGATCAGGGTGTATCGAATCTCACTGGTTTATGATACAAAAATGATTAAAAACTAGCAAAGTGCGCAGAGCTCGCCGTTCACACATTTGACCCTTGCATGGTGTCACGAGACTCTGCCTAACATCTCATTTTGTGTTCCACAGGAGAAAATCATACAGGTTTAAAATAACATGAGGGTGAGTAAATGCTGACACAAATTTAATTTTTAGGGGAACAATCTCTTAAAGACTTCTCGAATATGAATACTTTATGTAGCGAAAGTATTTGAAAGTTACAGTATATTTACACGGTATTTTACAGAACTCTTATCTCAAAAGAAAAAGGACAATTTGATTTCTCGTGATATTACCACTTTAAAATTAGATTATATTTGTTATAATGTATTACCCCCCTTATAAAACATTGAAAATTGAAACAAACCTGGCACTGACACGAAGAACTTGACTGCATCTCGGTGTCCATGGAAACAGAGCTGAGCCTGAGCCATAGAGCAGTAGGGTATGAAGCTACTCTTTTCAGAGATACTATCATCTGCATATACGTGGATCACGCCCCCTGACGACGTGGGTGACACCTTATTGGCTGCAAACATATAGAAAATAACAATGACACTGAAATCACAGAAACTCACTGCCAGGAAAACATCTGCCAGGTGCAGCAGAGAAAAACAAACATGATTCTTTGTGATAAAGATCTCACAGCATGCAAGACTATTACAAATCCACAGCTATCATAAAGATACAACACAAAACAAGAACATAATGGCGTTTATGACAACATTTAAAATAAACATAATGAAGAGTGTAATGCTAAAAGACATAATTCAACCATGACAAAACCATGCTAAAGCCACTGAAAAAAAAAAGTTTATTGAATGATGGCATAAATGAAAGAGAAAGAAGAAAATGTATTACCCAAATAAAGCGTGACGTGATATAACAATTACAGTTGTACCGCTCCAAACTTACCCCTCAGTCCGAGGAGCTGACCTCGATGAAGCACTACGGCTACAGTACGGAGGAAGCGGGGAGGGGAACAGGGCAGGACAAGAGAGCATGAGACGGAAGACGAAAGACAGTTATGATACAGTAGACAATAAGAAATAGAGAAGTAAAGCAAGAGATGTGAAAAGGGGGGCACACAGGTTGTTGGGAAGATAAAAGAGTTAAGGAAGGTTGTGGTAACCTAGCGGTTCATGATCTGGATTCTAGGGTCAGTGGATATCTGGGGTTTAACACTTCATCTGTGGATCTGGCTCAATCCATCTTTTGATGTATTGGAAAATGATACATTTTAAAATACATTCTGATATGAAATTTTTTTATGAACTATCCCTTTAAGACATTTGCATTTTTTGCAAAACTCTTTTAGCAAGGCACGATGCCAAAAACCTTGTACATTTTGGTAAATCAAACTGCTATTTTTCTTTGGTAAATTACAGAATTTGTATTTTTGTGTGAACTATCCTGTTGAAGTTTGCCAACAAATCTGTACATTCTTATTTCATTTTAGTTTATTCTTGTCGAAGTTATTTCTCTGAAATACTTACACACACACACACACACATATAACACACACATAAGACTTACTTTCAGTCAGAGGAATAGAGATGATGACACCATTTCCAGTTCCCACCCACAACCGGTTTCCTCCAATCAGCAGGGCGGTTATCCTGACAAATGAAAACCCCAGCTTTCCTGTACCTGTCAATCATAGACAAGACAACAGATATGTAAAACTTTTATACTGCTGTTATATGTTGGATGTTACTCCACTCTTAAGCCCAAAGTGTACTTTGGTTTGTGAACGCTAGCGTATAAGTTCAGTCGGATGCTAACCTTTCAAAATATACTTCATAAGAATGAGCGTGCATACACAGGCGTTTGGGGCATGCGCGCTATGACTGCTATGAGACACTGAAATATTCCTCTTCAAGAGTTTAGACCTATAAACATTCACTTCAGACTTGAGTTATCCAAATACAGATATATCCTGACCTCCTCGCACAAGAGCTCTTGAAGTGCACATCCACTGTTATTTCCAGCTTCGTCTACTGTTGTTTACAGGTGATTACATCTTCTTCTAGCACCTCATGACAGCAATAGCTCAATGGTGAGTGATGCCACTAGTGCAAATAATGTTGGTGCATGGGCATTCTACGCATTCAGAGATGCATTCTGCTTATGACTATATTTACATCACACGTCACTCAGCGTTTGCGCCTGACAAAGTATACTTTGAGTTTTAGATGAGACCCTAGTGTTGAGGTCAGAGGGAGGAGTGTTACCCAGCATCTTGCTGACGTACGGCTCAATGTCCACGTCTTGTAGATGTTGGTGTGTGAGTGCGTGGTACAAGCGGAGTGTTGAATCCAAACGAATTGAAACCCAGACGCCATCACCAATCCACGCAAGCTGCCTCACCTGGCTTTCCTTGCGTGGGTGAGCGTCAAATGATTTCTATAAGCAGAGAGCAGAAACACAGAGACAAATTGAAGTCCCAAGGGCAAGAGAAAGGCTGACAGATGAAAATTTGCTGAGCAAATATAGAAAAGAGAGAAATCAGGCCAAAGAATGGTAGAATGAAATAAATCACTGGCATTTTCACATGTTTTTTGTTACTTATTTAGGTATCAGATTTTACATTCTTCACATAATGGTTGTAATGAGGAAACTAATAGATATTAGCCTGACCTGGGACAGCACATTTAATAATGGTCTCACCTCGATCTGCATGCTCTTAGGCTGGATGACATAGATCTTGTTCTTGTTACCACACCACACTTTGTCATGCACCACAGCCATACATCGAATGGAGTGGTGGGGTCGTCCCAGATCCATTAGATGATAGTTTGATAGGTCCCATTGTCCATCTGTGGGTAGATTTCACACACAAAGAGAAAGCTCAAAATTGTGTGATTCCATTTGTGTCATCCTATCGTAATAACATCTGTCATCCTAATAACATTTACAAAAGCCCCAGTAAATTACAGTTCAGTTGTAATGATTTTCAAGTGACATGAGGCAAACCTTCAGCTCTATGGAAAATTGCAAGAGTGCCATCAGCTAATGCAACAAGAACCCTCCCTTTCACATGCCTGAAAGACACAGAGACGAACACGGGGGTTTGTAAAGGTTATTCTTTGTAAAGCTGCACTGAAACTATATGCATTGTACAAAGAGCAAAGCAAATTTTATGAATTAAAAAAATAAAGGGACATTGTTACAGTTCATTATATAACACGTGCAATTTGTAATAATTTTAGAACATTTATATCACTCTGATTCTACTTACACCAAACTCAGTATAGAGTCTTTGAGTTTGATGGAATGGAGGCATTTCTTCCAGTTTGACACTGCAGAATGGACATAAAGCCTGTTGAGAGAGTTTACAGAGACATGACTGAGTGTTTTCAATTTATTTTGTATATGTGAGTGCTCAGTGCCACAGTATTGGTATCAAGAAAATATGACTTTTCAATGGGATATGAAAATGGGATGCTTTTTGTATGTGTGTGAACACATGCCTAAAAGAGGTAGGGGGAGAGAGAATGTTAACTGAATCCATCCTTCCTTAAACTCAGTGATACAGAGAAAATTCCCTATATTCTTGGAGAGGACGACCGCACAGCTGCACTAGTTGCTAAATATGTGTCTGTCATTCACTTTGTTAGACATAGCTAATTCACTGTATACAACACATTTTCTGTATATTTTGTGTCTTTTTTTATATATATCTATAATCATTCTTAGGATGTAAATGTTTTCCTTTTCATTACTACTTTTTGTTGTTTTATTATTGTATTTAAAACATTCTGTATGTACCTAGCCTTCAAATGCTTTGGCAATACTATACTCCAATTTGTAATGCCAATAAAGCCAAATTAAATAAAAAAAATAAAATGAATTGAGACAAAGAGAGAGAGACGATGCCTACCAGCCATTCTGGGCTCCCAGCCACATGGTGGGTGCAGCACTTGTTCCTGCACGGTCATTTCCTGCCTCCCCTGAGTCTGTAGGCGCTGATGTCACTTGTTCCTTCGGTACACCTGCTTCACTGATGTTGCACAATAACACAGAGCACACATCAAAACAGATGTTTTTTTGTTAAAATAGTTTCCCCTATCCCAGCTTAAAGTGGATAAGTAAGCCACTCATAGGCTGATTTCTACAAAATTCGCAAACACAGTAGCTCTGTGGCACTTTGAAAATGTTGCACCAACCAGACGGACAGAGCAACATTGATGTTTACATGGACACCAGAAAGCGGCTTATTGCGAGAAAAAAATAGTTCCTGTTTACATCCACTGTATAAGAGGTATACTCTTTAGTCCTGTATACACGTGGCTTGGTCGGTAAGCAGTTTTCTCCACAGCAACGTAATTTTCCGTGAGATGCACGTGTAAATAACAAACATGGGATATGAGAAAGACTTTGCTATTTTATTCTCCGTTGCTTCACTTTATTTTCAGATATTCCAGAGTTGTTGCCGTGTTTTTTTTCCCTTACTTTCTATCACGACCTGCAGCAGAATTGCACTGCAATAGTGGGGTTTCCCTCTTACGTAAAACTCTGTGATTTCCCCAATGTACAATCACGTATACAGGAGCACGAGGGACAGTCACTATTTTACATTGGTATGTATAAATAGGTATAGTTTATAATGTTATAGTGTGATTTTCCCACTGTACTCCCAGAAATGTTGAATTCTTTCCACTGTGTGGACTTGTTGTTAGGCTCCATCTTATGTAGTTTGTTATCCCTGTCTGTTCCACAAACGCACACTCGTTAAGCACCCATCAGAACACCACTTATGTGTTTACATGACCAGACAAAGCTGCGTTTTCTGAGAGAAACCTAGGTGTGTCACTTGACCTTTAAGTTCAATGCACTACTGAAAGCATTCAGTACGAAGATAACTGCCCATCTGCATTTATATTATCATATATAATGTAAAAAAACCAGCACAATAGACACTGACTCTATTTACACCTGGAATGACACATCGCTGTTTACACCTGGTTGCTTAAATGCATCTCCTGTGTCCAGTTGTGTTTGGATCCCGAGGGGAGTGTTGAGAATTTCATGATGACATACATTAATCACTATCCTTCACTGTGCTACTGCATGATAATAAACTGCAAAAAGTAATAAAAGACAAAGAAAGTGTGCAAAAACGGCAATGCTTCACCCAGACGCAGCTAAAAATCAATCTAAGCGCCAATGGAACATTTTGAGCAGAATAACCCGACAGTTATTTCCATTTAAAGTCACTCGTAAACTACATAGTTTAAACTTGTCTTAGAACAGGGTGAGGGGTGGCTCTTCGCTGCTGTTTGGGATGCATTCAGGACGGATTAGCATTTACACCTCAAATGCGATGTGATCCATGCATTTTTAACTACCTCTATTTTTGCATAATTTATAGTCCACCACGTGAAAATAACATATTCGAAGATCTGTTCACTTACAAAACTAAAGTTTGTTTGGGAATGCTGAGTAATTCTAATATGTACTGTACAGCATGCATGAATTACTGAGGGCCAATAAAATAGCCAACAACCTTGGACAGTTTAGGTCTAAAAATATAAACACAAACGTAACTACAAACACTGACCTCTCGCATGATGACTTGAAGGCAGCATATTGGACTTATTTTTCAACCAATGAATGGGCTTGTTAATAAACCAGTATCAAATAAATGAAATAAGTAAAACAGGAACTCAACAGTACATTCATATCAGTTTTCCATGGTTTTATATAAAGAGTTGTGAGTGAGGCAGTGTTATTATAGTTAATGAAAACTAAAATGAAAAATAACACAAAAAAAATTAGTCAACTAAAATAACAGGGACAGGCTTCTATAACTACTACGTTCTTTTCACCACTCAAGCAGCAGGTCGGTTACAGCAGTTCAACCAAGGAACATACTGGAGCACCCTTGACGCTGAACTCTACTGCCGCATTTTCGCAGCCCGTAATTCACTCTCCTGCGAGCTATGCGGAGCACCATCACATCCAGCCTCAGCGTGCACTGTCATCACATCCTTCCACTCTCAACCCTCCTCTGTACACAAAAACTCTGTACTCAACCGACTATCTACAGCAGCCCCACCTCCTCCCATTTTTCCAAAACCCCTCGATATATGGTTTAATCTTTTTTGGATGGGAACAGACAAAAATGTTCTCCTTTTTCACTGTATATCTTGCAATTGCAGTCTACAGGAACGATCAAGATTTCAACCTTGATCACACTTGCTAGTACAGTTCGCAGAGTGCTAGATGGCGCTGGGAAATATAATCAAGCTTGAAATCATGATTGCTAAGGAGACTGTAGATGTCAACATTTACAGTAAACAGGGACTTAAACATTGATCAGTTTCTCACTCACACCTATCATATCACTTTTAAAGACATGGATTTAAACACTGGAGTCGTATGCATAACTTTTATGCTGCCTTTATGTGTTTTTTTTAGCTTCAAATTTTGGCCCCTATTGACTTGCATTGTGAGGACCTACAGAGCTACAATATTCTCCTAAAAATCATAATTTGTGTACAGCAGAAATAAGTAAGTCATACATATCTGTGATGGCATGAAGGTGAGTAAATGATGTGAACTTAATTTTTTTTGGTTGAACTATCCCTATAATTGTATACTCCCCAAAGATTAGTTTAGTAATGATTTATAATAATTTAATGAAATACATATGGATACAATGTGGATCAATCTTAAATGTCTTTTGTCCATTTTGCCCATATTAGCCCTATATTATATATTTTGCAACATTTACAATCCACATTAAAAATGAAAATACAACTAAAGCAGCGGTGGGCAACAACTTTAGTAAAGGGGCAACTATTCCTTTTGAGATACAATGTTCCCCATTGATTTGGATTTTGTAACTTTTAAGCCCAGAAATAATTGTGTACTCAATTTTCTAAAGTGTATCTGTGACTATTCTGCAATTGCCTAAAGTATTGTATTGCATTACAGAGGTATATACTTTTCTATCAGGCATTAAATAACTGAATAAAGGCTGAGCTTATAAATTATTTATTTTACCATCTCTACTTCCCTGCTAATTCATTATTCAATTTAACAATCTCCACATCAGCAGTCTCTTTTAATAAAAAAAGAAATTGAAATTTATAGAACTTTTAATGTTTGTTTCAAAGCGGGCGAGTTTAAATTTTTTTTTTCTAAAACATTACCCGTTTCCATGCTAAAAGGGTCATGATGAGGGTCTTCTCGATGGTTTGACTTTCAGCACACAACTGAATAACACAGGCTGCATGACTATGATAAATGATTACTGCAAGAGTTAGATTAACATACACGTGCGAAGGGACTTAAAAAATACAGAGCCTCAGAAATGGACACAGAGTAGCCTTATAACACTTTACCTTAAGCAGAATATTGCACTACAGATCGCTAAGTTTGTTTAAACGGAAAAGCGAGAGACAGAAAGAGCGCACTTGCGTGCATGGTTGCCAGATTGCACAAAATAAGTATAACATGAGGAAGATTTCCAATTTGCGTCTCTTATCTGGCAACCCTGAGCATGTTAAACGCTTGTGGAGATGCGTTAGGTTCCAATGCAAATTAACTGAAATATCCAATGAACAAAAAAAAAAACCTTTACGATAAATGAGCCGTGGGCCACATTAAACCATGTGGAGGGCCTGATCTGGCCCACAAGCCGTATGTTGCCCATGTCTGAACTAGAGAGACATAACACAAGAGTGCCAGAGAAATGTAATGATGTTAGACTTTTTAAATTAAACCAGTAAACGCTTAACTTTGGCAGCCATAAAAAATACTAAAACTAAAATAAAAACTAAGAAAAATTAAACTAAAACTAACAAACTGTGAAAACTAAGAAAAACTCAACTAAATTGTAATGACAAATTAAATCTAAAAACTAAATAAAAAAACAAAACTATAATAACACTGGAGTGAGGTACCTGTGTGTGTTGTCAGTAAAGACATGTTCTGTGAAAGATCCGAGGGCATTGTCTGCATTTTCACTTTGCTCTGCCTCCTCTGACACCTCAATGGCTTCTGTCGCTTCCTCCGCTGACTGTGAAACTGCCAAGCTTCTGCAAACTGGAGCTGTAGGAGCTATCCACACACACAAACACAAAAACTGAACTGCATAAAACCCTTCACCGATCCATTCACTATCAAATCTAGTAGCATTTCATATTTAATGCATTACACATATAATGAAAGATAACTTGAACAAAAATATAGATTAAAGAGTGCAGTGAATGTGTAGTCTCAATGTTTCACATTTTCATCTTCACAGTTAAGCATGAGTTTTTCAAGAGCCATACACACCTCTGCACAGATCCGTATTTTTACCTTGACTTCGGTCCTGCACGGGTGTATCAGTGCGAGAAGAACAGTTGCTGCGTACTACACTGCAGTTAGTGGCACAGCCCACAATTGTGATCCCAGCCAACATTCCCTCCACTCCACCCTTCTCCTCTGATGCTCCATCACCACCCTGCTGATCCAAAAAGATCTCACCTGCTGGATAATCATTCTCACTGGCCGCTACAAACACACAGACACAAATATGCAATTGGCAATAATGCAACATTCATAAGTCTGCAACAGTGTCATTTTCTATATGTGTATGGAATCAACAAGGTGCCAGATTCAGGAATCCTCCATCAGAAAATTGCACTTAAAACCCATAGCATTTGTGGCAACGTTCTTCATTGTTGATTTGTATTTATGTTATATCTATCCATATTTAGATCCAGTGGAAACTCCTTTTTACCAAAGCCACTTCATTTAATGTTACACTGACCTGGTACACTGGAGATGCAGAGCACATGGGCATTGCACACATTAAACTGGTCGACCAGTGAGCAGGGCTGGTTTGCATCAATGATGACCACATTACTGGCTGAATGAGTGCTGGTCAGAATCCATACACGGCTGCTCATGGAGTCAGTCTCATGCAGCTCCTTAGGCTGGAAGAGGGGAACATATTAATGTTTGGATGCAATTTAAGCACACTGTGTAATCACTGTTCTCAAAACTCACTTTGGGCATTTTTACTGAGAAAAAGATGGGGGAGTGAAGCCAGTAAAATGTGAAACACAAGTGCAATATTATACTAAGTCCTACTACTAAGAAAATCACTCAAATCGTTGTGCTGATAAAATAATTTGTTGATGTGCAAATTACAAATGCGGTTCTATAAGACGTTAATTTCCTTTAAAGATACTGTTCACAGAGTTAAGTTAGGCTTAACAGTGGTAAAAGCTGTTGTCTCTGGGAAAGCAAATGTGGCTCTAAGTCGTGTAACATCTCTACAAGGACTCATCAAAATTGGAAATTTTATAGAAAGAACTACATGTGCATATGACAAAATTGAAAAAGAGCTCCCCTTCTGTCACTCTATGACACAAAGGGTCTTTCTTGAGAGCCTCGCATACCTCCGAACTTGAGAAAAGGCCAATGAGAAATTGGCAGACAGAATTTGCATGTCCTGCCCCCGGACATACGGTATAAAGGGAAGCGGACGTGCGTCTGTCAGTCAGATTTTTTCTTTGGAGCCGAGCGGTCACTACTGGTCCACTCACTTCTGTTGGCAAAGCACTGCTGTTGGATCTACGGCGCATTACCAGCGGCTTTTTCCCTCTCTGCACGCTGTGCAGTCCACGCACCTGGGTGCTTCGACACTGCTTCTGTCTGAAAGAGTGTTCTCTCCTAAAAGAGTATTTTCCTCTAAAAGAGTTTTATTTCCACTCACAAAAGAGCAATACACAGCAGGCGTTGAACATCCTTTTCAGGACGCGTCATTTTAAAGATGCCTTTCTGCTTCTGTGTAGTTCTTGGATGAGGTCAATATCTCTCAAAGACTGAAGGTCATAGACGCTACCTCGTGTGCCTGGGTAGCGTACTCACTGCGAGAACATGACAATGCCAGCATTGCGGTCACGGCTTTCATTTCTTAAAGTGAATGCCACTTTAGCCGCCCCCCGCATCTCTCCTTCTTCCCACGGGATTGAGGACAACCTGGCTGGCGATGGAGGGGATTTGGGGAGGCAGCGGGCTCGGTTTCATCGGGTAAATACCCACGAACCACCAGCCCCCCGGCACACACACTTGCTTCTTGGCTCACCTCACGGCCAGCACGCGTTCTCCCTTGAGCCCCTGGAATTGGATGATGACGTCGCCGCTGCATCGGAGAGCGTTCGTGCGTCTGACGCAGAGGACTCGACTGGGCTGCCACCTTTGGGTCATCCCGCCCAGTCTGAGGCTGACGCGCAGATGGCCGACATGCTTGTCTGGGCCGCCGTGAGTGTGGGCATAGACTGAAACCCTCCTTACTCCCCACAGCCTTCACGGCTTGACGATTGGTCCCTCGGGTCAGGGCGCCGCTCCCAGCCCTGACCCGAAGTGCATCTTTCTTCCCAGAAGTGCATGACGAGTTGACAAGGTCGTGGAAGGCACCTTTTACTGCCCGGAACCGGCCTCCTCACTCGTCCGTTCTCAATACTCTTGATGGTGGGGCAGCACATGGGTACACGGAGGTCCCCCCAGGTGGACACAGCGGTTGCGATCCACCTGTGCCCCGAGAACGCCGCCACCTGGCGGGATCACCCAGTACACCCCTCCAAGGCCTGTAGGATGACGTTGTCACTGACCTCGAAAGCCTAAAGCGCCACTGGACAGGCCACCTCCGCCCTGCATGCCATGGCTCTCCTGCAGGTCCACCTAGCAAAGGCACTTAAAGAAGCACCAGTGCAATAAGGCTCACTGGGGAAAATGCGTGCTTGCACAGCCCCTGGGGCCAGCTGTGTGCTGTGTGTCTGTCCCGAGAGGGGCCTCTGTCAGGGAGTTCCAGAGCGCGCAGTGGGAATTGTCTTGGGAGGCAAAGAGATCTACCTGTGCCATGCCGAACTGGCCCCAAATCAGCTGGACCACCTGGGGGTCGCGACAACGTGTCCGCTGTAGTGTTGAGGTTGCCCATGATATGAGTGCCGTGCAGCGACCTGAGTCGGTCTCATATACGCTTCCCTTTATACCCGTATGTCCGGAGGTGGGACATGCAAATTCTATCTGCCAATTTCTCATTGGCCTTTTCTCAAGTTCAGAGGTACGTGAGGCTCTCAAGAAAGACCCCTTGTGTCACTACATTCGACACAAAGTCTCGTTCCCTCCATCAAGGTACAGAGGTTACAACAGTTACCATGACGATTTCTACATTAATTACACAGCTTGAAATAGCTTCACAGTCTAGTTGTGTTCATACATACTCTAAATAATTTCTGTTTAATATTTATGTATGCTGATTAATTAGAAAATTTAAAAAAATTATTATTTACTTTGCCTTTGTGTTGTTATTGTAGCTGTTTACCTTCTTTTTCTCTGGAGAACTCTGTTCACCCTTGTTGTCTCCTCCATCTTCTACTGTCAATGGATCAGAGCCATTGGACGGCTTCACACCAGCAGTCTCCTGATTGGCTGTGTTCCAACCAGTCAGATCCACACCAGCTGCACACCACAACTGTGCAAAAAGCAAAATTCATAACCATAAAAAAACAAAACCAGAAATCTTGTGTTACTAAAGTCGTGTATGTGTTCATCCATTACCTTCCTGTTGGGGTCTTTCTCCACCAGAGGGCGGCAATATACTGGCACAGGGACATTTTTTATGCGATTATCCTCTTTCTCATTGGCCTGTGAGAACACAGGATGGCAGTAATTTTCAGAAAGCCATCACAAATATGATCATTGCCACACACTACAAGCACAAAGATGCCAGGCTTGGAGGCCCCATCATGACCTTGCCTTGATCCAGGGCAGAGAGATAGACAGAGAAAAGTGGAAACCAAGAACAGCAAACCAGAGCAGCAGATCAAAGTCTGTTAGAGGGTTACAAGACAGATGCATGCGCAATGACAGGAGTTAATCTGCACTGTATGGTTAGCTAATGAGTGACTGAGGGAGCTCATAATTCAAGTGTTTCTAAGCTGAAGGTAGGTATGATATGGACCAGGCATGTAATGTTTCCCTGCTGAAAAGACCTGCTAACACCAACATGAATTTTCATGCTGGTTAGTGCTGGTCTGGGATTGGCATAACTGCTGGACCAGAAAAAAATTCTGCTGATAAAGCTGGACAACCAGCATTGGTTTGGTTGACCAAAATATTATTTTTGCTGTTTAAAGCTGATGTAAACAGCTAGAAGTAAGCCATTCACAGGTTAATTTTCGTGGAAACTGTAATCACTGTCTTTCAATGGAGCTTTGAAAATTACTTTGTCTTGCTTAGACCCGAGTTGGGGGTAGGACTATCTATTTCTGTTGCCATTTTATGACAGTATATTATTAAACGTTGCATCATTTACTCACCCTCATGCCATCCTAGATGTTTATGACTTTCTTTCTTCTGCAGAACACAAACAAAGGTTTTTAGAGAATATTTCAGCTCTGTTGATTTATACAATGCAAGTAAATGGGTGCCAACATTAAGAAGCTCCAAAATGCACATAAACACAGCATAAAGGTAATCCATATGACTCCAGTGGTTAAATACATATCTTCTGAAGAGATATGATTGGTGTGGATGAGAAACAGTTCAATATTGAAGCCCTTTTTTACTATCACTCTCCACTTTAACTATAACATTCTTCTTCTTTTGTTTTAGGTGATTCACATTTTTCTTGCATATCGCCACCTACTGGACAGGGAGGAGAATTATTTTGGTAAAAACACTTAAATATTCATGTTTTTCATTCACCCACACCAATCACATCATTCCAGAAGATATGAATTTGACCACTGGAGTCTTATGGATTACTTTTATGCTGCCTTTATGTGCATTTTGGAGCTCCAAAATTTTGGCACCCATTCACTTTCAATGTATGGACTTAAAGAGCTGAAATATTCTTCTAAAAAATCTTCATTTGTGTTCAGCCGAAGAAAGTCATACGCATCTAGGATGACATGAGGTAGGGCTGCAACTAACGATTATTTTGATAATCGACTAATCTAATGATTATTAGAAGAAATATTCGACTATTCGAGCAATTATTTGCAATGATTAATCATTAGCTCTTAATCGACTATTACTGACTTAAAAGGTATTAAACGTGCTTGCTAACAATAAAGAGGACAAAATCATCTTTTAAAAAATATCTCTAAATGACATTCACTGAATTAAAGGGAAAAAATACTTTTTACAAGTTTAATTAAGTAAAAAAAATTGCTGCAAAAAATTGTATCGTTATCAAGTGTTTTCATCTGGTTTTCCATTTAAAATAGTCTAAAAATCCTTAAACAGTATACATTTACTTGAGAAGCAACATATAAGATATTTAGACTTGCTTTAAGAGAATTTTGTAACATTTTGTATTTTAGTGTATTTTTCTGTGAGTGCAGTAAAGACAAAATATACTTATAGTCAAGATCTATTCTCTAAAAGCAAGTATAAATATATTATATGCTTCTTCTCATGTGAATGCATCTTTTTTTAAATTATTTTTAGTTTAATGTGATCTCATGTAAAGTTAAATGACATCAAACGACTATTCAACAACGAAAAGTTTTGAACTTTTTCAGATAACGTCAACTAATCATTTCAGCCCTACATGGGGGTGAGTGAATGATGAGAGAATTTTCATTTGTGGGTGAACTATCCCTTTAATAACCGTTGCATGGTAAATTGAAGTGTTTACATATCAGGTTGTTTAGAAATAATGCAGGCATTTAAATTATGATGTCTGGCAAAGGTATCACATTGTGTGTTTTTACTAGCAGTGAAATTAGCCAAATCAATTGGTCTAAAGCACTAAATACTTCCTATTTTTGTGTCATGTTGGTGGTGCAAGCAACACATAGTTAGCTTGAATGCTCAAGTAACATTCTGCTCAGTGTTGGTTAATTCATAAGCATGATCAAAGCTTCTAATAGAACGCAAAACTGTCTGCCCACTTTTTCAGCCTTCTGGGTTCTGGAAGTATTTTTCCCATTCATTTTTTGCATAAGGGTTTTATATAATCCTCCATAAAAGAGTTTTAAGCTATGAACGAAACCAACCAGCTCCGAGGTGAATCACATCAAAAGTTTTGTTTTGAGGCAAAAAAGAATGAGAAAATCTGACAAAAAGACAAAAGGTACAAGGCCGTGTACTTACCGTCTTTCACAAGGGCATGAACTACAATCCCATGAAGCATTGCGAATGACGTAATCAAATATAAAGTGATGTGAATCATTAAATCTGTTGATTTTAGGTTGTTGATTATAAGAATCAAAACATCACAATTTATGTTTATTGCAAAATATTCTGAAATATACAAATAGATAAGTAGTTTAAGGGGAAGGGAAAGCGACTATATTATGTCATTCACAGTGCATCATGGGAGTGAGTGGTCGCTCTGAGGCACAATTCGCCAGCTTCGTTGACACGGATCTCTGATTGGTGAAGCTTTCTCTGCCGTACAATGGGTAATGTAGTTGTTTACCAGGAACTCTGCTAGCAAACACGATTTTTAAACAATAATGTTGCAATATTGCATCCTGATATGCTTCAACGGAAACATACGCCATTGCTGAAAAACCTCAGAGCTCTAGGTAGGTCTGTCTTTAAAGGTTTAGAAGTTATCGTTGAAAATCAATTTGTCAATGGAAAAAATTAATGGGATTTTTACTTTTGGAACCAGACTGTTGCGGTCGATACCATTAGTTACATTCTTATAACATAGCAAAGGTATTTTCTGCTATATCAGTTTTCTGCTATATGTATGCCATGATTTGCTGACTGAGTCTGAGTCGGGTTAGGGCTGGGATTTAAGGGGGACAGGGTGGGAGAGGTGCATGCTGGTCCTCTGCCACTCAGACTTGCCTGCGTCCTCTTTGCTGTGGCATCTTGAGTGCTGTCCGCCTGGGAGCCATTCTGTGGGAGATCACAGTTAGAGCCACGGCGACACTGTCACCAGGGCATCCCTTACAAACACACTGTAACCATGGCAACACTAACACACACTGTTGCCCCTCCAGAAACTTGTATAACATGGACCACTAAACTATATCCATGTAAAAAAAAATCTGAAAACACAATCCCAGAATAACCAGTGTGCCATAGTCATAGTTATTTCGCTTGACAACAGGCGAGGGATTTTACCTGTCATAGGCACACTTACCAATAATTCAAATGAATGACATTGCACTGGACTTATGATAGCTTATGATAGTCTTGAACATCTCACACATCCTCAACAAGCCATTTGAGATCATCATCAAACATGAATCAAAGGATCATCCCCTATTTTGGGAGGGGCTGAACTGAGACACATCCTTTCTTATATCGTCGTTGTCCCATGAAAAACACGTATCTCCACTATTTTGGCTTTTTACGATAGACGGAATGCACCGAATCACCTCTTCCTACTGTTTAAACTGTGCATCGAAATGACCAATGAAAAGATGTTTAATGGTTAATCTCTTTAACAAGTATCTTCATTGGCCTTGAGATGTGTCCATCAAAACCGTGTATGTCCCGTCCTTATGTTTTGAAGAGGGTCAACTAATTTAGGGAAGAGATTGCCTACATCGCACTGGTTCTGTGATTTCCCTGACAACCAAAGCCATACATACACGCACAATGTCAGGTGGCTTTAAAAAGAAGACTATACTGTACCAGCCATATATGGTTGCAAGACTTCCACCTTCATGAAACCGTGAGTGAAAGCTAATTCTGATATGCAAATTATGCGTTGGACCCAGAAAGTGCGTCTCGAAACCGAACTGTCCACTCAACAACCGGACTAGAAACCCTAGTCATAAAACTGATTTCAATCTAAAATAGTAAGTGAAAGCTCACATTATATCCAAAAATAAACGCTCTAGCAATTGATAACCAACCGAGTTCTGAGAACACGAACAGTTAGACTTGAGTCTGTAACTGAACATGCGCCACTGGAACCCATGATAAGAATACTGTGCATGTTCACGTTCGCCAACAAAAAAAAAGTCCAGTTAAAATATTGAACAGTTCACTAATAGACGTGTAATGACTATTTATGGTGCTAAAGGTGACTAATTATGTTATTTCCGATTGTAAAATTGTTTATGAGAAAAAGAGATTTTGCATGCTCTTGAAAAATAAATTTTTTGGACATACGTGCTTTTTATTAGACAGCGGCGATATGTATGTTTGGAGAACATCTTGCCTGTTTGTTTTGCCATTTATTCCTTTCTTCGTTTTGAAGGCTTTTTTTTGCTTCTCTTGTGATGGGCATCCCCTGACAAATAGACTCACTCCAGTCTCTTCGTAGGGATGGACAGAACAATCCTTAAATAATGATACTTCTGATTCCATAACTATATTAACACTGCTACTAAATGATTACAAACGATTTACTGGTGATTCAATTATTTATTTATCATAAAAATGCATGTGTATCATAAGCTTTGAAGTGGAAAATGTGAACTGTTTTAGCACAGTCGTGCAGGATAGTAACTTTGTGACGTTTATAATAAGTTTAATATAAAGAGCAGTCTCATCATTTGTGGTTTATTTACTGTTAATAAGGACAGCTTTCAAATATTAATATTAAGTGGCCATAAGTACCTATTTTAATCTCAGATATTACAAATAACATTTCCTTTATTATAAGAATTCGCTATTAGTTCTGGTCATATTGGCCTTGGAAGTCCTTGATACTGGAGTCTTTAAGTCTTAGAGAATTGAGTCTGGAGATGTATTACTGCTGAGGTCAAGGGTTCAGGATGAACAAAAGGGCAGATACCTGTTTGAATCGGGGTGGGACACTCCAGCCGCAGGTCTGCATTGGTCCGTCCTTCCTGCGCATGTGCTCGCGCACCTGCCGGTATTGTTCTCGACGCTGCTCTCTGCGGGTACAGAGTGCTGAATCGCTGAGAAGAGATGCAACACCGTTACTGGGCAGTCTACAGGACCAAGAGAAAGAGAGAGGGAGCGGTCAGTGAAAGAACCAGCCAACAAGGCCTAAAATGAATGCCAGAGATATAAAAGACAGACAAATGATTTTTAATGTAAAGTGTTATATTTCACACTCACTTTGGAATCAAGAAAAGCCCATCAGACATATGACTTCATTTGTAATGTATGAGTTTATGTGCTTATGTGTTAATAAATAAAATACCTGTTTTATTCATTTGGCAGATACACATTTAAGGTAGGCTTTAATCAGCACAAAAATACAAGATTGTCCCCAAAAAAAGCTAAAATCTCAGTTTGGCAACATTTAAGTACGTTCTCAATCGGAAAATACATAAAGCACTGTACTGCAATAAGTTTACTTTAAGGGGTAGAGTAAACTTACAGTACAGTGTTTTTAATTAGCTTCATATAAAAACAACAGATAATTGTGGTATGTCGCCATTTTTAAAGCTAAGTAAACGTGTGTGTATGTGTGTGTGAGTGTGCAACAGCTAACGGTCAAATGCAGCCTTAGCACAACATTTAGAGTCAGTTTGCCCAAGCTGAGAAAAGAGAGAATACACATAGGTGGACATTGAGGAAGGACAAACAGGCATGTACAGGTTGTGAGTTTAGTTATGAGGACATATGGGACATAGAGGCAGACAGGTATGAGTGTGTTCCTTCTCACTCTTCAGGCAGGAACTCCAGTATGTAGTTGGAGGTGGAAATCTGGCACATGGTTTGAGAGCGTCTCTGGTTGTAGCCAGCAGGAGATGGAGACTTATAGTGGATGTTAACACTGGTGTAAGGCCGTTTAACTGGAGGTGGGCTTGCAGATGAACTGAAAAGACGTGCAAAGCTGGAGAGAGAAAAATAGCTCAAATCAACAATAAAGTTAATTTATCATCCTCCCGAACGCAGTTATGTAGAGTAGCTAGCCAGTTTTTGAATGTCAGTACTAACGTAATTTAGACATGTCAAAAGTCAGTGTGCCAATAACTTCTTTATAGTTATAATAATGCTGTATTGCCAAAATAAAAAGTCCTGCTGTAATACTCACAACTGCCAGATTATGGATTTCTTCTTCTCAGGAAGTGATGGGCTCTCCCGAGAAGCTCTGTGGAAGTAAAGTGGATGAAGAGAAAATGAAAGTCTATAATAACAATTGAACGTGGTGAAATTGTGGACTATGTTGACCAGTGTCATATGTTGTCATTTGCTCTGAAAATGATTTGATTTGATTATGGCTCTTAACTCAATGATAGGGGAAAATGCATGCACATCCAATACTTTTACAAAAGGTGCTGGATCAATCCAAGAAGCATTGAAATAAAACGGAAGTAGATCCACACACTGTTTAACTCTTCCATTTTGACTGACCTGAAGATCATTCTGATCGTAACTTTGCCGTTGTTTTTAAATTAATATAAGGGAACAGTTAAAAAGTGTGCAGATCTACTTAAGTTTTATCTTAATTTAATGATGCAATGCATAATGAAATCTGAATTTAAAATGTGGTCAAGATTCATTCCTTTCAATTATTTAGGTATGATTCATAATTACAAATGTCCCACATCCTTTCACATCAATTTCTGTTACTTGTCCATGACAGTCATTCGTTATTACTGGATATGAATATTTTTAATCATTTGCTCTCACAAAAGAACAATTTCATGCAGATTAAATATTTTAGAGCTAAGCGTAACTAGACAAATGTATATTTACTATAGCAATTTCCAAGACTTTTCATTGATTTTCCAGGCCTGGAAATCACAATTTTAAAATAAAAAATTGCTAATGGTGCGTTCACATACAACGTGAAAAACATTTTCACCTCGCATTGCTCTCCCGAGTTTGACCGCTGGATTATAAATTTGTGTTTAATGCGTAATGCGAACCCGCAAGTATTCCCCCTTCTCTTCCGGAAAAGGACAGGAGGAGGGCCTTCTACGACATAGTAAAGTACAACCAATACCTGGAATCAAGTAGATGCGCATATTTTCAGAACTTACGAGGTAGTCCAACTTTCTCGCTCACTTTCCTCCAAGCAGTGTCTTTTTTTGTCCAGTCTCTGTACATATTTGACATTTTGTCATACAATTTGGGGTGCCCACACACCGCTACAACAATTTTTTTTCATCCATTTTTCAGATTTCTTCTGCTACTATGTCAGTACGTCAGTGACATCCAGACAATCTCATTGCTGATAGGCTTTCGCAACAATGTGTCAAGCTAATTTTTACGTTTAAATTTTTTTTTTTAAGAGTTGAAGCGATTTCGCGTGTTTGAGTCACATCATTTGCTTCATTCATGCCGCGCAGAAAGGCTGCCCGCCTATTCGCATCTTTGCATTGACTTTGTATGCAATCGCGCCACACAAAATACATTGTATATGAACGCACCATAACAGACACAAATGGAGGAACAATCGGAAGCATCCACACTGAGGGGATCTGCATTTGGTGGATTTTTACTGAAAATAGGTCACAAATTGCTTTTTGGATAACAAATTAAAAAAGTTATACATTGGGTTTTAGTTTAGTCATTTAGAAAATAGATTATGTGATTAATTTTTTGCATTTTCATTGTTCAAATGAATTTTTACACCCCTATTGACCAGATAGAAAGTAATTTAGATGTGTGGCTTTATGTATGCTTGGATGCAACCATGTGTATGTGTGAAAAAAAGTTGATAATTATGTGGATGTGATTAGGTTAGGTTAGGGCGTGATTATGTTTTCATGTAAGTGGCTAGTGGCAGCATATCCCTCACCTGATCATCTCGGTCCAACGCACAGCTTCCTGAAGCTCCATCAGTCTCTCCTTGTACTGGTTCCGCTCCATCAGTACACGCGCCATCTCTACACGTGTGAACCGTCGCCTCTGTGTCATGGCAACATCATCCTGCAGCGGAGAGGAGTACTGCACCATAGAAGAGAGCAGCACCACAAAACACATCAGCGGTGGAGTGTAGGTCAGTGCATTAGGCCTTCAGCTCAGCTTACAATACACAGCATGAAATAAGAGGCGATTGAAGCATTGTGATAAGAAAAATAAAGCTTTTTTGTCCGTGACATTTTAAATTGAATATCATTAGAGCAAAGCAAGAACTGCAGATGTTATTAGCAATCTTATTTTTCATATTTTGACTGCAATTCGCACTTTGCGTATAATATCATACATCTATATGAATTTTAAAAAGGCATACATTATATTAATCTTATTAATAATATATATATAAAAAAAGCAAGTAGAGGTTTTATTTTTACACATTAAGGGGTGAATTCACTAAACAGTTGCACTACTTTAATGCATTGTATTTCAGTGCACATCCTGTGTCTTACTAACCACACACAATCCAGTTGTTTTAGTGCAAACACGCCTCCTTTCTATGTTAATTAGTCTTTTTGTATAGATTGAGGCTTATTCACAAAAGTCAGAGTTATTTGCCTGGTGTGATTAACGTTCCGTAATTACTACCCACTGAAAACAGTTGGTAAATTACATTTTCTTTGAGAAGTTTGAGAGCATTTTTTAGTGATTATATTTTCAGTAATACATACCATGTTGATCAAATGATGGAGAAGAGCGTTATCTACTGCATTCTTTACAACTAGCGCTCAAAACCAGCCTGCAAGATGAGGCATTGGACTGTGCAAATTATGTTCAGCACAATTCTTTTTTTTATGTTTTTGTGCTGTTTTCTGATTTGATTAATTAATTATGATACGGGAATGAAAAACTGCAAACAACGCATACAAATAAACAACACTATCAATGGGTGCAATGCATATTTAATCAAATTCCCCCTCAATGTTTAAAATATGACTTAAGTATTGTACTTACATCCTCTCCACCCTCATCTTTAGAGTCCTGAGATGCTCCTAATGCTTCAGCTCTCAACCTTCAATCAAAGAGAGATTCAGACTCAAAGTAGAGTACTGTCACTGAAATTACATGGAATAAACTGACATTTTAGTACGTCAATGTTGATTACAAATATTCTCATAGCAAAGGACTCATCTTTACATCTAAAACAGTAGTTCCCAATCTGGGTGGGTGGTTCCCAAACCCTGGGGTGCAGCCAGAACTGGCTAGGGGTGCTGTGAAATCTCTGCTCAGTTCAATATTTTAATAGCCAGTTAATAGTACCGGCAGGCAGTACCGAGTACCGACATGCGTATGTACGCTTGCTAGTTTTTTGTGGTGAATGCAGCAGCGAGTGTGAACATTAAAATGCACTTCTTGACGTGATATGAATGTAAAAACAGACGTTAATATATTACGAGAGTGTAAACAGACAAGACAAACATCTGTGCCGTTTTTACGCAATACTAATGTAAGCTGTTAATGTATTATGTGATGTAGACAGGACAGAAATCATATATCTCAAAATATCCGATCTGTGCAAATATATAAATGCAGCCAAATAGACCTGCTGCAGCGGTTATAGCCCTATCATAATATTAATCAAACAACAATATTGACAAGAAAAAGAGAAACGCATTCACCGTCCTTGGCTGGATAACTTCAGAAGCTTTAAGCCCATTAAATTTCAATGACAGTCTGTTTTCAGCCAAACTCTGACTGTATCGAATCTGTATTAAATGTAAAACTTATAATCAAACAGGTAATTCTATTTTTCATTTAATTACTTTTTGAATGTTTTAGGCAACAATATTTTAATGATTAATTGCTGTGGTTTTAAAAAAAAAAAAAAAAAAAATCTATGTTTACTCTGTTCTCTATTTTATCACTCAATTTTATTTCTTGAATAATTATTATATAAACCTGAAGCAATGTTTTGGAGAAACACCTGAAGGCTACATTATTTTAACTTACCATAATTTGTTAAAATTAACATAAATATTAAACTTTATGAATAAAGGGGTGTGTTCAATCGCATACTAATTTAGTTCTTTATAAAAAAAAAAAAAAAATTTGCTTTTGGGGGGTGCCATGGGAAACAAATACACTATAAAGGTGTGCCGCAGTTTAAAATAGTTTGGGAACCACTGGCCTAAAAAGTCATCAACAAATACAAGCACTTAATTGCTAGTTTGTAAAGTTACAGACACAAATTGTACCTCTTTAGATCTTCCTCTAGTTCTTTAACTCTCTGGTCCACTTTGCTCTTGGACTGCTTCACTGTTTCAAGCTCTTCCCGAAGAACTTCCTGTTCGCTCGATAGCTCATCCACCTTAGCAATCAGGTCATTCTTCACAATGTTCAGGGCATTCCTATATGTGGAAAATCACTCCATCAAAACATGCAGAGGCATACTGTATATACTGTGCAAACACACAGAGATGCATACGTTAACACTCCAACAAGCATTCTCTTTGTCTTACTTGGTCTCCAGCAGCTGTTTGTTCTCTGTTAGTAGATTTTCCACCTCTTTCCCCATGCCTGTGGGATACACATCGTTAGCCAGGCTACCACAAACCGTTTTCAAGTCTCATATGAACAGACTAAGAGGAAGTTCCATTGATTTTTCAAAATTACACAACAATCACAAAACAAATGTTACACATATTTATTTTAGTAGTCGATTTTTAAGTGAAATCCCCCCGTCTGTGATGGTGACATTATATAATTACTTGTTGAGGGTGAATGTAAGGGAAATCTAAGGGGCATGATCACAGTCTAACTTGGTAAGTGGATTTGTGAACATTTACACTGACTCGGGACTTTAATGATAAAAATGTGATGATGATAATAATGAGCATTAAAGCCATGCATTCTGAAGCACAGCACTGGGCAGCCTTTGTTAATAGGGTTAGAGCAGCAAAAGCACAGGGGAACATCTAAACAAACCTTAACTACACACAAGGAAATTACATCACAGTAAATTGTCACAATGTCCTACTGAAAGCAGCATGAGGGGAAAACAAGGCCATGAGCCTTACCAAAGAAATCATCCCGGACTGAAATTGAGAGCCGAGGAGGAAACAGAGGGATGGAGAGATGCATGACAGTGGAGACAGATGAAAAACAGGAAGGCGTAAGGTTTAAAAGTTGAGACAGAAGAGAACATTCAAAAAGGAAGATAATGGTGAAGTCAAATGAGATTGAGAAAAGAAAAGTGGAAAAACAAATGGATAAGCACATGTTAGATACTTAAGATTAAGAGATTTATAATCAAACAAACATTCACACTCATATGCAAACACACAAACTCCTTTGTTAAAACTAACAAAAAACATATCCTCAACTGTTACAGTTGTGCTATATATTGTAATTTCTTCTAGATATTCGTTGTTGTTTATGCATCAGATCTACATTTTTTGGCCATTAATTAAAAAGAAACTTCTAGCATTTTTGAAATGTTGCAATTAATAACTTCTTTTGTTTTTATTTTACTTTGAATTTGTTTTAGTCATGCAAATACTTCAAAGTACTCCCATTTTCATTCTGAAACGGCAGATCGATAATGCTATTTTTGAATTATTGGTATTATTATACTCATGTCAAGTATAATTTAATATGGAGGTCTTAAAAATAATGTGACTAATTCTGTTTTCTAAATTGTGCTACATTCAACTGTCAATGAGCGTGTTTACATGCAAGCTTATACACTGATTATTAATAGCCGTGATTATTAATAGCCGACAAAGTGTGAGGTCATGTGCACGCATTAAACAGCTTTCCTTTATCGGTGTAACATCATAAATGTCTTAAGAATAAAGTGATCGACACAACTAGATTTTTGGTCATTACCCCGATTTCGCATAGCATGTAAACATCTTTACTGCTGTTCTTACAAGCTTATCCAATGTGCGCACGTGTTGTGAGCATGTCTTTTCACAGTTTGACATCAAACGCAGACAATAACTCTCATGTAAATGCGTTTTTCTTGCTTGGTCTGACTTTTTAAAAGGATAGTTTACCCAAAAATTTAATTTCTCTCAGTACTTACTTACCCTCATGATATCCCAGGTGCATATGACTTTCTTTTTTCACCAGAACACATTTGAAGAAAAATATCTTAGCTCAGTAGGTCCTTAAAATGACGTTTATGCTGACTGTCTGTGATTTTTGGAGCTTCTAAAGAGAAATCTCCATTGACTTGCATTTTAAGAACCTAATGAGCTAAGATATTTTTCTTCAAATGTGTTCAGGTGAAGAATGAAAGTCATACACACCTTGGATATCATGAGGGTGAGTAAATAAGGAGAGAATTAACATTTTGGTGTGAACTATCCCTTTAAATAAGCAGATTTTTGTGAGTACTCTATTGGTGTGCATGTAAACAGGCTCAATGTTAAAGGGACAGTTCACTTAAAAATGACAATTCTCTCATCATTTACTCACCTCGTGCAATCCCAGATGTGTATGATTTTCTTTCTTTTGCAGAACACAAATTAAGATTTTTAGATTAATATGTAAGATTTGTTGGTTCTCACAATGCAAGGGAATAGTGACCAGAACTCAGATGGCAGCATCAAAGTAATTCATAATATTCCAGTGGTTAAATCAATGTCTTCAGAAGCGATATGATAAGTGTGGGTGAGAAACAGATCAATATTTAAGTCCTTTTTCACTATCAATCTCCACCTGTGACTAGCCAAACAGGTGGCTGAATGTGAATGTGAAAGTCTAGATTTACAGTAAAAGGACTTAAATATTGATCTGTTTCTCACCCACACAAATCGTATTGCTTCAGAAGATATAGATTTAACCACTGGAGTCATATGGATAACTTTTCTACTGCCTTTTGGGCCTTCAAAGTTTTGGTCACCATTCACTTGCATTGTACGGACCTATAGAGCTGAAATATTATTTTAAAAATCTTCATTTGTGTTCTGCAGAAGAAAGAAATTCATACGCATCTGGGATGGCATGAGGGTGAGTAAATAATTTGAGAATACATTTTTTTTAAATCTATGTAAAGGACATGAAGAGTATGAAGCAAAAAAAGGAAATTAGGAAATAACAAAAATACCAACCACTCAGTGATCGTATACACACCTGAGAATTCCCCTAAGGGCGTGGCCAAGAGAAGCACACACAGGAAGGAAGCACAGAGAGGGGTCAAGGGTCAGTGAGACGGCCAATCAAAAGAAAGATCCACCTTCACACTGAGATAAACAAATCAACAGAAGCTCTACCTTGATAATGAAACAAACAAATCAGAAACCCCTGAAATGAATAACTGAAATCATTCAAATTAAACAACTCAAATTAACAGGATAACAAATAAATCAAACAATTTCACTTGATCAGGCCAAAATGAGCTCAGAGGGTGGGAAATACAGCCAGGAAGCAAGCATGATATCCCAAGAGACCTTGCTTTGGGGGATATATCCAGCACTGTGTGTATCCTGGCAAAGAGCATGCTGTTCAAAGTGCAAAGATCATAGGCCATACAGCCCCTATAGCCACCATACGCTTAGCTGTGATGCTTAAACGTAAAAAAAGAAACATCATGAATGCAGGTTACATTTGGAACATGAGAACTCCTGCATTTATGGAAAACTGTCCATTTGATGCTGCAGTTAAAAGGATTGTTCACCCTTAAATTAAAATTTTGTCATCATTTACTCACCCAAACCTGCATGACTCAAACCCTGCGGTGATGTTAGTCAGAATATTAAGGACTGACAACCTCAGTCACCATTTCCTTTCATTGCATCTTTTTTCCATACCATGAGCCTTATTCGTTAAACATGAGCAGAACAAACAAATGATTTTGTGTAAATCATTGTAAAGCCGGTCTGACATAAATTTTCAGATTCATGTACGTTTTTGTATTTTCAAAATGTTCGTGAGTGCAAACAAACTTTACACCTGCTTGGGGGCCTGGGCAGCTTAGCGAGTATTGACGCTCGCGAGTTTGAATCCAGGGTGTGTGGAGTGACTCCAGCCAGGTCTCCTAAGCAAACAAATTGGCCCAGTTGCTAGGGAGGGGGGTACAGTCACATGGGGTAACATCCTCGTGGTTGTGATTAGTGTTTATCGCTCTCAATGGGGCGCATGGTAAGTTGTGTATGGATCGCGAGAATAGCATGAGCTTTGAGTCTCTGCGGTGTCATGCACAGCAAGCCACGTGATAAGATGCGCTTGCTGACTATCTCAGAAGCGGAGGCAACTGAGTCTTGTCCTCCGTCACCCAGATTGAGTTCAGTAACCTCGCTACCTCGTAGACCTAGAAAGCAGTGGGAACTGGGCATGCCATATTGGGGAGAAATGGGATAAAAAAAAAACAAATCAAATAAAAATATTTACACCTGCTCACGACCACATCTAAATTGTGTGTAAGACATCAGAACATGTTGTTTTCTTTCAGACAAACCGCCATGACTACATTTTGATAGAATAAAAATGAAATAAGTAATGAATACATTTACTAATAATTAAATGAGAGAAATTAACATGAAATTAAGAAAATAAATAATAATAAAAAAGCTTTTATTTAGAAAAGTTTCTTTACTACTTGCATTTATTTTTTCAAAGGATTTTTTTCAGGATGCTCCATTTTACATGTAAACTGCTTCAACTTATTTAGTATATTTATGAAATTATCATGAATGAGGCTTGATGAAAGTAAATTGTGACTGAGGCTTTCAGTCCCACACATTCTGCTTAACATTTCCTTTTGTGTTCCACGGAGGAAAGAAATGCGAGTTTAAGACGACATGATGGTGAGCCAATGATGACATAATTTTTATTCTTGTGTGAAATATTCCTTTATTGCTCAATAAAATGTCCAGATATAAACTGCGCCTCAGGCTTACCAAGAAGTTCTGCTCCTGCGTCCACATCCCCAATGATGTCAGATTTGGCGTCTTTGATCTCGTGGTACAGTGAGTCTGTGTTGATGCCGAATGCCTCGTTCACAATGCCCTGAGAAGGACTTCAAACAGCAAAAATGTGTTCTATCACTATTTGTGTCCCTTTTTCACTTCATAGCTTGTATGATGTTGAACTTCACTTTATAATACTCTACTCAAAAGAAAGTATTATTCTAGAAAGAATTTCAAACCATCAAAGTGGCCCAATTTACATATATTTACCCTATTTAAAACAACTTAATGCAAGACAACATTAACTTAACGTTGATGGTCCTTTTGTACTGATTGAGCAATAAATGTGTGAAACATTAGCATAAAGAAAGTGTTTATTTTGTTTATTGTTTGTGTTCTGTGTGTATTGAGTGTTTGAGTGAATCATATGATGTATTTCTGTCTACCTGTTTCCTCCTCCAAAGATTCGAGGGTCCAAGCACATGTCGAGCTCTGGTGTTGAGTCTATGATTTCCTGAAACTCTGACCACTCATCACTACTGCCCATACCTATAAACACACACAAAAATACATTCACTGTTCTCTAAAAAAAAAAAAATATATATATATACACACACACACATATATACGTGTGTAATTTGAAAATATTATTGATTTACTTGATATATTTTTTTGTTACATGTGATGTACATAGTTTTACATAGTGCAACTGTCTGCTTTTTCCTGACAGGGTTTCCAGTAGATTTTTTTAAAGGGTTTTCAGGGTATTTTTATTCAATTGAATGAAATTTCAGTTTTTGTTCAATTCATTCAGTGTCATTTTTACTCTCTTTCTCTCACCAATGCTGACGTTCCTGGTTTCCTGAGAGACCTGCACTTCCATGTTTCTGCTGAGACGCTTTGCGTTCTTGAGGCCTCGCCCTTGGGACATGTCAAACTCTCCCACAGTCACTACCCCATCGTTTAGAGGAGTAACTGTTGCCGAGGGAACAGACGAAGTGGGAGTGTTCGATTTGCTGCCTGTGCTGCTGGGCGTGGCTGCAACAGAGTCTGAATCTGAACCATCCTCCTTAAAATAAAGACATTAAAATATCACACACACACACTCAAACATAATAAATGTGTTTTTCCATTCAGAGACATTTCCACACTAACACATTATCTTCAAAACTAGTAAATGTAAAAAAATATTTTACAAATATAAATACCTAAATGCATAAATAATATAAATAACATAATTAAAAATATTATATATACCTATATATATATCTACACCGGCGGCCAAAAGTTTGGAATAATGTACAGATTTTACTGTTTCGGAAGGAAATTGGTACTTTAAATTTACCAAAGTGGCATTCAACTGATCACAAAATATAGTCAGGACATTACTGATGTAAAAAACGTCTTGGTTACTGACGTAACCTCCGTTCCCTGATGGAGGGAAAGAGACGTTGTGTCGATGAGTTGACACTAGGGGTTGCTCCTGTGGAGCCCAGACATCTCTGATCTTGAAAAAAGGCCAATGAGAATTGGGAATTTGCATGCCACTCCCTCGGGCATATGAGTATAAAAGGAGTGACGCTGCAAATACACATCAGGTATCACACTGAGGAGCCGAGCCAAAGACCCGGCACTTTCAGCGGTTGGTTCAGTGTTGTGGCCGGAGGGACACAACGTCTCGTTCCCTCCATCAGGGAACGGAGGTTACGTCAGTAACCGAGACGTTCCCCGTCTGTCACTCACTCGACGTTGTGTCGATGAGTTGACACTAGGGGTCCCAATGGAAAACGCCACAAGAGCTGAACAGAGTTATGCAGACTGGAGGTGCGAGACGGGCAGACCACTCTGTGCCTCGTAGCCAGCGCAGCAAGCCGTCGCATACCCCCAACACACTGGCAGGCATGAAGTGGTCCCCTGCACCTAGGGGAACGGCTAACTGCTCAGAAGTATAAGGACTGGCTGGCCCAGCCGGGGCCTTCTCTCTATTTTTCTCTCCTGTAAAAGGAACAAAATCGTTCGGCTGGGGGCCAAATATATTGTCCAAGCTGGGGGGTGTCCCTCCAAAGAGGGGTCCGGGCAGTGAAAGGTGCCCGCCATGACCGCGTGAGCTCATCATCCACTTCCGGGAAGAAAGGCATGAGGGCGCAGGGCGGAGCGTGGCTGTCAGCGGCGCTTGGAGCCCCGGGACCGAACACCGAGCCGTGAGGGTTCGGGGGGAGTGGAGGATTCCACTCCACCCCGACGCTCGCAGCCACCCGGGCAAGCATGGCGGTCAGCTGCGCATAGCGACAGCCCTCTCCGATGCTGTAATCGAAAGCTCATCCACTTCGCGAGAAGCAGCGATAGTGGCCGTGGGAAGTGGAGAGGTAACGATCGCAACCAGGAATCATACACAAATGAAAAAGGAGTCTTGAAAAAGACACTCTCCGTTTGTGCCACTCTTTTAGAGAAATATACTCTTTTATTTGTGTTTTTATATATATATATATATATATATATATATATATATATATATATATATATATATATAAAATATATATTCCTCAGCTGACAGCTTCATTGAATTCTACCCGCTCAACACCAGTTTCATGTACAACAGTAAAGAGAAGACTCAGGGGTGCAGCTTTATGGGAAGATTGCAAAGAAAAAGACACCTTTTAAACAGACAAACAAAAAGAAAAGGTTAGAGTCGGCAAAGATACAGACATTGGACAACAGATAATTGGAAAAGAGTGTTCTGGATCTTAACCCCATTGAGCTTTTGTGGTATCAGTTAGACTGTAAGGTGCTTGAGAATTGCCCGACAAGACAACCACATCTATGGCAAGTGTTACAGGAAGTGTGGGGTGAAATGTCAACTGAGAATCTGGACAAACTGACAGCTGGAATGCCAAAGCTGTCATTGCTGCACGCAGAGGATTTTTTTACGAGAACTCTTTGAAGTAATTAAAGAAGTTCACCACTTTGGTGAATAAATGTACCAATTTCTTTCCATAAGAGCAAAATCTGTACATTATTCAAAACTTTTGGATCTTCTATTTTCTGTGTTGATCGACTGCTACCTGGTCCTTGAATAGCGTATAACGTGTGGGTACGGGCAGACGCTGGTGTTTCTGGTGCCCTCTCTGTGGTAAGATGGTGCCCCCTTAGGGAGTTGGTCCCCTACGTATACTGCGTAATATGCGTTTAGGAAGCGGCAGTACTGTATATAATTTCAGTTCACATTATCCTGCCATTATGAATAAATTTAAATTTGAGACAAAAACTGAAATGTCAACATGAAAGGTCCATGGATAAAAAGCTTTATCAAATTGAATATAACTTAGTCATACTTGTGTGTCTTGAGACACTTGGAAAACAAAGTGAAGAATAACATTTCTTCTATTCCTAGAAAGAACAGATGTTTGTTGTTATGTGCTGACAGGTGCTTTATGTAGATGTGTGTAATAGTATAAGGATGGGCAAGGAGGAGGCGGGAACCGGCTGAACAGTTAACGTAAAGTTAAAACTCAACTAAAAACAACATAAAACAAACACACACATGCACTATGGCCGCGTGCGTCTCTCTTTCTCTCTCTCGTACTGGCTTCTCCGACTCCCCTTTATCTCACTCTCCCGCTGATCAGCTGATTCCCCCCTCACGGCCCAGCCATGCCCTCCTCCTCGTCACAGTGTGATTTGATTACATTTATTAAATAAGCTTGTTTAGAACACATCTGTTCATCGCAGATGGCTAAAATAAGACATTGCTTTGTTACAAAACTTTCAAACCCAAAGAGGGAAAAACAAAGCCAAGAATGAATGGCCAAACCAAAATCATAGACCCTTGTAGGCCTGCTTGGTGTACATCAAACATCCACACGTTGCCCAGTTTGGACACAAGCAGACATAAGGGTAAGTGGCTGATTGGTTATTACAATTACTCCTCTCCTTGCATATTTGGGGGCAGAGTCATATCTGTCACACCTGGTAGCCAGGGCCATAGACAGGCCTGCAGAGATCGCTGGAATGCCAGGCATCTGACGAAACCATTCTAGCCCCCCCAGGACCCCCACGTACCATGCCATCTCCACCAGGAAACAAACTCAACGATGGGGGCCGCTCTGATTTACTGTAGGGAGGGAGAGAGATGAAGAGAGAGAGAGAGAAGGTTAATATTTCCTGCATTACACTAACCCAACACTGGCACAAAAAACTAACACTCACTCTCAGTGGATGGGGTGAATATGCACAAAGACACAAACTAACAAAGGAGAAAGAGGTACAGGTTTCTCAGTCTCTGACACTAAGATTGCTTAATTGGACAGGGTTTTTGGGTGGAGGGGCAGATAAAATTCAGAATATGTTGTTGTAGGAGTAAAGGAATATTTTGGGAGACTATCAGAGGTTATGGGGCATTTTTACCTTTTCCTCCGTTTGTGTTGTTGACTTCAGAAACATAGCGGCACATGCACAGAAAGAAAGAGACAAAAAAGAAAGTGAACACACATCCACATGTACAATAACGGTGACACTATACTTACATAGAACATACAGTATATCCATAAACTGTATGAACTATTACTGACAAACAAATGTAATTCTTGTCATTAGCTCATGTTGGCAGTGAAAACATGATAAAATTGTAAAGAACAAACAGCTCATGTAAGCACAGTAACCAATGATGAGGGAATGGGTTTTGAAGGCTATATCTTTAACTAGATGTTAAATGCTTATAAATCATATTTGTAACTCTTTACAATAAGGTTGCATTTGTTATAGGCGTCATGACATGAGGAATCAAATTAGCCTCTTCAGCAAGACATCGACACCTATTTTTCGTCATCGCACCCTTGGCCCTGCCTACTGGTGCTCAGTCAAACAGGTGAAGAGGAGAGAGATGGGCATGTCATGGGAGAAACACATGCCGTTCTGTGTGTATACAAACACGGACGATGTGAGATATGAAGACCTTGGTCTTTTGAAGTACCCAGCATCACCATGGATTGTATTACGTTTGTGTTTTCAGAACATTTCAGAGTGGGTTGTATGTTTTTTCGGCTGATATAACATTCAATACATGATTCAAGCTTTGCAAAGGAACTTTTATTGAATGAGCAGTATTAAAGATGGGGCAGTTAAAAACTCTAGTGGACCCTATGAGAAAACTTAGGTAAAGTTTAATTCACAAATATTTCAAATGTCATGACTGTTTTATAGTTAATGTGTCGCTGTGCTTGAGTGAACAGTTTAATTTATTCGGATGCAATGTATTGGGTGTATGTAATGTGTAAACGCTGAAATGTAATTTTATAATGTTGTGGGGCTTGTAGTTTATTTTCTAATGAGTTAGTTACAAATATGGCTGAACTGGCGAGGGCTGCATGATGTTGGCCAATCATAACAGTGGGTGTTTACATAAAAGTCTTAAAGGGCCAGAGGGCTTAAAACCAAGCGTTTCAGACAGAGGGCCAGAGACAGGGTGGAAAATTATTATGCATTACTAAATTTTGACAGTTTTGGTGCAAAAAAACCCTTTAATAACATTATAAGTGGACTTCAGGGAAGATAATAAAATCATGACACCTTTAACCTCAACTAACAATGCACAATACTTTTACAGCATTTATTAATCTTGGTTAAAGTGAATTTTAATATTTACTAATAAATTTTTTTAAATAAAAATTTGTTAACATTAGCATAATGCATTATTAACTAATATACTAACAATGAGCAATTGTATTTTCATAAATTAACATTAAGATTAAAAAAGTCATACAAAGTAATTTTAACAAATATAACCGCAGTGATAAGTGTCACCATCGCATTTAACGGTAAAATATTATTTCACAAACCAACTGCTTACATTCTGTGGATAAAGAAGAACTCAGACATACTGCCATCTTATTCAGCTCAGATATTGAATATCAAGGTTAAACTCCTATTAGATCGGACTCCAAATTAATAAAAAACAATTTACAGAAGGCTTAATGTTGTTTGTTTTTACAATATGAGAGTTGATTAAAAAAAACTGTATGGTCATTGACAGCATACTTAACAAGTTTAACTAGCACTTCTTTTGGCTGCTCCTGTAAGGGGTCACCACAGCGAACCTTCCATGACACGCACATTTGACTTGGCACAGGTTTTACACCGGATGCCCATCCTGACACAACCCCCAGTGGCTGGGGGATTCTCACTCACACCTACGAGGCAATTTAGAGTCTCCAATTCACTTAACCTGCATGTTTTTGGGGACTTGTGGGGGAAACCGGTGCACTGGACGAAACCCACACACACACAAGGGAAGAACATGCAAACTCCACACAGAAAGGCCCATTTGAGCCAAGACTTGAACTCACGACCTTCTTGCTGTAGTGCTAACCACTGTGCCACCATGCCACTCTAGCAGGTTTAACTAGCATTGAGCCTGGAATATTCATTTAAGTATACAGTATCTATAAAATATTAGTCTTTTTTCCATTTAATTTTTAAATTAAATGGAATCTGCGCAGATATGTGTAAATATGAGTGTGAGTGTGAGTCAGACAAAATGCAAGCTCTGACTAAGCAAGACAAACTGTCACTGAGCATCATCATCACCCAGTGCCTATCAATGGCGTCTCCAAGACAACTGTTCCAATAATGGGCCATTTTGTATAATCTAAAGCCTTATACAAGTATCAGAACAGTGAATAAGTGAATACTACTTATTTTATTAGTGAATATTAGCACTTCTGAAAGACAATGTTTCAGTGAATCTGGGTTGATTAATTCACAACTTAAATTAGTTAGAATTCAATGAACTTCAGAGGAATTTGTTTCCCATAAAATATTTCACAGCATGAAAGTAACATGAAAAATATTTGAAAACATACAGTAAATCCCACACCCATATTCCATAATCCATATTCCTTGGAATGGCCATATTGTGGTAATTACACAGACACACATCTGACAAATTACTCACGTTCGTCCGCAGCCTGTGGAATCAGACTGGTTGCTGCCCGCCTGTTGCATCTTGGAGCGTTCAATGTGTTCCACATATGTCTGAATCATCTATAGTAAATGAAAATCTATGAATATACAGTATATATATAAATATTTTTTTGGTTCCTTTTTCTCTTTGGTAAACAAGTACACTAACTTTTGAAAACACATGATTAGGGACAAAAATGTTGGTCATGATGGAAATGACACCAGAGTTGATTGAAAGTCTGGAACTGGGACTTAGGTTTTAAAATATAAAACCTAAGAGCATTTAAAGGCATTTGAAAAACCTCAGAAATAAATGATAAGTGCGTGGAAAAGATTTCCAAGACAGTTGTGATCTTAACAAAAAAAAAGTTGAAATCTGATATTTTTAATAAAAACCAAACCCTGGGACATTAAAGTGCCCGAAATTGAAGAAATATGCATACAAGTTGTTGATATGTCTGAGACTCTGTTTACTGGCATTTTAAATGTGGGGGTTTCACTAACCTCTGTATGGCGCTGGTGAAGGGCATTATACTCTTTCTTCATGTCTGATTCTCGCTCTTCCAGACGAGAAACTATAATAGAGGTAATACACACTCTATGTATATTCATACACTGTATGAATTCATAGAGCAAGGCACTAAAACTCTCTTTGTGTAAATGCTTGTCTGAGTGTGTGTAAACATATCAGTACACATGTATGTTTTAAAGTGTCTTGACTCACTCTGGTCAGCATAGTTCTTGGTCTTCAGCTCCAGCTGTTTTGATTGTAACTCTAAAGTCTCAACTGTGGACTGCAGCTCCTTCTTCTCTGCCTCCAAAGCATCTTCAAATTCAATGAACTTCTGTTAAAACAAACACACACACATTCACACAAAGTCAGATCTTTTATCTTGCAGTCAGAATGAGGTGACAGCAGGAATGAAAGAACTGGGAATGTGTACTCCTCATCCGTTACTCCATGTACAAGCTGTTTCACAAATGGATCGCTGATATTAAAAAATGGCAATCAGTAGACATTTTGAATCAATAATTATATTATATTATTAATATATAGACAGGTGGATAGATAGATCTGTGTAATGTGTGTGTGTGTACTTTCAGATGTATAACACTGCAGTGTGAGTGTGTATTTATAACTGTGCTGACTCTCAGTGTATGATTACCAATGTATTAAGCATTGGTTTAACACATTATTAAGTAGAAGAGTAAAAGGTGAAAGACGAGAAGAGATGTTTGGAGAAGGGATTGTTTTTTTAATACAATACCTGCACGTATAGACGCACAAATAAATACACGGATACATCACACACACACTCCAAATGGTGTGTGTGGTGACTTTGAGCTGCAAGGATTTAAGTGGAACACAATAGGCTCTTTCTGCAGAGTGACCCAGCCACAGACAGTCTCCTGGAATTCAGTAATCCCAACACTGCAAACCCAGCAGCCAAACACACACTTTCTTACACATGTACACTTTAAATCCCTCTTCATTTTAAATATTGCAATGGACTGATTATGTAATTCCAATTAGTGCTTTTTTTATTTACACTGATGGCCAAAAGTTTGGAATAGTGTACAGATTTTGATCTTATGGAAAGCAATTGGTACATTAACTTCTTAAACTACTTCAAAGAGTTCTCATCAAGAATTCCTCCACATGCAGCAAT
This sequence comes from Moxostoma hubbsi, assembly GCA_032164185.1. Classification (NCBI taxonomy): domain Eukaryota; kingdom Metazoa; phylum Chordata; class Actinopteri; order Cypriniformes; family Catostomidae; genus Moxostoma; species Moxostoma hubbsi. The sequence goes on from JAVLUX010000024.1 coordinate 27,811,535, forward strand.
GACAGCTTTGGCATTCCAGCTGTCAGTTTGTCCAGATACTCAGGTGACATTTCACCCCACACTTCCTGTAACACTTGCCATAGATGTGGTTGTCTTGTCGGGCAATTCTCAAGCACCTTACAGTCTAACTGATCCCACAAAAGCTCAATGGGGTTAAGATCCAGAACACTCTTTTCCAATTATCTGTTGTCCAATGTCTGTTTCTTTGTCCACTCTAACCTTTTCTTTTTGTTTGTCTGTTTAAAAAGTGTCTTTTTCTTTGCAATCTTCCCATAAAACTGCACCCCTGAGTCTTCTCTTTACTGTTGTACATGAAACTGGTGTTGAGCGGGTAGAATTCAATGAAGCCGTCAGCTGAGGACATGTGAGGCATCTAATTCTCCAACGAGACTTTGATGTACTTATCCTCTTGTTTAGTTGTTCATCTGGCCTTCCACGTCATTCTGTGCTTGTAAGAGCCAGTTGTCCTTTGTCATTGAAGACTGTAGTGTACTCCTTTGTATGAAATCTTCAGTTTTTGGGCAATTTCAAGCATTGTATAGCCTTCATTCCTCAAATCAATGATTGACTGATGAGTTTCTAGAGAAAGCGGTTTCTTTTTTGCCATTTTTTACCTAATATTGACCTTAAGACATGCCAGTCTATTGCATACTGCGGCAACTCAAAAACAAACACAAAGACAATGTTAAGCTTCATTTAACGAACGAAACAGCTTTCAACTGTGTTTGATATAATGGCAAGTGATTTTCTAGCACCAAATCAGCAATTTAGCATGATTACTCAAGGACAAGATGTTGGAGTGATGGCTGCTGGAAATGGGGCCTGTCTAAAATTTGATCAAAAATTACTTTTTTCAAATAGTGATGTTGCTGTTTTTTACAACAGGAATGTCCTGACTATACTTTGTGATCAGTTGAATGCCACTTTGGTAAATTTAAAGCAAAATCTGTACATTATTCCAAACTTTTGACCGCCAGTGTATATATTCATTTACAGAGAACTCTGCATACCCAACATAATGTACTCTGCATAATATCTATATTTAGAATTAAGAAATTATGAAATGTTTTTCATAATGTAATTATAACAGAAATTCTTACTATGCTGCGCCATAACAGGGGCTATCTAATAAGTGAAAAGAAAATTGCTCCACCCTTTTCCGAGGGTGGAGCAATTTTCTTTGTGGCTTGCTCCCTTCGTGGCTTGCTCCCTTCAGGTTGGTGGGGAGATCCTTCCTCAAGTGGAGGAGTTTAAGTATCTTGGGGTTTTGTTCACGAGTGAGGGAAGGATGGAACGGGAGATTGACAGACGGATCGGTGCAGCTTCTGCAGTAATGCGGTCGATGTACCGGTCTGTTGTGGTGAAGAAGGAGCTGAGCCGCAAGGCAAAGCTCTCTATTTACCGGTCAATCTACGTTCCTACTCTCACCTATGGTCATGAGCTTTGGGTCATGACCGAAAGGACAAGATCCCGGATACAGGCGGCCGAAATGAGCTTTCTCCGCAGGGTGGCTGGGCGATCCCTTAGAGATAGGGTGAGAAGCTCGGTCACTCGGGAGGAGCTCAGAGTAGAGCCGCTGCTCCTCCACATCGAGAGGGGTCAGTTGAGGTGGCTCGGGCATTTGTTTCGAATGCCTCCTGGACGCCTTCCCCGGGAGGTGTTCCGGGCACGTCCCACTGGGAGGAGGCCCCGGGGAAGACCTAGGACACGTTGGAGAGACTATGTCTCCCGGCTGGCCTGGGAACGCTTCGGTGTCCCCCCAGAAGAGCTGGAGGAAGTGTCTAGGGAGAGGGAAGTCTGGGCATCTCTGCTTAGACTGCTGCCCCCGCGACCCGGCCCCGGATAAGCGGAAGAAGATGGATGGATGGATGGAAAATTGCTCCATTCCAAACAACAGAATCCCTGAATTAATAATAATATTGTGGTTAAAATATTTAATCAACAGTCATTAAAGCTCATTAAGTGTAATTTCTGTATCACACTTTCCACTTTTGAAATTACTAAAATAATGTTTGTTTCCATACAGATATCCTGAATCCTCAATTTTTTTTTGTAATTAACATTTTTTATTGATAAATAAAAAAACACATACACCGACTCAACATTTAACTAATTTAACTAATATCCCTCCCCAATCACCAACCCCACCTAACTCCTAATGAACACCCCTGTGGTCACTAAAATACACACACACACAAAAAAATAAAATAAATAAAAATTAACTAAATATATAATTAACATACATAATTAAACTAGACCTCTTTCTCCCCATCTCATCCCCGAGAGTCCCCCAAAACCGCTAAATAATTACCCCATTTTCTAATTTATCAATTACCCTGATTTTCTACTTGCCACCTCCCTGAAAGCTGCCACCCTCCCAATCTCCGCACACCACTCCGGAAATGATGGCGCTCCGTCCGACTTCCAACCCCTTAAAATAATTTGTCTACCAATCATAATACTGGTCAGAAGTATTTTTGACCGCCAATTAAAACAAATTTATGGGTGTTTAATAAACCCAAATTTATGATCGCCCCATCGCCCAAAATATCATCTGGGACAAAGATAAATCTGAGTGCCCAAAACGTCACTAAATCTCTGAACCTTCAACCAAAATTATTGGATCACACCCCCAAAAAATGGGTTGTGTCTCCAACTTCTGGTCTACAGCAGGTGGGTGTGTCTTTAAGACCAAGCCTATACAATACAATATAGATGGTCCAATAAAATCTATGTAAAATTTTGAATTGCATGAGGCGAACCCTTGCATCTCTAGATGCAGACTTGACATTTTTGAAGCTCTGTCCCCCATACTCTGAATTAGCAGGGAGTAATACTCTGATCCTCATGACCTTTTCCAAAAGCAGTAATCACCTCTCCCATAGAGTATCTGTCACTTTAGGGGTGTGTGTGCTACTCCCAAAAACTGAGCAGGTGGCGCAGTTGTAAATACCTATAAAGCTGAGATCTGGGAATCCCAAAATGTTGAACCAAATTCTAAAAAGATCTCAACACCCCACTCTCATACATACCTGCCCTAAGTGTCCCGCCATTGGATTATAATGAGCCACCTGGAATAACATTTCCCAACGGCTCTTCGGTACTAATAATTGGGTTGTACCCTCTTTTGTTTGAGTGTCCTGCATCATTCGATACATCTGATCCTTAATAATCGAAAGATATGTGAAAGAGAGTGCAATGTCTGGCTGGAGGCGTTGACCATCAATCACTTTCACTTGGTCAAAGGCATGCATAAGGGTCTCGTCTCGCTTCTGCTCCAGAGGGAAATCCTCTGCAGGGAATCCTCTAAAGGCAGGGGAAGCTTGCGTCATCCTGACATAGATCTGACAGCGAATCGCACACCACATATCGATACACTTTGTTACAGTACCCATCCCCACAAATTCCCCTCAATAAAGTTGCAAATGCTGGCTAATCCGTACCCAAAATTAGTGGATGGGTGGATTAGTGGCTTCCAATATTTTTAATAGAAACACTTATAGCTGTTAATCATGGATTAATATTTAACGCATTGCCAAATGAGTCTGTCTGACTGAATTAAATGTTACTGATCATCATTGATGAACTCCTGAAATATGATGCATTTTGTTAATATTACACTAGAGGAAAATACCTGATAAAACTTCAAATAAGTGGGCAGACTTCTATTTAGATATTTTTTACATTTAGCATAGACTATTTTATTTATTATTTAATTTGTGATTGTAAAGGCTTATACCACATTATTGTATAATTGTTAATCTGAAAATGTGTGTGTGGGGGGTGGGGGGAGGGGGGGGGGGGGGTTCAAGGGGGGCACGGTCTTTTCAACTTTCTTGGGGGGCTTACTGTCCAACACTTTGAAAACCCATGTTTTAATACAATGAAATCTTACACTTGAAGATCAATTAAAATGAATTCCTCATGTCATTACCCCTTAAAAATAATATTTAATGTAAGGTTGTCAGCTGAGGAAAAATTAAATACACATTGCGTGTAAAAAATGTAAATGACAAGTTGGGCCAAAGCCAAGTGCACCTGTCATGCCACCATGCATTTAAAAGACATGAATGTGGAGCAAAAAAGTTAATAAATTGTATGCCTTATGTTATAAAAGATCTATATTTATGATTTATACTGTGAATGGATGATTTAGTCACCCTAAAGGCACACTGTGGCTAACTCTGTTTGCACTTAGGTCCTTCAAGTTCCATTTTAATGGTGTTCAATTTTAAGAGGCATCAGACACTGTGATTTCTCTCAAGAGGATTGATTAATGCTCTATTATACTGTAGCAAGTCGTTTTATATACAGTATGTCTGTTAGTATAGTGCGGTCTGTATGAGAGGATGCAAGTGAGCGACAGAGGGGTTAGATGTCCTCACTGCGTCCATTATAGTCTACTGCCATAATCCCACAGGACACGAAATTGGAGAACGCTGTTTACTCCCTCTCTCCCTCTATCTCTCTCTCCATCCTTTACTGTCTCTCTCCCTCACTCTGTGCTCTCTGTCTGTCTAATAATATGAGAATCGGTTTACAGCGTCAGCCAGCCTCCTTCTATGAGGAAATTGATCATCCATAATCACCCTCCCTGCCCATCCTCCTCCCACATTTGTCCTCGGTACCCAAAACAACCTCAGAATATATGCAGACCCATCTTCAACTTGAAATTGCAAGAATGATGTTGCATTGTGAAAACCTCTCTTCACCAAATACATTTTTGCGCTGCAGTACCATGAAATGTCTAAAATCTAACATCTTTCTACAGTAGAAACAATCCTGTAGAAATGCACATTTCCCTTCGAGTTGTGAATTTCATTAACCCTTTCGCACGTAAATTCTAAATGATTTAACTGATCCCCCCTAGTGTGAGTTTTTTTCAGCGGTTATTATACAATGTATCAAATTTTAAACTCCAATGTGATGCATCAAGCTTGTAACGTGACACTGGGCAGTCACATGACGGTTCACAGCGGACTCGTCTAACTGCCAATGAGATATTCCAAGACATTGCTGGGGTGTTCACTGTCTTTCTCTTTTGTCTAGTCAATCTTTATTTATTTTTTGTTGCTTGCTTCCATAAATATGTTTGGCTGCTGCAGTGTGCAGGATACATGGAATGCTTAAAGCATGTTGTGACTTGCATACCATCTGTAGTGCACAAGCGACACACTCCTCACACACGCACGCTACCTAGCTTATTAGAGGGGGGTGAATCATCTTCCTGAAATTTAATCAAAATCCAAATTGGTGAACTCCCCAAATCGATACTCCCCTAACACATACTATATATATATATATATATATATATATATATATATATATATATATACATTGATTGATTCCGGGGGAACGCTGATCATGCCAATGATTAGAGTGCCGAGCAACACCTGTTCTCCTCAAATTCACTCCCTTCTTAAGCCCGTCATGTTCACAGTATCTATGCTAGATTGTTGTTTGATGTTGAGTACTACTAACACTCTGTCTGCCTAGTTGGTCCTGTCTCGTGTCTCTGTTGGTTGCCTGCGTGTCGGGTGTGTGGTTGCCCTCCAGTATTGCTGCATGTCAGCTGGACTTACATGGAGGATACCTCGTCTCTGCCCACGTGTCGGGAGTAAAGTTCACTCATCTCTGCTGGGTGTTGTTCTGCATCTCACAAAGCATCAACAGAGGATTCTACAAATCTGTTCCTGACTTCCACAAAGCACACACTAATCCTACGAACACACTCTTCACGGATTGCCCCTTGCACGGCTACGATGCACACGCCATTGGATATTGCTTCCCGCTGTTGGAGCCGATTGTCAGGATTTTCTACATTCTTCAACCCAGTGACTGCTCATTATTACTGTTAATAAATCTTTTGAACTGTTCCTCTACTCTTGTATCTGTGTGTTTCACTATCACTCATTACAATTTATATCGTATTGCAAAGTTTAGGGACATATAAACAGTACATTCAGAATCTGCAATCGGATTTCATTTATTCGGATTGACGAAAAGTAGTGCATGTAAACATAGCCAATGCATCTCCTTCCTGAGCGGTATGATGGATGCGTTGTCCCATGGTGTTTATACTTGCGTACTATTGTTTGTACAGATGAACGTGGTACCTTCAGGTGTTTGGAAATTGCTCCCAAGGTTGAACTTGTTTCTGTGGTCTTGGCTGATTTCTTTTGATTTTCCCATGATTTTGTTTGAAGGTAGGCCTTAAAATACATCCACAGGTACACCTCCAATTTACTCAAATGAACCAATTAGCCTATCAGAAGCTAATTGGCTAATTGTCTAAAGGCTTGACAGCATTTTCTGGAATTTTCCAAGCTGCTTAAAGGCACAGATAACTTAGTGTTTGTAAACTTCTGACCCACTGGAATTGTGATATAGTCCACTAAAAGTGAAACAATCTGTCCGTAACAATTGCTGGAAAAATTACTTGTGTCATCTTCTCAAAACCACAGAATTGTATGCCCTAAGCTTTCCATCACTTTCTCTCAGCATTAACACTCAACAATGCCAAAGCAAGAGATATACAGTATGTGCAGATCATGACAGCTAATCCTTGCATTCATTTATGTCAAATGCTTTGGCTATCTTTCATACTGAAGCAATCGAGAGATGTATAAGGAGCATCTCTGCAGTTAACGACAAGTATTTCATTTTCACCTGTTTTTCATTGTATCATATGCACAGAAAAGGTTGAAATAAAACACACTGCACTCTTCTGGCTCTTGAAGTTAACTTTGTCACTCTCCATTTATATTCACAAACTAAATGAATACAATTAGTCTAAAATAGGGATGCACCGATACCACTTTTTCACTTCCGATCCGATTCTGATATCGGAAATCTCAGTTTACCGATCCCGATCCTATACAAGTGTTAAATAATAAGTTTAGAATATCTTTACATTATTGTGTGGAACTAATTGGGAGTAATCTTTAATGTGTAGTTAGAGGTTTGTGTTTCTTTACATATTAATTCAATAAATAAACGTATAGCTTATTAAGAAAGACTGTATGGTTAACTAGTATACTGGATAATCTAGCAGCAAAATTAACAGTAATTTCAGTATAAGTCATCAGTAGAAAAGAAGCGAAAACTTTTGCGAAAGTTTTTCAACTTGTATTTGGACTTTAAAGGATTCATATCTCTTTTTTGGTTAATTTAGTTGCAAGATATCAGCTCACTTTTCACTCACACAGTTATTTTTTGGAACCCATTCAACTTAAATATTATTATCATTTGTAAACTAATGAAAATAATAATAATATATTATATTAGTAATATATAGTAATATATCTCAATCAAGCTTTTATTTTGACATTCTGAACTCCCCAGGAAGTCCTGTGTTTGTGTGTTTGTGTGTGTGTGTGTGTGTGTGTGTGTGTGTGTGTGTGTGTGTGTGTGTGTGTGTGTGTGTGTGTGTGTGTCTGTTTGTAGGCAAATTCATAGTAGTCTAATTCGCTTCTTATTCAAATTCTGGTCAAATGCACCTCCGGTGCCGTTCTAAATGCAGATTACAAGTGAACCGAACTTTTGAGCATCTACATCTGAGATGTTATTCGTGAGTAGCGCTCAAATATTGTGCAATGCATGAAGGCTAAAAATAGCCACGCCATTCACTAATGAGCTGGAGCTGCGTGTGCATTCTATATATTTACTTATTTACAGCCTTTTGTGATTCACAGAACTATTGCACGTCTTCAAGTGGCTTTGAATAAAATGCACGAGTCGTATGAACTGTTTATTGTGTTTTAATGGTTCTTTTATGTAATTTTTGGAGCTTGGCTCGTCGGACCGATACACAATTCGTCTAAAAGCTTCAGTATCGGAGCCGATACCAATCCAGGTATCGGACCAGTGCATCCCTAGTCTACAACATTAACAACTTACACCTTAATAGGAAACCCATTAACATTTTGACTATAGTCCATTAATTAGTACAACAGTTTAACCCCTTATATCAGGGGGGCCTGAGTAGCTCAGCAAGTAAAGATGCTGACTACCACACCTGGAGTTACAAATTCGAATCCAGGGTGTGCTGAGTGACTTCAGTCAGGCTTCTTAAGCAACCAGTTTGCTCAGTTGCTAGGGTGGGTAGAGTCATGTTGGGTTAACCTCATCGTGGTTGCTACAGTGTGGTTCTCACTCTCATAGAGAATAGCTTGAGCCTCCACTAGGTCTCTGCGGTAATGCGCTCAACAAGCCACGTGATAAGATGCACGGATTGATGCTCTCAGACGTGGAGGCAACTGAGAAGTACCGAGTACTTCACCACCCGGATTGAGACGAGTCACTACGCCACCATGAGGACTTAGAGTGCATTGGGAATTGGGGATATTCCAAATTGGGGAGAAAAAAATAAATAAATATACAAATAAATAAAAAACCAACAACCTTATATCAGTGGTTCTCAACGGGGTTGGTACAAAGGGAGCATTCAAAGGATGCCAGGGTGGCGCTGAGAGCAAATAAGCAGAGGGGGGAGAGTGATAGACAAACATATTGTCTCATTAATCTGTGAATATTTATTTAGCTATTTCAAGATTATTTTAAGAAAGCGTGCCTGACTGACCGATTAGCATCAGTGGTCATTTTGCATAATGTCACTTCCAAAATCTACGTAGCTTCTGATTTGCAAATTAATAGTGCACTCGTTCTGTATTCACATATTGTCACATACTGCACAAAATTTGTCAGATTTAATTAGTTCAGATTTAAATTTTGTATAAATCATGTCTATTATATACTGTGTACATCTGCATTAAATTGACCCTGTTGATCTTGTATTTGTTAGTTGCTGTCGGTTCATAGTAGCATTTACCAAATGCGGCCAAAAGTTGCAGTAAGTGTGTATTTGTCTTTCTGTATAATCCATATACAGTGGTATGAGAGAATCTTTCTGGGGGATTCAGAGATTTATTGGCTTCCACTACACACTCAATCACACACACACACACACACACACACTCAATCACACACACACACACACACACACAGACACAAAGCAATTTTAATTATGGGGACACTAGAAATGTCCTCATAAACCACATATATACCCTTGTAATTACCAGTTTGTAACCTAAAACAATTGTCCTCATAAACCACCCAAACCTGTACACACACACACACACACACACACACAGAGAGAGAGAGAGAGAGAGAGAGAGAGAGAGAGAGAGAGAGGGGGGGGGACATGCTACTTTCATCACAAGGCTTTCTAAATGTATTCATGTGCACATTACATGACAAATAATTTCAAGCCTATTTAGTCCAAACTGCATGTGAGACAATATTGCTTGGGTGTAGTTTCCAAAGCGGATGTCCTGGCATGCAGAGGCCAAGGACAGCAGAAAATAATTTTGCAAAGGCCAGTAAATAATGACTTATTACTATATAAGACGATGCCATTCAAAGCAAGGAGGTGTGTATGAGAGATGGAGTTTAGAGAGCCATGGTAAATATTTACACGTTTACAGACACCTGCTATGTTTGAACAGGACAAATATGACGAGGATGATAAGATGAGGGGTTGGGAAATGTTCACATCATATGACCAAATAGACAAAAAGAGCGGTGCTCTCACCTCCTCTGCCTGTTTGCGCAGCGCTTTCTCCCGTTCATACTGCGTGATGAGCTGCTCGTTGTCCTCCTTGAGAAGCTCCAGTTCCACCTCGTGCTCCTGGTTCTCCGTCAGCACCGAGTCGAGGTTCTCCAGAACGTTCACCACCAGCGGCATCAGCTCCTTCAGCACCTCCTCATCGTAGCTCTTGATGAGGCGCTCGAACTCCCGGTAAATGCTGCTGGCGAGGCCCGACACCCGCTCTGACATGACAGAAACGGCCCCGTAATCGTCCTGGTACACCACCTCGTCCAGCTCCATCATCTCGGCGGCGCTCGGTATTAGAAAAAGAACAAATAAATAAGCGGTGGCACGACACGAAAAAGCAACTCGAAATTTCTGCTCATCCAAAAGCAAAGGTTTCTATGAATCAATGGGAATGTCATCAGGTGTGCATGGTGCCACTTCACTCCATGGCCCGATGCCACCAGCATCAGCCGGACTTCGGCTTGAAAACCCGCTGGAAATGTTTTCCAAATTTGCTCAATTTGCTCGCGAGGGGACGAGTTGACGGTTGACGGGAAAAGCTGACCTCGGTTCCGTGGATCTCATCGCTGCGCTCGAGCGGAATCCATCACATCACGCCCAACGAGCGCCTGACGATGCACCTGCCTCTTGACAGCCGCAGCCATTACTGAATAATCAATGGAGAACAACAGGGGGAAATAAAGAAAGAAAAAAAAGAGCTAGCCTACCATAGGCGATCGCTGTCATGAAAGTGGGGTATTACTTTTGAGCATTATAGCAGATTGGTCATATTTGGCAAATAAATCAATCCGGTGGTTGACAGGGCGGCGGGGGCTCGTGATGCTGTTTCCGTTGCTGGCTGCTCGAGCTGTGGATGACTCGCGCAGGCTAACGACTGACGTCACAGCGTCTGCATGGAGCAGGCCGGAAAAGTGATGTCTCATCGCCGCCGTCCTCCTCCTCCTCTTACAGGGTGTGAATAGGCAACGTGGTTCGATTGACCAACGTGAATTATGCCTTTAGCGCATCTTAAAGTTTATAACATCTGAAACCCTGTTTTCATAATGTTTTATGTTTTTTCACGAAATTATTTTAAAATGTATATATTTGTAGCCAAAGGTATCAGCGAAGTTTTATATATAAAAAAGTTTTTTTTTTTTTTTTTCTGAAAATGTACATTTATTCACTTCATAAATTACATCTTAATTTAATTTGTCAACTCCTGCAGACACCGTAAAAAGCGTGCTATTTAAATGTGATCCATTCAACAAGAGAGTCAAGTTAATTATCTAATAATGGTGTTCATTAAAGGAGTTAAGTCATAAAATACGCTCAATATTTCTTTTGTTCTCTTGTCACAATATTCTCTTAATTCTGATGGAGTTGACCAAACTGAATATTTTCCCCATCTCAACCATGTGTTGTACAGTTGTGGCCAAAAATACTGGCACCCTTGGTAAATATGAGCAAAGAAGGCTGTGAAAAAAACTGCATCGTTTATCCTTTTGATCTTACATTTAAAAAAATTCACAATAATCTAACCTTTAATTGAAGAAAAACTATTGAAAGAGGGGAAACAACTGTGCATGAGACATTTTGTTTTCCCTCAGTTGAAGCTGCATATAAACTCAAGCTGTGACCGCAGACTTAAACATTGTTTGTTTAAAATATGAAAAATATAAAAATGACCAGACTATGTGTCCTACTGTTGCATCCACCATGAGCAGGAAGTGGTAAAGAGGATCTCAGATTTACAGCTGACCAGGACATTTTCTGATTTATTCAGGATTATAAAACAATCTGACAGAGTTGACATAAAGTGAGGACACAATTATGAACCATCAGTTGTTTTTTGTATGGAAAATATAACTAAAAGTTTTCTTAATGTATTGTTTAATATCTTACATATCCCTACATTTCATTTGATATTTATATTTATGAATTTGTTGCATTTGTAAACACTTTGTTTGTCAGTTTAACATTGTGACCTCTTGCTGAGGACAGGTTAAATTACATGTTCTTCCACGTATAGAGCATGCATTTAAAAATATCTATATATAATTATATGATATTTATTTAAAAATATAAGTAATGAATGCCCAGATTATACATATTTCCTTTATATTTAACTTTTTAAATATTTGTATTTATAATAAATTTCTTGATTTTTAACATAAAGATGACTTTTGTAAGACATACTTCATGGGTAAAAAATTGTAAAGTAGACAGTATCTAATTAATGAATGAATACCTAATTAAATTAGCTATCAATTAATTTTTGTTTTTTTACTTGGAGTTCCAACAGCTAATTTGTGCTTTCAACACTGCGTGAACAGAAAGCGAGGGGAAAGTAGGGCCCCAGGCAGCTGGAAATCACACTTATATGAGGTCACTTTGCCAGTTGAGGATATTGGTTTAAATGTGTCAAGAGGGCATTCAGCAAGAGTTCTAGCCCAAACTCAACATTATACAGTATACAGTATATGGCATACATCATGCTGCTTGCTCGCCCCTAGCGTCTCGAATAGGGATTACACATGATGCAAACGTCAATAGGCACTTAATGGGATAGTTCACCCAAAAGTGAAAATTCTCTCATCATTTAATCACCCTCATACCATCTTTTTGTCTTTTACAGAACACAAATTAAGTTATTTTAGAAGAATATTTCAGCTCTGCTGGTCCATTTAATGCAAGTGAATGGTGGCCAGACCTTTAAAGCGCCAAAAAGAACATAAAGGCAGAATAAACGTGATCCATACAACTCCAGTGGTTAAATTCATGTCTTTTGAAACGATATAATGGGTGTGTGCAAGAACACAAAATCAATATTTAAGTCTATTTTACTATGAATCTTCACCTTTGACCAGCCCCAAACAGTAGGTGGCGATATTCACGAAGAATGTGAATCACCAAAAAACAGAAGAATGTGGAAGTGATAGTAAAAGTGGAGATTAATGGTTTAAAAAAAAGGATATATATTGATTTGTCTCCCACCCACATGTATTATATTGTTTCTGATCACATGAATTACATCATTGGAGTCATATGGATTACTTTTATGCTACCTTGATGTGCTTTTTGAAGTTTCAAAGTTGCATACAATGAAACCATTCACTGGAATGGACATACAGAGCTGAGATATTCTTCCAAAAATCTTAATTTGTGTTCAGCAGAAGAAATGCATACACATCTGAGATGGGTGAGTAAATGATGAAAGGATTTCGACTTGTTCCTCCTTTTCTTAAAAAAAAAAGTTTTGAACCACATTATAGCTCAAATAATACATAAGTTTAAAGAGAATTAATTTAAGTGCTTTCATGAAATTATGAACTTCACATTTCTGCCTTTAAACAATCAAAACATTTAATCAAATTAAAAATAACCTTGAGTTTTGCTTTTGTTTTTAAAAAATAAGCTATCAAATTATTATCATTGTAATCAACAGTATGACAATTGCTGCCAACAAACAGAATTGCAACAATAAACAACGGTTTCAAAACAGTTTTCTGAATGCACCCTCTGTCTGCTGTTGGTCAAACAAAGAGATAGTTCCACCCCCAACTCACACCACTGGTTGAATAATATTGCTGGGTCGGGTGACGGGTCACTCAAAACAAACACAGCAACTTTCAAAAGCACCATAGAAAGACAGTGTTTACAGTTCCAGAGAAAATTAACCTATGAATGGCATACTTATAGTTGACTCTGCATATTAGGCTGGGATAGGAGAAATTATTTTAACACAGAAAAAGTTTCATAATTAGGCACAAAGTTGTATTGAACCGGTAATATTAAATCAGCATTTAACTGACTTCAGAACAAAAGCTCAAACCTGTATATTTCCAGTTACATTCCTGACTTTTTTTGGACGAACCCTTTACACTTAAGATATTCTGACAATATAATAATGAAATCCACACAGGCCTTAAATATTTCTAGATCAAGTTCAAACCCTATACACTATTGCCCTAAAACAAACTATGAGATTGACACAGCAAGTGCATTCAAATAAGTCAATACTGTACTTGTTAAATGAAGATTTGAGCTAGTTTATTTTGAGCAACATGGTAAAACATACTTTTATTGTCATGGAAACAAAATAATCAGCAATACAAAACGGCATACAAATGCACATCACAGGTTTATTGTAAGACACAGGCTTCTGTGACATCATCCCAGCCAGACACATTGCCAAGCATAAAGTGAAGTGTTTTGGACAGGGATGGCACTAGTATGTGGGAAGTGCTCACACAATTGAATAGATGTGCCACGTTTAGCCAAATGCCATTTTAACAATAAAAAAATATATATACTGCTAATTGATACAGGGAAGAAAGGCCAAATTCAAAAGCACAGCACAGCAACTTTTTTTTCAAGTAGTCCTCTTTAGCATCAGAGGTTTTTCTGAGTTTAAGGCTCTCTAGTTACATTCGTATGCATGTTGCCAATGCATTTTTTAGATGAAGTGACATGTATGAATTATGCATGGACATCTCAATACTGTGATCTGTAGATAGGTTAATAATATTTGATTGTACACACTATTATCCATTGGAATGTGCATGTGTGCTTTGGCATTGGCAATTATCAAATGTGCATTTTTTTTTGGTTTGGCATCTAAGCTATTGCTTTTTACCTGGCTTTATGTCTTACCAAACAGATGCAAGAGAGAGGGAGATTTGAATGAGGAATCAAATGAGAAATGAAGTAACCGTATTGAACAAAAGCAAATTTACCATTGCCATGTCCATCAGAACACATTCACTGAGATTCAAAGGTACATTTGAACTAAGGTACATGCTTATACTGAAGAGCTTGCTTTGGCAAAAGACAGTGATTCCAGTTGAACATTGCATAGGCTCTGCCGAGTTCCATTAAGAGTCAAACTTATACATTATCAAATTCAGAGAACATACTAAAAGAAAATGCAATGCAAACCATTTGAATGAAGAAATAACCATTCAGTTGTGTGAGGGACAGCAACAGTGATTTGAATTAAATGAAAAGGATGAAGATGGAGAAGTGAGGAATGAATCTGAAAGTGCAAAAGCAAACAAGGAATGAAAGATAAAAACAAAATAAACCCAAAGATGCAGTTAATAATGGAGGAGAAAGTAAATAAAGATAAAGACGATTTAGTGAAGAAAAAAAAACAGTTGGAGGAGAGAAACAAAAAGACAGATGGGAAATAGACAATGAAAGGGGCTAGTAGAAAACCACGCTGGACTTTCCACCGGGTGGGTTAATCACTTTGTTGTGGGAGCGAGGGCGTGGTCCGAGGCGTGGCTCATGGTCCTTTTCTGATGGTTTCATTGTGGCTGGCTCAGAATTCTTAGTGGATGCTGGTGCAGGGGTAGGTGGCTCTTTTTCAGGTGTGGGTTGAGGAGAAACTGCCTCTGCCTTCACCACCTCAACTGCTTTCTCCAGCTTAGGCACTGGTACTGCAGGGAAAGGGAACCACATTTGAAACAAACAGGGGTGAAGGACAGCAAGACTAATGGTTTATAATCACAAAGATTCTTTACCTGGTGGATCCGGTGTTGCAGGTACACCCACACTTAAGTTGTCCTACAGAGAAAGGAAATGTGTAAGAATGCGTTTTTGGGAATGACATCAGGCAAAATTGTGGGTCTCTGTCAGTAAAATTAGCAATGTTGGTACACTTGGTTAGGTGTTGTATGTCTACCTTTGGTTTGTTGGGATGGGTTTTAACAGTAGGCAGAGTTGACTCCGAGTCACCAAAGATGTTACTGGATGCTCCACTACGTGACATTTGCTTGCTCTGAGTCGAAGGAGCCTCTGGCCCCCCAAATATCCCACTGCTCTTCCCACCTGAGACAAAAAAAGACAAGATCAATCTCAGCTTGCTGAGAGACACTGATGCTACTTGGATGGGGCCAACATCAACCCTAGAAGCTTGTACTCCGCCTTAAAGTCAGAATTGATTTACTAGAGTACTAAACTTACAACTACAATGACCAAAGTTTTGCTTCTTTTTGTTACCACCACAAATGCGATTTGGCTACCCTTACCCTTGGGATAGTTGACCAACAAAATAAATAAAAATCTGTCATTTAGTCACCTTTATGTTGTTCCAAACCTGTATGAATTTTTCATTGTGGGACACAAAAGTTGTTAGACAAAATGTTAGCCTCAGTCATTTCTCTCCATTTAATGAAAGTAAATGATGACAGGCTAAAGGCCCGGGTATACTTCGAATACGAACATGTTCAACTCCTTTGTGATACTCTTAGTACAGTCAAAGGCCAGTGCATGCACCAACGATGCGCACAGACAAGGACTATGTCCGTGGGTCAAGAAAATCTGGGCCGTGCGGTCAGGCCACGCAGATGGTGCCGATGATGAAATCTGCATCACGAATACCGTGCACAGAGAAATCAGTAACGTGGACAACCGAAGTACACTCAGGCCTTAAGACTCTGCCTATAATGTCCTTTTATGTTCTATGGAGGAAAGCCAGTGGCAGGGGTTTAGAACAACATGAGGGTGAGTGTCAAAAAGACACTCCTGAAAGCAGGAGACTGCCTGAATAAGCATTTTGAACTGCTTTTTTCAAGTATATCAATAGTTCCACTGATAGCAGTATAAATTGTTTTATTAATAATGGGTGCGTCAGGTTTACATTTTTCAGTTTTCACAGAATAACGGCACTGGTGACAGATAATACTAAACACTTCTGAATAAAATAAGCATTAATAAAGGCAGCTAAAACTAAATGAGACAAACAGTGAAGTAAATTAGTCTTTAATAAGGAACAGATATGAGCTCTGCATGTTTATTTAGCCATTTTTAAAACAGGGAAACTGATTCCACCAAGAGTATGCCAACATGGGCAGTTATAATAGAACTACCGCTGGTTTTTGTGTTGTCGAATTACAGTCTTCATCTCTCCATGTCCAAGTATATATGATGACACCATGCGCAATCGAGCTAAGGAGGTGACGTATATGTTTTCCAGTTGACCTTTGTGTGTCAAAGAACAACAGCCACGGGGCCTGGGTATCTCAGTGAGTATTGATGCTGACTACCACCCCCGGAGTTGTAAGTTTGAATCCAGGGTGTGTGGAGTGACTCCAGCCAGGCCTCCTAAGCAACCAAATTGGCCCAGTTGGTAGAGAGGAGAGAGTCACATGGGGTAACCTCCTTGCGTGTGTGTGTGTGTGTGTGTGTGTCTATATAAAAAACAACAGCCCTATGGATTTCTTAAATTCTTTACACATTGAATTTGGTGCAGATCAGATGTACATTGTTCCAACTATACGAGCTGCGCGTTGCTTCACATTCATCCTTATAATCTCTGTGTAAAGCATAATAGAAGAGATTTCGTGAATAAAGAGACGATTAGTTTTCCTTGCAATCACTGGCAATTCTTCTCTGAATTTCTAAACAGTTCTGTATCTGTAGCTGTCATTTGCTTCAGGCAGCATATTCAATAAAAATCATGCTTTCTGCCTCATTCCATGAACAGAATCCACATGAGATCAAAGGAGCTGTTATAACCACTCGATGACAACTGATATCTGCAGTAGATACTGTGTAGTTTGTAATGTAATCCTGAATGCATAGCGTTAATGCTAACATGCAAATTTTGGCAACTGTTACCCTCTTTTATTGCATTTTATTAAGGAATGTGTGAAAATAGTCCACATAAGATCACTACAGTTTTTTTTAATAATTACAACATATATTGCTACTGCAAAGATTGTTGTTGGGTGATATGAGTTACTATGGCAGACATATAAGAGGTTTAGTCAACGGACAAAAGAATAGTAATTAGAGGCACATCATATGTCATAGGTGTGAATGGTTTACAGACTGCTGATCCATCCAAAAATGAACATTTCTTGCATTCACCAGGTGTTACAAACTAGATAAATCAGCTTCCAAAGGGCACTTAGAAGGGAGGACAATTAGTGACCATGCTGTAAGATATTAATTTCAAACAGAAATTCCAATAAAAATTACTTAAAGGTGAGGTCCGAATAAACGTTATGTTTGAACCTCCATTCACTTCAGCCCTCACAGATGATTGTCTAGGGTTGCTCCGATACAAACATTTTGGCTTTGGTACGATACTGTAAAATGGTACTGAAATTAGCAACATGATGATACAATACATTTTTAATATTTTCGCAATATTTTGTTAGTACCGGTATACCACGCAACCCTGGAGATTTTTTGAAGGGAATAGGGATAATCACTTCTGAGTGAAACACACCAACTGTGTTATTGTCGTTTCTCTTTTAATTCTCTGCTTTGAGTTGTGCTTGATTTTCTGGTAAAATACACATCGTGCAGTATCTCTGTTTTTCAGAGTATGCACATAATGCAGAGAGCCTATTGTAGACAGATTAACGTGTACTTGCTAGACAGAACCAATCTACAACCGTGTTATCTAGGTCTCGAACTAATGCGTTTACATGACATTTTAAAATACACATTTTGGTCCAAATGAAATCAGATTTTAAAGTGCACGTTAACACACTTAATGATTTAGTCAACTGCTCACCTGTCCAATTACAAAACTATGTATGTTAGAGAGGAACAAATTTGAATTGCACAGCACCTGCTCCCTCAGGGTACATTCTTACAACCACATGGTATATTTCTAGATTGTGCTAATACAGGCTAAAAGGGGAGAGAAAAGCACACTGTTTACAGCAGGAGCACTTACAAATCCAGAACTTGAAGTCATTCTACTTATGTTTTTCTGGTTCAGTTTTCAAACTACTGGATAGGAGTTTAAAAGCACTTTAGAAGTCAGACAAAACTTGGACAACACGTTACCTCTGATAGAGTTCCTGTTGGATTTTTTTCCCCTTTGTTATCTAACGGTGCATAACCATCAATTCAGCCTATGAACAACATAATTGTCTGTAAAGCTGCTTTGAAACGATGCATGTTCTGAAAAACGCTATACAAATAAAAATGACTTGGCTTCAATGGTCTCACACAGAGTTAACTGAATGGCTAATTTATCTGTGTAAATAATCTTTACTAACAAGGTATGGCAGAGTCTTTTAGGTTGCTTTTATGACAAGATAACAAATGAAAAGTGAAACTACTGTCACGGTGGAGGCCAATGTATGTGCGCGTGTGTGTATGAGAGGGAGTGCTTCTAAACAAATCCAATGAATAAAACCCTCTTCCACATAAAACCAAATGACAGTGTGGTGATAATTTCACACTGAGATTGCAAGGGGCCCCAGAGAGATTTGAGGACAAGAAAATATTGTGTCTGAAGCAAGCCCATACAAATGTTCTCACCTGGGGGATTGGAGCGTTTGAAACTACCCTGAGGCTCTTCTGCAGGACCAAAAATAGAGGATGATGTCTTGTTTGGCCGTCTGGCCGCAGAAGTGTCATCCTCATAACCGCCAAATAGATTGCTGGACCCTCCACCTGGAGGTCTTAGTACCCTGCAGACAGACAGGTGAAGAAACTCACATAAATTTAACTTTCGACAATAAGAGTTAAATAGAACATTAAAATGTTTAGAAACTACTCTACTTTTCCTGACACTTTATTTAGTATAAATACTTCATAATAGTTAACAAAATACGATACAGTATCCGGAAAACTTCACGTGTTATTGCACAACAGCGCCACCCTACATGTAAGGCGGAACTTTGCAACTGCAATGTCTAGGCGGTCATGCTTTTCTGGGCCACCAAGTCAGAGAAAAAAAAAAACTTTAACCTGACGTCCAACAATTAATGTTAAACTGAATTAATGCATGCACTTTTTTTTTAGGAAGCCCAAGACACTGCAAAAATCCTACCACTGCGACATAACCTCGTTTCCGAACAACAACACTAAGGAAATGCGCCTATTTCAAGTTAGCATTGTTAAGAAATAGGTGTTTATTTAAACTCGGATTTCTTAAATACAGGCATTATGTCTATTAGCAAAAATAACTTCGCTTAAAAAATTAAAACGCGACAATACAGCCGCTAGAACCTTCTCGTCACAAATACCGCTACAAGCTAACACTTAATAATAGGTCAATTAACACCTAATATATTTTGTAGTATTGTATTTTCCGGCAGACATTCCACAGCTGCATGTTGACATAATCTTATCTTATGACGCGGCTTTGCAGAGTACAGCTGGACCATTTTTGTCTAACATGGGCTATTTAGCTAATGTGAGTTAGCTGCTAGCTCTTGGACGTGCTAAAGTTCTTCTTTCACCCCTCGAAAGAGTCACGATTCCACAGACACAAGTGACAAGAGCAAACTGCAAACACTAGTTCGTTCCAAATAAACGGTTACAAACAGCACAAACCTTGAACTTGGTTTGGAGTTATTATCAAGTCCCTGAAACATATTTGTTGAAGTCATGGTTGCTTGTTTCTGTCTGCGACGACGTGACCCAAACTCTTCAACGACAGCACTGAAACTGTCCTGCCACACACGCTAACTGGAAGTCTATGCCAAAAAAAAATCTTCAAGTTCGATCGACCACGCCCAGAAAGGCTCGTGCAGATAATATGCACTCAGGGCAGAACTGCTAATATCATTATGGGAATGGCCTTCATAGAAATCAATCAAAGTGAAAAACAATTCTATTGGCTACATTTGCATGTCAAACAGAAAGTAGCGGACTCGGATGTTGATTGGCTAGCTGACAGGAAGTCTTACACCTCAAAGATAAAATATGTTGATATATATATATATAATATTTTGAATGAAAGAAAATATATTACTTTCTAAAAAGAGTTCATCATTTATTTTAATAGATAGAAAGGCGCAAAAGAAAAAAAAAAAAAAAAAAAAAAAAAAAAAAGCTTAGCCAAAAAGTGTGTGACATTTTGTAAAGCCTTAAAGGAATAGTTCACTCAAAAATGATTCTCTCATCACTTATTCACCCTCATGCCACCCAAGTGTGTATGGTTTTCTTTCTTCAGCAGAACACAATTGAAGATTTTTGAAGAATATTTCAGCTATTTGGTGCAAGTGAGTGGGGGGCAGAACTTTGAAGCTCAGAAAAGCACATAAAGGCAGCATAAAAGTAATCTACAATTCTTCAGAAGCAGTATGATAGGACTTTTTTTTTTAACCAGGGACTAAAAAAACAAAATGTTTTTTTCATTTCAGTTCGTTCTGTGCAAACAATAATTTTTATTCACGGTTCAGGAGTTCAGCAGCCTACTTTGCAAATGGTTACTGGTTAGAACAAAATAAAAGAAAGGGTAATAACCTATTAAAGTTAACAGTTGTCTGTGCTAAGGGGGGCGTGAAATACCAATTGCACTGTTGCCATATCTCGAAAGAGAAACAAGCAACATGCAGAAAAAAAGCCCAAAATAAGCCACTTGCCTCACCAAAATAAGCTATTTTTTTCCCCTCTGTGTTGGATTTATTAGCACTGAAATCATAACAAGCATACAGTTAATTAACAGTTAAATAAAACTGTAATTATCTGCTTCACAGTCAAAACACAGCAGCATCAAATCTGTATTAATGGATCATGTCTAACAAAACTTGGAAGCAACTAAGATATGTACTTTTACCTCTCATATTTTGTTTTCCTTGTATCTGAATTAGCTGTGCATGTACAGTATATGTAGTAATTATACAAAGTTGTTCAAAAGGTCTTCATTCAGAGATTGCGACATCCACAACGGTCAATTAGGCAAAGAAATGTGTGATCCAGTTTCCTTCAGGATCAAAGCACAAGCTTCTTTTATTCGGGCAACATGAAGTGGTGTAGATCCAAAAATGTACTGTGACATACCCTTTGGCCTTTAGTTTCATTAAAATTATAGGAACAAAATTTAGCATTTATAACAGGTTACCAGCATTTAAAAATATAGTTTTCACTCTGGAACAATTGAAAATCACTTTGATCCGGTTTTCCGTTACGATCTGGGAATTTGTTCGTTTTCGGTTTTAGTTCCTTGAACTGTATTTAGTCCCTGTTTTTTTTTTTTACTTTAGATCACTGTCTCCTTATTTATTTATTTATTTTTTACTATTTGCATTCTTCATGCATATTGCCACATACTGGGCAGGGAGGAGAAGTTACAATAATAAAAAAAGGACTTAAATATTGAACTGTTTCTCACCCACACCAGTCATGTAACTTCTTATGAAAAGGATTTAACCACTGGAGTCTTATGGATTGCTTCTGGCAGCCTTTATGTGCTTTTTGAAGCTTCACATTTCTGGACACAATTTACTTGTATTTTATGGACCAACTGAACTGAGATAATCTTTTAAAAAATCTCTTAAAGAAAGTCAGAAACATCTGGGATAATTTTTGAGTGAACTGTTCCTTTGATATCCTCTTTTTAAATACCTTGTATACTTTTGAAAGTTCTTTGGTTGCAATTTTTTTTCTTTTTTTTTTCTAAACTGGACTGTATTGTTGTCAGATTGTACTCATTACAGGGATGTAAATATTAAATTTAACAGTGTTTTTTTTCTCAGTCTTGATGTAGCTAAAACATGTCAAAGGGAACGTCTTCCTGACCGGCATGCTATTTAAATATATATACAATAATATTTTCATTTTAGTTTTCATGATATGTTATATTTTCATTAATATAATAATATAATACCATATTTTCACGTTATATAATTAAAACATATATATCTTATAATTATTCAGACTCCGACTAACAATACTAACACTATTCCTCCCGTGTTTTCGATAGTTTCTTTGTCGGTCTTTGTTTGTTCTATTTGGGTGGGACCGTTATTTTAAAATGTATCCGAGATTAATTAAATGACGCTTTGTTAACATAGGATTTGATTGGTTGCTTTTGAAAATACGCCCCTCTTTTTTGTATGATTGATTGGGTAATTATTCTGTCAATCACGTTACGCTCGCGTCAACGTGCAGCCTTTTGACCAATCACATTATTTGTTTTTGAGTCGTGGTGGGCGTGCTTGAGCGCGAGGAAAACAGGAAGGGATGCAGTTCTCAGTAGTTCTCCTGCTACTCCTCTGGCCCGATTGTTTCTGGATACCGTGGAGTTTTCCGGGGCCATAAAGAAAGATTCTAAACAGGTATAGAGCTTTTAAAATCATTTTCAAGACATAATTATTGAATAAACATCCGACATGCGTTTATATGTTTACCGCAAACGAAGCGGGAACAGGTCTGTTTAGCTAGCAAGTTAGCAGATCAACTTTTCTCAAAGACAGTGCTGCTGACATTGCTGGTTATGTATCAGCTGTTGTTATGTATCATGTATGGTCTAAGCAATCAGACTGGTAGCCTCCTTTTGTTGTATAATTGTATGTCCCCAAAAATACACGTTGTAAGCTTTTGACCGGCTAACAAGCATAATTTATCATCAAGACATTGTTACTTTGACAGGTAACCAATTTTGTGCAACAAATCTCAAGTTTAGAATTAGGTTTAAGTTTTACAGTAAATCCAAAAGACCATATAGTGGTGTCCACAATTGTGTATTGGGCATAAGATCAATTGTCAATGTATTTGGAGTTATTTATTGTCTACCTGTCACTTTTATTGTTCTGTCACGCAGATTCTCTGTAGGCAAGTGCAGAGCTTCATGCAACGTAAGCTTTGTCCTTTTGTTTTTGGCTTGATTAAACATCTACATTTGGGAACAAAGGTCTTTAAACAAGTAAAGTGGGTGAAATATAGGCATTTTGTTTGATCAGAGTGGTTCCCTCAAACAGTGACTTGACACTGGGCACTGACAGATGCAGCTGTTGGTGGCAGTGGTTGAACAGCTGAGATCAGCGTTGCCTAGCTGCATATAATTTCATAAAGATATTGTTACTATGTTATGCATGAAATAAATCCAGTTGAAAGTTGTTTTGCACTAAAGGTGGTTGCCAATTTTCAATACTGGCTTTATTAACGTTTGGCATATAACAGGAAACAGTGCATATCTAAACATGCATGCATTTAGTGGACATTAACAACAGAACCTACAGAGGGAAAAACTCTTAAGACTAGGCATGCATCTCTGTTTGTCCTGTTGGATATTGTCTGTCATGTCAGAAAGGCTGCATACACTTCTGAAGCAGTTAAATACTACTGAAGACACACCCTAATCTGGCAAAACATGGTGACACCTCACTAGTGAAAATGGGATTTTAAACTGGGCAAGAGAGGGAGGATTTGAGAAGTAGAATTGTCAGGATTGTCACTGCAATGAAGAATCGTGTGATATGTTAAAATTATTGCTGTTTACTGAAAGCACCATACCACACCCCCTCTCACATACGTGATCTGTTTGTGCTCTATCTACTCTGTCACTCATGCTTGTCGTTGAGATGATATAATCAACCCAGGCGTTAAGCTTATTTTTTTAATATGTAAGTTGATACTGTAAATG
The DNA here is from genome assembly GCA_032164185.1 of Moxostoma hubbsi. NCBI lineage: Eukaryota > Metazoa > Chordata > Actinopteri > Cypriniformes > Catostomidae > Moxostoma > Moxostoma hubbsi. Next base: position 27,835,477 of record JAVLUX010000024.1, read on the forward strand.
TGTCACTAAGCAACATTTTTTTAATTCTAACAATTAATCAGTATATGCTCTTCAAGTTATGATGGCGTATTTTATAGTAAGCAAAGTCCTGGGAGAGAACAGTTGTGTGTGTGTGTGCATTGGATTGCATTGACTGAAATGCTGAAAAGCCTTCGTTCTGACCTATGCAATAATCAGTTGAAACACTAGCTTGGTCCCGCAGTGTTTCGAAATAAATATGCATATAAAGAGCATTATTGTTGTGATAAAAAAAACTATTGAGTTTATGAGTCAGAGTTGCTGTGGCTGCAAGTGCTCCCAGTCGCGCTGCGCGGAGTTGAACCCCAGTAGGAGCAGCAGCCAGGAGAGGACGACTTTGCCTGACCTCGTTTGCGCTTTGAATATGTTCAAATCCGTCAAGTTTTGCTCTCCAGAATCTTCGAACTCATGGTGAAGAGAAAGAAGACACCGTCTGCTTCCGAAGAGCTGGAAAATGGGTGAGAGCGCGCGAGAAAGAACCACTTTAAATAGAGGTCGAATGCGCGAGAGGTTTTCGTTGTCGTTTCTGCGAGGCGCTAAAGTGAAGGCGCTCGCGCTTGAATTTCAGCGTAAATAAACGTCAGCTCGCAACTCAAGCCGAGCACAACTAGCCAAAAGGGCGGCTGGGTATTATGCAAAATGTGTGTTTTTGATCCAAATCGTGAATAAGCAAAGGGTTGTTTTTCGATGCGATTTGTCGGGACGCTGAGAGGGGATTTGAAACACACAGCGGCGGCCATGTTTTGTTGAGGAGAATGTCGTCTTTCCAAGTTGATCGTTGTTTTGTCTTGCGGGAAATGTTTACATTCATGTTTCGTTTGTGTTTTGCCAGAATGACAGTGGGCCAAGGGGGCGGTTCGGGAGTCGAGGGGCCGAGCAATCCGGCCCGAAAGCCCGAAGGAGACGAGGATGGAGAAAGCGCAGATCAGACGAGTGAGGAGACGAGTACAAAGAGAGTCGGAGAGGAAACACTTAATCCAGCCAGCACGACCAGCCCTGGTTTGGCTCCGACTATTTCGACCCAAACATCAAGCCCACCCGGAGCCCAGGTGAACCCGACAGCCCTCTCATCAGCCCTACCCGTCCCGAACAACCAGGACCAGCATCATTTTCTCCGCTCCAGCGTGCGACCTCCGAGCAAGCGGATACGGAAAGATGCCGCGTCCCCGGCGCTGAACGGTCACGGTGGTGCGAAAGCAAAAGGTGAGTGACCATGTCGACGTGTGTCCACTGCTCATCTGTACACTATGACCGTCTACACTCCCTCCTCATACTACTTTATCACTTTTAACCGTTTGCTAAAACTCCAGTTCACGTGTTCGTGAGTTGCTCGTAATTTGACAACGAAGAGAAGCTCTCGTACGTTCTGGAGTGAAAGTGATCTGACCAGCTAAAATCTAACCAGTGGGATATTTTGATTGCTGCGAAACCATATTTAATTATGTATTAGCATCAGTGCATTATTTCTAATGAGTTGGATCAATGATTATTTATTTATTAAACAAGTTTAGCTGTCATTAAGCCATCTTTACACTGCAAAGTGGCACAGAAGCTGCATGTGAAGTGGCGTTTCTGTGTGTTTACACAGACTGTTTAATGCTGTTCAGAGCAAGCATAAATGCATTTACACAACAGTTACAAATGCATGCATATCTTAATGAGATAAATATTTAAAAAACAAAATGATAGGGCCTGGGTAGCTCAGAAAGTATTGACGATGACTACCACCCATGGAGTTCAAATCCAGGGTGTGCTGAGTGACTCCAGCCAGGTGTCCTAAGCAACCAGATTGGCCCGGTTGCTAGGGAGGATAGATTCACATCGGGAAACCTCCTCGTGGTCGCGATTATGTCTTCTTGCTCTCAATGGGGCACGTAGTAAGTTGTGTGTGGATCGCAGAGAGTAGCATGAGCCTCCACAAGCTATGAGTTTTGTGAACAATGAGCCACGTGATAAGATGCGCGGATTGACTGTCTCAGAAGCGAAAGCAACTGAGACTTGTCCTCCACTACCCTGATTAAGTTGAGTAACCGCACCACCATGTGGACCTACTAAGTAGTGGGAATTGGTCATGTCAAATTGGGAGAAAAGGGGATACAAATAAATTAATAAATGATATAGTATAAAATATACATGACTGTGCAAAAGTTTTAGGTACTTTTGAAAAATGTTGCATAGTGAGGATGTCTTCAAAAATAATGCCTTAAATAGTTATTATTTATCACTTAATGTTGTAGAAAGTCCTGCAAACATAAAGCTAAATCAATATTTGGTGTGACCATCTTTGCCTTCAAAATGGCACAAATTCTCCTATGTACACCTGGACACAGTTTTTCTGGGTTGTTGGCAGACAGGATGTTCCGATCTGCTTGTAAAACTTGCCACAGTTCTTCTATCTATTTAGGCTGTTTCAATTGCTGTCTCTTCATTTAATCACAGACTGACACAAAGATGTTGAGATTCGGACTCTGTGGGGGCCGTACCATCTGTTGTAGGGCTTCTTGTTGTTCTTCTATTCAATTCTATTTGCAAAAGGAAAAATGTATATTTCCTACTGATATATCAAAAGCAGGATATATAAAATAGCCATTTTATCAAAAATGTGTTTGTGAAAATTATAATGGGCTTAAGACTTTTGCACTGTAATGTATGCTCTGTCGTGACAACAACAAAGTTTAAGGCTGCTCTTATTTTATTTACAATGAACCAAAGCAGCATCAGAACTGACTTTGATACCAGGGGCTGAGGTGGGTCAGAGCTGGCATCTTTTCATGTGGCTTTCATGTGACGGTGTCATTACACACAGTTTTGAGCAGGTACATAGCAGGATTAACTTGGCTGTGTAAAGATGCCTATTGTGTCGCAGGTGAGAACTCCCTTTCAGGAGTGTCACTCTGATGTAGCAGCATGTTTCTGCTGATGAATATTTTTGCATCAGATCAGGGTATGGTCACTCTGCTTTTACATTGAATCAAGATCACAGATTTCAAGTCTTTTTGTAAGTGCAATGTTTATTTGAAGATGTCGTTTGCTAGCCAGTATTTTGGACAATATGTTTGTTTGCTCTGCAATGTTTGCTAAGGTACTTGTTTTGTGTTTAATTGAGAGGGGGTGAGATGTTGGCTTCTCTGTTTCCACAAGTGTTGTTTTTGGATCAGTGCACTAAGCAGCAGGTCTGGGCACCATCTGAGAGACTCCACACACACTTCCTGACATGCAGATACACTCCTGCCAACATACACCTAAATTAACACAGTGCGTGAAAAGATTAAAATAGGTTAATAATCAATAGGCCTGGAGTCTTTCTAATTAATGTGGGAAATATATCATATATATATATATATATATATATATATATATATATGTGTATATATAAAAAAGTAATACTTCATTATGTAAATAGTGGAAGATTGTTTTTATATTACTCCAAAAATACATATAGCAGACCAAAAGTATTATATAGTAATTATAATATATATTATTATATATATTATGTAATATTTGTTTGCAGAGCTATTCATGGAAACTTTGTGTGTGTGTGTGTGTTTTCTTGAGAGTTTAATCTTGCCATTTGGTTGGTGTAGATATGTAGTTTTAGTGACATTCAATAGCACCCATTAAATTAATGATAAAAAAATTGATGTATACATGTGGACCTGTGATAGCACTGATTATATGGTTTATATTGCTTGTGGCTACAAAAATCTCTAAATATTCCAATGTACAGTAATGCATAGTTGATGTAGAAAATTGCAATTTTTTTAAATAAAGGTACTCTGGCTGTGGAAATGTTTTGTAGTGCTATTTTATTTTTATAAGAACTTGATCTTGCAATGCATTTCTCTGCAGGAGTTACAGAATATCTTGAGATCTGACACACTGACCCTGTTTCTTTTCCTCTCTCTGTTTCAGGTGCAGAAACGGGTCCCTCTGTTTGTGTGACAACCGCTGTGAGTTCCACAGGAGGATCTGGGACAAGTGGGACATCGAAGTCGACCCTAAAGGGCCAGGGTCCTGCAGAGAAGGAGGAAGGGGGAAGTCAGAAACGTGTGCGCAGACAGTGGGAGTCCTGGAGCACTGAGGACAAGAACAGTTTTTTTGAAGGGCTTTATGAGGTGATTTGTCAACTTATATACAAATAAAATATAATTAAATACAAAGAATAACTCCCTGTACGCTTTTGGCAGTTTTTTATTGTAGTATTTTGATTTCTTTGTTCTAGTTTCCATTTCTCCCTGAATTGCCAGGGATAGACTGATCTTACTATACTAATGGAGCTAGTTTATTTACATTTCATTTCAAAAGGTGCAAGAGAGGTCTTTGATGTATTTTATTGATGGAAAGATTAGTTCTGGAAAGATTTTAACTTTTGTTAACTGGTGGCCAAAAGTTTGGAATTATGCACAGATTTTGCTCTTATGGACAGAAATTGGTAAAGTGGCATTCAACTGATCACAATGTATAGTCAGGACATTAATACCGTGAAAAATTACTATTACAATTTCTTTAACTAAGAACTTCTTAAACTACTTCAAATAGCTCTCATAAAAAAATCCTCCACTTGCAGCAATGACAGCTTCAATTATCTGTTGTCCAATGTCTGTGTTTCTTTGTCCACTCTAACATTTTCTTTTTGTTTTTCCTGTTTCAAAAGTGGCTTTTTCTTTGCATTTCTTCCCATAAGGCCTGCAGCCCTGAGTCTTCTCTTTACTGTTGTACATGAAACTGGTGTTTAGCGGGTAGAATTCAATGAAGCTGTCAGCTGAGGACATGTGAGGTGTCTATTTCTCAAACTAGAGACTCTGATGTACTTATCCTCTTGTTTAGTTGTACATCTGGGCCTTCCACATCTTATTCTGTCCTTGTTATAGCCAGTTGTTCTCAGTCTTTGAAGACTGTAGTGTACACCTTTGTATGAAATCTTCAGTTTTTGGGCAATTTCAAGCATTGTATAGCCTTCATTCCTCAAATCAATGATTGACTGATGAGTTTCTAGAGAAAGCTGTTTCTTTTTTGCCATTTTTGATCTAATATTGACCTTAAGACATGCCAGTCTATTGCATACTGTGGCAACTCAAAAACAAACACAAAGACAATGTTAAGCTTCATTTAACAAACCATATAGTTTTCAGCAGTGTTATAATGGCAAGTGATTTTCTAGCACCAAATTAGCAATTTAGCATGATTACTGAATGATAAGGTGTTGGAGTGATGGCTGCTGGAAATGGGGCCTGTCTAGATTTGATCAAAAATAACTTTTTTCTAATAGTGATGGTGCTGTTTTTTACATCAGTAATGTCCTGACTATATTTTGTGATCAGTTGAATGCCACTTTGTTGATTTAAAGTACCAATTTCCTTCCGAAACAGCAAAAGCTGTACATTAAGGCAAGCTTTTGGCCGCCAGTGTATATTAAAAGTTATTTTCCTAGGGAAATGTTTTCAAGATGAGATTACATATAACGAGACTGTAGCTTGGTTTTGTGCAGGTGCTAAGATGATTGGCTTTTTGAAAATGATTAATTATTATCATGGTTTCAGATTGAGTAATTTGACAGCATTGCAAAATAATGTGATTGTTACCTTGGTTTTGGATTTGTTTTGTTTAAATCTTGTGATATGTGAGTCATTATTAACTCAGGTGTTGGTTTTCTTTTTCCTCTCTCATTCTCGGTTCCGTTCTCTCACAGAATGGGAAGGATTTTGAGGCTATTCAGAATAATATTGCTCTTAAATATAAAAAGAAAGGTAAACCAGCCAGCATGGTGAAGAACAAGGAGCAGGTACGCCATTTCTACTACAGGACCTGGCACAAGATCTCAAAACACATTGATTTCAACAATGGTGAGATTGACAGACATTTTACTCTAGTGATTTATTAGCAATTTGTTGTGTGTTGTCTTCCAAAAACAGCCTTAATTTAATGGCATTTCTAACATTTAACAATTTCCTCTCACAAAATATGCATACACAATTTCTGCATTGATTAATTACCTAAATCATTTATTGCGCTATTTAGAAGTGGCAATGCTGTGGCAGTGTTAGCTTAACAAAGCTAATGTTTTGTATTGCTATTTTTGCACTTTTGAAAGCTCAGTAGCTTAGCTAGTTTCATAGATTAATAATTGACTACCATGACAATTGAACCTCATTTTCCAGCATGGTGCACCTGCAAATGCCTCTTCAAGTTAGCTTTTTATTTCCTCTCGAATGCATGTGAAATATATCTGTCAGCCATCTTTTTTTTTGCACCCCTAACTAGCTGCAACAAGAATGTTCCTGACATCCAATATAAATTCAGTCTGTCACCTTCATCTGTGAAGTTTATTCTACTTGGCTGCCATACTGCCTGATTTTGTTTCAAAGCATTATTAGAACATATGTGTGCCCATACCATGCACATTTGTATACATGATAATGAATAGATCCCATATCCTTTTTGTGACTAGAATCCTTCATGCACATGATACATCAGCCACTCCACATTACACTGTATGCTTATGATATTCTTTGATGTGTTTATAAAGTGCTCTTGTGCCCTGGACATATTGGTCATGTTTTTTCCACTTCAATATGTCTCCGTCATTTTCAAGAGAGTTTCATCATGCAACGCATTTTCTCTGGGCTGTAAAGTGACGTCACTGACAGAGCTTCTCTGTGCACGCCACATAAATCCATTTAATCTATAATGAAATTTGTTGTCCATGATTTTCATTAGCGATAATTAGCGATTTGATCTATTAGTTGTTGCAGCCCTTGTTGCACTATGTGAATATTCCTTTGTTGGATAATTCTTTTTAATTAAAATAATCTGTCTTTTTTTGTTGCACTATTTTTGAACTGTTGGTATATGTACAGTACATAATGTACATATGCCAGAAAATCTTCTTTGGCCATTGCATTGGGTCTTACTGCTTTTCAGCATCTCATGCCATGAACATGTTTTTAATGTGCTGTGTTAAGTTGAAATTTGTTCTTATAACAAAAACATGTTAAATGTGCCTCAAAACCCATTGTTTCTGTTGAGTTGCCATGAGTTTTTCTGTTCATAATTTTTCTGTTGCAGTTTTTTTGTAATTTAGTCAAATTGATCACAGCCTCCATGTTCCTCCTCCTATAACTTCTTTTTTTTTCTCCTCCTCAGTGTATTCACGTGTTCTGAAAAAGTCTTCTCAGGAGCTGTATGGCCTCATCTGCTATGCTGAACTCAGGAAGAAGGTTGGAGGCTGTAAGTATATAAGCTACATGCATTTCTTCATCAAGGGGGAAGATTTTAAATGGTTGCATATGAGGACATTTTTAATGAAACATTCCTTGCTCTCTTCCTCTTTTTTTTCTAGTGATGGATGACAAAAATGTGGCCAAACTAAATGAGCTTATCCAGCAGGGGTAAGTGTGTGCGTGTGCGCGCACGTGCGTGTATATGTGTGCAAGAGATGCAAAATCAGGTCATGTACAATGGGGGTCCATAAGTCTGAGATCACATTGAAAATCTTGGATTCAAATCTGTAATAAACAAGGTTGTAGGATTTTTAATAATGTAAAACAAAGAAAAGTCTAGACATAAAATGAATAAGAAATATTTATAAGATGCTTTTTTAAACATTTTCAAGTCATGCTGGGATAAATAGACCATCGTGTTTTGCACAAACTTGTGGAGCACGAGTGAATGAAATCATAAACGTGACATACCAAATACTGTGGATTTTTTTTTTTTTTTTTTAATTAAAATGTTTTTAAATTCACTAAATTTGTTTTGCTGATAATATAATTGTATAATTAATACAAGAATAATGTGTTGATATAGAAAAATGCTGAAGAGACACATTTTTACTAGTGGTCAACTTTTGGACCCCACTGCATACTGTACTGTTTCTCTGTTGGTTGTCATAATAAATTTTGTGTGTTGTTGTTTCAGAGCCACAACGGTGCGTTCCAAAGGCAGAAACCTGAGGATCAAAGCTCCCATGTGCCGTGCACTAAAGAAACTTTGTGACCCAGATGGTGTGTGTGAGCGTGAGAGTGAAACCTAGAGACTGATATATAGAGTATTAAAATATTGATTTCGTTTGAGAGTTGAAGAGATTGAGCTGAGGTGAGAACAGAAAGATGTAAAAATGGAGCACTATGGGTATTAGGTGGAGAGAGGTGGTGGATGAGTGTGCCATGGATACTCTCCAGGTTGTAGGAGGGGGTGGTTTTTCATGGTTTCAGGCTGTAGGACAGATTGGAAGATGGGAGTTATTACAGATTTAGGCCACCCACTAACAGACTGGAGGTGGTGTGGGTTTTCGAGTCTCTCTTACAGTCTTATTCTTTTTTTAGGTGTGAGTGATGAGGAGGATCAGAAGCCTGTGCGTTTACCTCTGAAGGTCGCTGTGGAGCTTCAACCAAGGAGTAACCACTCCTGGGCTCGGGTTCAGAGTCTAGCCCATAATCCTCGACTCAGGTAAGCTTCATGCCGAAAATACCTCTCTCACATGCCTCACTGATAAACCTGTCTTACTATAAGTTGAATTATTAATACATTCACTTGCCTTCACTTGTGTTGTAGCTTACTTATTTTGGAATTTTAAAGTCAACACAAAATGCCATTTGCAGCCAGTTTACTTCTGTAATCTGACATATTTTCAAGTGGATAGGGATATTAAGGTAGAAAAATTATTGACAGGCTTGATTTTATCTATTGGGAATCGATTTGATTGTGAAAATTGGGCATTACATTCCATAATGGAGCCAGGTGGTTGAAGGGGAGGGGTTTATATTAGTAACTGGGTTTGGTGATGTCAGCCGAAAAGAAAAGTCATTTTAGAAATAAATTTATTTATTAACATTTTGATAAAAGATTAAAAAGATCAACTTTTTGTTATTTGGGATATTGTGCACCATTGAATTGTGCACAATAAGACCAGGGACATGTATTAAAAAAAATTTAAGTTGTCAATTTTGTTTTCATATAGACGTTAATCTAGCAACAAATTTGGTAATGTCCATCCAATCCTTGGGCTGTGTTTTGTAGGATGGTCGTTGAGCTGCACCGGAAAGTTTCCAGCCTCATTGAATTCCTGAAGCAAAAGTGGGCTGTGCAGGATCAACGAATTGTATCCTTATATTCAGATCTCAGCAAGATGTCTCACTTGGAAACAAAAATATAAATTATTTCCTTTTTATTTCTCATCTGTTTTAAGAGATAGATGTGCAGTACAGTTGAACGTTTGGCTCAGGAGATTTATCAAAGATCGACATGCAGCCATCTGCACCCAAACCTATGTTTTGTCGCTTTTAAAGAATTAATTACCCTTAACATGTCATGTGTAGCGTAAGAGCCTTGCAGAACGAGAAGCTCTGGATGGCCTGGCCCAGTCTAGTGAGTCAGAGGACCTGTTCCTGTTTCCGGCAGAGAATAGCACAATAACCACTTTACCAGGTGTGGCTCGTGTAGTACACTCGAAGGCCTCTTGCACAGTACACTGGCAGGAAAGTGGGCGTGGTCGGACAGGTATCAGGGACTTGCCCGCTGCACACATTCTGGGAATTCAGCCTGCTAGAGGGAAATCAGGCAAGTCTGGCCCAGTAGGAGCAGACCCAAAAAGATGTGATGGACATCCCGTTGAATGTTCGGATGGCAGCATTTCAGCTCCAGGGTTGGAGAACAGTGTAAATCTGGCACTTAGCACTAACTCTCCATCTGTAACTCCAGGTAGCCCAACCCTCACTTCCACACTCCTTATTGGACAGGAGGGAAGTGGGGCAGGGACTGTGGAGCAAGAAGTAGTGAGTCAGACTCTGACAGATACTAGTGGGCAAGAAAAAGAAATTGTCACTCAGGGAGACCCCGCCCCTACAGAAAACAGGACAGAGGAACCTGGAACAGCTGTGGGGGTTACATCAGAAAAAGGCCCACCACAATCTGAAACTGCTGGGCGTAGTGAGGAGGTAGGTGGGACTGGACGATCTCCTCAGCAAATCAGAGAAGAGGGCTGGAGCTCACAGGGCTCTGAGAATGTGACACTGGCAGAACTCTACCTCATGTTGGGCAAGCCTGGGAAACTACAGTTAGAGTATGAATGGCAGCCGAGGCCCCGCCCCTCAGCCCTGCCCACCTCTCAAAGTGTGTTTCGGTGTCTTCTGAGACTGGTATCTTCAGAGGTCAACCCCAAACCAGTGAGTTTTCTAAACTTACACTTGATTTTCTCTCCTTTAAACTTTTACAAACCAATTATAGAAAGGCCCAAGACAAGCATGGCAAAGAAACAAAAAACTTGAAAATGTAGAAAATGTAAATTCTTACAAGACAGATAAACATGAGATCGAATAGCACTTGATAGCATTTTAATAAATAGCATTTTAATTTTCTCTTTTTAACTATCCCTTTGTCTCAGACTCCAGACGTGTGTTCAGTGGGGACTTCACCATTTAAGTCAGGACAGGAGGAATCATCTGGAACTCCTCCAGGCAGAACACCAGCTGGGGCGACTCGCAGCCCAAGCTGGGGCCGACAGCAACATGCAGCACGCTCTAAAATTCTTCTGAATAATTCAGTAATCACAGGTACACTTGCACAGCCTCAATTGTGTCTTCATTAAAGCCGTGGTAACACCTAGTGTTATTTACAGATTTGCAAAAATCTTGTTTTTCAAACACCCATATGACAAAGGTATATTTTCATACTGCTACTTTGTATCAGTCTAATAATGCAACACCCCAGGAATCAGCTAGCTGGAGTTTAAATTGATACGTTCTCCATAGTTGGGAGAAACCTACAGCGTTCTCTGCTGGCATCCGGAGGTGACAGCGAAGGGTTTGCTGTCCCGACGACCCTGCCTCCTAACAGCTCCCGCCAGCTGCGGATGTTCTCTCCTAATAAGGAGGCGGAGCTAGCCTTTCGCCAGCAGCTGGACTCCATCAGTGTGAGTTGTGTGAATTGGATATTTACTATCAGTAAATGGTCAGTTGGCAAGATCATAAACATACAGTCTTGCATGACTGGCAGCAGTTGAGTAAAGCCTTGTTTATACCTTCGCCTGGCAACGCAGTGCGTCCTGTACACTCAGCTCTCGATGGCCCACGGCATTTATACTTGACGTGCACCACGTGCGCTCTTCTCCAAACAATAGATGGCAGTGCAGAGAAAATTTCTGCTAATCTGGGGCAAAAAAGATCAGTGAAGAAGTGCTTTTCTGAAGTTTACATTTACCTAGCCAGACAGGTATTATAATAATATTTAATGTTTGCTGGTTATATGCAAGAGGTGAACAAAACAAAAATACTTAAGAACCAGTAGTAGGCTTTTATCACTTTCTGTCAGTGGCTAAATTGAAACACTTAAGTGTACCATTGAGATACTAGTTATATATTTTAGAGCCTGGTCAAAATTATGACTTTTTCATTATATGATCTTCACATTTAGAAACACATTAATAGAATTAATAAACAAGAGCTTTTCAGTTATATTCATGAAACCAAACTTTAGTGTATTGTTTAGACCTTTTTATTCAGTGTACAAAAGGTTGTGGATAAATAGGCTTGTCTTTCTGAATAACAACAACTGAGGAGGTTTATGACCCTACTGTCCTATCAAATTATACTGGTGTTTTTAGCCAGTTTACAACTATTTATCTTACTCACTTGCATGATGTTGTTAACCAACTAAAGCCCACTAGCTCTTTAGATGTTATTCCCCCATGGCTACTTAAACAAGTGCTTGATGTAGTGTTACCTACTCTTCTACATTTGTTTAATAAGTGCCTTGAAGTTGTCCCTGACTATTTGAAGCGTGCCTTGATACAACCCAGACTTAAGAGGCCTAATCTTGATTCTGCAGTTCTATCAAATTTTAGACCAATTTTTAACCTCTCTTTTTTTATCTAAAATACTGGAGAAAGTAGTTCTCCACTAACTTCAGAGTTTCTTAATTGAAAACAAAATCTCTGATACGTTTCAATCAGGATTTTAGAAATCTCATTCTACTGAGACAGCTCTCTTAAAAGTTTTAAATTATGTTTTATTAGCCACCGACTCCAGAGACTCTGTAGCACTAGTACTGTTAGATCTGAGTGCTGCTTTTGACACTGTGGATCATAATGTTCTTTTGATACTAGAACAGTTTGTGCGCATAAAGGTTTCAGCCTTAAGTTGGTTTCAATCATACCTTACAAACAGGAGTTTTTCAGTCAATATAGGCCAATTCCACAGTTTGTTTCTTTGACTTGCGGTGTACCCCAAGGTTCTACTCTAGCTCCCATAATGTTCTCACTCTATATCCTACCACTTGGTTCTATTTTTAATAAACATGGCATATCTTACCGCTGTTATGCAGACGACACACACATTTATCTTCCACTGACTCTAAAGAGCAGTTTAGACCCCTTTTTAGCTTGCCTTGTGGATGTTAAAGGATGGATGTCTAAAACAGAGATTGTGGTATTTTCTTTTTCTAACACCATGAGTAATGCTAATTTAGATGCCGTAACACCCTATGTTAAACCCTACTTAAAAAATCTGGCAGTCCTTTTGGACAGTGCACTAAAACTTGATAGACAAGTTAATCAGGTTGTAAAAGCTAGTCTTTATCAATTGTGAGGCTTGGCAAAAATGAAGTCTTTTCTCTCTTTTGAGAACTTTGAAAGGGTGATTCATACTTTAATTTCCACTAGGCTTGATTACTGCAACTCTCTATACCTGGGAATTAGCCATTCTTCTTTAGGTCGCCTTAAGATGGTTCAAAATGCGGCTGCAAGATTTTTAACAGGGGCTCGAAAGTGGGAACATATTACCCCTATTTTACGGTCTTTGCATTGGTTACCTGTTCTCTATAGAATTGATTTTAAAGTGCTCATATTGGTTTTTAAGTCTAGAAACAGTTTAACACCATCATATCTCTCTGACCTGTTGATAGATCACCACCCAGTGAGAGCTCTCAGGTCTGCCAATCAAAGCCTTTTATTGGTTCTAAAATCAAAGTTAAAGTCTAGGGGCGATCGGGCATTCGCCATAGCAGCTCCCAAACTTTGGAACAGCCTACCAAGTCAAATTAGAACTGCCCCCACACTACCTATTTTTTAAATCTAAGCTAAAAACTTTTTTATTTGATTTGGCCTACAATTTGTGATGTGACACTTTACTGTATTTGCTCTGCTTTTGGTATTATGTGTGACATTGTGCTGATTGTATCTGATGGTAATTTATGTTTTATTGTACAGCACATTGCGCAACGGTAGTTGTTTTTAATAGTGCTCTATAAATAATACATTGATTGATTGAGGAGCCGCAGCAGGTAATTTCACAGGAACAACATTGTCCTTTTAAAATTATTTGGAGTAGTTTTACTCTGCCTCAAAAGCACAGGCACATCTGCCCTGCCCCTTCCTTAATTTATGCAATGGGATTGAAGCACAGCGCGTACACCACACGAAAAATTGCCATGTGCACAACTGCACAGGACGGAGCCTTGCGAAGTAGGGCTAGACGATATGTAAAAAAGATTTGATCAATAATCGCCTTAAAAATATTGTGATAAACTATTATATCGTCAACCATAAAAATGTAATTCATTTATTTAAACAAAAAAAACAAACAAAAGAAATTTCTAAATTCAAATTGCACTTTAAACTAAACAAAAAAAACATCTTTAACCACCTCCCCAAATCCAAATAGTTTTGCCTCACAGCAAGAAGGTCATGGGTTCAAACCCCGGTTGCCCCGGCCTTTCTGTGTGGAGTTTGCATGTTCTCCCCGTGTCTGCGTGGGTTCTCTCCGGGTGCTCCGGCTTCCTCCCACCATCCAAAGACATGCAGGCTAGGTTAATTGATGTCTCCAAAAATTGTCCTAGGTGTGGATGTGAGTGTGAGTGGTTGTCTGTATATGTGTGGCCCTGCGATGGACTGGCAACCTGTCCAGGGTGTACCCAATGTTAGCTGGGATAGGCTCCTGCGACCCTGTACACAGGATAAGCGGTTGACGATGGATGGATGGATGGATGGATGGCTCCATTTGCCATCACGCATGCATCCTTCAATGACAACAGGTGGAAGTTTACTAATAGCCTACAGATTAATAAATAAAGACAATTATAAATGAAAGAGTTGCGTTCACAATGCATGTTAACCGCAAACTGCGCCATAGAAATAAAGTGAACTAAACTCACAGCACCTCCTGAGATAATCGGAGATCATTCGCAGCATTCTCATAGACTACATTATACTTGAAACCGGTTGTCAGATTATTGAAACCGAGAAAAAAAAGAGTGAAAACACTTTACATTCACTTGTTCCACATGACTGGCTCGTGCTTCACGCCTATGAAAAAACAGCGAATCAGACACTGGCATTGACGCTTTCCTTTAGTCTTAAAATATAATAAAGTGTGTCTCTTGAAGCACATTTGTCACTCCAAGACATCTTACCTGTTGCGGATAGATAAGCAAAATTACCTGTGCATGAAATACATTTGGATGAGGAGCCACAAAGTGGATTCAGCCTTGTCATATTCGGCAGGTCGCAAGATCACTTTATGCGGACTAACTCTTGAGAACAAGTGGCTGCATCAAGTATAAACCAGGCTTTACACATCGCTTAGGCTTATTAATGTATAAAGATTTTCATGCAATCCAGGGACCCCATTATATAAAAATTATTTCAGTAAGACTATATAAAATCTTCCATTTTAATAACTTCAACAGACATTACTGCATTATCTGGTAGTAGAGGTTGTTTTTCTTGACTATAAATAATAAGCTATAGAACAAAGAAATATTAAAATATATAGATTTATTTAAGAATATATATATATATATATATATATATATATATATATATATATATATATATATATATATATATATATAAATGGTGAGAATGAATTGTTTAATTCTATGAGATCCAGAAACTATAATCATTAGTCTTTATCAGCAACATTTTTTCTATTACTATCAACAGCCTTTCCCTTCTAATCATGCTTCTATTTTTATCTTCAGTCGGATATATTTTCGAAGCAACGGAAAATCGGGAGGGGCCGCCCACTGAGAAAACCTCTTGTGGTCCAGGTGAGAGCAAAATCTCATAATCTACAAACTATAATAGACAATGCAGCAATTTTATATGAACCAATAAACTACGTTGTACTCCTCACTTTAGTTCTGTTCGGCATCTGTTATTTACACCTGTCAAATGATAATAGTGGTATGTGTTTCTATTTTCCACAGAGAACACTGCTGCCACGAACAACTGGAGACACTTCACCACATGTGTGCTCCTTCTCCATTCTCTCCAATTCATCTGCTACAGGCAATAAAACTACACTAATTCATAATCACTCCTACACACTGTCAAATATGCTTTTATTCACACATATGTCTACCTGATCTGTATCTGAATTTTTGGATTTCCTCTTTGTCAGGCACAGGTTCATTTCGTCCAATACACACTCGTCTTGCCCCAACAAACCGCCAGCTCTCTTCTAAAGCTCCGTCCACTGCAGCTAGTCCTGTGACCACCAGTCAGCTGTCCAGTAAGACCAAAATCTAAACTATACAATGCAAAATGCATTTATATCCTTGACTTTCTAAATCCACCACTATGCATTTTGTTTAAAAAAATGTTACTTATCTTTTATTTGATTTTAGGTGCAATTGACCTGGCTGCAAAATCTGCAGGCATTATCCCTGCCAGCCCCTGTCGAGAAATGGAGGCCGCTAGCATTGATAAGTCCATTGTGGACTCTAAAGAGGCCATGGACTCAGCACCTGCTGCACCTGAGCTAGAGCCTGATCTACTTGATCAGGAGCCCTCTGAGGTTAGAAGAGAGAGAAATTAGCAAAAAAAGAGAGAAACTTCACATTTACAAAATGTTCTCCATATTCCTTTGATTGTTTTTGGATGCACGTGTAATCATGTGTTTATCTGCTACTAGTCTGATCTTTACTCTCTTCGTCTTCAGGGATCTCTGCAGAATGGTGTCTCTCCACCATCTCCAGGGGGTGAAGACTCCCTCTTGGCCCCTCCCAGCGTTGCCTCCTTATTGGATATATCTCTGCCGGGACCCCCAGAGGAGTCTCTCCCTTCTGGAGAGCAACAGACCCACATCAGTGACTCTATTATCGAGCTCGCCATCAACTCGCACTATGGTATGAGCTATCTGCATGTATGTTAATTATATTTGGGTGTTAGACAGAGACATTTCTCTGTTACGACACGTTTCTTTGCCATAGCTCCTCACTTTCTTTCTTTTCCTTCCTCAGGTGATGGATCATTGCTCTCACCTCCTAAGCTCAATGGGAGTGATAGATCTAAGCTCCTCCCCTCTCCATGTCACAGTTGGATGCCCTCCCCCACACATGACCCTCAGTGGTACCCAAACGACTCTACTGATTCCAGTCTCGGCTGCCTGCTCTGTTAGTAGCAAACATATAATGCCACATAACACAAACACATCATCTCATGTTGTGCATGATAGACATGATAACCATGGTACACAAACATGTTGCTTTCTCAGCAGTGGCTATTTATTCTATGAAGTAACTAATTGCACCACATTCTCAGCAATAAAGTAGGTGGTTTTTAGCATATAACTAGTCCTTATTCACACAACTACCATCTTTGATTGTAAGTCTATCTCTCACAGCCTCTGTCATTCCCATTAAAAATCAAAGATGGTACTAGCGGAGGCCTGAGTAACTCCGCGAGTAACAGGGTGTGCTGAGTGACTCCAGCTAGGTCTCCTAAGCAACCAAATTGGGCCAGATGCTAGAGAGGGTAGAGACACATGGGGTAACCTCTTCGTGGTTGCTATAATGTGGTTCTCTCTCTCTCTCGGTGGGTCGCGTGGTAAGTTGTGCGTGGATTCCGGGGAGAATAGCGTGAAGCCTCCACACGCGCTTGTCTCCGCGGTAATGCTCTCAACAAGACACGTGATAAGATGCACTGATTGACGTCTTGGACACGGAGGCAACTGGGATTCATCCTCCGCCACCCGGATTGAGGCGAGTCACTACGCCACCACGAGGACTTGGAGCACATTGGGCATTCCAAATTGGGGAGAAAGGAAAAACAAAGATGGTGCTGAAATGTCTATGGACCCATTTCACAGACTTTGACTTATTTCCACCTTAATTTAGCTTAATTTAATTTATTTTGTGTTATTACCCTGGTATTTTAAAAATATCAACACAGCAATAATAATTGTAATGGTCTCCCATTTACCTTTATATAAGTTTACACCGCAATAATTTACTTCTGCAGTCTAAACCTGGAAACAAGAAAAGGGTCCATTGACCTGGGCAGTTTTTAATTGACATACTGTTATACTATGCTTGACCTTTTGTAGTAAAGCAAGATATCAGGGTTTTCTTGCAAAGATAGATAAAAGGACATTCCTAAATAGATAACAAATATGTTTTGTACATCACTGTTGTTCCTAGTAAAACATCACTTGGAGGGACATCAATACCGGCTCTCTCATTGAATCAGTAGTCTCATCACTGTTGACCAGTATATTCTTTTTCACTGATTGCAGCAAGTCTGGCATCTCCTGATAAGACAAGAAGGACAGCCCTCCCCCCCTCAAGCAGTACAGCCTTACTTGGACCCAGTCTGCTGGACAGCAACTCGCATGATTGTTTTCAGTCCCGTGGCCTGCCTGATGCAGCCGAGGTGAGTGGGTTTCTCAACACTCACTTAAAACACAGGATGCTCCAGCTGCTGATTCACAGATCAATCATTTGATATGGCACATTATAAACAGGTGATCCTGTGTGTTTTTTTAGTTGCTGTCTGGTGTTGTCAAAAGTACTAGTACTTCAGTAACAAGTCGTTACTAAAATCAAAAAGATTTAACAAAACCAGTGTTTCTGCAGTGCAGGTAGTACTGACCACAGACTCAATTCGGTATCGGCACGCTGTCTAACTAACACATGACTGCTTTCTAATGCTTACGCGCTTATTTGAGCGTGTGCTCCGTTGCTCCTTTTTCGCTGAAAAGTTCAAGTAATCATATTCAAATATGTCCTAGTGTGATTATTAAACTGTGAATGGCTGCACTCTTAGTCTGTATTCGAGCTGCGTGGTTTATATGAGTGTGAAGCAGAAACGCATTGAAAATCATTAGCGTGGTACGAGATGACGAAGCAAAGCACTAATCCACTGTGAAGCGCACAGCACATATAGGTAACACTGGTGGCCAAAAGTTTGGAATAATGTACAGATTTTGCTCTTATGGAAAGAAATGGGTACTTTTATTCACCACAGTGGCATTCAACTGATCACAATATATACAGGGTTCGTACAAGTTGCTTGAAGTACTTGAATTTGTCTTTTTCAAATTGAAGTCTTGGAAAACCCTTGAAAATAGCAATTTTTACCAAAAGGTGCTAAAATGTTCTTGAATTATAGACAATCTTAAAATATATTGCGTAAATAGTTTAATAAATGAAATGTATTTATTTATTTTCTGAAAAACACTGTGACGACAGACCACTAGACCAATGCTGAAGCAGGCAGCAGATAGACGCTGTTACTTTTGGCAGCGCTGTTCAATATAGGCCAATCACAATCAATTGTTACTGGAATATTTCAAATATATTTTATAGATACTGCTGTGGCAGATTTAATAAGTATGAATTCTTGCAACTATCAGTTTTAATTACACTTCACTCTCCAGAGTGAAAAAAATATATGATGTAAAATGTTCTGAGATTAAAATACAGATCAATGGAGGATTCAGTTTTGTGAGCCGTCTAGCGCCACCTTG
Organism: Moxostoma hubbsi; assembly: GCA_032164185.1. Taxonomy (NCBI): domain Eukaryota; kingdom Metazoa; phylum Chordata; class Actinopteri; order Cypriniformes; family Catostomidae; genus Moxostoma; species Moxostoma hubbsi. The sequence goes on from JAVLUX010000024.1 coordinate 27,854,238, forward strand.
TGTACAGAAAGCTTTGTGTCTCACAAAAATAAGTGATTTCTGACACATTTGGGTCAATGTCAAAATTTGTTGACAAACATGTCCCTTGACTTTTATAGTCATGAAGAAACTTTCAAATAGCAAAAATAAATAAATAACTAGTGTGCAAAAAAGAAAAACAAAATTATTATTAATAATTAAAATAATTTAAAAGAATGTTTGTCCCTTGATTTCATGGCATTGATGTTATCAATGTTTAAAACGTATTTTTGTTTTGGTTTTAACAATTGTTTTAAATACAAAATGTTGTGGGGGAAAAAAAATGTAAGGTTAAATTTCAGAGGCTGCTTTAATATGCATTTAATGATTTTCCCCAGCATTGTTAAAAGTTATTAATTCACATTTTAACTGTAATATTTTCACACAAAAATATTTGGTGTTGTACCCCATTGAACCCTCAAAATGTGGTGTTGTAACCCATTTAACCCTCATTAGTGTTAACTTGCTTCGTTCATGAAACAAAATTAAATAGAACAAAAGTCAAGTTGTCCTTTATGAATAAAAATGAATATCAACATGTTTTAAAATGTTTACCCTCAGCGTTTCTAGGCAAAAACTGAACTAAATGGAAAATTTCTGTATTTTGTATGTTGGAAAGTAATTTTTGAGAATGACCCATTTGCAGTTCCTCACATAAATCTGTTGTGTGACTTTAGAAAACATGAAACCCAGCACATGAGTCATATGGACTACTGTTTTCTGACCCAGTTATTCAGTTTCGTCTATTTCTCAAACTAGAGACTCTGATGTACTTATCCTCTTGTTTAGTTGTACATCTGGCCTTCCACATCTATTTCTGTCCTTGTAAGAGCCAGTTGTTTTTGTCTTTGAAGACTGTAGTGTACACCTTTGTATGAAATCTTCAGTTTTTGGGCAATTTCAAGTATTGTATAACCTTAATTCCTTGTATAGCCTTAATATAGTTGTCCTGACTATATTTTGTGATCAGTTGAATTCCACTTTGGTGAATTAAAGTACCAATTTCCTTCTGAAACAACAAAATCTGTACATTATTCCAAACTTTTGGTCGCCAGCGTATGTATTTATATAATTAAATCACAGCGTTTGTGCTATAACAATTACACCAGGCAATTTAGCAAATTGTTTATACATCTGAAGTTCTAGTGAAACTTCCATTTTAACCACACGTCAAAATAAAAACATGATAAAAAAAAAAGAAAAGCTATACACCTGAAACTGCAACCAAAATATATTACAAAATGATATGACTATATTATTAAACTGTATATTAAAATGTATTACTGTAGTAATATTGAAAATTACTAATGAATGATAAATTATAATGTTAATAATAATGAAAATTAAGAAAAATCTCACAAGCTAGAGTGCTGTTGTACTGAATAAATGTTAGTTTAAACAAATGCAATGGTATGTTGAAAAGTGATCGTTCTATTTTTTTACTTAAATGTTTTTAAAAGTTTTAAAAATATATTTTTTTAGGCACAATTTTGATGATGAAATAAATTAAACTTTAAAACAGAAATAATAATAATTTAGAATTGGGAAAAAATCTTATTTCAGTAGGGCCCTACTTAAAAACACTCAAGCAATGCATACTTAATTCAGAAACACTTAAAGGAAACATGCATTTATTTTAATTTAGTATTTATAACCATAGAAATTGAACTTTAAATAGGCTAAAGGCGTGTCTTCAATAGTATATTGCCATATGAGCATATTTTTGCTGTGGTATCGAAATTGGTATCGAGAACCTCGTAATTTCGCTGGTATCTGTACTGATTACTGAAATTTTGGTATTGTGACAACACTAGCACTGTTAGTCGATTAAAATGATTAATCGCACGATTTTTCATAATTAATTGCGATTAATTGCAAATTCCGAATATACTAAAAATGCTGTAAAAATGCATTAAAATGCCTTCTAAGAAATCATTTCAAAATAATATGTAACAGTAATGTTTAATTTGCACTTAACATTACATTAACATGAAACATTTTCCATAATCAAAGTGGGAGGTTGACTAATTAAATCAACTTGTCACTATAGGTTGAGAATTCATTGCAATGGACATTAAATCTTTTATTTACAAAAACTGTTTGGCGGTCCGTTCTCTATCACTTGATCATTGATAAAGTGATAGAGAAACCGACCGAACACAGTGCAAAGGTTCTGCCCTATTCCTATCAGTGTTTAGCACTCTCACAGAGCGGAATGAAATGTCACAGTGTAACGTCCACTCAGTAAATGCATAAATCCTGGTTTAAGAAAAATTGTCTCTTTAAATGAATCAGTTGTTTTTACGTCCTGGCTTGCTCAAATGGAGTGTGTGTGGAGGTGGCAAGAAAATTCACTGGTGTTATTACTGCTCTGAAGCTTGAGGGGGCAAATTAGTTTTCAAATCAAATCCACTCTTGGCAATGAAATTCACTAGGGCACTAGCATACAAGGGTACAAAGGTCTTGTAAAGCCACATCCACTCTAATATTAACGTTTTTAGTTTCTTAAGTCGTAGTTTTCTGAAGTGTGCCGTACAAGAGAGCATTTTCAAGAGTTTTCGGTGGAGAAGTAAGAGTTGGTGAAACAAACAAAAACCCTGAGAACACCTTTGAATGTTTTTGTCATTGGTAGGCTGTGATGATTTCCTGTTTTCTCTATACAGGTGGATACCCAGCTGGCCTGTATGATGAGTGAGAGCAGCGTTGACTACATCGCCCGATTCAATGACCTTGCACAGGAGCTCTCTGTCACAGAAACGACTCTCCCACCTCCCTAAGGGATGGATGCTCATGGAGCTGCATTATCACAAAATGTGGACTGCCTGAACAAAAGAATGTTAACCAGAGCAACAGACTATGTGGTTCAGCTGTATGAAGTGCAATAGACTGCCAGGATTCACAAATGTGTTTTTGTGGATTGGTGAATGAGAGAATGTGCGGTATGTGCATGGTTGTAATGATGTGCCTGTTGTCTTATGAGCCACATTCAGGACATTTAAACAAGCAAACAAACAAAACTCCAGTTTACAATGCAACCTCATGTACAGACAAACCTGCCATATCTGAACATATATCTTCTGTCTTCTCATCTGTATATGTCTGTTAATTTGTCTTTGTCTTACTTTTTGTATGCGTGCATGTGCATGCATATGTAAGTAGAGGCAAGGATGACAGTCTTGTGTGTTTTGTCTTTAACTTTTCTCTATTGTACTCAGTACATCTGTCTTCTTAACCTTATGGAAAAGCCACAGGAGTGTATCTGTGTGCGTGCTTGGGCGCACACCTTCCATGTATAAGGTGTGTTTTACTCTGACCTCAATAGGCACATTGGGTTATTTTCATTTTAATGTTTTTTTTTGATGGTAAAAACCACTCTACCAAATGGAACCGAAGTCAAGGGCTTTTTTTTGTGAGATTAGTAGAAGAACTGAATACATATTTGACACACTAATATTTTAATGATGACACAAATGCAGTAATGCATCGAAAGCCAGATCAAACTTTTTTCCCCCACACACAACACTAGGTTTTGGTTTCCTGCCTAATGAATATGAAGCCAATAAGTGGAGGATTCTCAAACAGGGTCTCTGAAATGAGACTCTACATTTACTTCTGTGTGTGAGTGTGTATGTGTATATATGTGAGTATTTGCACAGATGTAAATAGACAATAACATATCCCAGTATTCACTGCTTTTGTATCATATTGTAAATTATAATCATTTGGTTTATTTATTGAAAAATCACTGAGACAGTGTTTTTGTTTAACATGCCACAAGCAGGCATAAAGAGCTTCTCCTTTGTTTTAAAGATTTCTGTGTTTGTTACGTGTATAAATAGAGCTACGACAAACTCCTCTGTGTCTGTGTCTGCTATGCATTTAAAGACCGTTTCTGTATGCATCATCCATTGTTCTTAAAAAGATACAAATAAAAACGACTTTTACTCTACCTATTGTTTTTCCAGACCTGTATGACTTTGTTTTCACAAAATATGTTGGCCTCATACAAGGTTTGTAACAACATGAGTGTGAGTAAATGAGGGTCTTCTATTTAACCTATGGCGCGTGAGTAATAGTCCCGCCTTTTCGATATTTGTTATTGGGCAGCTGGAACCACGTGACGTGTGTTTAGTTCCGGAGTCGCCATTCACTCACATGGGTTCCAGTTTCTGGTAAGTAAGGCGTTATTATTTCTGATGTGTCGCTTCTTAAGTTTACGTGCAAAAATACAGCACGTGCCGCATTATTAGGAACGGTGAGACTTTTGAGATGACAAAAATGCTCTGCAAGCAGTAATGTGCAGTTATGAAAGGTTTAGGAAGCAATTACTGCGGATTAATTGGCATTAGTAGTTGTTTTTGTATCACTGACTTGACTGTGACTTGTTTTGAGGGTTGAAACGCGAGGTCTCTCTATTATTAACGCTATGATATTTTAGGAGCTCCCATATATAATACGCACATTCTCGTTGCTTCTTTACCCTCCGTTCTCATTAATTTACATTATTAAAATGTATACCTGTATTATTCATATTTATGCTTTTTTATTTAATAGAAATATAGGCACCTTTTATGTCCAGTGCATCCGGAAATTATTCACAGCTCATCACTTTTTTCCACATTTTGTTGTGTTACAGCCTTATTCCAAAATTGATTAAATGCATTATTTTCCTCAAAATTCTACAAACAATACCCCATAATGACAACGTGAAAGAAGTTTGTTTGAAATCTTTGTAAATTTATTAAAAATAAAAAAAAAACGAAAAAAATCCCATGTACATAATTATTCACAGCCTTTGCCATGATGCTCAAAATTGAGCTCAGGTGCATCCTGTTTCCACGGATCATCCTTGAGATGTTTCTGCAACTTGATTGGAGTCCACCTGTGGTAAATTCAGTTGATTGGACATGATTTGGAAAGGCACACACCTGTCTATATAAGGTCCCACAGTTAATAGTGCATGTCAGAGCACAAACCAAGCCATGAAGTCCAAGGAATTGTCTGTAGACCTCCGAGACAGGATTGTATCGAGGCACAGAAAAATGTCTGCAGCAGTGAAGGTCCCAGTGAGCACACTGGCCTCCATCATCTGTAAATGGAAGAAGTTTGGAACCACCAGGACTCTTCCTAGAGCTGGCCGCCCGGCCAAACTGAGTGATCGGGGGAGAAGGGCCTTAGTCAGGGAGGTGACCAAGAACCTGATGGTCACTCTGACAGAGCTCCAGCATTTCATTGTGGAGAGAGAAGAACCTTCCAGAAGAACAACCATCTCTGCAGTACTCCACCAAACAGGCCTGTATGGTAGAGTAGCCAGACGGAAGCCACTCCTCAGTAAAAGGCACATGACAGCCCGACTGGAGTTTGCCAAAAGGCTCCTGAAGGACTCTCAGACCATGAGAAACAAAATTCTCTGGTCTGATGAAACAAAGATTGAACTCTTTGGCCTGAATGGCAAGCGTCATGTCTGGAGGAAACCAGGCACTGCTCATCACCTGGCCAATACCATCCCTACAGTGAAGCATGGTGGTGGAAGCATCATGCTATGGGGATGTTTTTCAGTGGCAGGAACTGGGAGACTAGTCAGGATTGAGGGAAAGATGAATGCAGCAATGTACAGAGACATCCTAGATGAAAACCTGCTCCAGAGCGCTCTGGACCTCAGACTGGGGCGAAGGTTCATCTTCCAACAGGACAACAACCCTAAGCACACAGCCAAAATAACAAAGGAGTGGCTACGGGACAACTCTGTGAATGTCCTTGAGTCACCCAGCCAGAGCCCAGACTTGAACCCGATTGAACATCTCTGGAGAGATCTGAAAATGGCTGTGCACCGACACTCCCCATCCAACCGGATGGAGCTTGAGAGGTCCTGCAAAGAAGAATGGGAGAAACTGCCCAAAAACAGGTGTGCCAGGCTTGTAGCATCATATACAAAAAGACTTGCGGCTGAGTCACTGTCATGACTGCTATGTTGCTCGGAACTGCACACAAGACTTTCACCTACTGTTGCACTCGTGTACATGGTAGTGAGACAATAAAGTGATTTGATTGATTTGATTTGATTTTAATTGGTTCCAAAGGTGCTTCAACACAGTATTGAGCAAAGGCTGTGAATACTTATGTACATGGGACTTTTTTTTATATATATATATATAAATTTGCAAAGATTTCAAACAAACTACTTTCACATTGTCATTATGGGGTATTGTTTGTAGAATTTTGAGGAAAATAATGAATTTAATCAATTTTGGAATAAGGCTGTAACATAAAAAAATTTGGAAAAAGTGATTGCTGTGGATACTTTCCGGGTGCACTGTATATAACCTCGGTTCCCTGAGAAGGGAACTAGACGTTGCGTGCTAACGCATATGGGGAGTGTCCTTCCACATGACCTTGTTGAAACCTCTACAATAATGCCAATATTCTATTATTGTCTATGGTGTTTAAGCCCTGCCCTTTTAGGCACAAAGATGTCTGCTATAAAAGCAAGTGCACAAACGCCATTCCTCAGAATTTTCTGACTGAGGGACAGGTGCGCATTGCTCGCACCTCAGAAGAACACAGAGTCTTCTAGTGTGGCCAGAGTTCACAATGTCTCATTCCCTCCGTCTCAGGCAACCGAGGTTACATATGTAACTGAGACGTTCACTTACGACTCAAAAAAACTTGACATTGCATTTGCTAATGCATATAAGGAATAGAATCCCCTCAGGCCGCACTACACAACATAACCTTCCAGAGAGGAAACATGATGCCGCAATTCCTCGGGATGGCGACTGACATGAGTATGCCGCAAGTGAGTGACCAGGACTGGACTGGTAATCTGGTAATTCCCGGTGGGCCGACGCACTTTGGGGCCGATCAGGGGCATTCGCTCTAAACAAAGAGGACCTATCAAAAGAGAGACGTTACATCTAGGTTATAAAACCTTGCGTATTTTGAGAAGACCATCCTACTGCAAAACATGTCTTGTAAAGACACTGTTTGTCCATGCCCATGAGGAGGCCATGCCCTCTAGTTGAGTGTGCTTTAACACCAATTGGGCCGATCTTACCCTGCGACTTGTAAGCCAGGGCAATCGCATCAACGATCCATTGAAAATGTCATTATAACAATGAAAAGCCTTTATAAACCACAACGTTTTGATTATAGAACCAGAGTGTGTTTAGAGGTGCAGCTGGTTTAATTTACAACAGACCTGCAGATTTATGATGTATGATCCAGTTCTGTTCCGCTTGGCAGCGAAGTGTCCATCAGTTGATCCATACAGAAACGCAGTTTTTATAAGCGCTCTTCGAAGCACCTATGTATGAGCCATTCGGTTTGGAATGACCCTTCAACATGGTGGCCATGATTGTTCTCCCACCTAAGTGCCTTTCGGAGGCTGAATTATCCCTTTTGTAACGCAGAGAACTTTACATTATCACTTCCATAGCTCACTCAGTAGTGGTGAGCAGTGAGATGGCAAGGAGAGAGCCAATCATAACAGTGGGCATTTACTGTCAAGTCTTAAAGGAGGAGAAGCACAAAAACAGATTATTTATGGCAGTGTGTCAGAATGAGGGTGGAAAATGATCATGTTATACAAATAAATTAAAATCATTTTTTTGCAAAAAAAAACTTTACTAATGTAATAAGTGAGCCTCAAGGAACATTAAAATAATAATAAAAAAAGGGCATGTCATGACCCCTTTAAGACTTTAGATTTGTGTGATTGTGTCAATTTACTGTACTTGTGAATTTATATGTGCATATCTCTTTGTATGTGTACAGACTCATGGAGCGTTTGTTAGCTTCAGGTATTGGGCAACTTGCTGTTGGGACCGTCGGGTTGCTGATTTTGCTGAAAGTGATACAGAGATTGAGAGACAAGCAGAATGTGCAGAATAAAGTGGTGGTGATCACTGGAGCCAGTTCAGGCCTGGGCAAAGGTTGCATGCACAGAAACTCGCACATAATGCTGTCTTATCAATGGCATTTGGCTGTAGATATCACATTCTTTGTCTGTCTTGCATCATAATCTGTTCTCACTCTGTAGAGTGTGCACGGGTGTTTCATGCCGCTGGGGCCCGCCTGATCCTGTGCGGACGGGACCAAAATAGACTGCAGGAGGTGGTCGAGGAGCTGAGAGCTAAACCCAATGGAAAGATACAGGTACAGATGTTCACACAAATATCATCTCTTTTTACATAGTTTGTGCAATAAATATATATTTTTTTAAATGACCAAGGCTGTTTAATTGCATGTGATTAAATAGTGCATTTAAGGGTTAGATAAGATGTCTTGAAAGTTCAGTGATTAATTAAATGTGCATTACATTTTTTTAAAATATTTTGGTCTAACTTAAAACACAAGACACAACGATAAAGTAGAGAGAAGGCTCGTATATTATGTTTGCTTTTCAGATCTCTTTATTATAATGCGTTCAAATCCCATACACTGTGATCTTCTACATTTAATTAAACGCTGTTCTGCACTAATGTCACTCATTGGTTGTTGTCTATCAACTTCTTTGAAACGTTAATAAAAAATAATCAAATATGATATTGAAAAATAATGACAAATTAGAATACAAAAAATAAAACCTAAAAAAAAAAAACATTAGAGAACATTCTGTAAAAGTTCTTATTAGGTTGTCCCACAAAAACCTCCCTGTAACGTTCTGGGAAAGTATGTTTATGGTTGCAAAAATAAACCTAAAAATAACCATCAGAGCACGTTCTGTATAAGTTCGTGTTAGGTTGTCAGTCAAAATGTTTGGTAGGACTTTATTTTACAGTACTGTTCTACATTTACGTTCTATATAATTACAACAATTACATTCATTACTAGGTACTAACCCTAAACCTAACCTTAACCCATATTAAGTACATGTAGTTACCTAATATTACTCAGTACTATCTTAGGTAAGTACATTGTAAGTATACTGAAAGTACACATAATGTAAACTAAAGTGTAACCAAAAGTTCCCTGCAACAGTCTATGGACGTTAGTTTATGGCTAAAGAAATAGAACCTTAATAGAATGTTCCTAGAATGTTTAGGAACTGGTTTCCAACAATAACCAAATGGGAACCAAATGCTTACGTTAGGGGAACGTTTTGTGTTTGCTGGATTGTCTTGCCTTTTAACTACTGTAGGTTTATTTTTTTCCTTTCAGACTTATCCTCCATGCACGGTCACCTTTGACCTCTCCAACACAGCATTGGTTGCCAGTGCCGCCGAGGAGATTTTGAAGTGCCACGGTCATGTGGATATCCTCATCAACAATGCAGGCATTAGTTACCGTGGCAACATCATGGACACCCACATCTCTGTTCAGCGAGATGTCATGGAGACCAACTACTTTGGTCCTGTTGCTCTTACCCAAGGTGAGTGAAAGTAAGTGAGAGTAAGTGAAAATGTCATGGTTAAATGCTTGTATAGTAAATATTGTAGTAAATATTCTCTTTCTCTTTAGCCATTCTGCCCTCTATGGTAGATAGACGCAGTGGACATATTGTGGTCATCAGCAGTGTGCAGGGAAAGATCGCCATACCATACAGATCTGCATGTGAGTATTCAAGAATCCCGGTCACATTTCACTCCAAAACCAAAGAAATAAAAAATAAAAATATAGATTTATATTTACTTTATACATATATAAAGATATTTTGCATAAGGACAATGTAGTTAACTGCATTGTGACATTACTTTTAGGACAAATAAGCACATTTTACACCTCAATTGTCATTAGTGAAATGCCTCTTGTATTGCCTTTCTCTTTTATATTTTAATGATTATTCTCAATACTGTATTAGTCATTTTTGCTGTATTACAGGACAAAAAAAGTTTGCTATTATTAGACATTAATAATTAATTAATTTCTAATTAAAAGCAGTCCAACAAAATCTGTAATGATATATAAATACTTTAAAATGTGTATATATTGTTTTCCATGTTACACTACTGAGAACGAAATTGAAACAGAAAAGTTGGGGGAAAATTTGCATGTCCTGAAAATAGTCACAGTGCAAAAAAAGTCCTCGTGAAGTGCATTGATAAGCACAGCTTACTTTACATGAAGTGAACACGAAGTTGGGGCGGGACTTGCCAATAAGTGCAGTCATACAGACACGCACACATTCTGTCCACCATGCTGCTGTTAGAGAGTGAAACTGTACAGAAATTGAGCTATCTCAAACTAGCTTGGCCGCTTTTCCACTGACTTGAGATCCGAACAATGATTAAACTGACCCTGTTACAAACAAAAACTGCATATCGTGGAGGCAGGAGCTGTTGTGCAAGACGATGAATCAGAAACAAGTGATTTAAAACATTACAACATATCAAAGTTTTGAATCAAACTAGAAAGAGCAAAGAAAACGTACATCCCAAGAAACCTCTGAAAAATTGCTGCATTAAATAAAAACTCCAGACACTTTAATTGCTTTTAACTCCCATGAGCACGTCCAATCAGAAGTGATAGTCCCTATGCCCTATTCCCTTCAAAGACAATTACCCTGCACTCTTCAGGGGGCTGAAAGGTGATAATGGTCAGTGATTATTATTGGACAGAGACATTATTGGACATCAGCGCAGGTGATGTGCAGTGAGCAGATCAATACTCGTTCTAGAATGCATTTGATTGGACAAAGTTTCTCAGTTTGACATTATCACTTCCATAGCTGTTTTCTTACAGTTTGACGTCATGAGTTGACTGTGTCTTTCAAGCCGGAAGAGCGAGACTGCAGAATTTAAATGCTTATATCTTCTGTAGAAGTACACTGGCATATAGATGACCCTAAAGCTAATAAATATGGGCTAAAAGCAGCAAAACTTTCATTTTGATATCACAGATTCTTTAAGCTTAATTTTTATGCAAATTGTTTTTTCTTAAGATTTTGGGGGTAAGATGTCACCTGGACATCTCTTTGTGTAAGTGAATAAAGCCCCCCATGAAAAAAGCACCAAAACTATTGCTTTAATTAGCTTCTTGCTGATCAAATGGAAATGGAAACAGAGTGGTGGTGGTGTAGTGGGCTAAAGCACATAACTGTTAATCAGAAGGTTGCTGGTTCGACCCCCACAGCCACCACCATTGTGTCCTTGAGCAAGGCACTTAACTCCGGGTTGCTCCGGGGGGGATTGTCCCTGTAATAAGTGCACTGTAAGTCGCTTTGGATAAAAGCGTCTGCCAAATGCATAAATGTTAAATGGAGGCATTCAGACATTTTTCATGAGTGTAGATAAAATAGTATTACTTATGATTGAATACTTGCATTGATGCATGTCTCATCTGTTCTGTTCAGATGCAGCATCTAAACATGCGACGCAGGCTTACTTTGATTGTTTGAGAGCTGAGGTCGACAGGTTTGGCCTGCAGGTATCGGTCATCAGTCCAGGTTACATCCGAACTAACCTGTCCATCAATGCAGTCACAGGGGATGGCTCTAAATATGGAGGTAAGAGCTTGTTGTACTTAACCAAACCAGTGTGAGTGAACTTGAGTTATGAAGGATAGGCAAATGTATGTTTTTATTAAATGTTTCTTTTCCCTGTTCCCTGTTGGATCTTGAAGTAATGGACAAAACCACAGCAAAGGGGTGGGATTCTGGGGATGTGGCACGTGCCATTTTAAAGGCTGTCCATCATAAACAGAAAGACACTGTGCTGGCTGGTCCACTGCCCACTGTAGCCATCTATCTACGTACTCTCTGGCCTGCTCTCTTCTTCAGACTGATGGCTTCACGAGCCATAAAGGAACAAAGGCTGAAAGAAGAATAAGAGGAAAAAGGGATCTTCTATTTTGTTTAAAGTCTAGATATTTTACGACAAATGTATTCGTCAAAATGCTTGTGGAATGTATTTGAATAAATATTTATTCAGTCACATTTCATTAAATCATCCCTGGCCTCTGAAATATTCAACAGCATGTAATAAGGAACAATTGGAAAAAATCAGCTAGACGGTTTTATTTCCTTAGATGTAATAAAGTTCTTGAATGGGAAATATTTATGTAATTGTTCTGTTTATCTGATGTATTACATATATATTGTCCTGGATTAAACCATTTACTAATTTATTGATATCTTATTAACCCTAACTTTTCATTAACCAAATTTCCCACTCCATGCATCCTGCTGCACTTTACAAAAAGTTGTAGTTCTCATATGTTGGTTGTAATAATCACTGACCATTATCGTCACACTGGTGCCCATAAAGGAAGTTAAAATATTTATTCAACATTAACATCTCAAGTTCTGTTGTCTGCCTCAGCTGGTTGCCCCATCCAGGGGCTACTTAAAATTAATTTCCATGGCAACAAATACAGACAGAGCACTACTGCAAATACCACATCATTATAATATGGTTATAACAGATGCTTATGACAAATTTGTTGATGGAGATGTACCACACCTATGCAGCTCCCAATAAAAATCCTGAAGAGGCGTGTCCATGATTGAATTGTTGTTAATTGTGCATTAGTCGACAGTTCTGTCATGTTTTATTAAATAATGCAATTTTTCCCCCCATAGGAACCAAAAACACTTTGCCATACTATTGAACAAAATCATATAAGCAATACTGACTTGCAAGTTCAGTTAATTTGCCTCCAAAAAGAAAAAAAAAAAGGTATAGTCAGGAATCTCGGCAGATATTTCTGTCACCGCAGTGTAATTTAAATGGTATTTTAACAGCCAGTCTAAACAGCAAGAAATATAGTGCAGCATTCTTTCTGCAGTTTACACTAATTCACGTTAAACTTTGTTGCTAAACTCTCTGGTTTATTAGGATGTGTCCAGCATTAAATATTCAGCTGTATTTTACAGAGTTCACATTTCAAATGTCTCTAAAGATGAGTTTGACCCTCTCAGTTGTAAGTCTGCTGCTTCTTTTGAACGAAGTAACACAAATATAAAAATAATTTTGTGTGTATAATGTCTAAAAAAATGTCAAATTTGTCACTAAAAGTTTATTATACATCCATGATATATCTATATCCTTAAGTAACTGGGGAAAATAAGTCAAATTCCACTCTGGTTCCTACTAAATGAGATCTGTAACAAACATAAAAGTGCACTGATGAGATTGCTCAGTTTCATGCTCTGCGTCTGCTTCTCTGGCATCAAGTTTAATAAATCTGTATTTATAATGAATGTTAGCAAACATACACTCACCTGCTCACCTCAGAGCATCACTGACATGAAATATAATAGAATTCGATACACTCAAATGACACAGCTTGGCTTTTGCAATAAGCATTAATCTAGAAGTGTAATTTTATTGTAAAGTGCCATATCTAGGCAGGGTTGGGGAGTAACTGAGTACATGTAACAGGATTACATACTTAAAATACAAAATATTAGTAACTGTATTCCACTACAGTTACAATTTAAATCATTGGTAATTTGAATAGTTACATTCAAAAAGTATTTTGATTACAAAGAGATTACTTTGCATTTTATTGTCATTTGTTTCATTTAATATTTAGTCCTTTCAGATGGAAAACATTTATACATATAAATTATGTGATCCAAAGTGCATTTTAACAGTGGTGAAACAATTTCTTATGATGCGTTACATTTATACAAGCAGAAAGAGAAGTACGTTTGAAGTAAGTTTGGCACAGAAGAAATAGAAATAAACCTTGTGTAAATTGTTAGCTTTATGCTAAGCTAAAATGCTATTTCTAGCCATTTTACATGCACGTTACCAGACACTATCATGTTTGTTTTATCAAGAAAATTCACGTTGGATCATAATTTCTTTTTTTCTAGTAAGAGCTTTGATATTAGGGCAAAAATCATATTCTTTATAACTTTTGTATTGTTTTCCTGTAAAAATATCTAAAAATTCTTAAAACAAGATCAGTTTGATTTATCTTGTTTTAGAAACAACACTGCATAAGATATTTAGTTTTTTCAGAGAATGTATTTTTAACATGTGTATTTTGTCTTACTGTACTGGCAGAGTTTTTATAGTCAAAACAAGTGAAAAAAATCTACCAGTGCTGAAGAAGTAATCCAAAGTATTTAGAATGCGTTACTGACCTTGAGTAATCTAACAGAATACATTACAAATGACATTTTACAGCACGTAATCTGTAATCTGTAGTGGAATACATTTCAAAAGTAATCCTCCCAACCCTGTGTTTAGGACACATGCAAGTATGCAATGCCAGAGTCAGACAGTAACCCCCCCCCCCCCCCCCCAATCTGTAATGCCAAAAACTGTGAAGAGGGGTGAGGCATCCCTGATCTGTAAGAGGTCAACACTGATTGTTAAACTTATATATGGAACATATATATGACTGTGTCTCGTTTGGAAGAATGCATCCTCCAGAGGTCGCATTTGAAGGCCGCATACGTCATCATGCCGCATACGTCAATTCAGAGGATGCATGAGGTGTATCCTTCGTGGGCACTCACAATCCTCAATTCTCTGGGTGCAGAGTATATAATATGTATAATTATATTAATATATAATTAAAATAAGTATTACACCAAAAATACACATATAAAATCTATTTTCATTTCTCTTTATATTATTATAACTCTCCTAAAATCTGCCTCATACATTCCCTTCTAAAGGGACTTTGTTCCCTTCTCAATCAAAGAGCTCGCGCTGGTTAAAGAGTGGCGTGCTGTCATAGCAACAATATTACATTCCGTGTCCATTTGTCCTACAAACGCCTTCTCGTTTAAACAAGGCTTTTTAAAGGACGCGTCCAACCTAGCACTCAGCCTTCCAAAAGAGACACAGCTATAGATGAATCACTGTTCAAGCTTTTTATCTCAGTTGAGGGACTGTATATCCATCGGCCAGTGTGCAATCATAAAAACATAGTAAACAGTAAAGGTGTAAAAAATTTTTAACATATTTTAAAACTTATCTTCCAAATAGTTATTGAATGAACAGTTAGTTACTATTAAATGTATCCATTAACCAATGAGGACTTTATATTAACATTTGATTTAATTAAACTGGTTTGTTTGCAAATTAGATTTATTTACAAGCTTTGGTTAATTATGCATCAGTCCATAACTTTGTATGAATTGAGATTAGGATTTTGATCCAAAGTTATGGACTGAAGTATAAATAGCCAAAGATTTTAAATACATCTCACAGTGTAGTGTGCATGACAGCTACTAATCAGATTTGTAAGAAAGGATCAGAGGTCATCAGAGATGCCATTGAGGTTAAATCTCCTACTCTTTAATGAAAAGGTGACGCACCAAAGGCAGAGTACAGTAAAACTACACAGAGGGAGAAAAGAGAGGATTCAAAGGTCATTTTAAAACATGTCTGTCTGTCCACCACACATTCAGTCCCAGGTGCGAAGGCTCCGTGTGAGTGGCAGGTGACAGTGGGGGAGGGAAGGGGCTGGACAGGCACAGGGAAGGGGGCATATCAAGTGCAAGGGTGAGATCACTTTAAAGTACAGAAAAAGGGAAAGAATCTTTCTTCTAGTAGCTAAGAGCTCCCCCCCCCCCCCAACCCTTCCTCTCTTACACCCTCCCATCCAACAATCAATCGGTCCGCCTGTCCAATTTTACCCAGCTGAAGCAAAATGATGAAAAATAGTGACAGAGAGAGCACTGTTTGTTTCTTGCCACTGCTTTTGTTTCAGTCACTCTCTCCATCGGTCCATCCACATGTTATTGTTGTGATCTTGTATGTATGTTGGAGTACGTGTGTATCTGCCAGTGTTGGATGTTTAGTCGTGCTTCTCACCTCCCTGCCGCATGTGTGTGCAAGTGTGTATGCATATGTCAGTATCTATATGCATGTGTATGCCATTGCTCTCATACAGCGTACAGTTCATAGATCTTCTTGGCACAGTACGCCAGGGCCGCCAACGCTATCGTGTTGTGCAGTCTCTTTCTGTGCACGTCGTCCCGTCGAACCAGAACCACTGGTGTGGAGGAGGTGAGCGTGTGCAGGGGGAGCCGTGAGAGCTTCTGACTGTCATACTCCACCTGGTATTTGCAGCAGGGGTCGAACTGCCAGGAGATGCCATACAGTGTGGCGCAGGCCAGGCTTAGTGCACCAGCCGGCAGTGCCACGTAACGGGAGTAGTCGGTAGTAAGAGCGAGCGGCGTGAGGAGGCACGCAGCCCCCGCCAGTACGGCTGTTTTGTGCAGGCAGTTTCCAACGGCCACCCAGCGGGCTGTTTCGTCTCCGATGCGTGTGGGCTCAATCACGATGTAACGGTACTGCGCCTCCAGAGCCTGTTCCAGCTCATACTCAAACTGCTCCTGTGCATTCTCACCGTTGTAGATCTCGTGGACGATGTAACACTCTGTGGCCGCCATCACTCCCCTTAAGAGAAAGAATGAATAAGAAAAATATTTTTAAAAAAAAAGAGTTTGCCATATGTTACGCAAAAAGAAAAACTGATCTGAGCACTGAGAATGCTTAATAACTAAAGTCAACATCCCTTTTCAATGGTTGATTCATAAGAACTGACATGCGTGTACTTTATAATTTATATACTTAGCAGATGCTTTTTATCTTACAGCATACTCAACATATATAGACTTATCAGTTTATTTGTTTTCTAGGAAATCAAACCCACAACCTTTGGTCTCCTACAGTAACTACTTTAGGAAATAAATTATCAAATAAGTTGGGTTCATCCTAGGGATTCACCATGGTGGTTGACTAATCGTCTAACAATTAACTAGTCAATTAGTGGGGTTGAGTATTTTTTTTAGTGGTGGCTTTAATTGGAAGCAGGTCTGTTTCTATCTATAAATGGGCACTTAGTTTACAAATAGACTGTAGCCATTGAAAAACGAGTGAGTAAATATTTAAATGTTTTGTATCACAATACACTAAATATTATGGGGAAAATACTTGTGTTGTACATTCCAAGATATCTGCATTTAGAAATACGAATAAACTCCAGAGGAATCCAACTCACGTTGCATTCAGTAGTGATCACCTCAGCAATTCTAGTGTGAAATTTCTCGAACACAAATCCCGAATCCGCCATTATTCCTCCTTCAAAATGTAAATTCAAGCCAGCGGGCCCATAAAAAAGGTATGGAACGGGAGTTTTGGGGAAAGCAGATGAATAAACACCTTTTCATCTCTGCATTAGTTGCTTTAAAGGCAGGTTTATTTACAAGACCCTTGGAGGGGAGGGGTTGAAACTCATCTGGCTATTGGTCAAACTTATAGCCCAACCCTCATAGCCCAATTTACGTCAGCAGAGCAGAGAAGTCATTGCGAGTGGGGGTGGGGCAAGTTATTGTTTTTGACTAAAGATTAAGTTATTTTTTTAAATAACGTGCACGGATTAATCATTCATAATAAAAACAGCAACATCCAATAAGAAAATAAGAATTGTCCGTTTTGATTTAATGCTGACTTTAAGCATTAATGTATAAAAACTTTTCTATTGGTTGTATGTTGAATCCAGGTGCTATTTCTATTGTAAAAACTTGTTTATTGTTAATAGTCATATTTTGTTAATTTGTATTTTTTGTTTTGTTTTGGCTAGTTAATATATTCCAATTTTAAGTTAATACATTCCATTTAGTTTCATGACCATTATGATGTCATTCTTGAGTGGGCCAGGATCCCAGGGGTGGGGGGCCTTCAAGCAGGATTTTGTTTAGGGCCCCTATATGCTCAGAAACTGCCCTAATTGGAGGACACAATTCTTTGATTAAATTTGAATAATTGATAGACGCAACTTGTTGGATAGTATTTTTGTATGATGGTTTGCTATGCTTAACAATGAATAACATCAGCACATTAAACCCCCCTGCAAGAAGTTGTGTTTCTTAAATGCTTTAAGTTCACAACATTTTTGTAGTACCAATTTGTTCACTTAACCTAGGACATGCCATTTATTTAATTTTTATTCTCATCTGGTAATACTGTTTAACCAACATAAGCTTTTTAAGATAATAAATGAGGTATATTTGATATATGCACCTTTACATTTACATTTATGCATTTGGCAGACGCTTTTATCCAAAGCAACTTACAGTGCATTTATTACAGGGACAATCCCCCCGGAGCAATCTGTAGTTAAGTGCCTTGCTCAAGGACACAATGGTGGTGGCTGTGGGGATCGAACCAGCGACCTTCTGAGTAACAGTTATGTGCTTTAGCCCACTACACCACCACCACTCCCAGTGCACCTAGAGTCAATAGTTATTTAAATTATACATTTATTATATATACATAATTACAGCCTTTACTGGTCTGTCTCAACTCAGCCCTCTCCTGACTTGGTCTTGACTCAAACTCGACCTATTCTGGTCTCGGACTGAACATGGACGCGGATGAGTCTCGACTACAACACTAGCTTAAAGAAATTTTACACAAACTGTCAGTTTAAACACGTGCATTTTCACCTGCCGTTTCAGCCATCAAAACACTGCATCAACAATACATTACAAGGGGATCACTGTCGGATGTTAAATCATCTGCTGTGAGTAATGTTCCCATTTTTATGGAGGTGATTCAGAGAGATTTAAATCTTTTGCTGATTCAAACACTACTTAAATAAATATTTGCAGTAAAAAAGGTTGTGAACTAGGTGTGTACGCACATCAATATCTTGCAGTTCTGCTCTTATGCAGTAAGATGTTATTGTTATATATTTTTGTTGAATATCCATTAACACATTGAGTGCTGTGCTTAGCCTTCTTATACTCCACTCAAATATGTCTGATCAGGGTCACATTAACAAAACGAAGACCAATTAGACATTATTTTCTTTAACAGCGACTAATCAACATGTCATTCAAACAATGGACCGACTAGTAGATTTTGAAAATTGGTAGTTTTGCACAACCCTTGTTCAGGACTCCTAACTGAATATGCACTGTCAATTAATTTGGGCTGAAAGAAAAATCCAACAACTAAAAGTAACTACAGGAACTGTTTATTCTGGCCTTCATGAGACTCGAACTTTCTCGTGTTATCTAAAAAATGGGTCATCTGCCAGACGACTGTCACATACAACTTAATATAGACGTTAATAGAAGCGAAATGGCTTATGGGAAGTGTTCATATGTGCAATGAAAGGCAGCTATTTTGTTAAACTCATTATTTAATCTGATTACTTTTAAAAAATGTAAAATTTAAAACCAACTCGACAAAGTAAACCGAGAGTGCAGTTGTGGTCAGCCTTTTTAAACAGTTAAAGAGTAGTACTCGAGACCGGACTCGGTCCGAGTCCAAGACCATATTTTCATGGTCTTGGTCTTATCACGGACTCGTGAGCAATTTGACTCAGTCTTGACTCGTACTCAAACAAGTGTGGACTCGGACTTAACCCAGAGTCCAGTCGAGTCTCTTTTAAAAAAATACACAGTGAAAGCTTTGATTTAACTGACAAACATTTTGGACTGACAATATCACAGATCTTGACGTTTGTCCCGCATTTCAATCTGCAGCATAGAATCAGAACTTGTGACGCCCGATTAACGAATATATAATTTTATTGAGTCCATTTTTTTTTCTTCTCAGCAAAATGGCCAAACAGGTTAGCAAAAATGTCTGAACAGTTTGGCTATTCAGTCCGATTAGTTCGGAATGCTATCTTACTGAATAATTTGCAGCAGCTTCTCACTCAAATCTGCACCAGGATATTTTAGAAAACAGAAAAAAAACTAATCGTTGGATAAAGTGGATATTTACCTACAGTCAATAAAAGACTGCTTTATTGAGAGGTAACTTTGAGAAACTTCCATTAGTGCGGTGACTTTTTAATAAGGGGCTGTTCACACCAAATGCATTATTGCCTCCACCCATGCTGTTTTTCAGTTGTTTTTCTATGTAAACATGCTAAACGGATGTCTTTGTCTCTTGCTTTATGTATCGCTGTGTTTTTGGCGTCCATGCAGTAGCAGCCCAATTTTTTTTCAGTTCTTTTGTTAAGTTAAAAAAACATCAACTGTTAAAAATGTGTCTCGAGACACCTGTGTTACTCTTTCCCTGATAGCACACGTACAACACCCAGACATCTATTCGATAAGCGTGTTTACATCTGGAAGACATCTATTTTACATTGTTTGCTCTTCTGTAATACTTCTATAAGACGTATGTCAATAAGTATGTCTCTGATGTCAATATGACATTTCGCAAATTTCTTTGAGACGTTTATGATTTATAATGATTGTAAATCTAATCTTTTTAAGATGTTTAGCAGATGTTAGATGCTTTTCAGATGAAAATATATAAAACAGACATCTCGGAGACATACGTGTGCTATCTGGGTTCATTGCACTGCATTGATCTGAATGACCTAGTCTTCTAGAAATGCTTTCACCATTAGTTACATGAATGCTACACATACTGGAGAAAATGTCAAAATACTTCTCGCAATGTCATCAGAATTTAATTGTTTCTGAGAGAAAAAAAAAAACATTTGTGTGTACCCCGAGATGAAATCTTGCAGGCAAAATTAGAAATTCTTAATTAAAAATAGTATTGCAATTCAGGAAATTGTTACAGATTGAATGTAAACGTTTATATTAACGTTCTGTGTTATCGTGATCATATTTAATATATTATTGTTTGGTTTTTAGGCCCATTTTAGTTACAGTAATACTGTATTTTGTTAAGCAGAAATGTTTACTTGAATGGAATATAATACTGTAGTAAACAGATGCTGATAGTTTGTATTGCCATGCTGAGCCACATAGGCACTTTGAACCTTTAAAATTTTTACTAACATTTTGTTAACACTGACATGTCGTAATTGTAATACCAATTTGTTCACTTAACCTAGGACCTGTCATTTATTACATTTTTATTCTCAACTGGTAATACTGTTTAACGAACATAAGCTTAAGAAAATAGTTTAAAAAAAATCATTATATATGGTTTATTTGATATAATGCGCCTTGAGTCAATAGTTCTTTAAATTATACATTAATACATTCATAAAAAACTCTTGTCTAAGACTCAGCCTTTAATGGTCTCAGTCTCGCCCCTCTCCAGTCTTGACTTAAACTCAACCTATTCTGGCCTTGGACTTGACTCAAACTCGACCTACACTGGCCTTGGACTGGACTGGACTTGACTCAAACTCGACCTACACTGGCCTTGGACTGGACTTGACTCAAACTCGACCTACACTGGCCTTGGACTTGACTCAAACTCGACATACACTGGCCTTGGACTTGACTCAAACTCGACATACACTGGCCTTGGACTGGACTCAAACTCGACATACACTGGCCTTGGACTGGACTTGACTCAAACTCGACCTACACTGGCCTTGGACTGGACTTGGCTTGACTCAAACTCGACCTACACTGGCCTTGGACTGGACTTGACTTGACTCAAACTCGACCTACACTGGCCTTGGACTGGACTCAAACTCGACCTACACTGGCCTTGGACTTGACTCAAACTCGACCTACACTGGCCTTGGACTGGACTTGACTCAAACTCGACCTACACTGGCCTTGGACTGGACTGGACTTGACTCAAACTCGACCTACTCTGGCCTTGGACTTGACTCAAACTCGACCTACACTGGCCTTGACTCAAACTCGACCTACTCTGGCCTTGGACTTGACTCAAACTCGACCTACACTGGCCTTGGACTGGACTTGACTCAAACTCGACCTACACTGGCCTTGGACTGGACTTGACTTGACTCAAACTCGACCTACTCTGGCCTTGGACTTGACTTGACTCAAACTCGACCTACACTGGGCCTTGGACTTGACTTGACTCAAACTCGACCTACACTGGGCCTTGGACTTGACTTGACTCAAACTCGACCTACACTGGCCTCGGACTGGACACTCTCTGGTCTTGACTCAAACTCGACCTACTCTGGCATCGGACTGGACTTTGACTCGTCCCTCTCTGGTCTTAACTCAAACTTGACCAATTCTGTCCCCGGACTGGACTTGGCCATCTCTGGTTTTGGTCTAGACTCAAACTCGACCTACTGTGGCCTCGGACTGGTCTTGACCCTCTCTGGTTTTGGTATTGACTCAAACTCGACCTACACTGGTCTCGGACTGGACATGGATGAGCTGGTCTCGACTACAACACTGGCTTAAAGTAATTTTACGCAAACTGTCAGTTTACACGTGTGCATTTACACTGTTTTTTAACGGTCGTATTATTCGACTAAATAAAATTATCGTTGTTCTACAAGACAAACATTTCACTGAACACAAACGTTAAAATAGACCAACCGAATGTATTAATGTCTGGCGGCTACCATGCATGTGAAGCTTTCCTTTCACTTGTGGCTCTGTTGTCAACATGGATTAAAAACATTGTAAAACCCAAACGAAATTTGGGATGTGACTGACATATACACAATACATTTTGCTGCTCTCTGAACTGCTAGTCAGTTGAGGGACCCCAAAGTCAGTAAGCTCATCAAAACATCACATGAGCTCTATTCTGCAATGTTTTTGGCCTTAACAGTTGCATAAAACCCCAAAGGGCCCTGTATTTTAACGATAGTAACCACACTTAAAACTAGTATGTCGCCAAGGTATTTCGCTTAGCGTATTAAGATAAAAAATCACAGGTTTTCGTGTTACTGACCTCTCTCTGCTGACTGGGACACCGCGCCTCCTTCCCAGCGACGCCATCTTGAAACAGCAACGGACTCGACTTGACGCAAAACTCGCTGCAATGCTTCATGGGTAATGTAGTTCACAAGGCTTGCTCTCTTAATACATTTAAAAGATGAGGCGCATATGAGCGAGACTACTAATCCCATAACTCAACACGGTTGAGGACCCAACCACTTGAACAGAATGTCCAATGGTTTTAATATTTGTATTGTTTTGTTAAAGTCTGTAGTTTGTGATATATACGGACTAAAGTTATTTAATGAAGTGGACAGTTTATCGGTTCTGTATACTGTTTCAGCCGTTCGGCAGTATAATCGATGCTGGATTTTTGTTTTAATAGAAAGAGGTGGCCAATCGAATGCAAGGACAACACTACGGGGCTTTCAGTAGGGCAAGCCATTCCCAAAATGTATAAACGTGCAACGAATTTACTCTGGCGAAATGATTTAACGGTTCGTATATGTCCAGAACCTGCGGACATGTTATGAACGAGGATGCGATGGAATTGCAGAGGAGGCACTCACCCATTATGTGGTCGATTCTCGTTTAGGCAGAGAGATCCGTCCCCGTCGTACGACGCTCACCGAGAGCTGTTGCACACGGGGAGAGTACGCTGTTATATCAACGATACAGTGCTGCTCGCACGTGCCAGCTATGCACTCTCTGTCTCCCACGTACAGCAGCGACGGATTGCATAACGTGCAAGCCTTGTAAAATTGGCTATAACTTGAGTTAGTTCAATTGGGCTAGTAAGTGATTTTATCAAGCTAAAATCATGTAAACGCTCATATTGTTTAAGTCTTTTGGCTACTTTTTAAACAGTGAGAATTTTAACATTTATGTATTGGCCCTATTCACAGTGCCTCACTTTAACCTCGATGTTTGCTTTTTAAAAGAAAAGGAGGGACTAGTAGTTGTTGTAATTAACATTATGCCACAAATGCTGACGATTGAGCTTAACTTGTATTGAACTTGGAATATATATTTAAGGTAAAATAGCCTACTCATCAATTCTTAAGATATTTCTAAAAAGGGTACAGGTTAATAACGGTTTAATAACTATTCACTCTCTCAAGTCACAACAGGTTAGCCTTGGTGCTGAGAAATATTATTATCAAGATACAATCATGTTGCATCTCATTTTAAATGTGATTAAGTTCATTAATACGGTTTACTTTTTTACAAATTGATAATTTTTTTAAGATAATTTAATTGTTGCATCAATAATCAATTTATCCATCTATACTACTTTGTTACAAATTCACTAGTAATTATATATAGAGAGAGAGTCATGGCCAAAAGTACTGGCAGTGACATACATTTTGTGTTTTGCAAAGTTTGCTGCTTCAGTATTTGTAGATCATTTTTTCACATGTTTCTATGGTATACTGGGAAACAATGATAAGCATTTCATGAGTTTTAAAGGCTTTTATTGGCAAAAACATTCAATATATTCAAAAGTCAATATTTACAGTGTTGACCCTTGTTCTTCATAACCTCTGCAATTCGCTCTGGCATGCTGGATATCAGCTTCTGGGCCAAATCCTGACTGATGGCGATCCATTCTTGCCTTATTAGTGCTCGGAGTTGATCACAATTTGTGGGCTTCTGCTTGTCCTCTCACCTTTTGAGGATTGACCACAGGTTCTCTATGGGATTAAGATCCGGGGAGTTGCCTGGCCACTGATCCAAAATTTCAATGTAATGATCTCCGAGCCATTTCATTATCACTCTTCCCTTGTGACATGGAGACCAATCATGCTGGAAAATGCACGGATCATCACCAAATTGCTCCTGGAAAGTTGGGAGAAGTTGCTCTTGCAGGATGTTTTGATACCATTCTTTATTCATGGCAGTGTTTTTGGGCAAGAATTGTAAAAGAGCCCACTCCCTTGGATGAAAAGCAACCCCACACATTAATGGTCTCAGGATGCTTCACTGTTGGCACAACACGGGACTCATGGTAGCGTTCACCTTTTCTTCTCCGGACTATCGATTTTCCAGATGTCACTTCTCTCCAAGAAAAACATCAAGGACAGACTGAAATTCTGTAGGGAGTACAAGGATTGGACAGCAGAAGACTGGTACAAAGTTATTTTTTCTGATGAAGCCCCCTTCCGACTGTTTGGGACATCTGGAAAATAGATAGTCTGGAGAAGAAAAGGTGAACGCTACCATGAGTGGAAACACACAGAAGAAAATAATGACGAGGCTGCGGTTCGGGAAATGTTGGTGATAAAGGTTTAATCTTCTACTCACAGAGCAAACGGGTAGAACAGTGCATACGAGATGTTTGATACATTTCTGAAGCAACAACTGCGCTATTTAAACCGCTTTACTATCACCTGTGCAGGTGAGGAGCTGACAGCTGCACTCTCATAGAAGCAGATATATCTCTCCTCCTGGACCAGCAACTTCCATTTGTGCTTAAAAATGAAAATGAATAGCATTGCATAGATTAAGAGACACTCTTTTAAACTATAGGACCATTTATTTAATCTTGTGGATGTTCCATGTTTTGTTCACAACTCATAATGAATGTAAAAGGCCAGTTTATGTAATGTGACTCATTCAGATTTTTAAAAGAACTGTTAAATAAAAAGCTGAAAGGGAAAAAATAGAGTAAAAAAAAATTAATTTTGAAGAAACTGAAAAAAGAAAGATATTGAAGGACAAGATACATCGTGATGCACAGAGAATAGCTTTATAATCGAATCGTGAGGCCAGTGAAGATTCACACCTCTAATCTTGCTGGATTAAGTCTTTTGTGTCTAAAGTTTAGTTCATATTATCCAGATCCCAGAGGCACCACATTCCTCTGTGTACAATGATTGTACAACAATTGATAAATTCTAAAAAAACATATTTGTGCTCGCTTTAACTTGTCAGGTCACATTTTTAATTTTCTCCTAACCTCTGAAAGTGATCAGATGTCTCGAATGTTGGTGTCACTGGTGCTGCTCTCTCCTGGCTTTCTTCTTACCTCACGGATAGAGAGTTTGAAATTATGTGTCCCTCAGGGATCGGTTCTTGGACCTCTTCTATTCATTATATATATATATATATATATATATATATATATATATAGCCTTTGGGTCAACTCATTCATCATCACGGTTTCAGTTACCACTTTTATGCTGATGACATTCAAATATGTGCAGCTTCTTGAACTTCCTAAAATTGAGCATGGATAAAACTGAGATAATTATTTTTGGAACACCAACACTTATGAAGAAAATTCCTTATGACTTTGCATGTGATATTGATGGCACATTCATTAAACCATCCAATACTGTAAAAAATGTAGGTATCATCTTTGATCCCTCCCTCACTTTTGAAGCTCATATTAAACCTGTATCTAAAATTGCCTTCTTTCACCTTTGCCGCATTGCTCGCCTACATCCCTTTATCAGTCTCAAAGATGCTGAAACACTGGTTCATGCATTTATATCATCAGATCTTGACTATTGCAATGCCCTCTTCATTGGTTCACCTGCTAACTCTATTGCTAGGTTGCAATATAGTCCAAATTCTGCTATAATTCTTACACATACCAAGCGCTCAGCTCATATTACTCCATTCCTGTTTGAACTTTACTGGTTAACAGTTTTGTTTCACATCAAATATAAACTAATCGTGCTTACATTTAAATCACTTCATGATCTGGCACCTCACTATCTTAGGGAATTGCTTCTCCCCTACAACAATATCCACTCGCTTAGGTCTTCTGTGTCCGGACTGCTTTCTGTCCCTAGATTTCGCCTCTCTACTCTGGGTGGCAGGTCATTCAGCATAGTAGCACCCAATATATGGAATTTAGTCCCACTGACTCTTCGCAGCATCTCTTCTATATCCGAGTTTAAATCTCAAATTAAAACTTTTTTTTTTTCTCAGTGTTATCTTGATGCGTCATGTATTCACTCTCAGTGACTATGCTATCTGAACTGTGTTTTTGTGACTGTTCATTGTTTCTGTATTATTGTGTTACTATTTTAAAGTGTCCTTGAGCTCTGGAAAGGCACTATATCTATAAACTAAACGTATTATTATCAGTAGTATGGTGGCATCATACTGTGTGCAAGTCCTAAACTGTTTTTTGTAGGCATTGCTGGAATTGTGGAGTACTGAAATGAACATTTTCATTATCTTAGATTTTATGGGGGGAAAGTCACTGAAAATTCTTGACATTTGCACATACATTTGCTAAATCAGTTTAACAGTACTAATAAGACCTAAATGGAATGGGGCAAAAATTCTGAGCAGAAGTTTCTTTTTGTTGATTGGCCATGACATTATAAGTGCATCAGAATACATTGTTGTGTATACCTTAATAAAAAGCAACTTTTTTTTTAGATGTCTTCCAGATGTAAACACACTCATCAAATAGATGTCTAGGTGTTGTACGTGTGCTATCAGGAAAGAAAGAAATAAGAGTATAACACATTGTCTCAACATTCAAAAAACACCACATCACACATCATGAACAAAACAAATCTGTCATATATATATTTTATTCAAAACCAGCATTAGTAACAGCAAGAGTACATAAGTGTGTAAAAATGGATGAACTTCAGGCATCTTTAGCCTGTATTAAATCACAATCTTTGTAGGTGATGTAAGAGTCCAGTAATTTTCCTTAAAAAGATAACCTTCACTAACATCACCAGGAATATCATGGTTATTAATGTGCCACAGATGTTTCGGTCACATGGCAGAATATGCAACAGTCTGCTCAGTTTGCAGCCTACCCTGCAAACAATATTGATCTAGACAGCTCAACAACAGACTTTTAATGAGACCCCTGGGAATTATGAGAATAACTTACACTAACATTCATTCAACACATTTCTCTCACACACTCACACTCTCTCTCTCACACACACACACACACACACTCATTTTGTGTGGCTATCATTATGAGGACTCTCCATAGACATAATGATTTTTATACTGTACGAACTAGATTATATCTAACCCTCACAAAAAAAACTTCTGCATTTTTACATTTTCAATAAAATATTGTTTAGTGTGTTTTTTAAGCGATTTGAATTATGGGGACATAAATGATGTCCTCATAAATCACATTTATAGCATAATACCCTTGTAATTGACAGTTTTTAATCTTAAAAAAAAAGTCCTCATAAACCACCCAAACCCGCACACGCACGTAACGGAATTGTTTTTATAAAGTGTGCATCCTGAGAGGTTCAGCCCAGCGAATTATAAGGGTTGGGTGATTGTCTTCAGAACTGAGCTCCTCACTGGCCATTGTCTGCACCAGGCACAGCACACACACATGCAAAAGCAAGCACAAAATCAGCCAGGAACATGCACAGAATAAAATGTCTGTCTCTAACTGGGACGGTAGATTGTGCTATCCCTAAAAATTCATGCCAGGTTGGATGTGCACGTTGTTTGGTTTGAGAGACTGTCTGTGCATGTGGAATCGCAATTACGTGTGCATCTCTCTCATAAGCACCGCTAAATCAGAAGGCATAAGACCAGAGAAGCGTTTAGAGTCTAACATCACTTTTGAGCTCATAAAGGGCGTTTTCCTTACACTTCTCTGCATTGGCTTGAAAGTCCAAAAACCACTGAAATTACTGGGAGATGCAATCCCTTGCCACCACAATGGCCACACTATTATCTCTCAGCCCATAAGGCATGAAGGTTCCTAAGAAAACGTTTACACAGCCTGGTATAGTTTCAGATATTTTCCCTGCTTTAATCGCGTTCACACTTGCTTGCAAACAAAAAATACAACTTTTGATTTTATGGAGTTTCAAGACCAGTCAGGCAGATTAGGGATGCTCAATGATGTGCTCCAAGTAATAGGGGTGGGGGTTTTCTTTTATGTATTTCTGGATGTACCAGCAGGTTATATGGGCTTTCAGGTCTTCCTCTACCACAAAATCCATTGCAGCCTGACAATGACAAACAGAAATCAAATTAAAATGTAAAACAATGAGGTTCAAAACTGGTTCAAACCAATCCGAAGGAGGAACTTCATACAACCTTGGCTAGGTGTTTGGAAATCTCTCTTCCTCTGTAAGCTTCAGGAACCTCAGTATGCTGCAGATCCACGGTTTTCTTCCCCACATATTCATACAGCAGCACAGCCCTGTCGTGGGAACCTTCAGACCAAACAAAATGCAATAGAAAACACAAACATGCAAGTATATCAGTTAGCACTCTGTAATCATTTATTTTAACATGTTGCCATTAGTAAATATCTATGTGGTCTGTCAAACAGGCTGCCTGTGCTTTGTTATTCTTTTACATCGCAGTAAAGAGTGTGTTCAAAATACAGCATTGTTTTTGGCTCTGGAACCAAACATTGTGACTTTGTCAAGACCATTAACACAAACAAAGTTAAAAACAAATGCATTTTGTATATTTATTTTAGAGAAATAGCAATTTAAAATAAATTGTTCCTTCCATCATCTTAACGGGTCAATTTTGACCCGTATAGAAAGAACCAGTTCCACCTTCAGACTTTCTGGATGTCATGCAGCTTGAAATAGATTTTTAGTTTTTTTGCACATCTATGAATCAAATTGAACCTAAAAATAAATTACAATTCCTAACATTTTTTGCCTCTAGCCCCATCCTTTTATCTATCTCCCCCACCTGCTTCACTGGGTACTGCATCTTTCCACTCAAATTGGGTTTGTGCACATACACACTGTAACACCAATAAATTGTTTGACATTAGTGGGAAGGAATGGATTTGTTGCAATGGACATGCAAAGTCAGTCCATTTTGACTGCTTGATGCAATAGAGATTAATTTACAAAATAGGCATGTACAATTATTTTAACTCTTAAAATGTACTCTGTTGATTTTCTACAAGCAGAATCAATCAGAAATGGTTACAATTTAGTTGAGAAATGATAAAAAGCCAAAAGTAATTTAAATAAATGCAACATGAGACATCCTTTGCCATTGTTTGACAAGTTTTTAAATGTTTTATTTTTCAAATTACTCATTTTTATTTACTATATTCCATTTCCCCCAAAATTTATACACTTACTGGACACATTAAAACAGATTTTCATTAAGGGGTTATTGTGCTGTTGTAAACTAATCAAGAAAATATGCATTTATAATGGTTTTCAATACACAAAAGGAAGGTACATTTTCTAAATGCAATAAGAGGGTTAAAGGAATAGTTCACCCAAAAATGAAAATGCTCTCATCATTTACTCACCCTCATGCATCCCACATGTTTGACTTACTTTCTTCTGTAGAACACAAAGATTTTGAGAAGAATATTTCAGCTCTGTAGGTCCAAGTGAATGATGGCCAGACCTTTGAAGCAGATAAAGGAAACATTAAAGTAATCCATAAGACTCCAGTATTTTAATCAATGTCTTCTGAAGTGATCCAGTTGGTTTTGGGTGAGACCAGACCAAAATGTAACTAAGCACAATCATGACTTCAAGCTCCTCGGAGACTGCTGTCAAGATTTAGTGGAAAAAGGAGTTATATTTAGGCCTATTCTCCCCCAAAACCAATTGGATCACTTCAGATATGCTCATAAATGCTTAATAAATTTGTTTGTTGTTAATAAATGGAACCTAATTGTAAAGTTTCACCCATTTATTTATTCTCACTAAAATAGCTTCTAGAAATTCAGTGGTCAGAAAGAAGTTAAGATTCACTGTCAACATACAGTAATATGAAAGAGGAATGGACTAACTTTCCTGTCATCAATGTCAAACCTTACCTGAGCTGTACTTTTATCTGTAAATCTAACATCTTGGAATGTCTAGTTTTCTCACTTTGTTGTTAATGAACATGATATAATTTGTGGATTCATCCGGTAAGGCAGGATCCTAATTAGACAAGGAATAACAGCTTGGTGGCATGGCTCTGGATTTGTTTATAGAGTTGGATTAAAGCAGTTGGTTGACCTGAACAGTTTTCAGTCTAACACATTTTATTCTCAGGTATTAATTTTATGTTGTGTATTCTTTAACAAACAACTAATATATATATATATATATATATATATATATATATATATATATATATATATATATACACATACACACACATATATACACACACACACACACTCACCTAAATGATTATTAGGAACACCATACTAATACTGTGTTTGACCCCCTTTCGCCTTCAGAACTGCCTTAATTCTACGTGGCATTGATTCAACAAGGTGCTGAAAGCATTCTTTAGAAATGTTGACCCATATTGATAGGATAGCATCTTGCAGTTGATGGAGATTTGTGGGATGCACATCCAGGGCACGAAGCTCCCGTTCCACCACATCCCAAAGATGCTCTATTGGGTTGAGATCTGGTGACTGTGGGGGCATTTTAGTACAGTGAACTCATTGTCATGTTCAAGAAACCAGTTTGAAATGATTCGAGCTTTGTGACATGGTGCATTATCCTGCTGGAAGTAGCCATCAGAGGATGGGTACATGGTGGCCATAAAGGGATGGACATGGTCAGAAACAATGTTCATGTAGGCCGTGGCATTTAAACGATGCCCAATTGGCACTAAGGGGCCTAAAGTGTGCCAAGAAAACATCCCCCACACCATTACACCACCACCACCAGCCTGCACAGTGGTAACAAGGCATGATGGATCCATGTTCTCATTCTGTTTACGGCAAATTCTGACTCTACCATCTGAATGTCTCAACAGAAATCGAGACTCATCAGACCAGGCAACATTTTTCCAGTCTTCAACTGTCCAATTTTGGTGAGCTCTTGCAAATTGTAGCCTCTTTTTCCTATTTGTAGTGGAGATGAGTGGTACCCGGTGGGGTCTTCTGCTGTTGTAGCCCATCCGCCTCAAGGTTGTGCGTGTTGTGGCTTCACAAATGCTTTGCTGCATACCTCGGTTGTAACAGGACTGCCGCATACTGGATGTTTTTCCCTTTTCACACCATTCTTTGTAAACCCTAGAAATGGTTGTGCGTGAAAATCCCAGTAACTGAGCAGATTGTGAAATACTCAGACCGGCCCGTCTGGCACCAACAACCATGCCACGCTCGAAATTGCTTAAATCACCTTTCTTTCCCATTCTGACATTCAGTTTGGAGTTCAGGAGATTGTCTTGACCAGGACCACACCCCTAAATGCATTGAAGCAACTGCCATGTGATTGGTTGATTAGATAATTGCATTAATGAGAAATTGAACAGGTGTTCCTAATAATCCTTTAGGTGAGTGTATATATGTATTTAGATGTATCTCATTTAATCTTTGCCGATGCAACTTTTAAACATATTTTAAAGTGTACCCTGTGTATAATGATGCATTCTCTGGGATAAGCCTCAGATGTCCACTGCCCCATGTCATACACATCTGGGATGGCAAGAGGGTGAGTAAATGATGAGAGGATTTACATTTTTGGGTGAACCATACAATTGCAAAATATCCATCCATTTTTGATATTGCAAAACCGAATAATACTGACAAACAGAAAAAAATAAAGAGGACATGGGGCTTATCTTCCTTGTATACAAATCTGTGATGATGATGGAACAGGAAGTAAAACGATGTCTGTATGGGATGGCTTGCCAGCAGTGCTTAGCTAGTGCGGTGAAAGGTGGGAAAGATTCTAGGGTCCCAAAGGTCCAGGGGGCCCCACAACAGATTATAAACTGTATTTTTTTTAACAGGAATGAGCCCAGAGCAATATACAGTCAGGGGGCCCATATTATCTTGCTACAGCCCTGCTTGCCAGTAGCTTAGCAATTTAGTAATTGAATGAGCAAGAAAGACAAAAACAAAGCATTTATTTGACCAAACAAATCTGAGATTGATCTGCAGCACCTTGCACCAAAACAAAACAAGCTCTACAATTGCACGATTCATGACATGAATACTTATAAAAGAGGCTGTTGAAAAGACCAAGGCCACTTTCAAGCTAAAGAACAAACCATCCTAGCAAAACAACTAGTTCATGTTATATTCAATGATCTGCTGCTTTCAAAGCATGTAACGATGTTTTTTTTCACAATTTGTGAGGTGATACGTAATATATAAAGAGCAGATTCTATTAAGCAACATGTTAATCGTATTAGGAAACAAATGACACAACAAACGAGATATTTGGCAGACGTCCGCTCGCCCACCACCCCCCCCCCCGTGATGCAGCATTACTGACCGTTCAGTCGGATGCTGAATTGTCGTCGTTTTTTGTCGTGCTCCACTCCAATGGGAGTGTTGATATCGAGGACGTTCATCTGTGTAGCCTGGGCCATGACGTCTACAGGACTGCTGTCAGGGGGAAGCTGTGTGTCAAAGTGTGCTACGGCCGACTCGAGCGCGATGAGGGGCGCATTCATGCCTCGACGAGGTGAGGACGAGCATCTGATCCCGCGAAAACACGCCATCCACGGAAAACAGCTGTAAAGTCACGTGCAATCCGCTGGCCAATGAGGTCAAACGTTTTGTTTTGATGCGCGCGCGGTCTCTTTAAATAGGTCTCGTGCGCCTGCTGTGCACGTGCTACGCTCGGCCGCCAGGTGGAGATGAAGGGTTACTCTCGATGTTCTCTTGGTGAACGAAGATTTGTGGGAGCTTGTTTCATTACCTGTTTCAAGGAGGCCCACGTGCTATTTTATAACTTTCATATTTTTACAACTATTAAATCTGCTCTTAAACAATAATAATTTGTCATGCATCGAAGAAAGTCAGTTATATAATTGTTGTTATTGTTGTTGTTGTTGTTATTATTATTATTATTATTATTATTATTATTATTATTATGAGTTATTAACATACCGAAATTGTAAGTGTAACATAGAAAGTGTAACATTTTCAAAGCATTTTCAAGACAATTATAAAATGACAGAATAGAATATATTCTGATATATTTTGGATGTTTTATTTTTCATATATCACAAGAGATGATGCAATAAATCAGGACACACCTAGAACAGTATTTATTACTTTCACACCGAAATCTCATGAGACGCATCTGGCTGTCAAACACATATTGAGCTACACACATGACTCATAAGCTACACATAAATATTTTCTCAGGCACTTTTTGAGTCAAAATAGTCACACAACTTACATAATTTCATTAATGACAATGGTTATATCATTCTGTTCATGCGTTACACTTGCTAAAGTTTACTTCCATGTTGTTTCTTCATCAAGTCGCAATGTCAAACGTAAATCAAGTCAATCACTGAAACAACAGTGCCACCTTGAGTAAGAAATGTCATGTATGTGGATACTGATCATTCACCCTTGTTGCATAGAAATTCAACATGATTTAGTATTTATTTGTATGAATATTTATTTGTCTTGTAAAAAAAACCAAATAGATATCCTGTGATTGTAAACTTAGATATAAAATAATCATAGTGCATAAAAAAAAAAGCTACACAGTTTCATATCTCGGGTCTCTAATGACCCTATACACTTTTGGTACTTAAGCAATTAAAATATATATATATATATATATATATATATATATATATATATATATATATATATATATATATATATATATATATATATATATATATATATTATTATTTGTATATATATATATATATATATATATATATATATATATATATATATATATATATATATATATATATATATATATATATATATATATATATATATATTATTATTATTTGTATGCATATTTCCCCTTCACTTTATGTAAATTATGAACTGACAGACTGGCACTAATTGAGAGTAAAATTTGACTATTTTTTTCTGTTTTTCTTTTTCATCAAAGTTATAGAACAGAAATATGTGGATTATATAAAGTGTTTAGAAGTTGATATACCGTTTGACCCCTTTAGAGAAGTTACTTAATAAGCCTCCAATGGTTGTTGCATCATCACTATTCTAAAACAGG
This sequence comes from Moxostoma hubbsi, assembly GCA_032164185.1. Lineage (NCBI taxonomy): Eukaryota > Metazoa > Chordata > Actinopteri > Cypriniformes > Catostomidae > Moxostoma > Moxostoma hubbsi. Next base: position 27,888,681 of record JAVLUX010000024.1, read on the forward strand.
ATGTATTAAGCGAGTTCAGAAACATTGGAATAGGCTTTTCTATAGTACTTCATTTTTCTAAAGTTGACATTCTCTCATGGTGTATACTGCTGTGGCTATGTTATAATGTTTAGTCACAGTTTGTGCACTTTTTACCTAGCTCTACCTTTAAACTTTCAAATACCTCATCAAGAACAAAGATTAAAGTTATAAAACTTATTTCATCATCTGTATTTAGAAAAGTTGATTTCTCTCTAGTTTTACTTTAGCTCAAAACAGCCCTTACGTAAGAAACACCAGATTTTTTTCTATAGTATATTGCTGTTGTTTAAATGCTATTATTTTTATTATATATAAATAAGATTTCTGTAACCATAACCTATCTACACAGTTACAATGTTATCAGTATAAATATTCATGAATTTTAATAAGAAATACTCCCTGCTCTAGCCATTGTTGGGGGGTTTTCCACTTTGTTTCTTAGTGTTGCTATTCCTAAGGAACTATGCATGCATGAATTATAACAGGTGTTGTTGGAAGGGGTGAAAACATACTCAGAAACAAAATTGATTACATGGCTTTATATCCTTGCTGGTAAGGTTCCTATATCGAAAAATCATCAGATTCTTGTGACTAATGATTTCATTAAGTTAATATATCTTATTACATAATATGACAAAGACACAGTCACAAAACACAAACAAAGATGCCTAAAAGATGTTTTGATTCAAGTGTAACAGTCTTTAAGAAGCTTTCAGCAGATCCTGCTAAAACAGGATAGGTTCAAGTCATTTTGGGTAAACTAATGCAATCCACGACGATTCATTTTGAATTAATTAACATGAAGATGGATTACAAATAAAATAAAAAAGGCAGTTCAAATGTTACAATACTTAAACACTTACCATTGTATACCAAATAATCTCATTTGCATCTTTCAAACTACAAAAATAACAGTACAAGATATTATGATTTATGTGTTAATAACAGTACTAGACATAAATTGCTCCTGAGCAGGATAATAATTAAAGGGAGTTCACCCAAAAAAGACAATTCTCTCATCATTTACTCACCCCCATGCCATCCCAGAAGTGTGCAACTTTCTTTTTAAGCAGATTACAAATAAAAGAATATTTCAGCTCTTTTGGTCCATACAATGCAAGTAAATTATTTTTTAAATGAAAAAAGTTTAAGCTCCAAAAATAACACAAGTCATCGTAAAAGTAATCCATATGACTCCAGTGGTTAATTCAATGTCTCCAAAAGCGATTTGATAGGTGTGGGTGAGAAACAGATCAATATTTATGTCCAATTGTACTATAAATTCTCCTCCCTGCTCAGTCAATCTCCACTTTAACTTTCACTTTCTTCTTCTTGTGTTTTTGGTGATTTATATTCTTTATGCATATGCTCCCTTCTGGGCAGGAAGAAGAATTTCTATAAAAAATTACTTGAATAAGGACCTTTCACCCACACCTTTCATATTGCTTCAGAAAATGTGCATTTAACCACTGGAGTCATTTGGATTATTTTTATGCTGCCATTATGTGATTTTTGGAGCTTCAAACGTTTGGCACCCATTCACTTGCATTGTATGGACCTACAGAGCTGAAAAATTATTCTAAAAATGGTCATTTGTGGTCTGCAGAAGAAAGTCACAAACATCTGGGATGGCATAAGGATGAGGACATAATGAGAGAATTTTTGGTTGAACTATTCCTTTCATATCGCATGAACGGAGAAACTCTACAGGCCAGTTCTGGTGCACATATTGGAAACTGTCTGTCCTTTTAAGTGTGAGTTTGTGTGAGTATAAGGCCTGCCAGACTGTATAGCTTTCAGTCTCATGGATTGATATTTTACAGTTACTGTCAATCTATCAAGTGTTAAAACATTGTCATGTCAAGAACTGCATATAGTCAAATACATTTAACCATCCAAGGCTCTTGACTGACCTGCTCTCTACTTGCCATCTCACTAATTACTGCTACTGACGGGGCTACTGAAGTATAAGGTAAAGTAGGAGTTGATGTGTTGTTGTTGTTGAGGTGGTCAGACGCAAAAGTCTACCACAGTGTGACATCACAATGTTGAGGAAATTGAGAATGAGTCATTTTGGCAGACTGGTTTCAAATGCTCTTTCTGTAGTGAGGAGGACATTGAGTTAAAAAGTGTACAGTATATATTTAAAGTACAATGAACTCATATAAGTTAAAAGATCAGGAAAAATGTATTCCTCATGTCATTACCCCTTTAAGAATGCAATCAAGCGCACATATACAAAGAAAGGTGTATGTAGTTTTAGGGCCTAATTTAGTCATATGCAATATATTTAGGGCCTCCCCTCCAACAACTTCCGGAGTGTGTTGATGACATCCTCTCCACTGGTCCAGGGCACCACATGGGCCTTGAACTCTCCAGGTTTGGCTTCCTCAATCTCTCGGATCAGTTTGTGCATTGGGAAGTCTCGCCGTGGGAATGCTATATCACCTGGTGACATAGTGAGTGATGGGCAAAAGTCATTTGCCCCATCGCCCACATATAGAATCTTCTGGTAGGGCTGCCTACCTCTCTCACGGATGCGCTGGGCCACATACTGCCTCACCACCGCTGCTTTGCACATGTTCACTGGGCACCGCAGGCAGTCATGGGAGTGGAAGGGGCGAAGCTGCAGCTGCCCATTATCATCAAAGTGTGATGGGTTTGTGAAAATGCGCAGAAACAGTGGGCGGAAACCCAGGTGCTGCAGCCACGTCTCGATGAAGACGGAATTGGCGTCAGACACACAAATGACTTCAAAGTCATGCGATGGCTGGGAAAGCAGAAAGCGCATCAGAGCTGGAATACCAGGGCAGGGAGGGAGCTTTTCCACTGTGCCCCGAATAGCTGCCGGGGTTACACCCTGTTCGGCAAGGTAGGCCAGCACACGCTGCATGTACTCTGTATAGCGACCAGGGCGATACGTGTCTTTTAACCAGCAGGGCAGGACCCCGCCAGGTGACACGGTAACCATAGAATCGTCGCTGCACTCATCCACCAGGGTCTCATCAAAGTCAAAGAATATAAGGAAACGACTGTCATTAGGGGGCGGAGCCTGAGCTCTGCTGCCATGTTGAGGATGGTCCTCCACTCCTCCAGAGGGATGGGGTGGAGAAACACAACAGTTGAAGACAGATTCACGCATCATGGACAGAAGGGAAGAACAGAACAAATGTCTCCTCTGCAGATGAAACAGAATTATTGTATGTGCTCACATTCAATTTATAAGCTTCACATTTATGCCTTTAAACCCACCAAAAAAAAAATATTTTTATTTTTCACATAATGCCACAAATGCATTCGAATGACCTTAACTTTACAGAACACTTAATATTATTTTAAAACTAGACCAAAAATGCCCAGGTTTTTATTCTGTTCTGCCGTTGCTTTCATTTAACTTATTTTGCCTGCTCAGATTTTTATTCTAGTATCACTGCTCATTGAAACTCCTGTATAATTTGTTGTTATAGTACTCATTTTTTCAGGATTAGAGGGTTTAAGGCGTAACGTCGTCATGGCAAGGAAGTTGTAAAATTGGATATAACATTACACAGAAAAGTGATATTATCATGCTGAAATCATGTTAAAATGCATTGCCTATTGTTTATGTCATGTGGCTATACTTTTGAAACAGTGAGTATTTTAATGTTTATGGACTGAACCCATTCACCTTCACTGTAAGTGCCCCAATGTACACAGAAAAATAATAATTTTAAGATTTACGCATTTCAATTTCATAACAAAATTCCATAAACATTAACTGAGTAATCTTTAATAAAATAATTAATTAAAAACATCATATGGTTCAATTTGATGGAATTTTGCTATTAAACTGAACATTTAAAATCTTAAAAATAGGCTAAAATATTCTTTTGCAACCCACATCCACCCCCCACCCCTTTTTATTTAAAGAAATTAATTTTGTGGTAATCAACATTATGCCACAAATGCTGTTGATTGAGCTTGAGAAATCCGTTTCCTCCTCTCCTTTTAAAAAGTGAAAATCTGGGTTCCAGTTATAGGCACTTTCAATTGAAGTGAATGGGGACCAATCCGTAAACGTTAAAATACTCACAGATCCAAAAGCATAACCACAAGACGTAAACAATATGCATGAGTTAAATGTGATAACTAAAATTTTCTAAAAGTCACATCCAATTGTTCAACTTTTGTTATCATGACAACATAACATTGTAAACACTAACACGACGACTTAAAACCTTTACAACACAAATAATACTCGAGATTTAACAGAATAATAAATAAGTGCATTTATTCAATTATAAGCTTGCTACTTTCACTTCCATTATAAGTGTGAATATTCCATTAAGGGCGCCTTTAGCCCCGTTGTACCCTATATATTATATAGCCAAAACATGAACAACTAACATTTAACGGTATAGGACTTATCATAGCCAGTTCACGCGCGCAAGCAATCTTTCAGACCAAAAAAATCTGTGCTAATGATTGAACTCACCTATGTTTGCCTCCAGCTCGCCGCAGCGCAGACAACCTGTCAAAAGAATACAATACTACATCATATATGATCTAAGTTGACTAGTTACATACTCAAACGTGTATTTACGACGTGAAAACAGCGTGATGCATAGCCTACTCTTTACCATGCTAATGTACGCTATACTGTAGGTAATACAAGAAAAATTATTTCTTTCGTGTCATGCTCTCAAAATCCGTTTACGCAGCACACCTGACCATGCTTTCATTTTGCATGCATCACAGATCATGCAACAGATCTTCTTTACAAATGAGCGCCACCCGACCATGACATTAGTTGCACAAGATACGCTCAATGTATTCAGCGCAAATCATGCTTCTTAAAAAGGTAGCTACAAATTCTTTTCAAATTAGTAATATTTTAAATACATTACACCTATAGTAAATAATACATATTACATATTAAACCTACAACATTCAAACAGGCCAAATGGACTGGACGTCATTACCTGGAGATGTAAGTTCAGTTCAGTTGGTCATCACCACCGATCGCTACTTACTGTGTGTTTGCCCGGCGGATCTTGCGCCTGTTAAAAAGTGCTGGAGATTTATGGTCCGATTCTGCCTCATGGAACTACAGTGACGTGCATGGGACGGGCCCCGCCTCACATCCATCACTGTAACCAAACATTACCGAGAACCTGAGTGCTTTTACATGAACAGTGCATAGATCAATAACAATTAATACAACCGGAGGTTTTACTCTAATCCGAGGCAAAAGTATAATAAAGGAGACATTTGAAAGCTGCACTTTTTTTTAAAAAAAATTGCAGACACGCAACGGATAGGACAGGATGTAGTCTCGATACGCGTTTTTAACAGTTGACGTGAAAAGAGCCTTGCTTCTGGTCAAATAAGCTCTTCTTGGGTATGTTTACATAGAAAAATATTTAGAATGTTCAGACGGAGACAAAAACGGTTTCGGAGTGAACGCCCCTCAGTATTCTTTCATTAGGCGCTTTATAGTATACATTCGGCGCCCAACACTTTTATTTACACGGATATTAGCACATCTGAAACAAAGCAGTTATTATTGGGTTTAAGCATTCAGTCTTTTAATATACGCTTCCTTTAATCTCATGCCTCTTCTTAGTTCCTTAGAAACACTAATGACAGCCTGTTATAAACGCTATTTTTGGGAAAGGGAGCGTAGTGTGTCATCATTACCGACATCCACAAACTGGCAATATAAATGCTTGATTGCCTTTAATTTCTGTCTGACCTACATCCTCATTAACTCAACAAGCAGGAGTGGAACAGAGGAGGAAAACAAGAAAACTGCTTCATTGGCAGCACAAGGCAATCTTATCCCTGCATTGTACCCTTGTATCGACCCTTCATCAAATGCGTGACATTTTGAAGAGATACCCCACAGGACTGAGTGCAAATGTCCTTTCTTACAATTTTATCATCAGTGTGGAATCAGGACACTTTAACCACGTGCCTGTTGATGTCTGTTATCGTTTCTGCATTCAACTATGGCATGCCGATTTAACCTTTAATGCTCCCAGAGTTACTTGTTTACTAGTAGTATTTCAATTACAGGGCTCAAATATATAATTTCTACTTGTAAGAATTACAGTAATGCATGATTGATTTTTTTATTAGTAAAATCTCACGAAGAGACCTACAATTGACCCTTCGCTAAGCTCCGCCCCTCTTGGTTTCGGTTGCTGGCTGTGACGAGATCCGCAGATCTCCAATGAATGGGAGATTGCCATGAACTACACCGTTTTTGGCCAAATATTCTCATGAACGTAATGGATAATACTTTTCCATGGACTGGTTTGAAGAGTGACATTGCAATGCATAGTTATCTGAAGGTTTTTGTAAAATAAATGGTAAATTACATAGTAATAAACTGTGGAGACTGTGAATCAGAATCAAGGCAAAAGAGTCACTTGAAAATATAAAAATATATATATTTCTTAATTACACATCTAATAACATTAACGTAAGCAAACAGCTGTTTATAACATCTCATAACACTAATTTTGATGCTGGGGGATGCAAATAATTGTTGACCATGATTAAATCTGCCACTGATAGATTATATCGTGGCTTGAATCAATACATATATTAACAAACGTTTAGTTATTAGCTTTAATTTACCTCGGAGTAAATGTAGGTGTTGTTGCAGATGTTATTCATGTTCATTTGGGAATGAGGGTTGACACAGTTTAACCCATAACATGCTCTTCTCTAGATTGCTTTTTAAAGATTATTTTACAAAAAGAAAGAAAAACAAGCAGGTATCCTCTCTGTGTAACTCATGACCCGGCAACAACGCGTCTTACATGTTTCCGATTATTTTGATAAAATCCCTCTTAAAAGTACTCAAACACACATTACTTCCATAGGCGGTCACTGAAAAATAGCAAACATGTGTCAAGAGTAATGGTAGGCAGGGCAAAAGTTGCTGAAACTGGATTGGTCAGAAGCGCTTTTAAGGCGGGGCTTAGTGAAGGGTCAATTGCTTTTTTCTATAGTAAGAATTATAATTACAAAGCTCTACCATTGCATTTTTATTAGTCAAAACTCCAATTGGAGATCTACAATTGATTTTTTTCACTAGTAAGAATTTAAATGGCAGAGTTCTACAATTATATTCTTACTCTAAACTTGTATTCATTAGATGCAAAACAGAAATATAACTAATAAAAATTTAATTGCAGAGCTCTCTAATAGGATTTCTTACTAATAAAAAATGTATGCAATTATGATAACACTGGGAACATTAAAAGATAACACGTTAGCTATGCAAATGAGGAAATTCCATAGATTTCTATTGTTTATATAAAGTTAATTATTAATATAGAGAGTAACCTTTAGGTCAAAGGTCAGATAAAAAGAGAGTGATGTCATAGTGAGTCATTTGGTCATCCAGAATAATTAATTAAAAATGCCCCACTTCCCGTAAGCCATATTTTCCACTCCAAGTCCCTATCTGGAACACACTTTACAACCAACAGCATGCACAAATACATACAAATTCAGACAAGTGAGTTGTGCTTGTGGCTAATTCAATAGTTTTTTTTTTTTTTACTTCTTAAAAGTTAGCAGAAAGTGTGTTAAATGAACATTATAAAAAAGGCCAGATATTAATGCAAGTCTATGATGATCTCTCAGAAAAATAACATGAAGCAGAACTCAAAAAATGTCAAATTTTGTACCAGACACAATGCTAAAATAAAACACTGCCCGAATGGGTGTGTAGGTGGACACAGACTGGATGAGAAGATAAGTCCATTTGTTTTTAAAACACCTCACAAGTATAAACATTATATGTTTTGCTTATCTAGCAAGGTTTTATTTGAAATTGCTTTCGGTCAACTGATGGAGAAGGGAGAGAATCAGATGCATATAACTCAGAACACATTGGTTAAAAAAAGGACATTTACCAACGAGAGCACTTCTCGGGTGAAAAAGGGCGGCACATGAAGGCAAAATACAACTTATGGATCAAATATTGCAACTGACAAAATTTCACTGACATTTAATAAAGGATCCCAACATGTCCAGATGTGATTCTCACCATTTTCCAACAGCCCGCCAACTTTAAAGTGATAGTTCACAAAAAATTTAAAAAATCTGTCATTTACTCACATTCATATTGTTCCAAACAAGTTCTTTGTCCTTTGATACACAAAAGGAGATGCTAGGCAGAATGTTTGGCACTAACAGTCCCAGTCACCATTTCCCTGTACAATGAAAGTAAATAGTGACTGAGGCTATTAGTCTCTAATATTCTTCCAAACAGATACTTTTGTGTTCCACGGATGAAAAGTCATTCAAGTCTGGATCAACATGCAGGTGTTTGAGGTTTAACTATCCCTTAACATACTCAACACATGAAAAAAAAAACATTTTGACAGTTGCGCAAACATTGAACTTGGCAGTAAAGTGCAGAGGACAGACGGTCTAATAAGAGAACAAACAAAATCACAATCAATCAATCAACAGCCTGATTGACTCAAGGCTTCCCATTACTTTATCTGTGCTGCTCCAAACTTCACTGTTCAACATAAACAAATCATTTTAACACTCATACACACATTCTTTGCAGGGACAGTTCAACTCCCACCCAAAGCTGCTCTTTTCCAAACAATGAAAGTGGCTAGGGACCAGGAACAGCCATGGTCACCATTCACTTTTATTGTATCAAAAAAGTTAGCAATGACTTCCTGCTGGAAAGTCATAGGGGTCAGGAACAACGTATGGGAGAGTAAATAGAATAAAAATTTTTGGGTGAACTATTCCTTAAAGCATCTGCATGATAAAGAATCATGTACCAGAACAAGATATATAGAAACTAAAAAGCAGCATTTGATACCAGCACAACAGGGGCATAATCAGTCACGAAGAGATTCACATTCACACACTAGTAACGGCACTCCTCTCCTACATTCTGTTGAATACATGACTAGAAACAAACCCTGTCCTCGTTGTCCAACCTATCACACAAACTCTCACAATGACTCACTCACTTTCGTGCACGCACACACACACACACACCTGATTTCCTTTTAAAAATTCTCTCAGAGCAAGTGTATCTACAATATACAAATAAAAATATTGGTTAAGTGAGTTAGATCATATAGTACATACAGTAAAACAAAGAATTTGCTTTTTCCACTTTAGGTGCAGACCTCCTATTTCACATCACAGCATCGGTCATTCTTAACAGTCTTAAACTCTGACTGAACATGCCAGAGAGCTACAGGCATTATCCAGCAAGCACATGTTAATAATAATGAGAAAAAAAAAAAAAATTATATACGAGTAATAAAACCACTGACAACAACCACAAACAGGCAACAGAATAGTTTCAGTCATGTAGACTACACGTTTGCTTAAGTGCTGTATACTATGTTTGTATGATGTATGCATTTGTGTCAGTATTTCAGTATGTACGAATATTTTCCATTGTTGGGAAGACCTGCATTTCTAAAGAGGTTACTCTGCGTTTTAAAGTGAACGATTTGTGATTTTGAAATGTAGACCTTTAACCTGTGAATGTTTGAACCCGTAGAACCTTTGCAACAGCAGCTGAGTTGATAACGATTAAGGGCCGTTCAGGCCGAACAGGATCTAGCAGGGAAAAAAAAGACCCAGCGAAACACAATTTCAAACATTTTTAAAAGTTTAAGTTCTTTTAGACGTGGTGCAATGGTCAAGGACACCCATCTAACACGCTTAGAAAAACACTTAAAAAAACGTGTTGTGTGAACGGCCCCTAAGAGAGGACAGAGAAGCTGAGAGAGCATGTTTAAACCACAATGGCACACAGTTTTGTTCATTGTTATTTTGTACAACCAGAGCTTGATGAATCAGAGTAATGCTATCAGAAGTTGTTTTTTGTGTTCTTGAGTGCTAGTTCACGGACTTCATCAGTCTACAAAAAACCTGTTTGGTCATGAGTGCTAGTGGCAAGTATGTTTGTAGTCATCAGTTTTGTTTCATCCCACAAAAATCATCACATTTTCATTGAGCTCCACATTTTTGTAAATAGGTGTATAATGCAGAAATGCGTCTGTCCACTCTGTTCTCCAATGAGCAACTTATTTGAGCTGCATTCGGTGCGAAACGTGTTTCAGTGGTGTTGCTGAGTGGTGCCCTGTCGCAGGTATGCATCCTCATGCGCGCAGTGGTTTATTGGCTCACTCTTGAAAAGCGCATGGGGCAGGGGCAGGACAGAAGGCTGCAATGAAATGTGCTGAGGGGCGTGGCTCGTCATGGGGGCATGTCCTGTATGATGGACAGAAGTCAGAGTGTGTGCGGGGTGTTGATGTATGGATGTGGTCTGCATGTGCAAATGAGTAAAGCTGTGGCTGGCAACCACTCTATGAGGGAGGGGTCCCGTGACAGGACTGATCATTCCAGGGCCTACGGATGCAATGGAGGGTGTTGACTGGCTGGATTGAGGTGGACTAGGGGTGTGGCCTGATGGTGAGGGGGTGTGGCCAGTAAGATGGATAGGAATCGTCATTGTGGCAGATTGAAGGGTCACCGGGCTGGTGACCCGAAAACACTTCTCTCGGTGCGCCTTGAGCATGTTGGAAAAGCGGAAACGCTGACCACAGATTTCGCAAGGGTACGGCTTTTCTCCTGTGTGGGTGCGCCGATGTCGCTTCATGTTGGGGCGGCTGGTGAAACTCTTCCCACAGATCTCACAGATGAATGGCTTCTCACCTGCAGAGGAACAGGATAACAGAGGGAAAGCAGAGAGAAATTTGAAACATTTAATGTTTAATATTTAATGTTTCTCAAGCACACCTACCATTTAGCTTCTGGAGATATGGATATTACCATGAATGATTTTATGCTGCCTTTATGTGATTTTTGGACCTTCTGTGTTCTGGTCACCATTAATTTGCATTGTGTGGATCTACAGAGCTGAGATATTCTTCTAAAAATCTTTGTGTTCAGCAGATGAAATAAAGTCAAATACATCAGGGATGGAATGAGGGTGAGTAAATAAGAGAACTATCCCTTTAATACTTTATCTTACATCATTACAAGAGAGAAAAGTTATTTTTCAGACAGTCTTATTCATTATTCACCGGATATAAGCACAAGATTTGAATTTATTACAGTGTCTGTGTTTGTGCACCTCACCTGTGTGTGTCTTCATGTGCTCGTCAAAATACTGTTTCATGTTGAAGTCTTTGCCACACCACTGGCACATAAACTGCTTGTGTCCTATGTGAATGCTCATATGCGACCGCAGCTGGTATTTATACTGGAACCTCTCATCACAGTTCTGCACACACACACACACACACACACACACAAACAGAAATAGACAGTGTGTGGGTGGATGCCGTTTCAGCCTCACATCAAATCAAGAGCCATGCTGCAGCAATCTCAACTTTATAATATGACCATAATAACCTGTCATTTCGGTTCATAAGCCTGTCATTAGCATACTATTTATAGGAAACAGGCAACCCCACCTGGAATCGTACTCTAACACGGCATCTTTAAAAGAAAATGACTGAGCCACACCCTCACCACCCTCGAGGGGTGCACACCCCTTAATGTATTTTCAAAGAAAACAAAATTACCAAAAATCAGCAGAGCAAAATGCAAATATCTCTAAAACACAGTAATACAGATTAATTTGCATTTAACTTATCAGGTTGTGGTGAAGTTTCATTTAATTTTAAGGATGCTGAATGAGACTGAAAGAATGCAGGTGGTGCAAACTGATTTTGAACTCCATTCACTGAGCTAGTTTACATGGACACCAGAAAGCAGTTTAATGCGACAAAGTTGCTTAAGGCTGTAAAGCTGTGTTCCCATTTATCGTACATGCACTGCGTTCTCTGCCGTCTCTGTACTCCAGTATACATGCAGTTCTTTCAGTAAGCAGCCGGTGGAAGAGTGTGGCTGAATCTTTGGATGAAAGGCAGCTAATGACTCTGTGAGTTAACAAAACCCCACATGAAACACACAAGACGCATGCATGTACAGTACAGCGTGTCTCTCTTACATTATATGACTTGACTGACAAATAGTAGTCCAGTACAATTCTGTTCACACAGCGCGGGTGCGAGAATGTGGTTGTGAGACCTGAAAATTTGTGGGTGTCAGTTTGGTTATAGAATGCGGTTGTCACTCTCGTAAATAACTGAACTGTGTGTGAACGTAACCATATTAAGTACCCAAAACAGGACTGAAAACCGTATTCTATTGCTGTGAGAACGTGGCCAGTAAGCATCCTCCAGAGGCAGCATTTTAAGTCGTCATAGGAGTGCTACTGACACAAATGCTGTTCCAAAAGGCAGGGAATTAACATCATCACGGACTACAAAGGGAATAAAAACTCCGCCGTGAACAACGCTGCCTCTCTCCCGGATGAGCTTTTTTTTTTTTTTTTTTTTTATGCTTTATTCGAGGACAATAACACCGCCCTCACGGAGAGAGCACTCGCGGCCGATGCTACAGAGGTTGGTCCACTCTCCGCCTCTGTTGCGGATGTAACCCGATCCTTCCGACTGGGTGAACATCCGTAAAGTCGCGGGTCCAGACGGCATTCCGGGCCGCGTCAGAGCGTCCGCGAACCAACTGGCTGGTGTTTTATGGACATTTTCAACCTGTCCCTCTCCCTGTCTGTAGTTCCCATATGCTTCAAAACGTCAACCATTGTGCCTGTACCGAAGCAATCAAAAATCACTTGCTTAAATGACTGGCGTCCTGTTGCTCTGACCCCCATCATCAGCAAATGCTTTGAGAGGTTAATCAGAGATCACATCTGCTCTGTTCTGCCCACCTCTTTGGACCCATTGCAGTTTGCCAACCGTAACAACCGCTCCACTGATGATGCCATTGCATCTACAATACACACTGCTCTTTCCCATCTGGAAAAAAGGAACACATATGTGAGAATGCTGTTTGTAGACTACAGCTCAGCATTCAACACCATAGTGCCCTCCAACACTGGAGCCCCGCAGGGCTGTGTCCTCCCTCCAGGACATATATAACAGGCGGCGTGTGTGAAAAAAAAGCTCGGAGGATCATCTGAGACTCCAGCCACCTGAGACATGGGCTGCTCTCACTGCTACCATCAGGCAGGCGGTATCGCAGCATCAGGACCCGCAGCAGCCGACTACATGACAGCTTCTTCCCCCAAGCAATCAGACTTTTGAACACTTGATCTCTCACGATCTACAATCAGCACTGCACTTTAAAATAATAATTATATTCTCCACAATATAACTACTTTATATATATTTTTTATATACCCTTTATTTTTTTTATTGTATGTATTGTTTACTGTACATTGTTTTATTATTATTATTATTATTATTATTATTATTATTATTGTGTTGTGTAAGCATGTGTACATTTGATATGTAAATTGTGTTGTGCAAATATGTTGTTTATTGTAATTGGTATATGTCTCGTCACTGTCATGACTGATATGTTGCTCGGAACTGCACACAAGACTTTCACCTACTGTTGCACTCGTGTACTTGGTAGTGTGACAATAAAGTGATTTGATTTGAAAGCAGGGTCGCCGTTGGCCAAAGTGATGACCTACGCAGAGCTCCGATATATGACAGGGGGGAATTGGTGGGGGGAGGTGTGATGGGCAGCTAAGGGGTACAGGGAGAAAGTGCGAGTGCCAGGCGTGGTAAGAAAGTGTGAGTGTGAAGTGATCGACTATGTTAACTGGGTCCTTGAATAACATATAACATGAGAGTAAGAGCAGCCGGTGGAACTTCTGGTGTCCCCCTGGGTTAAGATGGTGCCCCCCAAGGGAGTTAGTGCCCTTCACAGACTGCGTAATACGTGTATAGGGAGTGGTGATACGGCTCTTAAGATATCTCGTTTTGGCCAAATACGAAGGTATCATCGTATGTATCCTTCCCTGGGTAGGCAATCCAAGAATGCACAGTGATGAGCTTTATGGAAAAATAAATCAAAGATGGTGAGACAGCATGAGAAATTTGCATTATAAATATACTTCTAATCCCTTCAGTACTGAAAAGTATCAATAAAAATGGTTTAATATGATAAATAACTGATAATTTTCCTCAAAATGTGTGTATGCAATGCGTATTTATGCGTATTATGGTCAGATAATATAACACTCGTAAGGGTCGGACAAAATTTCAGTGCCACCCCAGACTGATCACATATACTTCATATGACTGTGCGCGCATACACAGGCAGTTGGAAGATGCACGCTAGGACTACTATAAGACACCTGACTATTTCTCTTCAGGAGTTTAGACCCATAAAGATGTCTTACAGTCCTTCAGACTCAAGGTATACAAATGCAGGTATCTTATGGCCTCCTCACACACGCTCTTGACGTATATATCTACTGTTGTTTTAAACATTAGTTTCCTGTTATTTACCAGCGATTACATCTTCTAGCTTTGCTTTGTGACAGCAACGGCTCAAATGTGAGTGTTGCCATCCTGTGGATTCACAAATTCGTGTAAATAATTTCAGGTGCATGCGCATTCTGCAGGTACAAAGATGCGCGATTAGAAGAATTGGGCTGTGAGCGTTCAGTGCTCAAGCACTCTGCTGATGATGAGATTTGTCACACGTCCTGCGTGCAGTCAGTCACTCAACATTCGCATTTGGCCAAAGTATACTTGGGCTAAAGTTTTGGAATCCGTTATGTACAGGATAATGTACAGTAAGCTGGCCATTACACCAAACTAAACCCAGAGGGTGATCAGGACCTTAAATCTTCATACCGCTTCTTACCCAGTAGCAGTTCTAGCTTGTATAGCATCCTGGGTGCAACCCGCTTCAGCAACGCCCCACTAACAAATGTTGTTGGCCAGGGGTGGGTAATGAGATGGCTGGTGGAGTTCAGGGTGCCCACTTGTCTGTGTGGGTGCCTCATGCAGGCAAGATGCCACCCTGGGTGGATGCCCATGTCACCCATGCCTAAATCCACCATTGTTCTTACAAATAAGTAAATAATTTTTCTTCATGTGAAGAAAGAGACTGAAGTAGTAATACAAGAGACATAAACTTACTATGTCGAATTATGGGACAAAAGTCTATTATCCAGTTTGTAGGTCATTCTACAAAAATATTGTACCACAAAATGCTACAATTGTTCAATCAGAATCAAGTATTCCAGAGAGCTGTGCAATAAGCAGAAATAACTCGTATTTCCATGCTATAAGAAAACATTGCCTCACCAATAATAACCCTTTGGAATTCTGTTGCATATATACACATACATACAGGGCTCTAGGCTGTCATAGATTGACAAACAGCACTTTCAAAGAAGTCCCAGTCTCACGGTGACACTGGTTAAAGAAATGTGTCCAAAGACTTCAGCAAACAGAATGCAGCAAACATTTTTATGAACTGTAATAACCTACAACTTTATTCAAGCTCTTATTTAAACATACAGAAATAGAGTTGTTTGTACACATCAACATTCTGCTATGGACGTGGCTTTTTATAGTGTTCCCCAAAAACAAATACAAAACATGAAAAATAAATCAGGCATATAAATATAGTCAGGCTGGATATAAATGCACATATTTATGAATATCATTATCATTTCAATAGAGTTTGTGTAGTACACACGGTGTGCTCAATTCAGAGTTCTCAAATTACAAATTTATACAGTGTCAGCTGTTGCCCTTTCAAGCTATAAGAGACAAACAAACTAAACCTAGTGATGGGGAAACCATGGTGCCGATAAAAGAAGTGCAAATGTAATGCCAAATTCAAAAGCTTAAATGCATTGCTGTTTAAGAGAAAGAGTGAGGGCTTGAGCAAAGGACGGGTCTAGTGTGTGGTCAAACATCTATGTGTAGAAGTGTGTGATCGTACCTCACAACGGAAGGGCTTCTCTCCTGAATGCTGGAGTGAGTGCACTTTCAGTGACATGCTGCGCTTAAAAGACTTTCCACAGGTTTCACAGGTAAACGGCATGTCCTTTGTGTGAGCTACAGAGTACAGACAGGATAACTGCTGTATTATTCACAAATATGTTTCTCCAGTATATACACATGGCTATATACATCTTTACAGTATCTTCCCTAGTAAGACATCTTAAGGATTCACTAGGATAGAGCTGACATGTGTCGGGCGTGCACATTTACATACCAACCATGTGCTTGCGGACATGAGCCATGGTGTAGAATTTCTTCTCACAAATCTCACAGGCAAATTTCTTCTCGGCAAAGCCATGGACAATCTTAATGTGTTCATGGAGGGACCACAGCTTCTTAAAGGACTTATTACATGACACGCACTGGAACATTGAAAAGACACACACACACACACACACCATTGTAATGCAAGAACATATAAGCAGTACTTCTACTTGGAGTGTTTTGTCTATGAGCTTTGATGACCCACTAAACCTGAATGAAGTCTCCCTCTGCTGGTCAGCATTGATATTGGCATTCCGTATTCCTAATATATAAGCTAGTGCATGTAAATCCTCTCATATCAACTGACATTAATGATCTATACATCCATAAATCATCAGCTGATTTATACATGATCAACTACAACATAATTTTCAAAAAAAAAGAAAACTTATCTTTTCTTATTGGCATAATTAAACAAGGTCATAGCATGGAAATTGTTTTTTCTTGCTCTTATGAAATAAAAAAAAGAATCAACAATAAAAAAATTGTTGTAAAAATACTGTAAAATTCACTACAAAAAACTCCCTTCCCTGTCCATTTATCATATTAAAGGTGCACCAGAGAATATTTAGAAACGGCCACTTCTTTTAAAATGAATGGGAGAAATTGGAACATCCAGCCAAGAAGCTCTAGCGCCCAACGGCCAACAGATGTAGAAAGGAAGTCCTGCCTTACAGGTAAAAGAGCCAATCGCCTTTTAGATACAGACGTCACCTGTTAAACAACTCACTAATGCGCATGTGCATTAGCTATGCAAGTTGGGAAAATTGCGTGTTGTAGTGTAAAATAAGGTAAAGAAGCACAATTTATGATTCCAAGATTATCAAATTGTATTACTAATTTGAAATATGCTCTGATTGTAATCTTGACCAACCGTTTTTGAGATTTCGGTGTTCCCCCACTCAAGTAGATAGGAGCTGCACTGTCATGACTGGAAATAGCCTCCAGAGAGCGTTCCAAAGATGGCCGACAGTGGACTGACTTGCTAGAAAGACTTTGGGTGCACTCAGTAATTTTTTGAAGAATGTTGAAGTGGCTTACATTGGCTCAAAGTGACACTTAGTGGCCTGGATGCTGCATCAATCAAACACAGTAGTTTTTAGTTACAAATGCCATTGTAGATATTCACTGTGCACAGTAAGCCCGTATTAATTTAGTCCATGAATGAAAGTTTCCAATAACAGGGCAGTGACTGAGATTAAGTAGAATTCAGCAGGTCATGTGATCCAAACATGGCTGCACCCATGAGGCATGTTCAATAAAAGAGCTTTTATAAGGTTACTGATATGAATTAACTCTTCATCTCACATGTGTGGTCATGATTTCATACACATGTTTCAATATTACAATTAATTTCTTTAGAAGTAAAACTTTTTAAATGAGGAAAAAAAATTACCGTGTGCACCTTTAATATCAGAACCATGAGCACATAATCATATTACTGCCACATTTGCATATTATCAACCTCTATTCAATAAAAGTCCCTGGCATGCTTTCTTGAAGTTTTTTGTAAACTATGCTGGTTTATAGAGGTTATCCAAATATAACTGGCCATTTAGATGTATTTCTAAGCTATGTTTACAGCAGCTGAATGTAAACCATATCTGACCCCCCCCCCCCCCACTCACATGTGACACAGATCCGTTAACTGGATGACTGTGAACAAGTGCAATGGATTATTAAATCCGATCTGGGCCTCTATCATGCAACAAATCAAATCATTCCCATTTTAATCAACGATGCCGTCTAAACTGGAGGAGTCCATTGGGTCAAAAATAAACAGATGCAGAAACAGCGTGAAGCCTCCACACACGCTAGGTCTCCGTGGTAACGTGCTCAACAAGCCACATGATAAGATGTGTGGATTGACGGTCTCAGATGCGGAGGCAACTGAGATTTGTCCTCTGCCACCCGGATTGAGGTGAGTCACTACCATGAGGACTTAGAGCGCATTGGGAATGGTCATTCCAAATTGGTGATAAATAAATAAATAACAACAGGTCCGTGTTCATGTAGACTGATCTTAATTTACTGAATGAGAATTAGCTGTCGGACTCAAAGTAGGTGGAGCTTCATGTCACACCTACCTAAGGTGTGGACCAATGGCAGTAAGAAGGTGTTTAGCAGCCTGTAAGAAGTTTTCCTAAAATTTTGCCCTAGCAAGCTATTATGAACCAACGAAACTAACTCAAAAACACCTTTTTGGGCAGATGTTGTTCTTAATGACGTCACACCCATTCATTCTTCAATTTCGTAGGAAAATGCTGGGGCATTTAGTCTTTAACAACATATATGGATGTAATAAAAATGACGCATGGACAAGAATTTATCGGCAGTCGGAGTGAGTTGGATGTGTTCATAGATAGATTGCTTAAATTTGAAAAAATCTTGTTAAATTATATGATGCAAATATATTGATGCAGAATTTAAATTTTTAATATTTAGATATTTCCTAAATCCTTGTAAAATTAGAATTATATCTTAGTTGACCTGTAATAAGTCTCATCTATGATCAGGTTTCTAAAAGACATGGCAAGACGAGCAGTCCACCAATAACTTTAGAGCAAAAGCAGTAGGAATGCCCTCTAGCTACTTCACAGTAAAAGGACTAGTAACTTCAAGCGGTAAAGTCACTGCATGTGTGAACGTGGCTTCTGCGGTACATATTAACATAAAAGACTTGAAAGTACAGTAGTAAAAACAGATCAAAGAAAGGGTGGAAAAAGGTTGTTTAAAAATAAATCAACTGTTTGATGCAAGAAATCATTTAACTTGTAATTCATGAAAAAATATAAGATGTTCCTTACCTGGATGTTCTTCTCACAGTCTGTCTGCTGGTGCAGGGCGAGTTCACTCTCCAGCACAAACTTCTTCCCGCATCTGTCGCAGATTTGCATGCGTCTATGTGTGACATTCATGTGTTTCTCCAAGTACCAGCGGGTGTTAAACACACGTGGACATTTTTCACATGCCAGTGTCTCCTTCTCCTCACCCTCTCCCTTGGGCCCTCCTCTTGCACCCGTTGCTCTTGAGGCAGAAGAGACGGAGCCTTTGGCCTCCCTGGCAGGTCTACACTTTCGGGCCGGGGCCTCTGCATTCTTCCTCCGCCCCCTAGTGGTCATGCTGGTGGCTGCTCTAGTCGCACCTCCTACAGATGACGGCATTACACGGCGACTCTTCCGTTGCGGCTGACTGGCCGATCGGCCACTGTGTGCCCGTTGAGCTCTTGTTCGCCGACTGTTGTGTTCCTCTTCTTCATCCTCCTCTTCCAGATCCTCATCAGCACTGTCATCGTATTCTGCACCATCTTCTTCCTCCTCATCACTGTTGCTCATGTCTACTTCTGCAGTGTTAGGATTTGCCGTGTCGTCCCCTTTGGACACGTGGAGTGTCTGGTTATTCAGGTTGACCTCCACGATAATCTGCCCATGCTTAAATTCGTCCTCTGCCCCTGCTCCCTCTTCGGCTTCTGAATCTTCCGAAGTTCCTCCATTCCTGCTCTGCGGTGCCCCCTTTGTCCCTGATTGTTCAGTTCCTTCCCTATAAAACTGTTGAGTTGGGGTAGGAAGGGGGTTCAGATCAGAGGGCATGTGTGACTCTGGCCTAGTACCCATTGTGTTGTCAATGACCACAGAGAATGGTTGGCCCGCAACGTCTCGTTTGAATATTTTTGCTGATAGTTCAGCATCAGGAGTGGAGGGGTTCTGGAAATAGGTTTGGGAGGGTTGAGTCTCCTCCTCCTTCAGTGTCTGGCAGGACTTCATTGGCAACCGTTTGCGGGAGTGGTGTTCTTTTCAAACTTCTTACGCGTTTCCCACTTCAAGATTGAGAATCACCACTATTTCCTGTCAAGGAGATACAGGGGTAAGGGCGACCAAACCCTCCTCTACAGAACGAGAGAAGGGCAAAAGAAACCGAAGGTTCAAGAGAAGAGGAGGTATACAGGAGTGTGGAATGGGTAAAACCCAAACACACGTTAACCTAACCCAAACAGAACCCCCATTACTTTCACTATAGTGAGAAAGAGACTGAAAAATAAAAAAATATGAGATAGGAAGTCAAAGATCATCTAATTGATGTCCTCAACAGTGCTCATGAAAGTCTACATTGTACATATTTTTCCAATATAAGATGTCTTCTCAATTCAAGTCTTCTTGCCTTTAGATCCAAGCTTCAATCGCTCAACAGCATCTCCATTTCACTTGCAGAAACAATAGAGGTGCCTCATCTCCTCTCTCTAATGAATCAGACAAATAAGCCACCTTCCCTGTGTCAGTGATCTGACTGCATCTTCGCACTCAACGCTTGGATCTCGCAGTCATTACCAGATGCTCTAGATCGGCACCCTGCAGACAGACACTACCTGAAAGAGAACAAGAAACAAAGTGAAAGGTTAGGAAAGGAATGAAAGACAATTGAAACCAATTATCTCATGAGTCAATGACAATGTCATGCTGCGTTACATTTGTAAATCAAAGTGGGCTAAATGAACCACAACTACCATTGAAACAAGAGTAGGATGTCATAAAAACAGACTGAAGAATGGGTTACCACTTTCAAACGCAAAGTAAAACAATAGACATACCCAACATCTGTGAAATTACAGTCATTTCAATGTAGTAGCTGTCACCTGATTAAACCCTCGTCTCCAAATCAGGTGTCATATATTCTTTGCATGCATATATGTGCGTGTGAGAGAGAGAAGCAAATAAGATAGGGAAAAACGAAAGAGAAATTAACCTGCAGCCTGGTTAAGGTGTAGAGATCGAGAATCTCTCTACTAATCACATACACACCAGACCGCAACGGTTTCACTTCAGTGTGTGTGAGAAACTTCAACTAAAACCACAAGAAGCTGAGTAGAGAAAACACACTTTCATAAAACATTTTCAGGTTCTAGCCATATCATCAATGTCCTCTAAAAGGAAAGCTTTCTTTAAAATAATTTTGACAAATCTGGGACAATCTGACACTTATCTCCTGTCATAATATGCCTCCAACCGAGAACTAGATTTTGTGTTTGCCTGTGCAAACACCACGATCCCAGGGTTTTATGTGGATGCTAAGGAGTTCAGAGTGGTTTTACCATTCGTCTATGCAGTTGCTAGGGTATTCTGCATGGCTGCTAGGTGTTTGCTTATTGAGTGCAACAGTGCTCACCCTCTATTTCAGTAGTCTTGGTTCCGGAAATATTTTCCCCATTAATTTTTGCCATAGGAATTTAATAAAATCCATTATTAAAGCCATGATACGAACCAACCATCTTCGAGGTGAATCACAACATTACAAACTTTGATTTGAAACAAAAAACTATTAGAAAATCTGTCAAAAAGACAGTTACAACATGGTGTACTTAACATCTTTCATGAGGGCACGAACTACAATCCCATGAAGCACTGCAAATGACGCAATCAAATTAAAAACGATGGTCAAACAAAACTATCGATTTAAAGTTGTTGATTATAAGTGTAGAAATAAAAAAAAAATATTGCAAAATACTCACAAATACAGTATATAAGTAAATTGAATGTGTAGAGACTTGAATGAGTCATGAAAATGGGCGGATGCTGCAAAACATGTTTGGCGTGCTTTGTTGGCCATGATTCAATGAATGGAGGAGCGTTTCTTTTCAGGGTGGTGTAGTTCTAAAAAAAAATAAAAATTAAAAATCCATTAATATGAGAGCAATTGTAGATTTATGACTGTGTACACCTGATGTTTTAAATGATTGGTTTATACTCATTTGATCAATTGTAGTTATTTTTGGATTTTGCAAAACACACATTTTAATTATATGATCTTAAATGTATTTTTGTATTTTGATTGTTGTGATTGTTTTATATTCTTGAGATTTTGTATGATCATGATGATCGTTTATTGGGTTATTAGGCTAATCATGTGATCTTTAAGGTACTAATTGTGGAGGAGTGTTCGAGGACCAAGCAACGGCGTATCGGAGAACAGGCGAGTACTTCTCTCTCTCTCTCTCTCACCCACTGCTGCTCCGTGTTGACCTTTTCCCTCTCTTTTAAATTTTACAATGTTTTTTGGGGGGGGGTACTACACTGTTACAGGAAGTACCCTCTATTTTAATTATTTTTGTTTCCCTCCCCCATCCCCTCCCATATTCAGGAAGGCGGGGATGACCTGCCAGCAGACCGGCTTAGGGCACGCCCTCCCCCAGGGAAAGAGGGGGAGGGATGCACGTCATGCCGGGGGCTCCCCGGCCTTAGAGAATGAGCGAGGAATATGACAGGGCGGAGGGAAGGGCCGGGTTGTGATTCTACACACCCGGTCCCTTATCGGGCTAATCAAGCCTCCGAGAGGGATAAAGGCAGACTGCGGACGGTGATGCGAGAGAGAGAGAGAGAGAATGTTTACGGGCAGCTGACCGCCGTGTGTTTATGTTTGTGTCTTTTTGGTCCAGTTTACCATTAAACTATTATTTATATTGTCAAGCCGGTTCTCGCCGCCTCCTTTCCATTGTCCCGTTACACACTATTTAAAAAAAGTTGCAATAACACAGACCGTAGGCTTCAATAGAAACATACAACAGTGATTAACAGTCTCGGAGCTCAAAGTAAGTCTGCCTTTAAAAAATTTTTTTTGCATCTGGAGAAAATGTATAGTATTTTTATTTCCGTAATCCACCTTGTCTGCTCTATTGACCCAAATTAAAGAATCACACCTTTGGGTGCCTGGGTAGCTCAGCAAGTAAAGACGCTGACTAACACCCCTGTAGTTCACAAGTCTGAATGACTCCTGCCAGGTCTCCTAAGCAACCAAATTGGCCCGGTTGCTAGTGAGGGTAGTGTCACATGGGGTAACCTCCTCGTGGACGCTATAATGTTGTTCGCTCTCGGTGGGCGTGTGGCAAGTTGAGCGTGGATGCCACGGTGGATGGCGTGAGGCCTCCACATGCACTATGTATCTGCGGTAACGTGCTCAACAAGCCACATAATAAGATATGTCGGATTGCTTAGGAAAGTTGCATAGCTCTGCTCACAAACTCACACGTTTTAAAGTATCTTTCATTTTGCTGCAGGACTACTAGAGGCTGAAAAAGAATGAAAAAAATTGAACAGAAGACAACTGTTTTCTGTCTTACATGTATAGCATGACTAAAACTGACAGAAAGATTCAACCAACAACAGGGACAGTTACACATATAAAAAACAAAATAAGACCACAAGTTTCAGTTTGACTGATTTGAAACAGGTGTGGGAAGGCTGTGTGTGCGTGCGTGTGCACTCAAGGAATGATCTTTTATAAGAGATTGTTTCCCAAATCAATGGCTTGTATACACTTAAATTAAACATAATGAATTGAGTCACCTTATTAATGCAAAGGTCAAAACACAAAAGCCCAACTTATATGCTGAGTCAGCACAATCAAAAACTACTACAACAACACCACCAATTAAATGAGACAATGGCAGCCACAAACAGGAAAATAGATCTGTTTATCCGCTCTACTCTTAACGGCCCCAAACTTGACTTCCTGCGACTCTGTGAACATCTCTGTTCTATGTGCGAGTGTGTGTGTGTGTGTGTCTGTGTGTGTGTGTGTGGTGTGCCAGCCTGCTTGTTTGTGTGAGCTGAACAAGTGTCTACGAAAATACATGGTCTCTTCTAAACAAAGCTGAATTGCATGACACCGACCATGCAAGACATGCATTGCATGATAAAATGTAAAGACTTGTGACCACCAAGATAATCACAGTCTGGTTAGTGTGCTGCATATCACATCTGTGAAGAAACAAACGTGCCACATTAAAGGCTCATGAAACACAACTACACATTTTGTGAAATGTTAACAGAAATATATGTCTTGCACATGTTAAGACTAGGTCAACTTGAGTTATTTTTCATTTCAAAAGGAAAAGGATTAATTTAGGATTTTTTTCTGGCTATTTACGTATTCCTGGACTGAATTGAACATCGTGTTAACGTCACAAGTCGTGACATAAATGGTTTAGCTTTCCATTAAATTTCAGCACATCGGGGGTTCTCGATATTATTTATGAGAAGGTGCGGCAAAGCGCCAAACGTTTGTCAGTGTGCCGTTCCCATTTTTAAAGGCAGATGCTGATATCCAGAGTGCAGGGTGGCCGATACAATGACGATATATCACACAATTTAATTAACAAATATAAAATTGCTAAAACAATTAATAAACTATTATTTAGCACTTTATTTACCTAATTTCACACAAAACTTTACCTTTGTATAAAAGAATACAAAAAAAATATATTGTATTTTAAATGGTTTCTTCTGATTTCTGTTTAGTCATCAAATTCTAGTCATTTATTTGAACATGAAGAAATTGTTAATATATTAGGAAGAAGGAAATAACAGTATACACAATAGTACAGCACCCATGGAGGACATGTCCACGTTAGCAATTGCATTTACTCAAAAAATACTGAATCAATCCTGTCCATACAGTGCATAGTGAATAAAACATTTACTCATAGCAAAAGCGATTTTACTTTGAAGTTGCACTCACACACTCGTGCGGCTCCAGCACGAGCAACAGCAATCTCCTGACGGTTTAAATGGCCTGGATCGCCTGCTTGGATTGCCACGGAGTGACGTCATGATTTGTGAATCAGAAGAACTTTTGATCCTGATGTTTTTCATTCTGGCTGATGGAATACGTGCTTCAGAGGAAGATATTAGAGGAGCGCTCGACGGGAAGAAAACGCTGGATTTTCGTGAGGTACGTGAAATACTGTACATCTTTTCAAAGTAGATTTCAACATATTTGCAAACGGTATATAACAGACGTTTTATTGATATTTGCTATAATTAGAAAAGAAAGTTAAAAGTGACGGGGAACTGCTGAGGAGAGACTGATATAGAATACATGCTTTAGAGGAAGATAAATGAGCGCTCCACAGGATGCTGGATCTGCTCAAGTTTTGTGAGGTTTGTTTATTAAATCTGTTTACACTAGATATGCACATATTTGCAGACGGTATATGATATAATTTTTACTGATATTTGCCTTTTATCATTAGACAAGACAGTGAAAAATTACAAGTGCAACCGCTGAGGAGAGAGAGGGAGAATGAAACAGGCGAGCACTTTAACATTTCGAGCTCAAACGAGTGTGTCGTGAGGACCCTTTAAATGACACAGTGTTGCACACCAGTCTATTATTGTAGTAACATGATGGCACGTAACAAAAAAAAAAAAAGAACCATGACTGGTCATTTACATGTCTCAGTTGCTTCACATGCAACAGGTGATTCTCGATTTAAGGTGGAACTGCTGTGCCATAGGAAATATGGCCGTGCACTATGGGAGTTGTAGGCCCCTGGGCTTCAGCCCATATAATCCCATGTGTTAATGTGCCCCTGCTGTTAACTGCATTATTGAAATAAAGCTAAAAAATTGGTGAGAGTTCAATTGTGCTGAAACAGGGGGGTATTGTGACCCTTTTAAAGGGAATTCTGTCATCATCATCTACTCACACTCATGTCATTCCAAACCTGTAAGGCTTGCTTTCTGTAGAACACAAAGGGAGATGTTAGGCAGAATGTTATGGTCTGACGGCCTCTAGTTTACTTTTAATGAATCTTTCTTCCATACAATGAAAATGAATGGTGACAGAAACTGTCAGTCCCTAATATTTTGCATAACATCTCCTTTTGTTTTCTACAGAAGTAATATGGGTTTGGAACAACATGAGGGCGAGTAAATTTATACAGAATTTTTATTTTTGGGTGAAAAATAGCATTAAATCATATGGTAGGGGAGCATTTTATTTTTAAAAGTCTAGCCACCTCTACTGTTATTTCACACATGAACACACATGGCAGCACTGGGTCTTTCATAGTCTGAAAGCTTCACAGAAGAATTCATGGACCATAAGCCTATTCTTATTCTTATTCTTTTTAGGTGTGTCTGAAGCAAGTTAGGACATTAGGCCATTTAATTGTAACTGGAACGACTAGGGATGCTAATGATTAATTGATAATCAATATGGTATCATTAATAATTTGATCGATTAAACTTCTAGACTTTTAGTATGTACAGGCTTTTTCAAGCGCAGGTTAGCAGCCTCAGATAAGTCAAGTCCCGTCTTTCACCGGACCATGTCGATGTGTTTATTTTGCTCATCAAAAAATGCTTTTGAGTAAGTAGCCTAGAAAATTACTGTTAATTTTCACCAAGATGCCAACTGCTTAACGGGTTAAACTATCGTGCACGTCATGTTTAGAATATATTAGGTTTATTTTAGACTACATCACAGGCATTTTTCTATTCTATGACTACTATTTTTGTTTTACATCGTAACTGTTATTGGTTAATGTTCTTCACTGAACAGCGGTTATATTAGCTCAATGGCTAATGCACGACTGCACGTCATGAAATACGCACAACTTTAAAGTGCATATTTTTTCTCTCGTAGATTTGGCTTAATCTAACTGTTAATTATTTTCAACAATGTCCTTACTGTTTTAATATGTTAAGTATCTTTTACGTGGTGAATTGCGTTTAGAACAGGCTGGGTTGCTCTATTGGTCCTGCACTATTCATTCAATTGTTTTCAATAAATGTCTATTCGCTAACATTTTTTATTTAACGTACAATGATCATAATGCAAGACGAGCATGTCACAGATAATTGCCCCTTTTCAGTGGAAATTAGCTTCGGATTTGGAATGAAGTATTTTAAGTGGGTCGCATAAACGTTTTCTGAAGGTTGGTTTATTTTTCAGCTTGCTTACAGGGGTTATATATACAATTATTTAATTTCTATACACAATTTACAATCATATTTAAATCAAACTACACAATGATGACTAAGACTTTATAGATATTACAGTTTCATTATCTGGTAATACATGAATTGCTTTGAAACGATACGTGAAAAGCACTGTACAAATAAAAATGACTTGACTTTTTAGACTAGTTGACTAAACAAATTACCATTTAAACATCAGTGAAATTAGTTGTTCAGCAAATCGCTAATTATACTATGAATGTATACACTGTTTGAAAGGTCATGAGTATCATGTTTTTCCTGCTAGCAGGGTGGGGAAGCAGAGTTTGAATGAAGTGAAAAAAAGAAACAGTTCGACCAGTTACACAGAAATGCAATGACACGAGAAAAGATATAACGTTTTAACTTATACACTTCAATTTTCAGACACCGTTTCAGACATCTCAGCTCAGTCTGTCCTTAAAATGCATGTGAATGGAGATTTCTATTTTGAAGCTCCAAACATAACAGTCAGCATAAACGTCATCCATATGACGCCAGCTGTTAAATTTATGTCTTCTAAAGCGACACGATTGTTTTTGTGCGAAAAAGATAAACATTACGTACTTTAAACTCTAAATCATGCTTTTGGTCAGCAGCAGTATGTACGTGTGATGTAATCGCATTGGCACTTTAGATGCGCAAGAACTGAAGCATGTGCGTCACGGCCAGAAGAGCAGCGCTGTTTACAAGTGAGGAGGAACGCTGTACAGAATCTTCTTTGGTTTTGGTTTAGATCTGTATTGATCTGTTTATTTACTTACAATGGTGCTTTGTGTGCAATCCTGGATGTCTCAACCAAGAGGAGAACTTGAGATTACATCTGTATCATTGCAACATGAATACGTCACACAAGAGAACACTTGGACTTCACCCTCTCGTGAAGCTTCCCCAAGCGTTGGATTATAGTTAAAATGTATTTAAATATTGGTTTATAACGCACCATATATATGCGGACCTACTGAGCTAAGATATTTTTTTGTTTTTCTTCAAATGTGTTCTGGTGAAGAAAGTCGTACACACCTGGGATATCATGAGCTTGAGTAAATTATGAGAGAATTTTCATTTTTTGGTTGAACTATCCCTTTAGGTTGTTGATGTAAATGGTGACTCAAAAGAGAACTGTATACGTTAAAACGTTATATCCTTTCTCGTGACTTTGCATTTCTGTGTAACTGGTCTAACGGTTTCTTTTTTCACTTTTCATCATTCAAACTCTTTGAATCGATAGTAGTTCACCCAAACAAAATTCTTCACCCACCTTCATGTTGTTCCAAACTACATTGATTTTCTTTCTTCCACTGAACACAAAAATATGTTAAGCAGAATGTTAGCCATTGTCACCATAGACTTTCATTGAATCTTTCTTTTTTCCATACTATGAAAGTGAATGGTGACTGAGGCTAAAAATCTGGCCAACATTTCCTTTTTGTGTTCCACACAAGAGGCAAAGTGGTACTGGAACAACATGAGGTAGAGTAAATTGTGACAATTACGATTTTTGGGTAAACAATCCCTACGGGTTGGAACTTATGACAAGAAGTCCTGGCTACTTTTTGTTTACAGAGACATAATGGAGAAAAATAGGAATTATGTGTTGTAAAACTTCTTTGGGAAAACTGTACAATGACGTTTAAACACAGAGCTTCATTTAAAGCATGGAGCGTTGCAACTTCACATGTTAACTACAGAGTTTAATTGCATCACAATTTGCAATACGCAGCAACTTAATCAAGTAGCACATTAGCAGCGTGTTTGTCTGTATCAGGTAGTTTTTCTGTAATGACAGTTACACGACTGATATAACCATACACACACCCTTAAACCTACCCACACAAATAAAGCAAAAACACAAACAACTACACACGTAAACACACACCTACATACATACAGCCATGCACACACACACCTCCACATTTCTTCCTGTATGCTGACACTTTCTGAGAATTGGAAAGTGCAGTGTACATGACCACATCATAGGTGCATAAGGGGTCGCATCTCAGAGAGTGTGTGTGTGTGTGCATGCGTTGGAGTTACAGGAAAGTAGCCAGGAAAGTAATCACATATAATTTTATATTAAATTGCTTGTGCATTTCAGACACCGTTCTGGCACAATATGCACAATGAGTGCCATGTAAATAAATACGGTAGTGTTCTTCAGCTTTGGCAACCATGTTTGTACAAACCAACATTCAGCAGAAACATACTATTGCCGGAACTCTGGGTGCATGATAAAATTGGGTCCAAATGTTTTTATAAAATGACAAACTGACACTTTAAATACCAAATGATGCTGTGCCTCCAAATTAGAAAAGTTAATACAGCTCTGATATGTCATAAACTGAATGCACAATTTTTGCACCCATCAGAAGGATGCTTTATATGCAGGTACTCAAGCTGCTCTACGGGTGCTGAAACACAGCATCTACTTACACGTTTGAGGAGGAAATTAAGTTAATAGCTCTAGTTTATTTAAAGATGTACACATCAAGGTGCATATGTTTGCACCTTCAAATTGTCTGTGTGCAAAGACATGTTGGCCTAGTGCTTCAGTGCCCTTGTGCATTGAATAAGAGCAGAGAGCATGATAGCGAGCATGAAGACGATGTCAATCATTTAATTTTTCTCAGCTGAAGTTTCACAATGCCTCAGGCAGCTCCTCTCATCAAGAGCGAGTAGGAGGACGATAACGCCGGTGACTAATTCTGGGTTTCCTCGCAGATAAAAAGTAAGCTGCTTTGATGTGGGTGACAATCACAGAATCAAAATCTCTATGACCAAGGAAATTATTCATCTTTAAAATAAACAATGCTATCAATCAATATGGTTTCAAATTTATGAGCATCAACCTACTGCTCTCAACAAACAAAAGATTTTGTAAGTAAGATAAGATATGCTGTGGGACTTTTTTTAAGTGCACTACAGGCTATGACTATGGGGTTGGTTGAAACAGACTAGGTAAAAATGTGAAATTATTAGTGGTGCTTCAAAAGTAATTATCATTCATGATAATTTGCATGGCATCTCCGATAACAATGCTACAGCCAGTATATTCTACTTTGAAGTTTCCATTCCGGGCCGGAATTTAGGTTTATGTTTTGGCCTGTGTGATCTCGCCCACTGCCCACTCACCAATAGTATTTCAACACCGC
Organism: Moxostoma hubbsi; assembly: GCA_032164185.1. Lineage (NCBI taxonomy): Eukaryota > Metazoa > Chordata > Actinopteri > Cypriniformes > Catostomidae > Moxostoma > Moxostoma hubbsi. Next base: position 27,918,786 of record JAVLUX010000024.1, read on the forward strand.
CGGGCTGCCAGATTTGAACACGTTTGCAGGCAAACAACACTGCGTGCTGCAGTCATGGAAGCCAGCAAACAAACTGGATCAGAGATAACCGATTCCACCCAACCTAAAAAGCCTCACCATCCATCTAAAAACCACCATGACCAGAGGTGTAGTAAAACAAGGATAAATATTGGAGATGCCTTTGGAAGATGGAGAGAGCTTAAAGCCCAGAAATCCTTTATAACGGATGCTGAGTTAGCTAATTTTAGGTGACACTCAATGCTTACCTGTTAAAGAGAAAATTAGCCATCTAATTTATCTCGGCTACTAGTAGGGATGAATATATTGAGTAAATTCAACATTTGAGTACTCGCATTCATACTCTGTGTTTCATGTGCAGCCTGGTTTCAAGGCAGCGAGACACCGGTGAAGTGATCCCGACTAATGCGGATGGGGCAATGGCTGTTTGCGGTTTACCTTGGCAACAACCAGCGTCACAGAAAAATACGACAAAGTACAAGCTTGACACAAAATTGGCTCAATTTATGAATGCGATTACTCTATACGTTTAATGAATACTGACATCCAAACCGAGTAACATTACTCATGCCAATCCCTAGCTACAGTTTTTATCTATCTAATCTAATCTAATGTATATTTTACATCATTTTTAGTTTATTGTATTTTCTGACTGAATCAATGAATGTGGTGAAATATCACAAGCGTTAGATTGCTAGGTAGATATTTTAGTTCAACGAAGTACAATTTTCTGTATACATGGGTTGATTATGGCATATTTTTTTTAACTACGAGTGTCCAAAACCCTCCATCCCTAGCAAGAGGGACAAGAAGCAGCATCACTTGATGGCCAATGCACTGTCCAGTATTGGATGTCCATCAAGTGGAACACTTTCAGACATTTGTGTTCAACCCCCATTTTAAAGTATATATCCTAATATGAATGCGTAATATGTGGCTGAAACTAAGGAAGTTGATGTAATGCAATTTAAATACAGTTTGTATTACTCGTGGCCAACATTTGCACAAATCAAATTCGATGTCATTAAATAGTAAAACATTTTCAGTTTCGATCGTTCCTGTTGTGCATCCTCATTCTGGCAACCTGCATGAGCTTCGAGTCTGGGGAGGGGCAGACAACTCTCCAATATTTTGAATTTGGACTGCAGTACCCATTTCAAACACTTGTTGTCAATCTTACATATAGCACCTTTAACTACTATACTATAACACAACTACTTTAAATACTCACCTTAAAGCTTGGCAAAGCAAGGGAAATTTGTTTGCTAAAGCTAAATAGGAAGCTGCTTCAGCTAAAAATGGCCGAGCTTCCTCATTCAGAATAGGACCTAAGAACATAAAAATAGATATCTAACAAATTTAATGCAAGAGTGACATGAGCCTCCTCACAATTTAGTTAATGTGGGTTAAGAATGTTAATGCAAGTTAATAATGTGCTTGTAGACCAGTTACTCTGAAGACACAGAGATATAGATAATAAAGTTACTTAATTTTCTATTGTAGTTGTATTATTAATCAGTTATTTGAAACAACATAGCATAAAATTCAGTATCTGCACAATATTTTTATTGTGTAGTCCTATTGTTCCCAATTAATATTTTCAAAAATAAGGATAGGGATTTTTTCTAAACCCCTAACTTAAATTTAACTTGTGTATACGTGCTCTGCTGCACACATATAATCGAGCTTCTCTCATGAACGCACCTAAAAGACTGCAGATGACAAGATTTATAGTGAGGAAAAAAAAAAAAAAAGTGTTACATTTTAGTCTGTTTCTCACACAAAATCAATCATATCGCTTTAGAAGACAGAAACTACTCGAATCATATGGATGACTTTTATACTGCCTTTATGTTCTTGAAAGTTTTAGACCCCACTGACTTGCATTATATTATGCATATAAGCACATTATGAGTCTGTTCCAAAACTTAGTGAGCTGCCTTTCTGTCTCCTGCCTACATAGGCAGCTGTCTCCTATGGCAGCTTCCTTACTGAAATGATGCCTCATAAGAAACCGATTTGGAATGCTCTACATAGGCGGCAGCTCCACACATCATTCAAATAACACTCTTCATGCGCAACACACAAGATACTCCATACACAACTGATTTTAATACAGGTGGCGCGAGGGAAACAACGCAATCCTCTATAATATACACAAAACACACACACACACACACACACACACACACACACACACTTTGGCTAGGTCGGTTTTGTATCATATTAAACTGTATAAAAATATACAAATTTATTAGGGGTGTAACGTGGCACAATACATCAAGGTTAAAAATTGTGACGATACGCATCGTAGAGATTGGACGTTTTGTGTCCTGTATCCAATACGCGTGACGTCCTATGCCTACGTAATGACGGCATACACAATTAAATATTTCCATGCACACAAGTAGCTCTAAAATTAGATTAGTAGTTGCATATGCAAGAACTGAAAGTGAAATCATGTAAACGAATGCAATAAAGGGTGCCGGAGAGAGAAGCGCCTTTTTTAGCTGGGAGGGATCTGATGTCTGACGAGCGATAGAAAATTAGTCGACGTTTACAGTCAGTGTTTGGGATTGACAACCATATCTACTTACAGGTGTGAGTCTTGAAATGTCCGGTTCATACAATAGGTTAGAGTAGCAGTTCAAAATCTGTCTGTATGAACAAACAACCGAAGTCAAGCCCATATTCTAACAGCTGTAAAATGAAGTGACTCAAGTAAATATCAAAGATGATGATGTACAGAACACTGGCATGTCTAATCACAATTGAGGGCGCGTTACTAAATAAACAAGTCCAATCGAGGCACGAGTTCATCCATCAGATCATTATTAACCAACATCAGCTTTGAATATTTTTTAACCAGCCAGTGGAAAACGGCGGCTTAATCTTTGGATGACAAGCAGCCATCTCTGTCTCCGTGAGTTAACGAAACCCCACATGAAACACACGAGAAACACACATGTAGAGTGCAGCGTGGCTCTCTCACATTAAATGACATGACTGACAACTAGTTGTCCAGTACGGTTCCTTTCACACAAAGCAGGCTTGCTTAAATTGCAGTTGCGAGTCTTGAAAATTTGCGTGTGCATTTAAATCTTCAGAACTGCTGCTCAATGGATGTTTTTTTGTTTTTGGCTGCATTCTGAGTACATTTTAGAGACTGTTGTGTGTTTCAGAAATACTCAAACCAGCCCATCTGGCACCAACAATCATCCATGCGATTCTCAGCCAATCATGTGGCAGCAGTGCATAAAATCATGCAGATCCATGTCCGAAGCTTCAGTTAATGTTCACATCAACCATCAGAATGGGGGAAAATGTGATCTCAGTGATTTGGACCATGGCATGATTGTTGGTGCCAGATATTAGGCAGGTAGTTTTAATGTTGTGGCTGATCTGTGTATTTGTATGTATGGAATTTATGCCTAGTTGGTATGCAAGTAAAATACAGATCCTAACTGTAAACACTGGAATATATGCAGGCCCAATATGTGAACAAGTGCAAAACGTAGTAAAATCAATAGTAGCTGTAGTGTGCAATAAATTTGATCAATATATCAGTATATTTCACAGAAAAAGGCCTTAGTCCTTATCGGCAGTAAAGTGGAGTGCCCTTAGAAATTTTACAAGATGCACAAAAGTGACAGAAACATGTGAAGAGATTGTCCAAGAGTGACCCTGAGCCCAGTGAGGTGGCCAGTGTGTGGGAGGTAGTGGAGGCATGTCTCCACTAACGAGCTGATCAGTTGAATCAGGTGTGTTTAATTAGGAAGATACACAACATGTGTAGTGTTGGGGGGCCTCCAGGAAACCATATTGCACAGAACAGGGTTGGGAAACACTGCTCTAGACCATTAATCGCCTCATACATAATGTCCAATGCACAACCTTTGTCTGCCTGAGGTGAGGTGCAAGTCACTGTTAGAATGACCAAACTGAATTTGCGGGGGAGGAAAAAAGTCGGAATTTAACTATAATGAATTTGACATCAGGAGAGCAGTGTTTAGTAACAACTGAAACATCCGTTCCCCAACGAGAGTTCACCAAAATAAACCCCGCCACCTCTGTGCTTACCAGAGTCTGTTGTTCCGTCATTGCATGGTGATTTGAAGTGAACCAAACCAAATCGTGAGATGAGCGAAAAATTACACACCTATTATTTATCGATACTTTGCAGTATTGAATGGATTATAAGTATATTTATAATCTAAATTTCTCTCGCTTCATCCGCAATCTTGGATTTAATTTTCTGCCAAGCTCATCATGGTGCATTCTGAGATTGCCTACCTGGGGAAAGATGCATAAGATGCTACCTTAGAATTTGGCCAAAACGAGATATCTTAAGAGGCAGCATAATTAGGGGCCTGGGTATCTCAGAGAGTATTGACGCTGACTACCACCCCTGGAGACAAAATTCAAAATCCAGGGTGTGCTGAGTGAATCCAGCTAGGTCTCCTAAGCAACCAAATGGGCCCGGTTACCAGGGAGTCTCAGCAGTGTCATGCACAGCAAATCATGTGATAAGATGCACGGATTGACTGTCTCAGAAGTGATTTGTCCTCCGTTACCCGGCTTGAGGTAACTACGCCACCACGAGGACCTAGTAAATAGAAGGAATTGGGCATTCCAAATTGTAGAGAAAAGGGGATAAAAAAATAAATAAATACAAAATAATAAAAAAAAATAGGCAGCACATTTAAGATACCTACAGTACCTTTTGGAACAGTCCTCATGTCAGGAGCGCACATATATTGAGCCTCCGCCTCTGGATGACTCTTACTAGGTTTTGCAACAGACCCTATACCTCCTTCAAAATAACTTAGTTTGTGTTCCGCAGAATAAAGTCATACAAGTTTGCAATGTCATAAGTGAGTAAACGATGAAAGAATGATAATTTTAGACAAACAATAAGACTTAGAATTTTCAGATTTTCAGATATACTCCATAAACTTCCACAGAAGGAGCAGCCTGAACATATTTAAGGACCAAATTATCCCAGAATATCATAAAGCTCTTTTAACATGGTCCAGGAAGCAATCCTCTATACAACAACCCAAATCATCCAAGCAACCACTCAGAACACTGTAGTAACCAAATTGAGACGAGACAACATCTCATTAATTATTCAATCAAGACAGGTCAACCATGACAGAGTTCTGAGAATCTTCAATCTGACTTTCACTCAAAGTGAGCACATTCTTGAAGGGCTTCTAAGTTCCTTGAGTGCTGTTATGCAACGGTGTAAAGAAGTTCAAGGTCACGGGCAAGGAAGAGGCGAGAAACCGGCTTGACATATAAATAATAGGTTTAATGGAAAACTCAAAAGACAAACACATAGGACGACGGACATGTCCGTGAATGATCTCTCTCTCACGCACATCGTCCGCGTTCGGCCTTTAACCCTCGTGGTGGCTTGATTAGCCTAATAAGGGGCCGGGCGTGCGTAATCACGCCCCGGTCCCGCCCTCCACCGTGCCACAAACGGTTTTAACCACAAGCAAGCGGAGTCAGTCTATTCCCATAAACTAACCCACCAACCCAAAGCTTTTAATATCAGGGTCATTGTACAGATGACATGAATGGCACAGCCATTCAGTGTGGAAAGGTTGTCAGGGTGGATGACCAATGGGTGACACCTTGAAGGAACGGTTCACCAAAAATGAAATTTCTCTCATAATTTACTCACCCTCATGACATCCCTGATGTGGATGACTTTCTTTTTTCAGCAGAACACAAATGATGATGTTTAGAAGAATATCTCAGCTCTGAAAGTCCACAGAGCAATTGAATGGTAACCACAATTCTGAAGCACCAAAAAGGCAGCATAAACGTAATCCATAAATCTCCAGTGGAATCCCCCAAGTTTTCTGAAGCGATCAAATTGGTTTTGGGAGACAACAGACCAAAATATCTTAAAAAATTCTCTATAAATCTTGACATTAGCAATTTCCTTGGCGATCATGATTTCAAGATGGATTACACTTCCTATAGAGCCATCTAGTGCTCAGTGCATGCCAAGCACTAGGAAGTGTAATCAAGCTTAAAATCATCATTGTGCAGAGACAATGCAACAACAAGGTGCACAGTAAATATACTTTGGTCTGCTCTCACCCAAAAAAGTTTAGAAGACACGGATTAAAACACTGAAGTCATTTGGATTACTTTTTTGCTGCCTTTTAAGGGTGTAAATCGGAAGTTTCATCAAGATAAGATCTTATATTGATTCTCTTGGCCTGCGATCTGATATTTGCCAATACTTCAAAGTCTGCCTCGATACGATTCCAATTTGATTCGATTCAGGGTCCTGCGATCGATATTCTGATATTATATGCAATTATTTTACACAATCAATTAAAAACTTTTTGCCCTTAATTGCAACCAAAATATATTTTGAATATTATCTACAGAGCGGCGATATTATTCTAAAAATCTTAATATGTGTTCTGCAGAAGAAATTATGTCCTTCACATTTGGGATGGTATGAGGGTGGCATTTTCTGAAATTTGTACATAGCAGGAGAGCATCAGTACAGTGTTATATTTAGGCAAAAACCATGTTGAGTGTCCAGACAAACTGTGTATCATTCATTAATTTCACATTAAATTAGGAAATAAATTGGGAAAAACAAATTTTTTTTATTTCTTTATTCGTTCCCAAAACCAATATTAAAAAACAAATAATTACTTGTTTTTTGTAATGTTCTCAAGTTAAAAATAGGAAATTGGGAAAATAGCCATGGGACACTGTGCTTTGATTATTTGATTTCACTAATAAATGGCTTGACTATTTGATTCACACATATGGGTGGGCCTGAAACGCCCCTTTCTTCTGATTGGTCAACCTGCACCATCGTCTTCCTCAATGCTGTGAAACCGAGTAAAAGTTCTCTGCTGTTTAATTGTTCAGATGAATTTGTCTCGGTTTATATTTCATTCTTTACCATTTATTCTCTGAAACTTGCCACATTTATTGCAGTTGAGCCATCTCTCTCATCATGTAGCCAGAATCAGTGCCTACAAACAACCATAAAATGTTCACTGAATGCAGACAGGGTTTCGTCTTCATGCGATTCAGTTTTAGGACAATCATTGCCACGTGAAACAATTGATAGGAGCGACACACACACATACACACACATTTTATTTAGATGTATACCAAGATTAATCCCTCGCTCTGTATGCCAAATGTCCTCTCACTGTTATCCTTCATTTTATTCATTTATAAGTGGTACCATGTAGAGAAGCTGATCAGTTGGGCACTGGTGGTCCACACTGCACTGGGGAATCGACTGGCATTCGCAGTTGATGTGACCAGACTTCACTTTAAAACTGGGGAGAGTCCCTATTTTACAAGTCATGTACTGCACCACAGTGGACTTACAGCTATTGCTTTAAAATGTACATCAGTGTTTCATGCATTTTTTAAATGAGAAAACATCAGAGTATTGAATCTGTTTATTTTCATTTTTACATATTGCAGTGCAAAAAAAAAGCAAGATGTGGTTCAGGGAATATACAGACTTAAAAAAGGGTTCATCCAATACAGATAAGCATTCAATCCAGTGAATTATAACAGCTACAACAGTAAATAACAAATGATAAACAACAACAACAATAATAATAAAAATAATAACAAATAAATTGGAAGACATTATTGCATTTAATATTTTATATAAGACAATAAGTATTTACATTGCAGCGAAGAGTACTAATTTCAAACTCCGATCATTCCGACATCCATGTTTTTGAATGGGAATACAAGTGGCCTTTACTACTGTGGGGCACATAGCGAGTTGTGCGTGGACGCTGTGCAGAATAGCGTGAAGCCTCCACATGTGCGTCTCCACAGTAACGCCCTGAACAGGCCACGTGATAAGATGCGCGGATTGACGGTCTCAGATGCACCACCACCCGGATTGAGGCAAGTCACTATGCCAACACGAGGACTTAAAGAGCACATTGGGAATTCCAAATTGGGGAGAAAAATAATAATACAAATTAATAAATAAATAAAATATTAACCGAGACACATTCATCTGAACAATTAAACAGCAGAGAACTTTTACTCTGTTTCACAGCATTGAGGAAGACGATGGTGCAGGTTAACCAATCAGAAGAAAGGGGCGTTTCAGGTCCACCCATATGTGTGAATCAAATATTCAAGCCATATATTAGTGAAATCAAATAATCAAAATGCACAGTGTCCCATGTCCATTTTTCCAATTTCCTATTTTTATCTTGATCATTAACAAAATGACAAAAAACAAGTAAATAGTTGTTTTTTTAATATTGGTTTTGAAAACGAATACAGAAACAACAAGTTGTTTTTCCAATTTTTAATTCCTCATTGAATATGAAATACAAATGATACATGGATTCCAGACACAAATCATTTCAATCTTACAAAATCTATCAACTGTGAGTCTCCATAAAGTGTTTTTGATCTCTGACAATATATGTAAAGACACCAACCTGATGTAAAATCAAAATTCCCCAAGAAGAGGGGTGACCCAAGCACAGTTTTAATGTAATATCCTCAACAACAAAAAAAAACAATAACTTGACTATGGCGCCATAATTGAAATGAATCCTTTTTCTGATTTATCAGTTTCAGAATGATTTGCACTATAGCAGCCTGACGATGTGATGTCATGATGTGATGTCATGATGTGATGTCATTTTTCCTCATTCCAAACTATTTTCAAACTAGATTCCAAAACGGATCGAATCCTTTGTGAACTTCACTTTTCCATAACACATTAATGCGTCTAATGCGTTTCCAATGTGGTTTGGGGTGTCAACTGTATCATGAATCGAGACCATTTAAGAGGAAAGTTACTGAGACTTCTGACCAGCTTTAGAACTGGATAAAAAGGAAAGCTGGAGAAATCTCACAAATAAAGCCCTATTCAAAGATGCCTCCAAGGCATATGCCTCATGTGGTGGCCCACAAATGCGTCACGACTTTTCAAGTCGACGTTAAAAGACAATAAACTTTAATAAGACGTAAAACTAACTAATTGCAAAATACCTTCATCCCTTCTGAGAAAACCAGCGCTAGCAGCTCGAGCTAACGCCGCTTTAGCAGGGCCTAGCGCGCACATCCACAACACACCTCCGAACTCCATCACCTCCACTCCAAAAATAAGAAAAATACCGATATACAGCACAGTTGGACCACCCCATAACATCTCAATAATTAGGAGAGCAGCAAAGGGGGTGCAGCAACTCAACGGCAGAGAGTAACTTTTTTTTAGGAAAGCGACGCAAAGAAAGGGTTAAACAGGAGGAAACATTGGTTGGTCGGGACGAAAGACGTGCAGGCCGTTCTGCTAGCAGAGCTAACAGCCCGAGTGAATGCGCATACGGTTGCGTGCCATGGACTCTGGCTGCTGCAGGACGGGCTTTTGCAAAATCGTTAAATGCAATTGAAAAAGACCCTTCGGATGACTTTTTTGTCGTGCTTTTGACCCCCCCAAAATTAGGCGACAATACATTTCCTGATCCCCGTGGCTCATCGCAAGCTAACATCTTTACCGTGGACGACTTTCACTTTATTTCACCCCCCCCAAAACCGCTTCGATTTATACTGCAACAGAGATTTTTCCGATTTGTATTTGCATGCCACTTTGCCTGCCTGCATGCATGCATTCAGCGAACTGTTACTAGTGGAGTCTTCGCGCGTTCGTATGCAAAAGAGAATTAGGTAGGAAAGCAATAACACTTTGTCGATCCCGCTTTCCAAACAAAAATCTGGCAAAATTGCATTTTTACCGATGAAAATAACTCGATGACAACACCATACCGTCACAGATGTTCAATTGAAGATTTCTTTGGTTTCTTTGCATGTGGTGAACAACTGTCATCGTTGTAAATAAACGCAAAAGCAGATGTTAACTTACACCGGAGTACTCACCCGAGACACGAGCGCCCTCTCCCTCATTCCGTGGACCTCCAGTTGTGTGGGGATCTGATAAAATACACATATACACAATTTTTGCTTGAGACAAAGTGATCCTTGGCGGGTGCCGTGAGAGTTTGGGAACAGTTTCCTATCGCGTGCATGAACAGACATTCGCTAGATATCATTCATTCCTTCGATTTGAAACTAGACAGTCCGATCCAGCCGTTCGTTACCGTTTACAAACCATTGCGACGTGGCTGGCCTAGGTCTCGCGCATCTACCAGCCTCCGAGTTCATCCGAGGCGCTCGAGCCGCCGCTGTCTGCACTGGTTAAAGCGCGCGTGGCCTCGTTTTTTTTTTTTTTTTTCTTCTTCCCGTAGTCAAAGAGCGAGACAAGATAGCGTTCAGTGCGCGCGCCCGTCTTCCTCCCCGAGTAAAACCACATTGAAAAAAGAGACTGCTTCACTTGATGGACCACTTGACGAGTGAGATGCAGCTCAGCTGCCAGTTCAAGATTATGAGAGCATCAAACATTTGTTTACTTTATCGGCAGATTAACTGAAAGTGGTCAGGAGAGATACAAATGAAGAAGCATAGAAAGGTGTGGGTGAGAAGTCGTTTTTTTTTTTTTTTTTTTTTTTACATTAAATCTCCACATTCACATTCCCATTCTTTGTGCATATCGCCACCTAGTGGGCAGGGTGAATTTATAGTAAAAAAGGACTTAAAGGAATATTCCGGTTTCAGTGCAAGTTAAAGGAATAGTTCACCCAATTCTCTCATTATTCACTTACCCTGATGCCATCCCAGATGTGTATGACTGTCTTTCTTCAGCAGAACACAAAATAACGATTTTTAGAAGAAGATGGAGCTCTGTCAGGTCCTTGTAATGCAAATAAACGGTTGCCAGCACTTTGATGGTCCAAAGGTCACAGGCAGCATAAAAGTATCCGCACAACTCCAGTCGAACAATAAATGTCTTCTGAAGCTAATCGATAGGTTTATGTACGAAACAAGTCAATAAGGAGTTACAAAATTTGACAACTTTACACAGAAAAGGTTAGTAAGTGATTTTATCACACTAAAATCATGTTATCACACATTGTTTATGTCTTGTGGCTTTTAAAACATCAGTATTTTAATATTTACGTATTGGCCTCATTCACGTCCATTGTAAATGCCTCACTGTAACCCAGATTATTATTTTATTTTGATTTAAGGAAAGGAGGGACGAGTAGAAATAATTGTTTTGTTGTAATCAACATTATGCCACAAATGCTGGTGATTGAGTTTAACTTGAATTTAATCTGAATATTCCATTAAATATTAATCTGTTTCTCATCCACACCTCTCATAGTTTCAGAAGACATGGATTTAACTACTGGAGTTTTATGGGTTACTTTTATGCTGCCTTTATGTGCTTTTTTGGAGCCTATTTTGGTCACCATTCACTTGCATTAAACGGCCCAAAAAAGCTGAAATATTTTTCTGAAAATCTTCGTTTGTGGGCGAGTAAATGATGAGAGAATTTAAGTTTCTGGGTGAACTTTCCCTTTATGTTGACAAGCTAATTTGCTGTGGTTGTGTCGTTTGGCAGGGTGAGGAGTGCACCTGCCCGGTGCTGATGTATGATGGCTCAGCTAAACACTTGAAATTATGTCCTTTCCTTCCATTGTGAGGATTGTCAAACAGGTTAGACAGAGCAGCTGCTGGTGTAATTTCTATCGCAAAGATGATATGAAGCTAAAGTACTGAGATAGATGTTCACAGTCATGCACCAGAGTATTGACATCAAATAGTTATGCCAAGACCTACAATGGCATGCATCATCTAATATAGTGTCTTCTGGCTCATATTAAACTAAGTTTATAGCAGTTGAAATGTTTACAAAATGATTGACATTTAATTTAATAGTTATTCAAACACCAAGTAATTTGGCACATGTACTAGATACACTTTTTTTTTTCTCCTTATATTTCCTGACAGGTGCCCCCACAAGAGTGGTGTTTTGAGTGCAAGTGAAAAACAGGAAAGAGACATTGAGGTCCTGGTGTTTGAAAATGGTTGATTATGTATGTTTGAAGAATAAAACAGTAAATAAATGGTTTCCTACACTTGTTTATACTGCATCAATATTTCAAGTCTAGATACCAGATAGCAAGGAGTTTTTAGTTGTAGATGTCAGTATCAGGCATCAAACGTTGAATCCAAAAATTCTTGAACAAGTTATTATAAATATTATTTCAAAGAGGCTTAATTGCAAAACATACAGTATATTTCCAAGAAAGCACCATGGGGAGATTACACAGATTCTTACTCTCCTGTTTGAAACCAAAAGCTTTTTTTTACACTTGCGTACAAGCATCTCCCTAAAAATCTTCAGAATGTTAGTCCGGGAAAACAGGGAGCAAGAAATGGAGATAAAATGACAAAGGGACAGGAAAATTAAAAATGTAAAAAAATGTGCTCCATAAAACTCCATAAGGGAAACAGTTCTCACATAAGGGTGGTTCACTGTAAATGAGAGAACCACGGCTGGACTAGTAATCTGGTGTATACCGGGCATTTTCCCAGTGGGCCGACGCACTTTGGGGCCGATCAGGGGCAGAGCGGACATCGCTGGAACCAGGACTAAGATGAAATGAGCCCCCAGTATGCAGATACCAAGAGTGAACATTTGATGGATTACACTGGATTTAGCCAAACAATTGATAAATTACCTACAATCGAAAAACAGAACTGAAAAGCGAACCATAATGACCATCCTCAAAACTCTGAAATACTGTTTCCTGACATGAATATTTCCATTTATTGGTTTGTTTTAAGATATTTTGTTTTCTGATCTAGTGTTAAGAGTATGATTTCAGGAAAAGCACTAATGCCCTCTAGTGGACACTAAAAGTTGCGATCCAGGCCTGACCAGTGAGGGGAAAAATAGGTCTACAGCATTAACCCAAGAATGACACATGCACACTTTTGCATTTTGTTTGTTTTTTCAAAATGAGAAACTAATGAGAGATCCATTTCAGTTATAAAAAATAGATCACAACAGAAAAAACAGGATCTAGATTTTAAAGGTCTTGTTATTTGACACTTTCACTCTTGGATTAAATTAATCATGGCTGATTATAAATAGCAAATTTGTAAAATTGAATCTGTAACTGAAAACTATTGATTTTGAACGGTGCTGCATCCACACCACTCGGTGTCACTTAGTCCAAGATGATGTGAACAAAAGTTACCGAGTGCACCTCTAATGCAGAATAAGAAAAACGACAATGTTGACAATTTCCATTAAAAATAAGACACATACATCTGTTTTGTGATTTCATATAAATGAATAATTGTTTATTGATAACTAATTTATCAATTTAGCCACTTGTAGAATGCAAGGGCGTTCATTCTGCCACAAATAATAACAAAAAACTCATTCAAACCAAAAAGCAACACAGCCGGTCCTGCAGGAGCAGAGAGTGGGACTGATCTTTTAACCATCCAGCACCACAGCACACAGACAGGTAGATTAATGGGCAAAACATCTCCAGATTTAAATATATGTCTTCAGAACATTTATATATATTCACACACATACTTGTTCCCCTTCTCTACCCTTTCCAACTGCTGAAAACACCTAGTGGCAGTCCATACTTTCAAGATGAGAGAAAGAGAACGCTTGGGCTAAAAGAGGAAAACACAAGATATTTTTGTCTCTTTAAAATTTGCCTATAGCCTGATTGCAAAGTTTCATGGGTTCTATAGACATCACCTTATCCAAAGCAGTCAAACTAAGAACAGAAGTGAAGTGTGTGTGTGTGTGTGTGTGTGTCTAGTTTCCCTGTCACTGTGGTAACTGCAGGAGTGTGCCCTGTCCAGATGGGAGGTAAGTGACATTTCGAGAACGGCTGAGCTGGAAGGCGATGTCCTCTGCTGCCTCCAACTTTCTCAGCTCCACCAGACCATCACCAGCCACTGCCAGAGAATTAGCGATCAACAGAGCAGCCTGGGAGTCTCCTTCCGCTGAAATAATAGTTGCCTGCTTCTGTTGCTCGGCCTAAGAGAGAAAAAACAGAGAAAATTGTGCATTGCCTTTTGCTTATTAAAAACCCAGTTTAAACCCCACAAAGACTGTAAAATACAACATTAATACATTTTCTATACACACACCAATCTGCCACAACATTAAAACCACCAAATATTGTGTAGGTCCCCCTAGTGCCACCAAAACAATGCCAGCATTTACAGAAACACTCAAACCAGCCCATCTGGCACCAACAATCATCCATGCGATTATCTAATCAGCCAATCATGTGGCAACAGTGCATAAAATCATTCAGATACGGGTCAGGAGCTTCAGTTAATGTTCACATCAACCATCAAAATGGGGAAAAATGTGATCCCAGAAGGGCTGGTTTGAGTATTTCTGTAACTGCTGATCTCCTGGGATTTTCACGCAAATAGACTCTAGAATTTATTCCGCATGGTGCCAAAACCAAAAAACATCCAATGAGTGGCAGTTCTGTGGACAGAAATGCCTTGTTGATGAGAGGCCAACAGAGAATGGCCAGACTGGTTTGAACTGACAAAGTCTACAGTAACTCAGCTAACCGCTCTGTACAATTTCGGTGAGAAGAATATCATCTCAGAATGCTATTGAGGTGCGGGTTGGCGCTGTTTTGGTGGCACCAGGTGGACCTACACAATATTAGGCAGGTGGTTTAATGTTGTGGCAGATCAGTGTATAGGCCTGATGTGCAGCCAAGTACTTTGAGACAGACAGCTAATTCCCATTCAGTCTGTTAAGACCAGTGAACATGAACACACTTCCACGCAGTGTTTTAAGCAAGCTGCATGTTCAAGCTGCATTTTCAAAGAAAATGTCATGCAATTTTTTTTGTTGAATTACTCTTCAAAAGGAAATCTACTCGAATACTCTTATATGCCCATTCGCTCTGTTGTTTTATATGCTGCTTCACACATTTGCTCAAAGTAAGGTATGCCAATCATTATTCTTTTATTTGTTCTGCCCATTAATAATATTTGATACACCCATCTTTACAGTAGTATCAGTGACATCATAAATTACAATGACAGAGTGTAATCGGTATATATTATGGCCATTTATAGTATGCAAAAGGTAAACAAATATATCTGCATATATATTATAAGTTGTTAAAACTTATTTTACTAATCTCGTGTGAATTCTGCTCATAGAATGAGGCTTGAAGTCATTGATAGAACATTTCAATGTCACATTAGTTGATGTTTTACATGTAGTCTTGGGCGTCCTCATATTTAACTGTACCTCTAAACGACTACCACAGCGGTGTGGCTCGTGTCTGAATGTTCTCAAAGTATGTCATATGAAACAGCGCAGCTGTTTCAAACTTCTTTTTACCGCTGAACAAAGAAGCACTACACTGTAAGTGTGCCCAGGCCTTTAAGGCTATTGTCTACCATAAATGCCCTTTAATATGTCCCGTCACATCTTCAGGTATCAGTTAATTAAAAGCACTCTTCATCCTGAGGCTCTCTTACCTTCTCTACGACAAATCTTGCTCTCTCAGCCTCCTGCTGTGCAACCTGCTTCATCTCAACAGCCTCCGTGAACTCCTTGCCAAAAGTCAGATGTGTCTGAAGAGAAAAAGATGTAAGGGTAAGACACAAGAGTGGACAGAGGCCAAGAAAGAGAAATATATAAATAAATAAAAAGAGAGTTTTTACCAGGGAGACATCATCCAGAATAAGGCCAAAGGTAGATGCTCTTTCCACCAGATCCTCACTGACCTGCCTTGACACCAGCTCTCTTTGAGTGATGAGCTCACCTGCATCAAAACGGGCCTGTGGAAATTCACACATGTACTTACATATTTTCAACTTAAAAAAAAAACAAACAAACAAACATCAATGTCTCCTTGACAACTGAGGTTTCATTGTGTTGTGGATTTTTTATGTATTTTTTTTTTTAAACCAAAAGCTTCCAGGTATGCAAGAATCTTTCCTTAATGCAATGTGGTACTCACCACTACAGCTTTCAACACCTCAGTGGTAATGGAGGGCAGCACTCTCTCATCGTAGTCCTCTCCAATGCTGGTGAAAATCCTTGGCAGCTCTGTAGCAACTGGTCGGAACAGGATTCTCAGGGTGATGTTCACATTCTGTAAATCTGAGAGAGACAAAAGATAGATCATAATAATTATTTTAAAATGAAAAGATAGTGGAAAGAAATCTTTTTTTTCTCCCCAATTTCGTATTCCTCGTGGTGGCATAGTGACTCACCTCCATCTGGGTGGCGGAGGACGAATCTCAGTTGTCTCAATGTCTGAGACAGTCAATCCGTGTATCTTATCACGTGGCTTGTTGAGCATGTTACCACGGAGATGTAGCACATGTGGAGGCTCATGAAAATCTCCGCAGCATCCACGCACAACTCACCATGTGCCCCACCGAGGGCGAGAACCAAATTAGAGCGACCACGAGGAGTTTAACCCAACGTGACTCTACCCACCCTAGCAACCGGGCCAATTGGTTGCTTAGGAAGCCTGGCTGGAGTCAATCAGCACGCCCTGGATTCGAACTCCAGGTGTGGTAGTCAGCGTCTTTACTTGCTGAGCTACCCAGGCCCCCTGGGAAGAAATCTTAACGTAGAGAGACATTTAAATATAGTTCTCGATAAACACCATGTCTTTACTTATTATTTGTCCTTATGTTTTTCACACGAGGAGAATGCAGTGCCATTATGAATAAAATAATTCCCACACTGGTCTTTTATTATGGTATATCTCTAATAACAAATGACAAAACCCAAATGTAATTTATCACTTTACATGTCAGTTAGATAAATCTTCCTGCCTTAGTGAGCATTTCTTGGCAGATTTAAGCAGCTATATGGTAGGGATGCTCCAATGTGATAGCTGGATCTGTACCAGCTTTGATACTGACATTTTTAACTGGATCAGATATCAGTACGATGGGCCTGATCCAAATTCGATATGGTGTGTTAGTAATGGTCATTATCGTCAAGCTCCAAAAATGGCACAAAAAAAGAACCATAAAAGCACCATTAAACTAGTCAATATGACTTGTACATTTTATTTGAAATCCAGTGAGTGGCAGTTCTGAGGGCGAAAACGGCTTGATAATGACAGAACCGAGGAGAATAACCACACGTTACAACAGAAAAGCATTTCTGAACATACAACACGTTGAACATTGAGGCGGATTGGGTACAGCAGCAGAAAACCCCTCTGGGTACCACTACTGCCAGCTAAGAATAGGAAACTGAGGCTGCAGTGGGCACAGGCTCACCAAAACTGGGCCGCAGACGATTGGAAAAACATCACCTGGTCTGACAAATCTCGATTTCTGCTGCAACATGCAGATGGTAGGGTCAAAATTTGGCATAAACAACATGAATCTGTGGATCAGTCCTGCCTTGTGTCAATGGTTCAGGGTGGAGGTGGTGGTGTAATGGTGTGGGGAATTGAACCCAACCATGTTGAATTCATGTCACAAAAAAATTCAGGCTGTTCTGGGGGAAAGGGGGTCCTACCCAGTATTAGAGAGTAGTACCTAAAAGTCTTCAGAGTATTTCTGTAATAATTTAGCCGAACAGCATTGCTATACAGTTTCAAGCCTTTATTTGGTGGAAAACTGAAGTATGTGTGGTGTTGTTTCTGTTAGTTGACAAAAGCTTTGTGCTCCTCCTTGCATACAAGATGAAATGCTTTTCTAAACAGTCTCTACCACCATTTGGGAAATCGGACCATGTTGCCATCTTTCTCATAACCTAAATACAAACAAAGGCTGAAACAAGAAGCTCTGGTTCAGAGGGAGGTTGTGTGCTGGACGCGCAGTGGCCACTCTGCAAGATGCTCTAGATGACGTTGGTTGGGACATGTTCTGGCACAGCTCTGATGACATTGTGTTTATGGAAGCAGTTGTGGGACTGATCGGGAAACTGGTAGATGATACAGTCTGCAAAACCACCATCAGGATGTTTCCCAACCAGAAGCCATGGGTGGATAAATCCACTGGTCATCCCGCACCACTGCCTATACAGCGGGGCTCACCACAGGGAACATACGATTTTGTAATTGTCCATCTTACAACACACGCAGCAGGGAGGGAGGCAAAGCGGCATCACGGGAAGAAACTGGAGTCACAGTTTCAACAGGGTGGCTCTAGAAGCCTGTGGCAGGGACTGAGAATGATAGCGGACTATAAAACACCATCCCCCAAAATCGCATTCACATTCTTAAATTAAAGTGGCTATCCTTAACTGACCTAAGACAGGGAATGTTTTCTAAATGTCAGGAATTGTGAAAAACTTGGTTTAAATGTATTTGGCAAAGGTGTATGTAAACTCATGACTTAAACTGAATATGGCATGATGTACCTTTGCTACCAGTGATGACAGGCACGTTGCGTGGACGGGACCTGCAGTCAAAAATAAATGGTTTCTGCACCCAGGGAATAAGGAAGTGTGTGCCCTCGCCAACGACAACATCTTGGACACCTCGGAAGCGGTCGAAGATGACAGCCCTGTGACCTGCGTCAACTGTAATGCACAAACCCACAGAGTTCTGCTGTTACATCAGGAACATCAGCAGTCATCACATTCATTTTTTATTAAAACAGATTTTTGCTGATATCTCCAAAAAAGCAACTATTGGCACTGATTAATCTGAAGAAGAAAAAAAAACGACACATCGATCTACATCTATAAATCACATTTACTTATAGGGGAAATACCAAGTATTTAAGTTATTCAGTAGTAAGTAAATAAGTTGCACAAGTAACATGACTTACCGTTAAACAGAGCAGAGTTAACTACACCTCCTCCAATGGCCAAGGCCAATCCCAATTTTCCAATTGACTCAAAGAGTTTCGCCATGACAACAATGTGACCGTCCTGATGAGAAAGGCATATTCCTGTTAACTGCATTATCATGGAGCATCCCTTATGCATATACATTCAGATGTGGGCATTGTGCGTAACAGGCCCATTTACACTCTTCAATGCGTTTAGAACATCACTAGATCTCATATGTAGCACTGGCTGAGCATTTACAATCCCTTTAACAATCCAACCATTCCGGCCCTGTTCTGTCTTTATCCTTGACACTTCTGCCATGACGAAGGAGAGCGAGGGTCTATAGACCAGGCATGATCACCAACAAAGCATTGGAAAGGAGACCTTACAATTATGAAATCACATAGCTTTCCTAAGAAAATAGATACTTTTAATGTAATAACTTCTGTCAAGAAATATAAACTGAGATAAGTAAATCTACTGTGGCAAAGTTTCATTACTTATCTTGCTACACGCTAATGTTGTAATTGACATGTAACCATGCTCTGTTCTTACAATTGACAATTATCAAACTTTTTCCCATTCTAACACGATAGATTTTGACTATTGGTGTTAAGTAAGTACAGTTAAAAACATTAGGTAAATACAAAATAGCGTAAGTTTCTAACAACGTGATTACTCACCAACTGCGCTGATCAGTGACCTCCACCGGAGCCTGCGTAAGAAACACATGAACAGGATGCGCCTGAGCATGTGCAGAACAATGAACATAGACTTCTCTGATTGGACAGAAGGACGCGGAAAAGAACGCCCCCAGTGAGTATGGATCATTTTCATTGGTTTACTGTCCAACGCTTTAGAACGGGAGGGCGGGTTTAATGTATTTTTTTAATGCGTCATTATTACGTATCAGAATATAATGACATTTGAATTTTCAGTCATGAAAAATATTTAAAATAGTCAAGAAACCCAATTTAAAAGGCACCGTTCTATAAACTAACATTTAATTAGATAATATGAAATGGGTTGACTATATTTTTTTACATTTAAAAAATATGTATATTTGAATTTGTCACTTGCCTGAAAAAGACAGCTGGTACACCACTTCTCTGATTTTTACTGTTATTTATGTGCTTATTTTTTTTTTACTCATTTTTGTTTTCTCATGTCAAACAGCACTGTAAGGTCTAACAAGAGTGCAAAAAAAGCTCAACAAAATTGATAATTCAAGAAATTAATCATTTTAATTATTTAAAAATATATAATATTTGTCCCTTTATATCATGTCATTTGGTGTTTTTTTTTATTTATTTACAATCAGGTTCGTTTGTGTTCTTATCCTGGATGCCTCAAGGTGAGATCACATCTGTATCCATGGCAACATGAACACGTCACACAAGAGACAGCTTGGACTCCACCCTCTCATGAAGTGTTGGATTATAGTTAAAAAGTACTTACTTTTTAAAGGATCTACTGAGCTAAGATATTTATTTATTTTTTTAAATGTGTTCTGGTGAAGAAAGAAAGTCATACACACAGAATATTTTAATTTTATGGTGAACTATCCCATTAAGGTAAAATGTTTGAAAAAAGTTTTCTGACAGTGTAACAGAAATAATGATGATGCAATCCTTATTTATCGATGATTGATAATGTATATTCATACCGTAGCATTTAGTGTCTTTATATATATATATATAAACACACACACACACACACACACATATATATATATATGTGTGTGTGTGTGTGTGTGTGTGTGTGTGTGTGGTCTTACTTTCAGACATGGAGGCAACTGAGTGAATATATATTGTAATGTCGTTACAGTTACATTACTAGGTTCACAATGTTCAGTGATACGTTAGTTAATAATAATAATGTTGTGTTTATACCTCATTATGGGAGGGGTTGGAGTTATGTGGGGATAACTGGAGGAAGGGAGTTTGTTCTTGTTGTCATGACTCCGCCGGGGGCGGGAGAGGCAGCGTGAGGCAAGAGTTAGACGGCTGTGATATTGAGTGTAAAGGCGTGGGTTACGGCCATAACAGAAGCCCTAGATTTGTGAAGTGTTCAATAAACACTAAAAGAGTTCAGTTGTCGTGGTGTTAAATGAGAAACGATACAATATATATACACCGGGCTCTCCCTCACCGTCAGTCGCTCGCCTGCGCACTTAAACCACAATCTCACCCTCAGTCATCATCTTGTCTTGTTGTAGGCACCATGGACTCTCTCTCGGCTCTGACAATGTGATTTGCTACATCTGTGCGTGTCGCCGCTCTGTTCAGTATTCACAAAATAAGTGACTTCGGATATACTGAGTGTATGGCATGCCGACTTAGTATTTGCCGCACTCGTGTTTTGATGAACTGCTCTGTTCTTACAAGATTAACGTGAAGCCTGAGTGACTCCTACATATGGACATTAATGAATGACTCCCTGTTACTTCCTTGTTATACCTCACCCCACTGTGCTGGATATGTCACCGTTTACACTGTGTGAACCTCAAACCTAGTGATGTAATCCAGCTCCCCTGTTGAAAGAACATACTCACCTGTATGCCAGCTTTAAGATTAAGTTCCCTGTTTCTGCAAGTGCGGTGCATTGTTACCTATAATGGATCTGCGCCTACTGCCATTGTCCTGTGTTTAACCGAAGATTATTGTCTAAGACTTTTATGCCTTTATACCTGTTTCACCTGTGTTCTCTTGAAATAATCTCCCGCATATGGGTTCATCACAGCTCCCGTGTTGGTGTCGTTACATCTTATGTGTCAGTAAACAAATAACTATCACTCAGATCCTTACGAAAAATGTTCCACTGTACCCATATTTTGGTTTACGCCAAAATGCCACAGTTACTACCGATATTGCTGGAATAAAACTGTGGTTACTTGGTGTCCACCTCTGTCATGACAAAAATAAACGGTCAAAAGTTGAGATTCTGAAAGCTTATTACACTGCTTTCAAATAAACCTTTATTTACATCAGGGTTACTAGATTTGTCACTAAACTCAGCCGAACCATCTGAGTTAACGTGGAAAAATTACAGGCAGATGTGGGATGTTTTATATTACAACCCCAAATCCAAAAAAGTTGGGACAGTATGAAAAATGCTAATAAAAACAAAACAGATTGATTTTAAATGTATCACCCTTTGCTATATAGAAAGCTCTACAACTATGCATTATATGATGTGTTACCCTGTGAATTTCATAGAGTGAAGAGGAGGAGGGTGGGGCTAATCCCCAATCATGCCAATCAGCCAAGGAGGAGGATAAAAGGGGGCGGATGCAGTAATTAGAGAGGGAGAGAGAGCCACACACAGCAGCCATTTGTGTGTTTATGTTGGTGTCTTTTTTAGTTTTTATTAAAATATTACTTTGATGGTTCATCCGGTTGGGGGGGCAAGCATGCGCCAGTCTGGCCCGGGCCCACCCTCCACTTCACACATTTTTTATCAAAATGTACAGTAATTTCAAATGATTGCAACACAATCCAAAAAAAGTTGGGACAGTGTAGTGTTTACTTCTATGAAACATAATTTCTTCTAATAACACTTAAGTATTTAGGCACTGAACTTTCTAAGTTTAAAAAGAGGAATTTTATCCCATTCAACCATTATGCAGGTCTTCAGCTGCACAATTGTATGGGGTGTTTGTTGACATAATTGTGCGCTTCATAATGCATCACACATTCTCAATTGGAGATGGTCAGAACTGCAGGCAGGTCAATCTAGCACCTAGCAATAGGTTTGAAGTTGTCTTGTTGACATTGCCGGTACATCCCTGGAAAAGATGGTGCTGGATGGCTTTATATGCTGCTCCAAAATGTGTACATATCTGTCTGCATTAATGGTGTACTCACAGATGTGCGAGTTACCCTTGCCATGGGCACTGACACACCCCTGGTCCATACAGACACTGGCTTTAGGACCTGATGCTGGTAACATCTTGGATGGTCCTTTTCCGAATTGGCACGGAGAAAGCAATGACTATGTTTTTCAAAAACTATTTGAAATGTGGACTGTCAGACAAAAACACTTCCACTGTTCTACTTTCCATCTAAGATGAGACCGAGCCCAGAGAAGTCGGCAGCGCTTCTGGACAGTGTTGATGTAGGGCTTCTACTTTACATAGTAAAGTCTTAACTTGCATCTGTGGATGCAGCGGTGAGTGGTGTTGTCTTACAAAGGTTTACTAAAGTAATCCCAAGCCCATGTTCATAATATCCATTACAGATGAATGATGTTTATCAAGACAGTGACGTCTGAGAGATCAGAGATCATGCAGATTCATTTACATTTACATTTATGTATGTAGGCAGACGCTTTTATCCAAAGCGACTTACAGTGCATTTATTACAGGGACAATCCCCCCGGAGCAACATGGAGTTATGTGCCTTGCTCAAGGACACAATGGAGGTGGCTGTGGGGATTATGTGCTTTAGTCCACTACGCCACCACCACGCCTTCCATTCAGAAGTGGTTTTTGTCTTGTCCTATACACACAGAGATTTGACCAGGTTCCTTGAATCTTTTAACTATATTGTGCACTGTAGAGGGTGAAATGCCCAAAATCCTTCCAATTCGTCTTTGGGGATCTTTGTTCTCAAAGTGCTGGATTACTTGCTGAAGCATCTGTTGGCAAATTGACAAGTATTGAATGATCTTTGCTCTTGAAGGACTAGAACACGATTGCCTCACCTGTTTAACATCTGCTCTTTCACATCACATTGTTATTTGAACTCGTCATATTGTTATTAGTCTTAAATTGCCCGTCTCAATGGAGCGTGTTGCAATCATCTGATTTTAAATGACTGTACATTTAAATAAATAAATACAATACACAAGGCAAAACATCATATAATAGTTGTAGTGCTTTCAATATAGCAATGGCTGATTATAATTTAGAAATCCCTCCTTTTTGTTTTTATCAGCTTTTTCGGAATTGGGGTTGTATTTTGATAGTTATACTGAAAAGGAAGCATGGAATATTATAAATGTATCACTAATTTAGGGACATTTTAAATTCACAAATGTAAATAGTAATCACATAAACCAAATCTGAACACTCCAAAATAGAGATTGGTCATCATTTTAAGACATTAACAGAAATAAAAATAAATAAATAATAATATTTATACATTTTTTAGTAAAGCCAAAAATAGTGTGCATTTTTGTAATTTGTATTATATTTGTATATATATATATATATATATATATATATATATATATATATATATATATCGATATACCCTTTCTGAAAGTTATTTATTTTAAGCTCTTTTTTTTCTAAATGAGACTGTTCTATTGCCATGATGTATTTATTACAGCAATAACTACATTAATGTAAAAGTAAAAGAAAAAAAAGGGTTGGGTCGGGGTTTGAACTAAACTCCATGGGGCGCAAGGTGGGGTGTAGTTTTGAATTAAGTTATTTCGTATTTGTTTGTGGTTTTAAATACGTATGTTGCAAATCATAAAACGTCAGATAATCTGTTGCACGTGAAAACATAAAAAACGCGCCATCCGTACTGAGGGACCTCAGACCCCGATTCACAAGCAGTTTACTATATCCTTCTTTAAAAACAGAAGACGTTTTTTTTTTTTATCAAGAAAGACTGACAAAATCTTGCCACTATTTTTATTTATTTTTTTTTCAAAATAACAAGAAAAATTATTTAAACGGTCCTATTTAAATCGTTCTCTAAGCGATTGTAAAAGCTACATTATTTTAATTGGTTAGCCAACTACTGCACAATTTGACTCTGAAACTAATTTAGACTGCAAATAACATTTAAATGGTTGTTGTTCTCCGTCTGGATTGCTCGTTTCGGTCATTTTTACATTGTATTTCGAGACAGGAAGCAGAAAACAGGCCTTTAGAATCATCATGGCGCCGCTCAGCGGTTGCTTAGGAAAACTGAATAAAACAACAACGTTATCGTAGTAAACTCCACGCACATTGTTCATTCCAATAAAGGATTGTTTAGAGTAAAAGAAGATTAAGAAGATTAGCGGATAGGTGGTTAATTCATTAAGTGACACGCTGTTTCCTCACAAAAGCGGGTTATTCAGCACATTGAAGCATTTCCTTCATAGACACCCAGAAAATATATAATAACGGCCTCTTGTCTCCTCTTCAGTGAATGTCTATGGGACGACTGTGATGCTAAATGTGGGATAGCTTTGTAGAAGGGTTCTGCGGGAAGTCCCACTTCTGCCCAGAAGGACACACCCACCAACTGAAGTTATTATAAATCAGCGTAGAGCGTTTATACATCGGTCTTAAACTCCTTCTTCGGGTCCGTCTTCTTATAGGCTGCAT
The DNA here is from genome assembly GCA_032164185.1 of Moxostoma hubbsi. Taxonomy (NCBI): domain Eukaryota; kingdom Metazoa; phylum Chordata; class Actinopteri; order Cypriniformes; family Catostomidae; genus Moxostoma; species Moxostoma hubbsi. The sequence continues at coordinate 27,943,853 of JAVLUX010000024.1, forward strand.
TTTTAAAACGTATTCTTCCGAAAATGTAAGTCAAATGCACTCATTTGTTTTGGCTGAACTGTATTTCGAAGAATAGTTGTCATAACTTCACGTATTAATTATATGCACTTTTGGACAGCTTAATTTCTGTCATGGAAGGTGCCGTGGTCTTTTAGACTCGATTGAAATCAGTTTAACGAGCATATAATCGTATTTATGATCGTCATTATGTCAGATAAATAAAATAAATAAATAAATAAATAAAACAATAGTGCGACATAATTGATCACGTGATTATACTATTATATCGTTGTACTAACGCTTCAGTCGTCATGCGATATTTTCGTTTTTATTACCTTTGAAATACATCTTAATTTTAATGCAATTATTTTATTTCCGTATTAATATACACGCTGTACGATTGGTCCATCTTGAACGGACCCGCCCCTTAAACTGACGTCAGAGAATGCGGAAGTTCTGATCGATTTGAACTTGATGACAAATCGTGCAGTCGCAGTTATGGGTGGTGGTGCAGACGGTGAAATTGGTGATTTTGTGTTTGCGATAAATCCCCCTTTTTTTGAAAGATTTATAGTAGAGTTTTAAAGCGCGCACGACTTGGCACCATCTGTTACCTGGAATCATTCATTTGCACTTCACCTACTTTTATTTTGGCTGACCTACTAATGGCCAGGCTTTACTGGGTTCTGTATAATGTTACAGTGGGATATGTAGAGATTGTAAATAATGTGAAACATGCATTGTGTGTGTGTGTGTGTGTGTGCGCGCGTGGGTGCAGATTTCACTGTACAGTATTTGTGAGTGCCAAAGTTTTTTGAAAATGTTCTCACTAAAAACCCACTACTAAGGAAATTTTAGCTGGTCCTCACTTGTAAAAGGAAGTTCATAAATCAGCCAAATCATGTTTAGCATTAAATCTATTGATGTGCACATGTTTCTGTGAGGGTTAGGTTTAGGGGTGGGGTGAGGGTTAGTGAATAGAAAATACCATAGTCTGCTATGAAATCAATGGATGTCTATGAGATGTCCTCACTTATATAGTGAAACAAACCTGTGTGTGTGAAGAGTTTTGATTAACATGTTTTTTTCCTTTTTTAAATTCCAAGCACTCATTTAGACATGATGAAAGCAAAGATTTATCTACAAATTGTATCCACAATCTGATAAAACAAAAGAATTGTGCATGTCACCTAGCTCCTAGTTATGCTATCATGCATTTGCCTAAAGAGATAATGTTAACAAGCTGAGGTGTGTATGCTCATAAAACCTAACCATGCTGACCTTTGTCCTCCTAGACCTCCCTTAAAAGCGACTTTTATATTATTGTCCATTCATTAATATAAACTGGTATAGGCAGCTAAAGCATTAAGTAATGTTCTGGGTTCAATATAAGTTAAGTTTTTATGGCATAATGTTGATTACCATAACCCCCCCCCCCCCACATTATTTTTCCTTGTCCTTCCTTTTCTTCTAAAAAAGAAGCAAATATCTGGGTTACAGTGATGCAGTTACAATGTAAGTGAATGGGGGCAATCCGTAAACGTTTCAATACGCTCTGTTTCAAAAGTATAGCCCCAGGACACAAACAATATGCATGTTTACATGATTTTAGTGTAATAAAATTGTTTACTAGCCTTTTCTGTGTGAAGTTATAGCTTTCCAATTTCACAACTTTGTTGCCATGATGACCTAATGCCATAAACCCTAAAACCACAGTTAAAACGACAACTTAATAGCTCAAATAATACACAGAAGAATGAATGTAAGTGCTTTAATAAAATTATAAGCTTCACATTTCTGCCTTTTAAACCCTCCAAAATCTGTCCCCATTCACTTCCATTTTAAGTGCCACACCGTAACCTTGATTTTTGCCTTTTTTTTTTTTTTTTAAAGAAAAGGAGGTGCGAGTCAATTATATTTTTTATGGTAAATCAACATTATGCCACACATGCTTGAAACCTGGAATATTCCTTTAAAATGTGTAACATCACAGAGTAAATGGAAGCTGTCATAAACATTATCCCACAGGTATATCACTATATTTGTGCATTTGATTCCCCCATAGCATTAGGAATCAAAGCTGATTATCTTGGCAACCAACATGTTTGATAGTGTATCTAGAGAATGTGTGAGTAAGCAAGGGTGTTCATGTAAAGACGATCCTGGAACATGCTTTATTTTGCAGTGTTTGACTGTTTTTAGTGTGTTAGTTGCTCTAACCTTTGCTTGATCACTAACTTGTACATATTTCCAAATTCAAGTAAGATAAGGAACCCCACAGGAAGGAATATGAATGCTAATGAACTGATCGGTGCATCAATAATTAGGATCCCACCCCACCACTACATCCATGTCTTGGATCAGAACACCAACATCGCACGGGTGGAGATCGGCCCCCTAACCTACATCCGCCAGGACAATGAGAGGTAACTTGGAAAGCTGTAGAATGGCTATACAGTAGTTCTTGAAGTACAGATTCCCATTAGTATTAGTTTCTTTGGTACTAATTCCATAAACATCAGGTGCTGATTTTTTTCTCTTAATTTTACTTTCTGAAGTTGAAAGACGTATTGGAATAACTGGATAATTATATTTAGGTCTTTTATATATTTTACATATTACTAGCATATCCAGTTTTAAACTGGGAGTTGTGTGTAATCAAGTTTAACACAGCCCACTTGGCCTAGAATCCAAACAACTGACCATATGATCACATTTATTAATTTGTCTAGCTCAATATTTTAGTTTCTAAGATTTTCTTTTTAGATCTGTTTTTTTTTTGTTTGTTTGCTATTTAATTAACACATCTTGATTCTTGTATTGCATTAGGAACTGTGTGACCACAGAAGTGTTTGTTGAGGGTGGGGTTGGGGATTGGGAGGGGTTATAGTGGGTTTTAAATGTTGATTATGTGTATATATGTTTTGCTTTTCTTTGTTTGATGTGTGAACCAATCATTTATTTTTTAATCACAACAATGATCAAACATTATTTTGTCAGCTCAAAGAATGTGCACTAATATTATGTGATTGTCAAATACGCTTATATCCCTTAATTGCCCCCCCCCCCCCCCTCTTTTTCTCTACCAGGATTCTCTTTGCCCCAGTGCGCATGATCATGGTGCCACCCCGGCAGTACTGTGTTGTGCTCAACCCTGTTGTTCGTGACGATGAAGGCCGGGTTCAGTTTGATGCATCTGGTCAAGCCAAGCTACGACATGCTGACCTTGAGATCCGTCTGGCTCAGGATCCGTTCCCTCTCTACCCTGGAGAAGAGATTCAAAAAGTATGTAGTAAGTTTAAAGTAAAACAATTTAAGGTAAAAGTAAGTTCCTCATGCTGCCCTATTTAAATGGCTAGTTCACCCAAAAATGAAAATTCTCTCATAATTTACTCACCCTCATGCCATCCCAGATGTGTATGACTTTCTTTCTTCTGCACAACACAAATGAAGATTTGTAGAAGAATATTTCAGCTCTGTAGGTCCTCACAATGCAAGTGAATGGTGACCAAATCTTTGAAGCTCCAATGTCCACATAAATGGAGCATAAAAGTAATCCATATTGGTTTAATCCATATTTTCAGAAGTGATATGATAGGTGTGGGAGAGAAACGGATCAATATTTAAGTTATTTTTTATCATCAATTATCCTCCCTGCCCAGTAGGGGCCGATATGCATGAAGAATTTGAATCACCAAAAACAGGAGAAAGTGAAAGAAAAAGGTCTTAAATATTGATCTGTTTCTCACCCACACCTTTCGCTTCTGAAGATATAGATTTAACAACCAGAGTCATCTAGAGTACTTTTATGTTGCCCTTATGTGGATTTTGGAGCTTAAAATTTTTGGCACCCATTTACTTGCATTTTATGGACCTACAGAGCTGAAATAGTCTTTTAAAAATCATAACTTGAGTTCAGCACATGAGAGAAAGTCAGTTTTGCGTGAACTAACACTTTGTGAAATATATTGCTTTTCAGTTTGTGGCTGAAGGTCTCTGACTTGTGGGGAGTGTCAACACATTGTGGTTTCTTTAAGACATCTCGCAACTGTGTCCCATACCTTTTAGATTTTTTTCCATCAGCTCACATAGCACTTACATTACGTTAAGCCCCGTTTTGCAGTGGTTGCACTTTCATTAATATTCATTATAAATATTAGAGATGGGTCACAATGGTCAGTTGACAACTTTATCTAGATTTTTTTCATTCTTGTTTTTTATTTTGGGCCAAGAAACCTGTCTTCGTCTGTCAAGCCTCATCTCATGTTGTTTTATGAGTGTGCCGCCACTTTATGAAGATGTAAATTTATAAATAGTTTTAACTTTTTGTTTAAATCCACCTAGCCATTTTTAAGGTAAAAACATATCCCATCGGGGTCTGGGGAAACCATTATAGTTATACTTGGCTTGTTTAAGACTGATTTGTCGACTAGCTATTCAGGCAACCCGCTGACTAACCAATTTTGGAAATATGTAGGTTTGCACATACTAATAATGATTATCAACTACTATGTTCTTATTACGCATTAAGTCTCTCTCTCTTTCTCTCACAGGACGTGACACCGCTGCAGATTGTGTACCCCGATACAGCCCTACGTCTCCAGGCCCTGCTGGACTTTGAAATGGAGGGAGGAGAAAAGAGAGTTGCAGGAGATGAGTGGCTCTTTGAGGGTCCAGGTACCACTCCAAAACAACCACAATCCATTTCCCCTGCTTAAAGCATATGGCAGTATAAAATTATGATAACTATGAAAGGGATGTTGTTTGGTTTTCACACATAGGATGTGTGAAACCAAACAAATAATAAAAAGAGAAGTCACCCCCTTCACATGTTTTGCATAGTATTATTGCAATGGATTTGTTAACTAGTTATGAAAGGGGAAGTTGTTATTAGGCATAGTTCTTGGTTATTATGACATAACTAAATTATGCAAGAGGCATACTTATGGGTTACAGATTCAAATTAAGATGGGAAAAATGTAGACAACAGAGACTGTTCATCTAAAAGCATAATGCATTGCATCCAGCATACTGCATCATCTGTATGTTCGTTATGACATGCCATCTTATGCTAAAGCATGTGTTAGACCTCTAACCTGGTGAGCTTCATATGTCTGGCAGGAACGTACATTCCCAGGAAGGAGGTGGCAGTGCTTGAAATTATAATGGCCACTGTGATCAGAGAGAATCAGGCTATTCGCCTCAGAGCCCGTAAAGAGGGTCTGGACCGAAGTGGCGTCCGCAGAGTTACTGGTGCGATAGACACAGACTCACATCTACTCATGCACATACACATGAGCAACACACACACTTACACACTGACTTACACGCAAGCTTCTATATCTGTTATTGACACACAAATGTGAATAGTTGGTGTTTTGAATGCACACTCTGAAACACATGCCAGACAATTGTGTGTATGTGTGTGTATCAGGTGAGGAATGGCAGGTGAGTAAGGTGGGAGCTTACCTGCCTGGAGCTCATGAAGAGGTCGTGGACATTGTCAATGCTTTCATCCTCACAGACAAGGTACCCTCCCTCCCTCCATCTTCCTGCCTGTCCTTTTCTCTCTTTGTATCCTGCTCCATTTTCTCTGTAGTTCCCAGCCATATTTCTTGTACCAGATAATCTTGTTATTTCCTAAAGGGATAGCTCACCCTAAAATGAAAATTCTTTTGCCAGTTTTTAATGTTCCACGAAAGAAAGAAAGAAAGAAAGCACATAGTACAGGTTTGGAATAACAAGAGGGTAATGATGATGTACTTTACATTTTTTTGGTGAACTATCCCTTTAAGTGGACAAGCAACAAGCGATTGGTGGTTAATTGGTTCAGTGGAAAGGTGAATATGTTAATTTTGGATGCAAGTTCTTGATGAATGGCATCATAGCTTAAGGGAACACTTTGAATGCAAGCTTAATCATGAAAGTCTTTTTGTGATTTCTTAGAAAGCCTTGCATGTGCGAGCTATTCGGCCATTCCGTGACGCCGGGGGCCAGGACCGCCACACTGGGGAAGAGTGGCTGGTGACCGTGGCAGACAGAGAAGCCCATATATCCTCTGTTTCCGAGGAGGTTGTCGGGGTGGTCGATGTGACGACTTTAAACAGCAGGCAGTACTGTGTGATTCAGGACCCTGTTGGGGCTGATGGAAAACCTCAGCTTGGACAGAAAAGAGTGGTGAAGGTGAATGAATGAATCCTTTTCTGACTTAAAACACTGGACAATTATAATCCATAATTTTGAGAATGAGGGTGCTGAAACCCCTTTTTTAGGCTGAATGCTACTAAAATAGATGCAGATAAAACGTCCAATTTTCATTAAAACATTATTCTGTTTAGCAAATTTAGGTTAATAGTTGGCCTCTTGTGTACAGTATGCTGTGCAGTAAAATACAGTGAGCATGTGTTTCATGTCAAACTGTTACTGTTAGGTGTATTTTAGCATATACTGTATGGAATGCTGTTTTATTAAATAATCAGCATCCAGGACGGAAACTATTTCTTTTATAATTCTTCCTGAGACAACTGTATTTTTAGAGCACCTTGTACATACGTTTAGTTTCCTAACGAAAGAACCAATGCAATTTATGAATTTTTCTGAAGTATAAAATATAAAAAATGTACCCTTAAAATTTTCATTTTGAAATTCAAATTGGACCCGCATTGTCCATGGCAAACTCTTTACCCTAACGATTTCTCTCTCTCCTCTTACAGGGTGAGCGTTCGTTTTTCCTCAGGCCTGGTGAGCATTTGGAGAATGGCATTCAGGATGTGTACGTGCTGTCTGAAGAGGAGGGGCTTGTGCTGCGTGCTGTGGAGGCCTTCATTGACAATGAGGGGGTACCTGACATGCATTATATATTTCTTCTTCATTTAATTACCTAAATTACTTAATAATTAAATGGTAAATTAACTGAATGAGCAGGTGTACGGTTGTGGCATATGCAGGTTCATTGTGCTGCGCATTATGCTCTTCTCATGCACTGGGAACGAGAAGAGAGCTCTGATTCATACAAATAGTATGCAAACAAAATGCAAAGTTTGGAGGAGAGAAAGAAAGAGGTTGAGAATGACAAAAGGTTGAGTGCAGACAGAAACAAATTTAAGGTAAAGTGGAAGGGTGGAGACTAATTCAATGAACAGCTTATGACACAAAAGAAGACAAACAGAGAGTGGTTGGACTGTATTTACCTGGGTGTACACAGAGATGACCTGTTCTGCAGGATGCTGGCTTTGGCTGTTTGTACCCATGGCTTATTATGACCCATCCCCAGAAACAAGCACTACAGAAATGTTTGTCTTATCTTATGGTTTAGATAATAAAAAAGAATCTATTAGATCACCCACTCATCCTTTCGGTGTTGGGCTTGTATTTAGGTGCTTTTAAAGCAGTTGGAACTGAAATGTGTGTGTGTGTGTATATATATATATATGTGTGTGGGGATCAAAAGTATGTGACCGCACTGAAAGTCTGGGATTTAAAATCTAATTTAAACTTGGACATAAAGTTAAAATGTTAGATGTTTGAAAGTAATGTTATATGAAAGATTCTGCACTATTACTAGGTCAGTACTAAAATAAGCAAATTTGTGACATTGACCAAGGAAACACCTTTGTTCAAAAGGTCAGATTTTCTTGTTTCCATTGAAGCACAAGACACTTTTTTTGGAACAATCTCAAATCATGATGTGATGACATGGATCATCAGTTTTGCATAAACTTGGAGCAAGCATGGAGTGCATGCTGCCATTAAAGGAAAAGGGGGCCATGCCAAATACCAAGAAACTCATATTAAAGTTGCACACAGTACTTTTTCCCTGATAAAAATGTTTTTCATTTATGCATTTGGGAGACGCTTTTATCCAAAGCGACTTACAGTGCACTTATTACAGGGACAATCCCCCTGGAGCAACCTTAAGTGCCTTGCTCAAGGACACAATGGTGGTGGCTGTGGGGATCGAACCAGCAACCTTCTGATTACCAGTTATGTGCTTTAGCCCACTACGCCACCACCACTACTTCACCTTTTGAACCTAAAGAGATGTATCAAATTATGATCACTCACATGAGATGAGGACTCTATTCATATCAGTAAATTTATAAAAACAGTTTTATTCTACATGGGGCAGGGGGCTGCTGAATACTACTCGGTAACAGTCTTGTTATTTGACACTTTCACTCTTGGATTAAATTAATCATGGCTGAGTGTAAATAGTGAATTTCTACAATGGAATCTTTAACTAAAAAACTGATTTTTAATGATACTGCATCCACACCACTAGGTGTCTCTGTAAGTCAGAGATGACACTAGCAAAAAGTTAGTGCACCTTTAATCATTCACATCAACTTTTCACTCAATTTATGTTAATAATATAATTTGTAATGTACAATTTGAAAATGAAAATAAATAATTTGAAGGAAAAAATAAAAGAATTGAATAATGCAAAATAGAAGCATTTTCACATGTGGTTTCAGACATTTGTACCCCACTGAATATAATGTGTGTAAACAGCAAGCTGAATGTGCAGGGAATATAGTCTTGCACAATTTAGAGTCTGTCTGAAGGTTTCATCTCTTCCTTCATTGACTCATTCCCTTATTCCCATTCCTGTTATAAATCTTTATTTCCCGTCCCCATTATTTTATAATTATTTTTTAATAAATATGATTTTAATACTTTGCATACCATTGCTTTTGTCTTGCATTGAACCTTGCCTTACACCCACACACACAGTCTCACAGTATGCCTTGTGTGCTGCATGTCCGTCTCATCCTACACTAATGTTTGCCATTGTTACTCCTCCCTGCTTCTTCATTCTTTCTCCTGCACCACTTCAGCAAGAAGAGGAAGATGAGGAAGAAGAAAGCCGCACCAAAAAGCGAGGGGTCCAGCGTCGTCCTGGTGACCGCTGGATGCTGCGTGGGCCGATCGAATACGTGCCACCTGTCACTGTAGAGGTGGTGCTTAGACAACAGGCTATCCCGCTGGATGAGAATGAAGGAATTTACGTCCGTGACATCAAAACTGGAAAGGCAAGATCTTCAAGATTGCTCAAGCAAATTCATTCTTTACATTTATAAAGATTTTCTGGATTTAAATTTAGGTTTTAAACCTTCTCTAGAATAGATATATGAGGATATTTTTTTATGTAGACTATGGAGTTCAGTTTCAGTTGATTCTTATATTTCTGTTTAGTACATTCAACAAAGGTATATAACCCAGCAAGCTCAATCAAAAATAACCCACCCAGCATGTATTCTGTCCTATAGGTTATTTGGGACTGGGTTCCCAAATAACCCTGCAATGGTCATTTTTAATCCAGAATTTTCAGTATATGCAACCGATATAAAGACAAGCTCAGTTTCTTACCTAATAATTTTGCATATGGAATATTGCCCCTTAATAGAATAGCTCATTTCTGCATATGGAATATTTGGCCATTTTGAGATTATCGGCTAATGCTAATGCCAACTTTCCCTGTTAAAAGTAGTGGAAGTTTCCCTTGTGTCCATTCTAACAGCCTTGTCAATGTTTTTTAGTAAATTTAGTTGAATATTAAAATGTAAATTGTGTAAAAATAAAAACAATGCCATTAAATTCTTCAATTCTGACTTTGTTCATGTGTGATTCTCAGGTGCGTGCTGTGATTGGCCATACCTACATGCTAACACAGGATGAGGAGTTGTGGGAAAAGGTGCTTCCAAACAATGTGGAGTCTCTTCTAAGTCAAGCCCGTGACCCACTGGCTGACCGCTCCGACCGATCAGTGAGCTTTGGGCAAGCTGAGAGAGATAAAACCAGAGTGGTGTCCTTTCGTGTCCCACACAATGCGACCGTGCAGGTGTACGACTACAGAGAGAAAAAGGCCAGGTAATGCTAGATGCTTGCTTGGGTTAATACTAGATGCTTGCTTGGGTTACTGTCATATATAAAGTTAAGAAATGTCTTAACCAATGGTACTAAAAGACCAAATGAAATGGCTATATCAGTCTTCTTTCCTACGTTGATACATTACTTATTGTATCAGGAAGGGATATATTGAAGGGCTTTTTTTATTTAAAAGCCAATAGCCTATAGTTTGATTTGTAGTCTAATTAATTACATGATACGCTGATTAGTTAATCAAATTATTTGCATATACAGTGAGGAAAATAAGTATTTGAACACCCTGCTATTTTGCAAGTTCTCCCACTTGGAAATCATGGAGGGGTCTGAAATTGTCATCGTAGGTGCATGTCCACTGTGAGAGACATAATCTAAAAAAAAAAATCCAGAAATCACAATGTATGATTTTTTTAACTATTTATTTGTATGATACAGCTGCAAATAAGTATTTGAACACCTGAGAAAATCAATGTTAATATTTGGTACAGTAGCCTTTGTTTGCAATTACAGAGGTCAAACGTTTCCTGTAGTTTTTCACCAGGTTTGCACACACTGCAGGAGGGATTTTGGCCCACTCCTCCACACAGATCTTCTCTAGATCAGTCAGGTTTCTGGGCTGTCACTGAGAAACACGGAGTTTGAGCTCCCTCTAAAGATTCTCTATTGGGTTTAGGTCTGGAGACTGGCTAGGCCACGCCAGAACCTTGATATGCTTCTTACAGAGCTATTCCTTGGTTATCCTGGCTGTGTGCTTCGGGTCATTGTCATGTTGGAAGACCCAGCCTCGACCCATCTTCAATGCTCTAACTGAGGGAAGGAAGTTGTTCCCCAAAATCTCGCAATACATGGCCCCAGTTATCCTCTCCTTAATACAGTGCAGTCGCCCTGTCCCATGTGTAGAAAAACACCCCCAAAGCATGATGCTACCACCCCCATGCTTCACAGTAGGGATGGTGTTCTTGGGATGGTACTCATCATTCTTCTTCCTCCAAACACGGTTAGTGGAATTATGACCAAAAAGTTCTATTTTGGTCTCATCTGACCACATGACTTTCTCCCATGACTCCTCTGGATCATCCAAATGGTCATTGGCAAACTTAAGACGGGCCTTGACATGTGCTGGTTTAAGCAGGGGAACCTTCCGTGCCATGCATGATTTCAAACCATGACGTCTTAGTGTATTACCAACACTAACCTTGGAAACGGTGGTCCCAGCTCTTTTCAGGTCATTGACCAGCTCCTCCCGTGTAGTTCTGGGCTGATTTCTCACCTTTCTTAGGATCATTGAGACCCCACGAGGTGAGATCTTGCATGGAGCCCCAGTCCGAGGGAGATTGACAGTCATGTTTAGCTTCTTCCATTTTCTAATGATTGCTCCAACAGTGGACCTTTTTTCACCAAGCTGCTTGACAATTTCCCCGTAGCCCTTTCCAGCCTTGTGGAGGTGTACAATTTTGTCTCTAGTGTCTTTGGACAGCTCTTTGGTCTTGGCCATGTTAGTAGTTGGATTCTTACTGATTGTATGGGGTGGACAGGTGTCTTTATGCAGCTAACGACCTCAAACAGGTGCATCTAATTTAGGATAATAAATGGAGTGGAGGTGGACATTTTAAAGGCAGACTAACAGGTCTTTGAGGGTCAGAATTCTAGCTGATAGACAGGTGTTCAAATACTTATTTGCAGCTGTATCATACAAATAAATAGTTAAAAAAATCATACATTGTGATTTCTGGATTTTTTTTTTAGATTATGTCTCTCACATGGACATGCACCTACGATGACAATTTCAGACCCCTCCATGATTTCCAAGTGGGAGAACTTGCAAAATAGCAGGGTGTTCAAATACTTATTTTCCTCACTGTATATTTGCTGAAAAATGCTCCAAAATACTTTCAATATAAAATTATTTCTATTTAAATAATTCTGAATGTAATAACTCTTCAATAACAATTAAAATGAATGACGTTATTGTGGCAGATGAGTAAAGCATTGATAAGACAATACAAAAGTGGCTTTAGAAGGAAATATATTGTTTATTTCCATATTATTGAACACAAGCCTATCATTGGCCCACAGTCCACAGCAATCTATTTTGCAATTGAATTCATCAATCTGTCTGAGATAGATTTAGTATGAGAGCTTTTTGTTTTTTTTTAAATGTGCACATTTCAGACATACGCTTTTAGAGTGCTTTTGTTGCAGTTTTTAGGTTGGGATGCCAAACATAGTTACCTTCATTCTGAATTGCGCTCCGTGCAGCTGTGTTTGAATGTAAGAACATGCTCTCATCTTGTGCAATTGCTAGTGTCCAGCAATCCTGAGTGTGGGTTTGTTGTCTGTACAGCTGTGCATTGCCTGTCCACCTTATTTTGCATGGTGGAATAAGCAAGTGGATGCATTTCCGGCAAGTGTGGCAGAGTTCGGATGTCATTGTCCACAATGTAAATAACTAGAAGGATATAAAGACCAGAAGTTAGTGGTGTGGGTTTATATCACATCACACAACCACAGGATGTACAGCAAAATAATACCCTAATTTTATATATATATTTTTTTACATCAGCATTTATACTAAAAGAGTAAGTAGATCATTCACTTGTTTCTGTGTGCTGTATTGAAGAGACAATAATAAAATCTGCTTCTTACTTTACCGAGAGCATGTCATGTAAAACTCCATTCACATTAATCTGCTAAACCTACGATGATGCCTTTATTGATCTGATCTGTGTGTCTGTTTACTGTACACTGCTAAGAAAGAGAGAGTGCTAAAACTTCAGCATCAAACTTCAAACTTCCATCTTGAGGCTAAATTGACAGATCAGGATGGTAGGTCCAGGCAGCATAACACCCGATTATACAAAACATGTTGATGGCTCATCAACCATCAACTTCATTGAAGAACTACTGAAGAATGGGCTGGGGCTTGACCCATCGACAGACCTTCATATTCAGAGGGCTCATAGAGCTCTGGCACCTAAACACACGGACCACACGAGATTATCATCTCGATCATCATCTCAATCATCATCTCGATCATCATCAAATTCCTGAGCTATAAAACAAAAGAAGAAATCCTGAGGCAGGTATGCAAAATAGGAGGACTGAAATGGAACAATGCTTGAATTAAATGTGACCATCATTACCCACAAGTGTCCTAAAGAAACGGAAAGAATAAGCACAGGCAAAAAAAAGCATTGAATGAAAAAAGGATCTGGTTCCACACTCCATATCTGACGAAACTGTGGGTTTTCTACGAATGAGAAACAGTGCTCTACAATTCTGCAGAGGGAGGTGACAAAGGATATGAAGGACCAGGGCCTACAGGTGGATGTCATCCCACCACAACAGATGCGCTTTGAACACATCCAGCGCAGAACCTGGAAAACGAAAAGTGGGTGAGGTGGTTCAGTGGAAACAAACGTACCACCGGATTTTGTCGAGCGACTGAAAAGATTCAGACGAAAATTACTGGCAACCGAGCTAAACTCCAGAAACTTCCATATACTAATCGCTTGAACTGATGAATATGGTAGGACAATATCGGGATCACGATATGTCAGGCATTGTTTTTCTTGTATAGTTCTTAAAGTAAACCTGGGCAACTTAATTGTATGGGTTAAAAATAGTAGCACTGTACAAGATTTTGATCATTTTAGCCAAATGTTGGGAGATCCTATATTTGAACCACAAGGTGTTACTATACACGGTTACGTCAGTGATGGCCCTCACTCCGAAGTACAGGGTTGATGTTTTTCCCTCTGAGCCAAATTACCATCCAGGCTTCAATAAGATCCATAGATCGGGGATCTCATCTGTGGAAGTCACTTTCTGTGATTTAAAAAAAAAATATCTATATATTTTTGCTGTTCAATTTCCTTTTTATATTGGTCAATGTTCTGTTGTTATTTTATAATACGGGGAAATGCTAGTACAGTTTTGTTAATGCATAGAGGACATACGTGTTAAAATGTATTGCATAGTACATGGTTGGCAAACAATACATGTTTAAATTAGTCACGTATAACATAAATGGAGTCCACAATCCCATTAAGAGAACTACAATTTTGTCAAAATCAAGAAAAGATAAGGTTCAGGGAGCGTTTCTACAGGAGACCCATATAGATCAGACTGAACACTCTAAATTGGCCCAAAAGGGTTTTAAATATGTATTTTCATCATCACGTTTCCAGTAGTAGAAGGGGAGTGGCTATTTTAATATCAAATAAGCTAAGATATGACCACCAGACTGACATTTTTTACTGCATTTTTGACTCTCTCTCTCTCTCTCTCTCTCTCTCTCTCTCTCTCTCTATTTTTTTTTTCTTTTTTTTTTTTATCCTTTATTTAACCAGGAAAAAAACCCATTGAGATTAAAAACCTCTTTTGCAAGGGAGACCTGGCCAAGATAGGCAGCAAAATTACATCACATCATTACATACGTACAAAAACACACAAATAAAAGCCAATTATGCACTTACAATAAAATCTCAATAAAAACATTGACATGTGAGGGAGTCCAACTCAAAGCATCTCATTCTCAACTTAAAAACACTCAAAGGAATCAATTTACTAAGTTTTAAGTTGTTCTGCAGCAAATTCCATGTAAAGGGAGCAGAGTAAACAAAGGCCTTTTTACCCAGCACAGTACTAACATGTGGGACAGATATATATATATATATATATATATATATAAACGACAGCCCTTTTTTTCATATCTGCAGACTTTTTCAGCATTTATTTTTATTACTCTGCTTATGTAAAGTAGGCATAGATTACTGTTATGAGTTTAAAAACTTGTTTATATAAAATTATATTTCTACAAAATTTCAGTTTAAATTATTGATCAAATGGAATTTCCTGATTTGCACATTGTAAAACACTTTACTTAAATTTCCTTGCTATTTTCTCTCTCTCTCTCCCTACTTATCTCACAGGGTGGTGTTTGGACCTGAAATGGTGATGCTGGGTCCCGATGAGCAGTTTACAGTTCTGTCTCTTTCTGGAAACAAACCCAAACGTCCTAATGTCATCAAAACCATTTGTCTCCTGCTTGGCCCAGATTTTTGCACTGACATCATCACCATAGAGACAGCCGACCACGCCCGCTTGCAGCTTCAGCTCTCTTACAACTGGTATGAAGTGTATGTGTGTGTGTGTGTGTGTGTGTGTGAGTGTGTGTATAAGACCTATTTAGGAGTGTCTATTGTGTAAAATAAAGTGGAAAAGTATCAGCAAGTTCCACTAATAATACATGAGATTTAACAGAAGAATTAATGCAAGCGCTTTATAAAATTACAAGTTTCACATTTCATTGTTTAAACCCTCAAAAAATTGTCCCCCTTCACTTCCATTGTAAGTGTCTTACTGTAAGTGTAGTATTGTCCCAAATGGATCACTTTAAGTTTTAAAGTTTAACAGCTGATGGAAGTGACGTTTCAAACCCAAGCTTTGTGTTGCCGCTAGCTTTAGCCCTATCCAACCTCAGTTCAACACTTGTATATCAATAATATACATATTCACACAGCATGGTATGATGAAGCATTTAACTCACTTTTGTAAGTTGCTGTCTTCACAGAAGTTTCACTAGTTGTCATATTCTCCATTATTTACAATTGTTTTGCCAAATCACCAATCGCTATCTGTAACTCCACCCCTTCTGCTATGTACGGCAAGCTCCGTGTGCTGAGTGCACAAAGTGTCCAACATTCCACACTCAGTTTTGTTGGTTGAAAAAGTGCATCATTCAGGATGATTTTTGGTGCCAGATGGGCTGGTTTGAGTATTTCTGTAACTGCTGATCTCCTGGGATTTTTCACACAACAGTCTCTAGAATTTACTCTGAATAGTGCCAGAAACTAAAAACATCCAGTGAGCGGCATTTCTGTGGACGGAAATGCCTTGTTGATGAGAGAGGTCAACAGAGAATGGCTAAACTGGTTCAAACTGAGTCTACGGTAACTCGGATAACCCGGTCTGTACAATGCTATTCTGAGATGCGGGTTGCCGTTGTTTTGGGGGCACAAGGGGGATCTACTCAATACTAGGTGGTTTTAATGTTGTGGCTGATCAGTGTACATGTAAACATGATTTTATTGTGATAAAATCGCTTACTAAACTTTTTTTGTGTAAAGTTATAGCCAGTTTTACAACTTGGTTACCATGACGATGTGATGTCAACAAACCCTAAAATTACATCTAAAAATTACGATTTAAACAACGCTACAGCTCAAATAATACCCAAGTTTTAACAGAAGGATTAATGTAAGTGCTTTTATAAAATTGTAAGCTTCACATTTCTGCATTTAAACCCTCAAAAATTGGCCCCATTCACGTCCATTGTAAGTGCCTCACTGTAACCTTTTTTTTTTTTTAAAGAAAAGGAGGGATAAGTCGAAATTAATTGTGGTAATCAACATTATACCACAAATGCTGTCGATTGAGCTTAACTTGTATTGAACCCGGAACATTCCTTTAACTTTTAAAATATATCTTCAAGTTAGAAAATAAGAAGAAAATGGTATTTATGAAGAATTTAATTTTAAGAACGTTCCTTGAATCTGGCCCCTGGACAAGACTTCACTCTCTCCATTTCAGGCACTTTGACATCAAACGACCTGCTGAAGAGGCCAAAGCTGCTGCTCTGTTCTCAGTGCCAGACTTTGTGGGTGATGCTTGCAAGGCCATCGCTTCCAAAATCAGAGGAGCTGTTGCCTCAGTCCAGTTTGATGACTTCCACAAGGTACATGACACCACTTTTTTGTTTTTACTTTTACTTTAGTGTTCTGATACTTGTTTCTTACAGGTTTATTGATGAACTTTGACCATGATTACAAATGTGGAAATGAGTCAGTCAGTCACTGTTAAACCATATCAAGTTGCTCAAGATTGCTTTTCCATATGCCTGTTCCATATTTGTTCCCTATGCCTGTTCCATATTTGTTGCACAAAGCTTAACCCTGTAAGTTGCTGTGAAAAATGAAATATAATATATCAATAGACCAAATATACCAAAATATCAAGACCTTCCAGCTGACACAATTGATTACTTTTTGGAACGATAATAACATAAAACACGTGTTAATACCATGACAGCAGGATTTAGTAGGTACATTTTATGGTCTTTGTTGCCCTCATTCAGATTTTTGTCAAACATGATGGTACCAGTATTCTCATATGCCTTCCAAGCCTCAGGGTTGATCAGAAGGAACATGGCTTTGATCTGTGATCCACATCCTTCTTTCAAGTGCCACAAATAGACATATTCGCCACCTGCTCCTTTATTAAGATCAACGTCAGCCTTTCTGAACCTTTTGGGATGAAGGTTAGACTCATCACGGGGGTTAGTGGAAACATCATATAACTTGAGTGGCGATACCAGAGGAAAACAAAGTTTCCACCAGCATCATGGTTGGTGTCTTTGTCCACACGAGTGTAGCACAGCTCAAATAGGCACTTGTCAGTGAAGTCAAGATTTGCTGCGACCTCACAGATGTATCTTGGCTGCACTCTTTTCACCCAAATTAAATGTAGTTACCTCATGCCCTGCAGTTCAGATCACAGCCCAGCCTCATCTGTGAGAAAAGAAGGTTCCTGTTTTGCATCAGTAGTTTCCTCTAGATTCAGAATGGCAATATCATATTCAGTGCTGCCATGGAAGTTGTAATCCACAGAAAGATGCAATCTCCACCAACTCCTGTATTGAGATTCAACCTGCTCATACCAGATGCAGCCAGACCAGTTTTCATGTTGTTCTTGAAGGAAACCTGGATCCTGGTCAGAGGTTTCATTCCAGCCTCTTTCTTGTACCAAATTGATATGTGTATTTATGAGCTGATAGCCTTAAAGTCGACACATGTCTTCCTCGTCCTTGTTGATGGATACGTTGAGCTTTGTTATTGGCTGTCCAGCTGTCATTGTGGTTTGTTCAAATGTGGTTGGCACAGAGAAAATGCTTTTAAAATTTTTCAAAACAAAACAACATGAAAACTTGTTGTATAAAAAATGAAGGTTCATATTGCAGCAGTCTCACAAAGCGGTAAATGAATATCTGATGAAACCACATATGAACGCAAAGTGTTCCAAACTGTTGCAAATGGTGAATAGATTTTAAGTTATTGTCGTAATTATTTATTATTTTTTGTCGCATTTGTGTCCATTTTAGTCACAGTCTGGAGTAGAGGTTGACCGATAGTGGATTTTGGTGATACCAAGGTGGTGGAATAGGCCGATAACCGATTAATTGGCAGATAGTTTTTAAAACTGATTCATAGAATTAGAAAAAAACATTTCTAAGTCTTTCCTTACTATGATGGGCACAGACACCGAGGCTACAATACTCCAAAATGAATAAAATATCAGCAGTTTATTGTGCAACCAAAATCCCAACAATAACCAGAAAAATGAAGATTTTGTGCATAACGCGGGACTTTTAACAATAAACAAGCCTGGAATACACTTACTTGTTTTGAAATGACGGAGACTTGGCTCTGTTACAATCCTCTATATTTAAGTATTCACCAAAATAAGTTTTTTATAGCTTAAATTCACTAGATTAAAACTATTGCCAACTATCGGCATGGAGTTAGACGGGATAGATTCAAAAAGCAACTTTCGGCACTGATTAATCGGTAAAACCGATATATCGGTCTACCTCTAATCTGGAGCAATGAGATAATAATTCCTGTACTTTAAATGGGAAAAATGAAATAATATCCCCATAGACTTTCACCAGAAGAATACATGACCTACCTGAAAATGCAGGACCGGCAGTACTGTGTTGCAAAAGACACTGCTGTTTGACTGCTTTACCATTAATTCTGCTTTATAGTAGTTCATAAACATAAAAAGCATGGAACGGTTCCAGCCTCTACTTCTGTGTTACGGTGCTGTGACAGTTAGAATGTGAAACCATATGGTTTTACATTTGAAAGTAGCGCACATCTTTTCTTAACGACACACATGGCAGAACGTGATGATATACAAAATGTTTATCTTAGACAACATGAAGCTCTCAAGATTGTTTTAAATACAACAAGTACACGGTTTCAAGTCTTATACAAGTATGAAAACGTGATAAGAAAAACATGACAAATATGCAATGTAAGTGTGGCCTTTAATATGCCCCTAAACATGTGTGCCTATCTCTCTAAAAGAACTCCAACAGGATCATCTGTTCAGCTGTCTTTGGTTTTGATGAGAAGATGGCGATGGGGTCCAGCATGCGTTTTGCACAGAACGGGTTAATTATCAGCAGCGTGGACATTCAGTCTGTGGAGCCGGTGGACCAGCGGACCCGTGATGCCCTGCAAAAGAGTGTGCAACTAGCCATTGAAATCACTACCAATTCACAGGAGGCTACGGCACGGTAGGAAATAGGGATGCACCGATCGATCAGCCACCCATCACGATCAGCCGATCTTTGTCTTAAAGGGTCATGAAACACAACAACATGTTTTTCTAGATGTGAACATATTTGAATGTTGCATATTTTGTAAGACAACAATATTAATAATTAAGTTTAATTTCAAGGGGATAGTGGTTAATTATTATTTTTTTTCTTCCTCGTTTTGATTTCTACCTGGTCATTGGTTTCTCTCAGTATTACAGTGTTCAAATTATGGTGATTGTTTTCGGTCTCAGATTTCCTGATTTGTGCACCACTGGTAGGAAGCCAACATTTCATCTAAATAGTAAATGACAGAATTTTCATTTTTGGATGAACTAACACTCATTTCTTTCCAAACCCATTAAGAGAAGTTACACACAAAAGGAGAAATTTTGAAATTTTTATGCTTTTTTACCCATACATACCCAATAGTGACTATGTCTGTCAAGACCAAAAAAACACCATAAAAAATAGTCTATATGATTCAAGTCTCCTAAAGCCATACTATAACTTTGTATAAGGAACATACAGACATTTTATGCTGTTATTCGCTTAGAATTTTACCATACACTGAAGCTCTGAAATCTCATTTGTGATCGCGTTCAGATGAAACATTTATGGATTGACGAAGCAAAACTCCTTTCTTTTTTCACCATGTATTTGTCCCTCATACCCTTTAATACTCATACTCTTTCTCTCAGACATGAGGCAGAGCGTCTGGAGCAGGTGGCTCGGGGCCATCTGGAGAGGCAGAAGATCACAGATCAAGCTGAGGCAGAGAAGGCGAGAAAGGAGCTGCTGGAGCTGGAGGCCCAGAGGTGAGTTCACTGCAAAGGCTAATGCCAAAGCACAGTGCAAAGCAAGTGCAAAGTCCCGTTCACACCGCCAGTGACATTGTTGCTTGATATCGCTAGTCCATGTACTGTATGTCCCTAGTAGCCATTCCTTCTGCTTTTGTTCTAATGCAGGGGTGCTCACACTTCTATGGAACGAGATTAACTTTTTCATAATGTTATTATAGTAAGATCTACCTTGCAAAATGTTGATACAAAAATTTCAGGAGTTGGTACAAATACCAGTGAATTTGTATGATTCTTGATACCAATTTCGGTACTACAACAAAAATTAATACTAAGGTCTAGGGCTGTCGATTTAACACTTTAATTTTGTGTGATTTAATCATTTTTTCAAAACTTGTTAAAAATATTTACTCAATTAATCATGCCCCCTGATGCGTATGCAAATTCTGTAATAAAATAATGAATTTTGGTGGCAGTGCTCCTTAAACTTCACAATCTGTGCAGCAACAGAATGAGAACCGTTTACTTCCTAGAAATGTGGTTTTTATGATGCTGAATATCAGTGAGATGCTCCAAATACATCCGCCTGAGGCACACACATATATAGAGCGACAAAAAAATAGCCCAGACGAAAAGCAAGAAATCCACTTTAACTTCTCCATCTTGTCTGCAGTCAACTATAGTATCTCACAGGAGATGGATGACTTGAGCTTCACTGACATCACTCTCATTGGTTGTCGCTCCTGAATGTCGCTCGTCATTTGCATATTTTCAATTTGGAATTCCCAATGTGCTCTAGGTCCCTGCAGTGGCATAGTGACTCGCCTTAATCTGGGTGGCAGAGGACGAATCTTAGTTGCCTCCACGTTTGAGACAGTCAATGCGCACATCTTATCATGCGGCTGGTTGAGCGCGTTACCGTGGAGACCTAGCACATGTGGAGGCTGCATGCTATTCTCCACGGCATCCATGCGCACCACTGAAAGTGAGAACCGCGCATTATAGTGACCACGAGGAGGTTAACCTAACGTGACCCTACCCACCCTAGCAACCAGGACAATTGGTTGCTTAGGAAGCCTGACTGGAGTCACTCAGCATGCCCTGGATTCGAGCTTGCTACTCCAGGTGTGGTAGTTGTCGTCTTTACTTGCTGAGCTACCCAGGCCCACATTTGCATAAAGTTAAACTTTATTCAACCTTTTCTTGTCTCTAGCCACTTCCACATCTTGTCACCAGACAATCATGTCGCTTGTGTTGCCGGCCTTTACTCGCTTAGGAAATAAATTAGATCATGTCTCTGTCGCTGGTGGTGTGAACGGGGCTTTATACCTTTGATAAACCCGACAACGAGGGAGTCCAGACTTACCCTGGTTTTGCACTATATTAAACATCTTCTGCACATTTAATATTTTGGGGTCAATAATCTGAAAATCAATAATTGTGTGTTTGAATGTGTTTGTCTATCTCAGTGCTGCAGTGGAGAGCACAGGAGCAGCAAAGGCTGAGGCACAATCCAGAGCTGAAGCAGCTCGAATACAGGGAGAGGCGGCTGTCAATGAGGCCAAACTCAAAGCAGAGGCTCAGAAAATAGAAGCTGTATGTCATCCATTCCACTTTGATATGCTAGTTGTCATCTTTACCCACTTCTTCCATGTTTTTTAACATTCTGCTTTCTAGCTGTAGTCAGTCCCAAGACTAGTCCTCAGGCCTATTTACACCAAATGCGAAACATAACTGTGAAACAAATCAACAATTGACTCGTTATCCTTCCACCTGTTTTGTGTGTCAGGATGCTGAGCTGGCCCGCCTGGCTAAGGCACGTGAGCAGGAGCTGGCCTTTAAGAAGGATATGGACCGATTGGAGGTGGAGAAACAGCAGAAGCTGGTAGAGATTGAAAGCTTGCGGTTTAGTAAGCTGGTGGAGAGTCTGGGCACTGAAACCTTGAAGGAAATGGCTCGAGCTGGCCCTGAGCTACAGGTAAATTTGGTCCTCATGTCAGCCCCTGAAAACTATTTGGATATCACTGGGGATTCAAGCCAGATCCTCTTTAAACCTGGAATTAGCATTAACATTTTTGTTAAATATGTTAATATTTGTCCCTGGCCACCTCCAAATGTAGTTTTGATTATCTGATCACAATGCATCTTGGGTGCATTTACACCTGTCTTTTGATCAAATGCGATGCGATTGTGATGTAATCATAAATTAATGTCATGTAAAATGTAAAGGGGGCCTAAGTTAACTCACAAGAGCATTAGAATAGCAAATTATCATTATTATTTGGAAATATCAAATCGAAAACAGAAGAATTGTTTTACTTCTGATGTGTAAACAGATTCTGCCATTGCTATACACTGATCACACTGATTGCCACCAAAACAGCGCCAACCCCGCATCTCTTATTACCACAGTTTTATAGAGCAGTTATCTGAGTTAACGTAAACTTTGTCAGTTCTTACCAGTCGGGCCATTCTCTTGTATGTGAATATCCCAGGAGATCCGCAGTTACAGTGATACTTAAACCAGCCCATCTGGCACCAGCAATCATGCCACGGTCCAAATCACTGAGATCACATTTTTCCCCATTCTGATGGTTGATGTGAACATTAACTGAAGCTCCTAACCCGTATCTGCATGATATTATGCAATACACTGCTGCCAAAACGATTGGCTGATTAGATAATCGCATGGATGATTGTTGGTGCCAGATGGGATTTTCATGCACAACAGTCTCTAAACTTTACTCAAAAACAAAAAACATCCAGTGAGCGGCATTTCTGCGGATGTTGATGAGAGAGGTCAACAGAGAATGGCCAGACTGGTTAGAACTGATGAAGTTTACGGTAACTCGGATAACTCAAATAGATGTTTTGGCAGCATGAGGGGGACATACTGTACACAATATTAGGCAAGTGGGTTTAATGTTGTGGCTGATCGGTGAAGTTTATCAGTAGGATAAAATAACAAATAACAATTTATCTCACATACTGTATCCCGTTCCTTCATTTAGGTGAAGCTCCTGCAGTCTTTGGGTCTGAAGTCTACTCTAATCACAGATGGATCCTCCCCAATTAATCTCTTTTCTACTGCCAATGGCCTCCTGGGGGCTCTACAGGGCAAAGAAGAACAAAATGAATAAATCAATTTTAAAAAAGAGGAGAGCAGTTGAGAGGCCTTATACTACATGATATGCATAAATGAAACTGATGTTACACTCCACAGTATCACTCTCATTATCTATTAAAATAAAGCCATGAAAATGCAGCATAGCAGCACCCTGCTGGCTTGTGTGGGTCATGTCATGTGAGTCAATCCTTGCAACATTTTAATTGGTTACTTTTTTAGTTACTAACACCTGTGCTTTCTTAAAAAACTTTGTGTTAAAGTGAATGGGTCAAATATATTGAGATTGAAGGGATAAACGTGCCCGAGTGCATTTTTTTTTAGAGTGCCTAGATTTTAGTTGAACCCAAAGAGATTTCCTGAAAATGTTTTTCTTTACTATGCCATTTTCAACAATTAAATGCCCAAGTGTCTATGAATGCCAGCTCAAATATCAAATAAAACTCTGTTCCCAACTTTATACTGTTCATCCTTTTGATTTGTGTCTGAGCAGCAGTAGCTAGTGGGTGAAAGGTGGTAATGATTCTAGGGGCCCAAATGTCCAGAGGGGTCCACAACAAATTCAAAACTGTATTTTGAATTGTAAGGGCCCAAAGTAATATACAGTCAGGATATACCCAGAATTCCTTGCTACGGCCCTGCTGAGCAGTGAAACGAATAACCATTTTCCTTTAAATATGAACATTCCAAGTTTAATACAAGTAAGCTCAATAAACATTCATTTGTGGCATAATGTTGATTAACAAAAAAATACATTTCAACTCATCTCTCCTTTAAAAAAAAAAAATCAAAGAGCTCTAAAATACACTGACTGGCCAAAAAAAAATAGCCATTTGGATTTAAATATGTAGATCCTTGAGAGCGTATGATTGGATCATTATTGCACTTATTAATATTTTTCTGCTGGCAACAATTCTACCTAACTGATACAGTGTGTAGTTTCTCATTTCTTTTTTTATTTCTTTTTTTTCCCCAACTGTCTGTTTTAATAAAATTATTCAACACTCTGATTCAACAATTAATTTACGTCATCACAAACATGGTCTTTTTAAAAAATATAGGTGTGGGTATATAGATGTTATATTGGTGTATTCGAAAATGGAAAAGATTAAATATCATTCTTCCTTCTGTTCATTTTGAAAAATAATATACTGTAATATTTGAATTAGATATAATTGTATTATTTTCTGATTAATAGTTTTTATTGATTCAAACAATTAACAAAGAAAAGCAAAACATATTCACAGAATCAACATTTAACCCCCACTATTACCCCCTCTTAAACCCCAAACCCACCCTGACCCTCAACAAACATCCCTGTGTGTATACACATGAGTATACACCTACAAATATATATATATATATTGTAGCTATGTAGAGCCCTACAAGAATGCCAGATAGCTGCCCCATTTCCCGTCAAACAAATCCAAGTTCCCCTGCCTCTGCATAACACTTTTTCGAAAGCCACCACAATCCCCATCTCTGAGCACCACTCTTGAAATGAGGCCACTCCATACGACTTCCATCCCCTTAAAACAATCTGTCACCTGATCATAACATTGGTTAGTATCCAATTTTTTATGTGTTCATATTTTTCACTTTTCGTTATATATTGATGACTGTCCCATTGCCAGGTGATCGATCAGTAGAGAGTTGTTTTACAGCCTCTGACATTTCTTCTAGTTTTATATCAGCATAAAGCTATTGTCTCTGAGCTTCAGTTAACTTAGCAAATCTCCTAATAGGTTATCCATTCAATCAATGTCACAGTCTCTTGCTTTGAATAAATCAGTATAAAAGTCCTTTGCAAGATCTCTCATTTCTTTTGGATTAGTTGTTAAAGTCCCATCTGGCAGTTTCAAATGTAGCATACGTTTTCTTTCACCTTGTTTCTGCTCCGAGTTGAATTTTTTTTAACTTATAGAAGAAAACCGGGCTCTTATCAAAGCGGGCGGCTGTGGCTGAGGTGGTAGAGCGGGTCAGCCGCTAATCGCAGGGTTGGCGGTTTGATTCCCAGCCCACACATCTTCACATGCTGAAGTGTCCTTGGGCAAGACACTGAAACCCAAGTTGCTCCCAATGGCAGGCTAGCACCTTGCATGGTGTGTGAATGTGAGTGTGAATGGGACACAGTGCAAAGCGCTTTGTTAACCTCTAAGGTTAATAAAAGGCGCTATATAAGTGCAGACCATTTACCCAAGCTCCTTTTGCTCTCTCATTATACAGAGATGCCAAAACCATCCTTTTTTCTCTTATTTTTTTTTTTTTAACTTCTTCAGAATTATCTTCAGTTGGTCCTTATTCAATTTCAGTAATTTCTATCTTAAGTACTTTAAAAGACATAAAAGAGCAGAAAGAATGAAACTGACTTCACCATCACTTTTTTTTTCATCCATTTCATTCCTCTTACATTACAACATGTTGTTACAATATTTTCAATCTAAATCTTGTCCTTTGGCTTAATTAATCAAATCCCACACACTTCTGTATTTTAACTGCTGATTTCAAAAATCTGTCAACATCTGGAAAAAAATTCTGAACTTCAAATGTCTTTCCAAAAGTCTCGTCAGGAAATTGTTAATTTCCTTCACCGTATATAACTGATTATCTCCACCAGGATGTAATGTCAGACATTTCTGAAAAACTGTCATCCTCACCCAACTCATCCTTTCCATCATCTTTATCTGCAACTTCATCATCATCAGTTTCGACTTCACTCTGAACAGCATTTACCTCAGCTTCATTCTTCTTACTCACCTCAACACCCTCACTACCACACATTTTTCCAACCATTTCTTCACACCTGCTTACATCCTGATTATTCTGTTTTTCGTTCTGTTCTAAAACAACTCCCTTCTTCTCAGTTTCAATTAATTTCTTTCCTACACCGTTTTTATCGGCATTCTCTTTTGACAAACTTCACCCCACAGTTTCATGATCCTTTTCATTATTTGCATTGTTCATTTTATGGGGGCAAGCATTTTGTCACCACATTCAAAACATTTAAAACTTCCAGTACTTGCATAAAGCACATAGGATTTGCCATCGTAAATGACTCGAAAAGAAATATCAAGAGTCGATGAATCCAAAAACATAAACACTTGACATCTAAGAGTGTGTTCACACTTGGCAGGTTTGGTTCGATTAAAATGTACTCTGGTGCGATTGCTCTGTTAGTGTGGTTAATTTGAACAAGTGTGAACGCTGCCATCCGAACCTTGGTGCGTACCAAACCCACTATTCAGTCGGTCTCAGTCCACTTCCAAACAACCTCTGGTGCGGTTTGATTGATGAGTGAATGCAACATGGACCAAAGAAGTCTAAACGGACCAAAAACAGGAAGTAATTTGCCTAATACTGACCTCAAGCATGCCTGGTTCTTCTCATCATATGAGCTATGTTGCCCATTATAGTTTGGTACAGGCGTCGGAACCGCTGTCAGCTGTCCTTGCATCATATCTTAATTTGTGTGTGCAATAGATGAATTCCTGTCTTTTTTTTGACTCCTTTACACATTTTATTAGCTCTTCGTTTGTTCTCAGCAGGTAAAAATATCCCCATATACATATATAAATCCAACTAGTGTATTTAGCTCTGCAGTCAGCATTGTTTTGGATGTTCGGCAAGTTCCATCATCTGTAAAATATATGTCATAAAAGCTGTCCAATCAGGTTGTGAATTTTTCCTGATGCCTTTTGTTTCGTGTCTGTTGGTTCAGTGTTAAAAATGGCAGTGTGAACGCTTATCGAACCAGGACTAACTGTATAATTTTCTTTTTTGGTCCAGACCAAGAGGACCAAGAGAACCGAACTACAAGTGTGCACACACCCTAAAAGACATAACATGTTTGAGCAACTCACTTTTACACCCTAGTGGAACATTTTAATTCCACTGACAATTTTCCCAAATCTCAACAATTCCTTTTCAATAGCATGATTAGGAATGAACGGAGGAACATTACAGATTGTAATTCGAATCGATTGATACCAACAGAGAAATGACAGTAAAACACCCAAACACTGCTCTCAGCCAATCAACTGGTTACCCTCTGTTCCTTTAGAAAGATCACAAAAGCCTTATTCATCATTGAAGCTAAGACAATGTTTTCATACCCCACCTGTTCTCCTATTGCCACGAGTACATCCTCTACTGAGACGCCGGAGCGAGAGAGAGGAGTCACACCCATTCGGATGAGACACTCTTAATAAACACTCTTAAATATGACAAACTTAAATATGCAAACCACACTCTTAATTAAACTGAAGACTCAATTAATGATAATCAGTTCTGGGAGAAATAAACAATAAAACCAGGGCATAGCCATACAAAATGGAGAATTATGTAAAGTTATTTAAAAAACATGGTCAAAGTCAACTGGAATCTACAATGAAAAAAATAACCAAAACACTTTAGACTATCAGATTAGCAGAGAAGAATTGACAGATGCACTTAAGAAACTAAAACCCAGAAAGGCAAGTGGTTTAGACAACATTAGGACGGAAATGCTGAAGCACAGCCCAGCAGTAATGCAGGAGGCCTTGTTAAAACTCTTCAATCTGGTTCTGCAATCTGGCTATTTTCCTGACATCTGGAGTATGGGCTTAATACACCCGTTATATAAGAGTGGAGACAAATTCAAGCCCAATAACTACCGAGGCATTTGTGTGAGCAGCAATCTGGGGAAGACTTTCTGCTGTATCCTGAACGCCCGGATACGGGCCTTTCTTACCAAGCACAATGTCTTGAGTAAGAGTCAGATTGGATTCCTACCAAACCATCGCACCACCGACCACATTCACACGCTACACACGATAGTTAACCCGAACGTTCATCAAGTAATTTTTATTTGTTAAGTGCCTTTCACAACACACATCGTTTCACAGCAGCTTTACAGAAAACCATGCGTTAACAGAAAATAAAACTGTAATATCTATTATAGCTGAGTCATCAAATTGTGAATTGTGTATATAAATGAAATAACTAAATAATAATTGTATTTATAACCCCAGTGACTATGCTGAAGGCGACTGTGGCAAGGAACACAAAACTCCATAAGATGTTGATTAATGGAGAAAAATAACCTTGGGAGAAACCAGACTCACTGTGGGGGCCAGTTCCCCTCTGGCTAACATCATGAATATAATGTAAATATTACTTATGTATAGTTCAAGTCATGGTTTAAAATTATTAAACTAAGTAAGTGTTAAGGGTCAGTGTTTAAACAAATATTTTGTTTGAACTTTAAGATTAATGACTAATGTCTTTGAAGTCCATCCTGGATAAACTGCAGAAGTTCACATAGATGCAATTGTCTGTGTTAATTGGGAGATGAAGGCTTTTGATTGTTAATTAATTGTTAGTCTGTGTATTCCATTTTATGAGTGTAGTCCAACATTAGACTGAGGTGATGCAGGCAGAGATCAGTGAAGTGCATCTCAGTTCAAGCGGCCAGTAATTTCGGTGAGGTCCATCCTAAATCCAAGGTTCAGGCAAGTATCCCATGTCTTATGGTTGGAGTTCATCAAAAAAGCAA
Source organism: Moxostoma hubbsi (assembly GCA_032164185.1). NCBI lineage: Eukaryota > Metazoa > Chordata > Actinopteri > Cypriniformes > Catostomidae > Moxostoma > Moxostoma hubbsi. Next base: position 27,972,580 of record JAVLUX010000024.1, read on the forward strand.
AGTCAAAATTTATGCATGTTTTGTTGATTTAAAAAAAGCATTCGATTCCATTTGGCATGATGGTCTGTATGATAAAATTCTACAATCCGGCATTGGGGTAAAATGTACGACACCATCAAATCTATGTATTCAGACAACAGGTGCGAAGTCAAAATTTGCAATAAAAGAACCAAATTCTTCACTCAAGGGCGAGGAGTGAGACAGGGCTGCAGTTTGAGACCAACTCTGATCAACATTTACATTAATGAGTTGGCAGTGCTACTGGAACAATCTGCAACACCCGGTCTTACTCTAAATATTTCTGAAGTTACATTTCTTCTCTATGCAGATGATCTGGTGCTGCTGTCAGCTACTGCACAAGGGCTACAGCAGCACCTGGACCTGCTGGAGAACTACTGTCAGAACTGGGCCCTGATAGTCAGTCTGAAAAAAAAAACTAAAATTGTGATTTTCCAGAAAAAAGGCAGAATACAGGACACCAGATACACATTCACTCTGGAGAACACTTCAATGAAACACACCAGACACTACGACTACCTCAGTCTAAAACTCAGTGCTTCAGGGGGTTTTGGTCTGGCAGTGAATGCACTAAAAGAGAAAGCTAGAAGAGCATTCTATGCCATTAAGGGCACATTTACCCAAGTTGACATTCCTGTAACAATCTGGTGTAAAATCTTTGATAGTATTATAATGCCTATTGCTCTTTATGCATGTGAGGTTTGGGGTCATCTCTGTCTGGCAGATTACTCGAGATGGGACAAACACCCCATAGAATCCCTGCATGCAGAATTCTGTAGAAACATTCAGAGTTCAGAGAAGAACACCTACTAATGCATGCCGGGCCGAACTAGGCAGATATCCCCTTATTATACATATTGAAAAACGATCCCTCAAATTTTGGACACATCTTAATTCAAGTTCCCCTAACACACTGCAGCATGAAGCCCTTAAAACCCAAGAGCGGAAACCTAAAACCAGTCCCATTTGTCAGCTGGCTCTGAAACTCACAAACCCACTAACAACTAACAAACACCAGTTTTAGACCAGCACTGCTGAACTAAACCAAATGAGAATAAACCAAATCATAAAAGAAGATGGATCGTCTTAGTGATCACAGTCTGGCCATAGAAAAAGGCCGACACAGACAAACATGGCTCACAAAGGAAGACAGAGACAGCCTTCACTGTGAGACATTTACAGAGGTGAGAGAGAAATACTTGAAAGGCAAAAGAGTTGAGACAAACTCTCAAACCTCATGCCGCAGTTTTCCAGTTCAGCAAAAACAGATCAAGTACAGGTGTTATTGTGAAATTCCCGGGAGTCTCCCTTATTTCACACCCATCTCTGCCCCCCTCCCGTTTTGTTATTTCTCCCGGTAAACTCCCGTAATTTGTATGGCCCAAACCTCGTTATATGAATAATCTCATCAATATACACTCACCTAAAGGATTATTAGGAACACCATACTAATACTGTGTTTGACCCCCTTTCGCCTTCAGAACTGCCTTAATTCTACGTGGCATTGATTCAACAAGGTGCTGAAAGCATTCTTTAGAAATGTTGGCCCATATTGATAGGATAGCATCTTGCAGTTGATGGAGATTTTTGGGATGCACATCCAGGGCACGAAGCTCCCGTTCCACCACATCCCAAAGATGCTCTATTGGGTTGAGATCTGGTGACTGTGGGGGCCATTTTAGTACAGTGAACTCATTGTCATGTTCAAGAAACCAATTTGAAATGATTCGAGCTTTGTGACATGGTGCATTATCCTGCTGGAAGTAGCCATCAGAGGATGGGTACATGGTGACAATAAAGGGATGGACATGGTCAGAAACAATGCTCAGGTAGGCCGTGGCATTTAAACGATGCCCAATTGGTACTAAGGGGCCTAAAGTGTGCCAAGAAAACATCCCAAACACCATTACACTACCACCACCAGCCTGCACAGTGGTAACAAGGCATGATGGATCCATGTTCTCATTCTGTTTACGCCAAATTCTGACTCTACCATCTGAATGTCTCAACAGAAATCGAGACTCATCAGACCAGGCAACATTTTTCCAGTCTTCAACTGTCCAATTTTGGTGAGCTCTTGCAAATTGTAGCCTCTTTTTCCTATTTGTAGTGGAGATGAGTGGTACCCGGTGGGGTGTTCTGCTGTTGTAGCCCATCCGCCTCAAGGTTGTGCGTGTTGTGGCTTCACAAATGCTTTGCTGCATACCTCGGTTGTAACGAGTGGTTATTTCAGTCAAAGTTGCTCTTCTATCAGCTTGAATCAGTCGGCCCATTCTCCTCTGACCTCTAGCATCAACAAGGCATTTTCGCCCACAGGACTGCCGTATACTGGATGTTTTTCCCTTTTCACACCATTCTTTGTAAACCCTAGAAATGGTTGTGCGTGAAAATCCCAGTAACTGAGCAGATTGTGAAATACTCAGACCGGCCCGTCTGGCACCAACAACCATGCCACACTCAAAATTGCTTAAATCACCTTTCTTTCCCATTCTGACATTCAGTTTGGAGTTCAGGAGATTGTCTTGACCAGGACCACACCCCTAAATGCATTGAAGCAACTGCCATGTGATTGGTTGATTAGATAATTGCATTAATGAGAAATTGAACAGGTGTTCCTAATAATCCTTTAGGTGAGTGTAGTTTTAATTGTATTTTATTCATTGCTGGCACCTTATTTTAATTCTATTTTTATTGTTATTTTTACTGTTTTATTATAATTATTTGCCTTGTCCTTATCTGTTTTCTATATTAATGCTTTGGAAATATTGCATGTAAACACAGTCATGCTAATAAAGTACTTTAAGAGAGAGAGTGAGAGTGAGTGAGTGAGTGAGTGAGTGAGTGTCGGGAGCGCGCGCAGGTTCTCACGCATTGAGGAGGAACAGACTCAGAAACGAGAAACGCCGTGGAACATCTGCTTACAGATCACTGCACGTTTATGTATTGATATAGGTTAGGGGTGTATGGGAGGGTAAAGCAAGACTTTTTACATCTTAATTGTGCAGCATCCTATGCGGAATGTCCACAGTTTATTTGAATTCAAAATGAAAAAGATATTTGCTGTCATCTTCCAGTAGAAATAAGGTGGGTTAAATTCCAATCTTGCGTGTTGTTGTAGATGAATAGAAAAATGTTGGTCCTCGCGCATCAGCCGAACAATCGTGTGTCGGGTGCTGTGGGTGTGTCACTTTTGATGCTGCTGTATTCTCTGTGTGTGTGTGTGTGTGTGTGTGTGTGCGTCTCAGTGTGCACCGTAGAAATCTGGCTCTCGTACAGAGGAAGCGTGGGTGCGTGTCCCGTGCCGTTGTCTCTGTTATGTGCTTATATCTTGGTTGGTACCTCTGTCAGTCTCAAAAGAGCGAGACGGATGAAATGGAAAAGTCATTTATTAGAGACTGATTGATAATGCTATTGATTTGAGACTGATTGATAATGCTATTGATTTGAGACTGATGTTAAACGTTGTATGGTGCACGAGACTATTGAAGTGTTCATTAAGCATGTTTTAAATGTTTCTGACATAAATCATACACTCAAAATAAACAGAGGTGTTTTAGTTACAGATGTGGGTGTGCCGTTTGACGCTCTCTGTTTTTTTTTCACACATTGATTTTACTACTGATACTGAGATATCTGATGCTCATGTACATTTTCAAATGAAGCATATTATCATATTGACTTGAACTAATTAGTTTATATTAAAAGGGTGTTTATAATAAGACCCCTAGTTTTCATACAGTGCGTCAAAATGATTTTCATGGATTTACAAGAAGTTTCCATGTTATCGATATATGTTACTGTATAATAATGTAAAAGCAATGTAAAAGATAATGTTAATGTGCATTCTGGTTTATGTTTCCTAAGAAAGCTTGCTTTTATTAAATGGTGTAGTGGTCTAAAACACATTACTGGTAATCTGGTAATCAGAAGGTCGCTGGTTCGATCCCCACAGCCACCACCATTGTGTCCTTGAGCAAGGCACTTAACTCCGGGTTGCTCGGGGGGATTGTCCCTGTAATAAGGGCTCTGTAAGTCGCTTTGGATAAAAGCGTCTGCCAAATGCATAAATGTAAATGTAAATGCCATTTACAGTATACTTATTACAGTGGCAGTCCTGGAGCAACATTAGGTTAGACACACACAAAGCGAAATTAGGATTAAAATGTAGTTTCATTTACAAAACAAGTAGTATCATAAAGAATTTCTATGTAACATCCATCTAGATGTGTATATGATCAATTCAGAGGAGGATGAGGACAGCAGGAGCCAAACAATGGTTATGGTGTCTTTATCCTGTTTATTTCTGTCCTGCAATGTCTCAGGACCGATTCCTAAATAAAATCCAGCAAGGTGGACAGGGGCAGATAGACATGACAATGTTGCAAAGTCCAAAAACCTGCCTCACTTTGAAAAGAGGAAGCCCTTTTTAGGTAAAGAAGGGATTGAATGAATTGATGGAGTTCAGTGAGCTAGTGTTAATGTTTACATCATTCTCTCCGAATGCTTTCATACCATATCGCCTTACAAGAAAGTGTTCTTAAGCAGGTAGACAAGAATTCAAGTTGAGTTTTAAGATAAAACTCAAGTACCAATAAAAACAGCTACAGTACATTGCACCAGCAGTACTAGGTAATTGTCAAGTGTTTAGACAATTTGAATATTTGAAAGAGTGTAACCATTTAGTAAGGTTTCCAGAATGTAGTTTTAACAACATAATTTGCAAATTACATTTGTTACATTTACATTTATGCATTTGGCAGACACTTTTATCCAAAGCAACTTACAGAGCCCTTATTACAGAGACAATCCCCCCCAGAGCAACCTGGAGTTAAGTGTCTTGCTCAAGGACACAATGGTGGTGGCTGTGGGGTTAGAACCAGCAACCTTCTGATTAGCAGCCCTGTGCTCTAGCCACTACGCCGCCGCCACCACCATTTGTTCAGCGATGTATGTGTGCCAAGGCATTATAAAATGTAGATTATGTCTTTAATGTTTTCGTTTATTTTTACTCAACAGTTCTCAGCGATTTAGAGGCCCAACGTTTTTAAGGACACAAAAGTGTGATTTTGAGCACACAAAAGTTGTGTATCTTTGGAATTCAGCATCTTGGGCATGGCTTTGAACACTGATGCCAGCATTCCCACCGCTGCCACTGGTGCAGAAGAAGAAGAGCAGCAACAGCAACAACCAGAGCAAGGGCCCAATCAACAACCAAGCACAGAGTCAGACCACACCCTAAACTCCTCTCAGCCAGTTAAGAATGAGCAACAAGATCCACCCCCCGCCACAACACCTACTCGTGCCTTAGACTCTGTCCCACCACAGGACGTCCCACCTAGAGATCACCTGACAGTCATCGATGAGAATATGGAAACAAGTAAAAAAACTCAAAACCTATTTAAAAGTGATTTTTTGTTTTTTACCTTTCATGTACTGCCTCATATTTAGGTCCACTCAGAATCTGCACCTAAAGAAAGCTCTGCAGATTTCTTCAGAATTTGAAAGACCATAAATTTGAATTTATTCACGAAGTTCGACACATCCCTCGCCCCTTTCATGATGTTCATTAAATACTTGGGTTAGTTTCAAAACAGTGTAGTACTTTGAGCTCTGTTTAACACATTTTACGATGTTTAAATTCTGTAGGTTTCACCCCAAAACCAGCATAAAGAGCAGATTCTGTCTTGACGCGCTCATATTTAAAAAGACCCCTTGAAATCAAAATGAGAAATCTTTAGTCAATGTCTGTTAGCTTTGAGCATATATATATACATGTGTATATATATATATATATATATATATATATATATATATATATATATACTGTATATATATACACTCACCTAAAGGATTATTAGGAACACCATACTAATACTGTGTTTGACCCACTTTCGCCTTCAGAACTGCCTTAATTCTACGTGGCATTGATTCAACAAGGTGCTGAAAGCATTCTTTAGAAATGTTGGCCCATATTGATAGGATAGCATCTTGCAGTTGATGGAGATTTGTGGGATGCACATCCAGGGCATGAAGCTCCCGTTCCACCACACCCCAAAGATATATATATATATATATATATATTGGCTCTCACAAAAGTGAGTACACCCCTCACATTTTTGTAAATATTTGATTATATCTTTTCATGTGACAACACTGAAGAAATGACACTTTGCTACAATGTAAAGTAGTGAGTGTACAGCTTGTATAACAGTGTAAATTTGCTGTCCCCTCAAAATAACTCAACACACAGCCATTAACATCTAAACCGCTGGCAACAAAAGTGAGTACACCCCTAAGTGAATATGTCCAAATTGGGCCCAAAGTGTCTATTTTGTGTGGCTACCATTATTTTCCAGCACTGCTTTAACCCTCTTGGGCATGGAGTTCATTAGAGCTTCACAGGTTGGTACTGGAGTCCTCTTCCACTCCTCCATGACGACATCATGGAAATGGTGGAGGTTAGAGACCTTGTGCTCCTCCACCTTCCGTTTGAGGATGCCCCACAGATGCTCAATAGGGTTTAAGTCTGGAGACATGCTTGGCCAGTTCTTCACCTTCACCCTCAGCTTCTTTAGCAAGGCTGTGGTCGTCTTGGAGGTGTGTTTAGGGTCGTTATCATGCTGGAATACTGCCCTGCGGCCCAGTCTCCGATGGGAGGGGATCATGCTCTGCTTCAGTATGTCACAGTACATGTTGGCATTCATGATTCCCTCAATGAACTGTAGCTCTCCAGTGCCGGCAGCACTCATGCAGCCCCAGACCATGACACTCCCACCATCATGCTTGACTGTAGGCAAGACACACTTGCCTTTGTACTCCTCACCTGGTTGCCGCCACACACGCTTGACACCATCTGAACCAAATAAGTTTATCGTGGTCTCATCAGACCACAGGACATGGTTCCAGTAATCCATGTCCTTAGTCTGCTTGTCTTCAGCAAACTGTTTGCGGGCTTTCTTGTGCATCATCTTTAGAAGAGGCTTCCTTCTGGAATGACAGCCATGCAGACCAATTTGATGCAGTGTGCGGCGTATGGTTTGAGCACTGACAGGCTGACCCCCCCACCCTTTCAACCTCTGCAACAATGCTGGCAGCACTCATACGTCTATTTCCCAAAGACAACCTCTGGATATGATGCTGAGCACGTGCACTCAACTTCTTTGGTCGACCATGGCGAGGCCTGTTCTGAGTGGAACATGTCTTGTTAAACTGCTGTATGGTCTTGGCCACCGTGCTGCAGCTCAGTGTCAGGGACTTGGCAATCTTCTTATAGCCTAGGTCATCATTATGTAGAGCAACAATTTTTTTTCTTTGCCTTGAGGTGCCATGTTGAACTTCCAGTGACCAGTTTGAGGGAGTGTGAGAGTGATGACACCAAATTTAACACACCTGCTCCCCATTCACACCTGAGACATTGTAACACTAACGAGTCACATGACACTGGGGAGGGAAAATGGCTAATTGGGCCCAATTTGGACATTTTCACTTAGGGGTGAACCTACTTTTGTTGCCAGCAGTTTAGACATTAATGGCTGTGTGTTGAGTTATTTTGAGGGGACAGCAAATTTACACTGTTATACAAGCTGTACACTCACTATTTTATATTGTAGAAAAGTGTAATTTCTTACATATGCCAGTGCTCTTTTAAAAGTTGACCAAATTAACTTTTATTAAATAAGTTTGGGCCCAAAGTGTCAATATTTTGTGTGGCTACCATTATTTTCCAGCACTGCTTTAACCCTCTTGGGCATGGAGTTCATTAGAGCTTCACAGGTTGCCATTGGAGTCCTCTTCCACTCGTTGACGACATCATGGAAATGGTGGAAGTTAGAGACCTTGTGCTCCTCCACCTTCCGTTTGAGAATGCCCCACAGATGCTCAATAGGGTTTAGGTCTGGAGACATGCTTGGCCAGTCCATCACCTTCACATACATTTAAATACATACATTTAAAACTTACAGGGTGTAAAGAAGTTCATGCTCACGGGCAAGGAAGAGGTGAGAAACCGGCTTAACATATAAATGATAGTTTTAATGGAGAACTCAAAAGACAAACACATAGGACAACGGACATGTCCGTGAACGATCTCTCTTTCACGCCCGTCTTCCGTGGTCGGCCTTTAACCCTCTCAGAGGCTTGATTAGCCTAATACGGGACCGGGCGTGTTGAATCACGACCCGGCCCTGCCCTCCACCGTGCCACACAGGGGCAAATCCCTTGAACAGCTGCACCACTTTTGCGTGTGGCATTTTTCAGCACAAAAACCTGCGACTTCCACCAACCATTCACCCACAATCTAGTTTAAGCAGACGCAATCAGTGCTAAAATTGTGCTCTGTCTTGATTATTTAAATGTAGTCACTGTCATTCCTTTTTGCTCAGACACACCCCCTTTCTAAGTAAATTTGTCTTATAGATTGTGCTTCATCAGAGACTATTTTGCAATGATGAGCCACTTCTATTAAAATGAACATTTTAAATAAATTTAAAATATTGTCTGAATTAAACACTCTGGGGCTCTCCAGCAGGGTTAAGTGTGTCATTAAATATTATTTATATTGTCAAGCCGGTTCTCGCCTCCTCCTTTCCATAACTCCTGTTACAGAGCCAAATGTCTGAGACCGAATGCATAATTATAAATCAAAATGTTGGGTAGGCCTAGCCCACCTTTGTCAGTAGGCCTATGCAATTTACTGAAACGTAATCTGGGACATTTAACATTCCAAAAGAAGGATTTCTCTATGCTATCAGATTGCTTGAAATAAGAGAGGGGGCATATATAGGGAGAGACTGTAGCTGGTACTTTACAGAATACAGAAAATTGCTCTCTTTAAGGCATTTCATGGGGTCTTCAATTATCACTTAAGTCACACTGTGATGTACAAACCATCCCTTCTGTCCTTTAGAGAAAAATTTGTGCTCAGTGCTTTTTCTCAATTACCCTGACTTTTAATCTTAGACCAGGTGTCAGACTGACATACAAAGTGATTTAGAGCCTCACTCTACTTTCCCTACTTCATCATCCCAGCTTTCATCCCCTCCCCACTCTCTGTTTTTCTCAACAAGTAGATGAGTTGGATCCTTTTACCTCACTTTCTAACTCATCATTTACCCTGTGTCTGTCTCTCTCTCTCTCTCTCTCTCTCTCTCTCTCTCGCCATCAAATCAGGTAATGGCATTTGCTCTGCTCCTGTCGACAGTTCTCCGATAGCTTCGTCTCCTTCTCGCCAGCAGCATGCCAAGCCTAACCACGGGAATGTGAATGGACGTGCTAGGCTGAACAGTCGCTCTGGGTCAGTGAGTCACGCAGGGTCACCTCGACCATCGCTCACCAGAAAGCCCAGTGCAGCCACTGATGCAGGAGGAGATGGCTCCAAACCCAACGATTATCTAATATGGGCTATTCTGGCCTGCCTCTGCCCTGTCTGGCCAATCAACATTGTCGGCTTGACCTTCTCAGTGATGGTGTGTGTGCTTGTGTGTGTTGGGGTGGGCATCGGTATACAATTTCTGTTGAGTAAGGAGGGATTGTGATTTCAATTGTGTATGTGTCTAGCTGATGTATCCTTTGTGTATGCAAGGAAGAGTGCCAATGTTTTTGAACATTATTCAAATTTAAAGCAATCCTAAATAGCTACTGAGTGTTCAAACATACAGCGAGTTTATCATTAAAGGTTGCAGAGTGGCTGTATTGTTGGTCGTAGTAGTTCCTACCTAACAGGCTGTACAACTGGCCACAGTATTTGATATCATAAAATCTTGTCACAAATGGGATGTATTAAAAACAAACATGTCATTCCATTTTGATAACGAATCAGTTTTCTTGCTGCAAAAAAATAAAAAAAAAAATAAAAGTGGAAATTGTTTATATATTAACTGCACTTATGATAAATCATATCTTGAACAAGATTAACAAATATTAATGCATGAATCAAACTTAGAATTTAGAATGCCAACAATGCCAAGAGTACAGTTTTACTTAAATTTGTTGCATCACTGGCATGCCTATGTCACATTGACAACGATACATTTCCATCATGATGTTGTGAAAACAGGATTAGAATGGAATGACGGAGCAAGTGACTATTATTAAGTCACCACCTCACTACAGGTGTTCCACTAGCACAGTTCTCGGTCCTGCGTACGGTTAGATAACCGTGCTGAGAAAGGTAGCCTGGGAACGATTTGTAATCATACCATCTCATTCTGTGCTCAAGTAGAAATGTTACTGTCTGTGCTCAGAACTGTTCGTCCTGTTCAGTCACTGCAAATCACTGTTTATGCAAACGGACGTATACGCTTGCATTTTACTCTTTTTATTCCGTATCAATGTTTATCTTCATCTCTTGTTCTCTATTTTGTTTAACCTCTCCTTTCCCTCTCAGTCTCGTAACAGTCTACAGCAGGGGAATGTGGACGGTGCCCGCCGTCTTGGGCGGAATGCAAAGATCCTGTCAATCGTGTCATTGGTGGGTGGGATTATCATCATTATTGTTACCGTTGTCATCAACTGGGGTGGTGAGTATCCTTCCCTTGAGTCCAGAGCATGCGAAATTGAATGCAAGGCTATTTTTGGTCAATGTCAGATTGAAGGTTAAGTTTACTGTGCGGATTTGAAGTAGATCTGCTTACATGTGAATATGGTGAGATAATCAAAAGCAAGAGATTTCAATATGAACTTTTCATTAAATTCTTCCAGACCAAATGATCTATTATCTATTAATTATATAGCTATATTCTCTTACTCTATGAAAACAATTGTCTCATTTGTTTCTATATTTATGTCTCTATATTTATTTAAATATTTACTTCTATTTAAAAAATATATAATTTTAGGAGGAACATCTGAGACAACATTGATATTTGATGAGAAACATTAATGAGAACCCTATTAAAACTCCTGAGGTTAAAGTGCAACCTCTTAGTGTAACATTTTCATCTGGGAAGTGTAATCTGGGAAATTATATAAATGAGGTTGAGATTCTGAATCCTGTTTCAACACTAGCTATATAATAGTATTAAATTATTGCATGTTGAAAGTCTATTCTGAGATCTAATTTCTTGACAGTTCTGGATTTAGAATAAATGTGAACATTTTGGTAGACCTCCCGTAGAGTGTTTTGTTTTATTTTTGTTGTTGTAGGCTTTAGCGTTTAGTCTTCAGAGAATGTGTGCCTTTTAGCATTTGAATTGTTGTATTCGAACATGTTCTTTGACGCAAGTGCTTTGTTTCAAACAAGTTCACTATACTTCATCACCTTTCCTTCTCTTTCAGTAATTCTTAAGACCTGACGGTCATCATGATCAAGCAGAATTCACAACTTACCTTCACAATTAACAACCAATCCATGATGACCATTTTGTTCCTCCATGTGTCATTTGTTACTATACATTACCTGAGCTCCTGAATGCTTTTTCAGTTGTTTTATAATCATTCTCAAGTCTCTGGACATTACCTTTATCTCTGGACAGTACCTATACCTATTATCATGCCAGAACTATCCGAACAAGATGGACTATTTGAATGCCTGTGATCACGACTGAAGATGCAAGGCGTGCATGTGCGTTTTTCTTTTCTTTTTTTACTGTAAGGACTCGTCATTGTAGATGATGTGAGTGAGGAGACCACAAGAATTATCTTATTTAATTAGTTACATTCCCTTTGAGGATGAGGAGGAAAAGAATAAAAGGGAATGAAGGAGATGGACATGGTACAATTTAAAAAAAAAACTTACAAGAAAGTACAAGATCAGATTAGTACCTCTGTGTGATAGATCTATCTATCTATCTATCTATCTATCTATCTATCTATCTATCTATCTATCTATCTATCTATCTATCTATCTATCTATCTGTCTGTCTGTCTATCTGTCTATCTGTCTATCTATCTATCTATCTATCTATCTGTCTGTCTGTCTATCTGTCTATCTGTCTATCTATCTATCTATCTATCTATCTATCTATCTATCTATCATCTGTCTATCTATCTATCTATCTATCTATCTGTCTGTCTGTCTGTCTGTCTATCTGTCTGTCTGTCTGTCTGTCTGTCTGTCTGTCTTCTTGCTTAATGTTCACATACAAATATTGCGCACATATTGAACTGTAGGTTAACACACCAATAAGCAAAAATGCTGTGTATCAGAAACTCCTACAGAGAGAGGGAGGGAGAGAGAGATGAAAACAAAGTGGGAGGGGCCGAAGCTAAGCCGCAGTCCTTTGTTTTACACGGATCGAGGGACGGAGAGAGAAAGATAGGGTAGGAGGGTGGCTGGCTTCTGATGAAAAGATACCCTAGAGATGGGGAGACGGAGGGAATGCAGTAGTTTTGAGAGGCATCTGAGCTGATAATGATTGGCTGATTGGCTGTATGAGGAAGCCTATATTGTATTGCTTGCAAGCATTGCCTCCCATTTTCTTCACAGCTACAGTATCCTTAGCAAGTTCCTTTAAGACTACTTATTTAAAATTACGTTTTAGCAGTATGTGACCACATTTGAGTACAAAATGTTGATCAGACTGTTTTGACTGTCAATCATGTTTTAAACCGTAATGTTTACAACAAAATCGGATGTAGTGAGCTACATATTCAGTGAAAACAACAGGATATTTTAACGATGATGAATTGTTTTACACAGCCAAAACTGTTTGTTTGCTTAGCAGAACGATTCCATGAATCATTCCTAGTCAGGCTGCACTGACTGTGCCATAATTTAGACTCTGCAAAGAGTCCATAGGAAAGCTCTTTTCCAGCTTAGGTGGGTATGTGTGTGACAGAGACAGTAAATGAGAATACGAATGTGTGTCATTTTGTCAGACTGATCGCATGGAAGTATTCATATTATTATTATTTTTTTGCTAAATTATATTACGTGGTCCCTTACAGATATTGCGGCAGATCTGAGGTGAAATGTTGGTGTTAAATTTCCTACCAAACAGACACATTTGTTAAGATCAATGCTCTATAGAGTTTTAAAACAACAAAACTGACCTCCATACCAAAACCGTCAAGCTAAACCACACAAATAGTGCCATAAAAAGCAAACGTGAGACTAAAAACAATAGCTGGAAAAAAAACGTCATTTTGTGGTGCTTTAATGACACTTTCGGCTTACATGTGGACTTGCTTGCTCTTCAGGACTCGTACCCGATCCTTTCCATAGGTCCTTTGCATCAGTTGAGCTACTGTGCGATTTGAGGATGAACAAGCTTATAAGTGTAGTTTGTAATGCAAACATTAAAATGTATCGCCTTACAAGTCATGCACTATAGTAAAAGTGTTTAAATGTCATAAGAGAGCATTGTGTGAGGAACAGAACAAAAAGTACGTGTTTATGAACTCGTTTTACTCACGATTTGTGGGAAAGGAAATAAAAGTTGTTGTTTTAGCACCTCTATTGTACATTTCCCAGGAAACTGCTGCAGTACTGTAAATATAACAAGCCACATAAAAAATATTTAAAAAAAAAAATGCAGGTATAGTAACGTTGTCCTATGAGAACAGGTTGCTTTTTGTGGAATTTTGTTTATTTTACAGATAACATCTCAAATTCCCTATTTCTCTTATTTTCATGCCTTTGTGTTGCTTGCATGTGGGAGGTTTCTCAGTTTTACTGATGTACAGCTTTTTACTCATTGATTTAGGCATTCTGCAACTATATGAAGTCAAGTATTTTTTTTTTTTTTTTTTTTAAAGGTAAAACCTTTGATCTATAGCACTTTGTAAATGTTCAGTATCTAAAGCAACTAATTCAGTATGATGTTAAAAGCATGCTAACTCAGGTTGGGCAGTAAGACGCCCCCATTTTTGGGCTAGTAGTGGGTTTGGCTTGTGTGAAAGGAGGGGTTAAAATTGTCTTTTTGATAAATTTCAGTTCTGCTCACTCCACGACCCCAACAATCAAACATGAATGACTGTAGCATGCACATTTTATCAGCTTTGATACAAACTGTGTGCAGTCAGTGAATACAGTGTTCATGAGTTCGAAATGCAAATCTTGACTGTTTACACTACAGTGCTTTCACACATTTTTATCACATTTATTCTTTTTATTGGTATGTATTTTGAAACTGGTCTTCTTAGCATACACATGGTGGGAAATCGACATTGTTTTGTATATTCCGTTTGTGTTTTGCTGGTTTGTTTCTTAAGGCTTTGACCTTAATTGCATGTTTACAAACTGATTATAGAATTCCAATGCTGCACAATATAATTCTATAAAAGAATATTTCAAAAACTCCAGCCGAATCCAGTTCTACATTCCTTTTTGTGTTTATAAAATATACCCTCACACAAATCCAATACCATTTTGGTGAAAGCACCTGTGCTAGTCAAGACTTCTGTGAACTCAATTGTCTTCTTGATATTTGATATAAGAAGCATTATGATAACTCTTCTTCCTAATGTAATCCTGATTTTATGCAGATCTGCCTGTGCATGCCTTAATGAATTGCTTTGGAGCAAAAATATGTGATGTACAGCATACTCTATCTGAAGTGAGGCGTTTGATAGATCTCACAGTATTGATCCTTATTCTGCTCTGTATTGATTATGCATTACTGTGACCAGTAAATAAATGGTCTCACATTATGCCGCTCCTGTGTGTTTGTACTCTGTGAATTTAAACACTGATTTGTGCATGCATCTCATATCGTTATACATCTCATCTCACTGACTCAGTGAGATCCTCCCTTATTGGAAATTCTTTCCCACTCTTTGCTGTTTCCTTGCTCTCTCTACCGCATATGTCTCCAGGACTTTACAGTTTCCAGGGCAACGGTTGTTAGGCAAGGAGGACAGTGAGGGACTGGGGGGGTGCAGCAGGAAAGGGAGAAAGAGAACGTGTGATCTCAGATCTCACTGGTGTATTTAAAATATCTATCTCATTTGAATTTTATAGTGGCATGAATTATTAAAAGGTTCTGGAGGAGTGGAGTCAGCGAAAAAAAAAAAAGAAGTGTGAGTCAGGGTAATGGGAGCTGCTAAGACAGACTGGTTTTGGAAATGGGGAGAGAAAAGGGATGTTTTTGTGACAGGAGGGAGATGAGGGGAAGGGGTGGGGCTGATCAAATACTTGTTCTCTGAAAAAAAAAAGGAATGGCTACACAGATGAAAAAACACAGACAAAAATAATGTATAAGGACAAGTTAGCACTTGTCATTTGATCATATAATAATGTCTTGATAGTGACCATAGTCAGAGGCGTAGCTTTAGGTTCAGAAAACTGGAAATGTCATGACAAACATTTGGGCAATTTTACCACATAGAAAATACTTTAAAGGAATAGTTCACCCAAAAATGAGTGTGAATAGTTCTCCCATTAATTACTCACCCTCATGATAGCCCAGGTTTGTGAGACTTTCAGCATAAACGCCATTCATGCGACTGCAGTGGTTACATTAATGTCTTCTAAAGCGAAACAATCGCTTTTGGTCTGAAAAATATAAATATTTATATACTTTTTAACTATAATTCAACGCTTCTGGTAACCTTCACGAGAGAGTGGAGTCCAAGCGGTCTCTCATGTGACGTATTCATGTTGCCATGATACAGAAGTAATTTCATGTTCCCACTCAGTTGAGACATCCAGGATAAGCACACAAATGCACCATTGTGAGTAAAGAAACAGATAAATACAGATCTAAACCAAAAGCAACCAAACTACTGTACAGCGTTCCTCCTTCTCACTCGTAAACAGCGCTGCTCTTCCAGCTGTAATGCATACCACTGCTGACAGAAAGAAGGATTTAGAGTTTAAAAAAGTACTGAAACATTTCGCTTTTTCGCACCAAAAATGATCATGTCAATTAAGAATACATTAATTTAACAGCTGTAGTGTATGGATGACATTTTTGGTGACTGTCTGTGATTTTAGAAGCTTCAAAAGTGAATTCACCAGCCACTTGTATGCTAAGGACCTACTGAGCTAAGATATTTTTCTATTTTGTATCTTATGTCCAATCCTTGAAATGTACTTATTTAAACATATGTACTTACTTTTTATGTACGTTGCATTACACAAGTTTATCGCATTGCACATTTTTCCTCAATATCGTGCAGTTCTAGCGGTCAGTTCAAACCTGTTTATTTTTCGGAATTTAAAAAAAAGAAAAAGACAAATATTTTATATGGTGGGGAAGAGAAATAGGAAATGAGACTTGTTACATAAGCAAATAAATATTATTGTGGTTATATTTTCTTTACCAACATTTAGAATATTTTCCCCCTCACAATATGTCCCTACCAACTTTTAAACCAAACCTACGCCCTTGACCATCAGGTTAGGTTATTCTACAAGATCAGGTTATACTACACAGGAAACCTGGAGGCACCACACTGAAGAAACTAATTATTTAAATGTATGTGGTGTGATTAACTGTAAAAAGCTGGAACCAGAAGGCAGTTCAGTGGAGTCTGATCAGTGTTGGGTGTAATCTGATTGCAAAGTAAATGAAACATGCATATAATAAATTCACTTAAAATTTTAATCGATTGACAGCCCTATTTGTAATTAGATTACATTTACTGACTCAATTAATTTAATTACTTTTATTCTCCTCTTTTTCTCCCTAATATGGAATGCCCAATTCCCAATGCACTCTAAGTCCTTGTGATGGTATAGTGACATTGTGGCACGGTGGAGGGCGGGACCGGGCGTATAGGCTAATTACGCCGTCAAGAGGGATAAAGGCCACTCGCGGACGGTGATCGGAAGAGAGAGCTCAATTACGGACGTCCGTCTTATTATGTGTTTGTCTTTTGAGTTCTTCATTAAACCTTTAAGTTTATATGTTAAGCCGGTTTCTCTGATACGCCGCAGCTCGTTCCTCAGCCACTTCTCCACCCTCTTCAGGACAGCAGCCGCGCCTCTCCGGGCAGATCGGAGGCAGTCCTCAGCCCCTGGCGGACGGAACGCCCCGCCGCGTTCCCGGGGTGTCGAAGGGGCCTCCCCCCGCCCCTGGCAGCGGTTCTCCCGCTCCAGGCGGTCGGTGGCGAGCCCCTCCCCGCACGCGGTCGGCAGTCTCCAACTCCGCCGCGTTCCAGCGGCCAGTAGGGAACTCCCCCGCCCCTGGCAGCGGCCCTAACCGCTCCAGGCGGTCGGCCAGGAGCCCCTCCTCCCCTCGCGGTCGGCGGCCGTTCCTCCGCGTCCAGGTGGCTGGGCTCCTCCGTCTCCCGGCAGATAGCCGCGGCTGCTCCATTGAGAAGTGGCGAGAACTCCGCTACGGCGTATCCCTCTTCCTTCCCGGGCTTTCGGCACCAATGTAACACAGATCATAATCAGAGAAACCGGCTTATATAACTTAAAGGTTTAATGGAGAACTCAAAAGACAAACACATAAGATAAGACGGACGTCCGTAATTGAGCTCTCTCTTCCGATCACCGTCCGCGAGTGGCCTTTATCCCTCTTGACGGCGTAATTAGCCTAATACGGGACCGGGCGTGCGTAATCACGCGCCGGTCCCGCCCTCCACCGTGCCACAGACATGCTTTAATCTGGGTGGAGGAGGACGAATCTCAATTGCCTCTGCGTCTGAGATGCTCAACTTATCATGTGGCTTGTTGAGCGTGAGACATAATGCGTGTGGATGATTCATGCTATTCTCCGCAGCATCCACATACAACTCAACACATGCCCCACCGAGAGCGAACCACATTATACTGACCAAGAGGATGTTACCCCATGTGACTCTAACCTCCCTAGCAACCGGGCCAATCTGGTTGCTTAGGGGACCTGACTGGAGTCACTCAGCACACCCTGGATTCGAACTCGTGATTCCAGGTGTGGTTGGCAGCGTCTTTACTCGCTGAGCAACCCAGGTCCCCGAATTTAATTACTTTTAAGTACATTGCTAGGGTTACACATATTTATAATATTATTTATGAAGAATACATTTAAAACATAAATTACATTAACATGTACATCTGTTTCCATTTATGTGATAGCTGACGGGCGTGTCCTCTAACAATTCAATGAACAAGGAGAATAGATAGTGGAAAAGAAAGTTACTTAAAAGTAATTAGTAATGTGATTACTTTTCATATTAAGGTATCAGTAAAATAATCAGACTAGAATTTTAAATAAGTAATTAGTTATATGTAATTGATTACTTAAGTGAGTCTGATGACAGCTGTCATTTTCAGTTTAGTCAAAACTACAATCTGAAGTTGTGAGGGATGCAGAGAGAAAGTTGGATGGATGTGATAGCCATGACGGTGACATTTTATTATGATGCATCTTCCATATATACCTTTACAACTTCTTATTCTGTTCTATTCATACGTTGTTTAATCTGTCATTAATGGCATGGAATAGATGTGAAAAAAACCCTCAATATTTTCCGTTTGACCCTAAACCTACACATGTTGTCAAAATTGATCCCTGCTGTTAACAGATGATTAAATGAGCAATAATGCTTTAAATTTACCCTTTTAAATAGATAAATGCCTCATTCATATGATCTAGTTCCTACTACACCTCTAATAAGTGGATGGACAGAAAAGAGAGAGAAAAATTAAGGTGAAATGCCACAAAGGAAACAACAGAGACCAGAAGACGTTGAGACAGAGAGCAAACTTAATTTTGTAGGATGTAATTAGCCTATACATAATAATCAAATCACACGATTGCTAAGTGGAAGAGGATGTATCTCTGTCTGGTTGGCAAGCTTTAGGCCTCTTGTTTGACTGTGATGTTAGTAGAAGCTGAGAACTTGGCCCTTCTGAACTCTGTTTTAAACAGTTAGTGTCTACTGCTACTCAAGGTTTTGTTAAACTGTTGTTGGCACTCGCACAGTGTGTGTCTGATTCCATGACTTTCAAACCTTAAAAAGACTGCAGTAGAGTCAAATGTCATTGTGAAGTTCTTAAACTCTGGAATAAAGACAGAAATGGCAGAGATCACATATGTCTGCTCTCGCATGCCAGATTAGACAACACTCAGATATGAATACATTTTATAAGGCCCGCTGTAATTAATTTGAGCTTAATTAAAACCTGGGAGGAAACGTTGTAACTCCATGCAGCGGATAAGCCAAGACATTAAATGGATGGAAACCTCAGTTTGTTTGAGACAATTGAAGGCTGCATGTAATACATTTATTTACATTTACATTTATTCATTTGGCAGACACTTTTATCCAAAGCGACTAACAAAAGAGGAAAACGTAAGCGAATCATTTTAAGGAAACATTTGTATGAAAAGTGCAATACTACAAAGTTTTACTAGCATCAGAATAGCATTCAAAACAGATTTAAGTGCAACAAGACGTTTTTTGAAGACAGAGAGTGAGTCAGCTTCACGGGTGCAGTTGGGAAGGTCATTCCACCACCGTGGTATGATGAAACTGAGAGTCCGGTAAAGTGTTTTGGTTCCTCTTTGTGTTGGTACAAGGCGACTTTCCTTAGCCGACCGCTGGCTTCTGGCAGGAGTGTAGTTCTGCATAAATGATTTTAGGTATGCTGGAGCAGACCCAGTGACTGTTTTGTATGCCAGCATCAGAGCCTTGAATTTAATACGTGCATCAACCGGCAGCCAGTGGAGAGAGACAAAGAGTGGTGTAACAATAGGTCTTAGTCTTAAATGTGATGCTCAAAGCCTTCACTCAGTGTTTCAAGAGCTATACTGTTCTTGTAAATGTTTGTTTTGTGATTTATTTTGTGCTGTCATCATCCATTGCAGAAATGTATGTTTACAAGCCAAATTGAATAATTTGTCACTATCACTCTGGGTAATCCATATGTCTGTCTGTGCAAGCTGGGGGTTGGTAAGAGGTATTTTATGCTGAAGTTACTTATTATGTTTTTAATATTTATCGTATTACACATGAAACATGAACAAGTTTAATTTTAATGGGATTTTGGAGAAGGGATTTTGATCCAGCATGGTATGTGCTGTACTGCCTTAGTGCCTTACATGCAGTACATGCATATAGCATTGCCTCCCTACGGTCCTCAAAACATGCATCTTTATTACTCCTAGATGTCTCTAGATGGCAGCAATAACTTTTCTCTTTTTATAGAAAGTTTATACATTAATTTAAGCATTCTTTTGATTGTTGTTAATGTTTATTGAAGGGTATGGAAACTTGAGTTTCATTGCCAGGGGAAAAAAATCTAGGCTTGAATTCCAAATTAAAGACTCATGAACAAATTCGGGTTTACAGGAAGAAATACTTTCTGTTAATGGAATAATTCACCACCAAACAGAGATGTTTAGAAGAATATCTCAGCTCTGTAGGTCCTCACAACACCTCAAAAGTGAATGGTGACCAAAATTTTTAAGCTCCAAAAAGCAGATAAAGGCAGCAAAAAATTAATCCATAAGACTCCAGTGGTTTAATCAATGTCTTCTGAAGTGATCCAATCAGTTTTGGAAGAGAACAGCATAAAATATTACTTTTTCACTATAAAGCCTGACATCAGCAGTCTCGTTGATGATTACACTTTCTAGCACCATCTAGCACTCTGTGCATTCATCAGGCACTAGGAAGTGTAATCGTGCTTGAAGTCATGATTGTTCCTAGAGACTGCAATGACAAGATTTTCAGTGAAAAAGGAGTTACATTTTGGTCTGTTCTTCTCACACAAATGTATGGCTTCGAAAGACATGGATTAAATCATGTGAGTCTTATTAATTGCTTTTAAACTGCCTTTATCTGCTTTTTGGAGCTTCAAAGTTCTGGCCACCATTCACTTGCATTGTATGGACCTACAGAGCTGAGATATTCTTCTGAAAATGGCATGAGGGTGAGTAAATGATGAGATCACTTATATTTTTGGGTGAACTATCCCTTTAATATGAAATTTGCCCAGGAAAGGGTGCATCACGTTTCTTGAGCTCTCTCACTATTTTTACCATTTATATTTACATGTTTAAATAAGGATTACAGAACTAGTAAACTGAGAAAGACTGTGGCATAAACATGAAAGATTCTGGCTTAATGGTATCTAGCTTTATCAGACGTTTGAAGACTAGGCCAGTCGGGTTATCTAGCTATGAAAACAGATGGTTAGCAAACTTTTTAGCGAGACCCATCAAACTCACAGCCTCTTTGCTTGACATCATGGGAAAATCAAAAGAAATTAGCCAAGACCACAGAAAAACAATTGTTGACATCCACAATCTGGTTCATCATTGGGAGCAATTTCCATCATACCGCTCAGGAAGGAGACGCATTCTGTCTCCTAGAGTTGAACGTAGTTTGGTGCAAAAAGTGCAAATCAATCACAGAACAACAGCAAAGGACCTTGTGAAGATCTGGAGGAAACAGGCAGGGGTGGAATGAGTACTGAAAAATCATACTCAAGTAGAAATACTGTTACTTCCCAAAAAATGTAGTGTGAGTATGGTAAAAGTAGCTGTCCTAAAAACTACTCAAGTAAGAGTAAAAGTGTAGCTCATTTAAAAGTACTCATGAGTAGTGAGTACATTTACATTTATGCATTTGGCAGACACTTTTATCCAAAGCGACTTACAGTGCACTTATTACAGAGACAATCCCCCCGGAGCAACCTGGAGTTAAGTGTCTTGCTCAAGGGCACAATGGTGGTGGCTGTGGGGATCGAACCAGCGACCTTCTGATTAGCAGCCCTGTGCTCTAGCCACTATTCCAACTTTTAAAATACATCACTTATCTATGATAAACACGATTGAATCTGATTCCAAAAAATAAACGGGAGACATGATAACAGAAATGAAAATATTAAAAAGTTATTTTCAATACACTGATCACCATTTTAAATCGTAATGTATGAAACAATTACATTAAAAACAGTTTATGTGTAGAGTCTAAATTTCCCTTAATGCCGACAGAGCGTTATTGTTGTGTATAAAACATGTTCAAACAATGCAAGGAATGCAAAAAATGCTAAATAAGCAGGATCACTTGGCACATCATCACTGCACAATAGAGGAGGCAGAGCAGGCATGGGAAAATGTATTTTGTACAGGGTCTACATCACGCTTAAAAAGGAATAATTCACCAAAGTTTATAGTTCTCTCATCATTTACTGACCCTCATGCTGCCTTGGATATGTATGACTTTCTTCTGAAGAACACAAATTAAGATTTTTAGAAGAATATCTCAGCTATTTTGGTCCATACAATGCAAGTGAATCGGTGCTAAAATATTGAAGCTCCACAAATCACATAAAAGTATCCTAATCCATGTGCCTCCAGTGGATTAATCCATGCCTTCAGGAGCGATATGATAGATGTGGTGAGAAACAGGTAAATATTTAATTCCTTTTTTACCAATTCTCCTCCCTGCTCAGTCAATCTCCACTTTAACTTTCACTTTCTTCTTGTGTTTTTGGTGATTCACATTCTTCATGCATATCGCCACCTACTGGGCAGAGAGAAGAATTTATAGACTTAAATTTATAGTTTAAGACTTAAATTTATAGTTTCTCACCCACACCTGTCATATCAATTCTGAAGTCATGGATTAAACCACTGGAGTTGTATGTATTACTTTTATTCTGCTTTTATGTGCATTTGGAGTGTCAATTTTGGCATCCATTCACTTGCATTGTATGGACCTACAGAGCTGAAATATTCTTCCAAAAATCTTAATTTGTGTTCTGAAGTAAGTCAGACACATCTGGGATGGCATGGGGGTGAGTAAATGATGAGAGAATTTTCAATTTTGTGTGAGTTATTTCTTTAAGTAGCACATGGGGGGTCACATTGTCCTCCTTTTGAGACACAATATTCTTAAGCCCAGAAATATTTGTGTTCTCATTCTAATGCATGCTGCACAATTTTCTGAAATTTGTGACTGGTGGAATATTCTGCTGAAGTATAGCTCTGCAAATGTTGATAATTTTCTATCTGTACAACAGTTTGCAAGTGCACATAGATCTTACTTTTTGGAGAAATGTCTTCTGGTCTGATGAAACAAAAATGTAACTGTTTGTCCATAATGACATTCATTATGTTTAGAGGAAAAAGGGTGAGACTTGCAAGCCGAAGAACACCATCCCAGCCATGAAGCATGGAGGTGGCAGCATCATGTTGTGGGGGTGCTTTGGTGCACTTCACAAAATAGATGGCATCATGAGGAAAGAAAATGGTGTGGATATATTGAAGCAACATCTCAAGACATCAGCCAGGAAGTAAAAGCTCAGTCGCAAATGAGTCTTCCAAATGGACAATGACCCCTAGCATACCTCCAAATTTGTGGTAAAATGGCTTAAGGACAACAAAGTCAAGGTATTGGAATGGCCATCACAAAGCCCTGACCTCAGTCCGATAGAAAATTTGTGGGCAGAACTGAAAAAGTGTGTGTGAGCAAGGATGCCAATAAACCTGACTCAAGGACACCAGTTCTGTCTGAAGGTGTATATAAACTTCAGACTTCAGCTGTACATCTCAAAACATAAACATATTTAATAATTAGAATACTAATCTTCTCTCTGTAAATCTGACATGCATTAGATTAGCCTGCTATTGGAAAACTAACACCAAAGTGATTTGAGACTGGATTTACTTGGGCCTGCAGACAAGAGACGTCACCAAACTGTAGGTCTCATCTCAAGAGAGCGTCTGATGGTCCGTCAGTACAGGAGCTGGCGCTAGTGCGCCGGCTCAGTGTGCGAACTCACAGAGAACAAGAACATTAGCCAGTGTGCTGTGTTGTTGTACTCGTGTGTTTTATCGAAACGGATTTGTTTTCCTTACAAACTTTGATAAAAATGTCAAAACTGGATATTTTACATTCTAAATTGGTGAAGCGTATGTCAGCTGTCATTCGGGATATTTTAGAGGAGGTGGGAGCGACGGTGAAGGATTATCAGGAGGAAACAGTCCGCGTGCGGACAGAAAACGCAAAGCTCAAACAACAGCTAAAAAATGTGTTGAGCAGGACAGAGACACATCTCAACGGTAAAGTCCTACTTAAAGACCTGTACTGTTTACTGTACTGTCTATTGGTGTTTTAGGCGATATTTGAGTTTATTTTCCCAACCAGAGAAGAACTGAGACACATGTGCACAGTTACTTTGAATTGTAGGCTTCCTGTTTCATTGCACTGGTCTATCCAACAATTAAAAGCATTCAGCAATGTCTTAATTCTGACATAGCTGGTTAAATTCACCTTCAAATCATTGTAGAAAGAGTAGAGCACCGTATTTTCAGAAACAGAGAGAGAGGAATTGGACAGTTGCGTCAGTGAGAGATGGAGAGGCCCATTAAAAGAGTAAAATAGTGAACCTGCCCACTTATCCAGTTTTCAAACATTTTATTTTATAGCTTTTACCATAACTAACACGTCTTAATATTATTTATTAAGCTGTGTTTACAATTATGTACATTTAAAAAAATTAAACAATTAGTTGCCTGCCATTATTTATACGTAGATTTTTATTTGATATTTTAGCAAGGCTTGGGAATATTTTAACATTTATAAGAACATTTTGCATTTGATTTTGTGCTTATTTTTAAAAAATATATATTTATATTTTTTGCTAGATGATGATACAATTAAACAAATGAGGTTATAAAACTGTATTTAGACATATCCCTAAATTTTGGTTTCAGGGTTACAAGAAGAAAAGTAAAAAAGCTTATAACTCCGAATTGACCTCGTAAAGTGGGTCAACATTTGAAGGCAGTATAAGCATTAGCACCTCTTTCCATTAACTTATGTATTTATTGAATTTTTGTGGAAAATAACAAAAGATTTGACCTTCCTTTTGAGATTTGTATGGCTCAATTTCTATGGATATTGTCAGATATTGTCCAGATATTTAATCCAAAATTATTAAAAACTGGGTGTAAAGGGATAGTTCACCCAAAAATGAAAATTATTTCATGTACATACATGCCATCCCAGATGTGTATGACTTACTTTCTTCAGTTGAACACAAACAAAGATTTAAAATATATACAGGTCCTTCTCAAAAAATTAGCATATTGTGATAAAGTTCATTATTTTCCATAATGTAATGATAAAAATTAAGCTTACATATATTTTAGATTCATTGCACACCAACTGAAATATTTCAGGTCTTTTATTGTTTTAATACTGATGATTTTAGCATACAGCTCATGAAAACCCAAAATTCCTATCTCAAAAAATGAGCATATCATGAAAAGGGTCTCTAAACGAGCTATTAACCTAATCATCTGAATCAACTAATTAACTCTAAACACCTGCAAAAGATTCCTGAGGCTTTTAAAAACTCCCAGCCTGTTTCATTACTCAAAACCGCAATCATGGGTAAGACTGCCGACCTGACTGCTGTCCAGAAGGCCATCATTGACACCCTCAAGCAAGAGGGTAAGACACAGAAAGAAATTTCTGAACAAATAGGCTGTTCCCAGAGTGCTGTATCAAGGCACCTCAGTGGGAAGTCTGTGGGAAGGAAAAAGTGTGGCAAAAAACGCTGCACAACGACAAGAGGTGACCGGACCCTGAGGAAGATTGTGGAGAAGGACCGATTCCAGACCTTAGATGACCTGCGGAAGCAGTGGACTGAGTCTGGAGTAGAAACATCCAGAGCCACCGTGCACAGGCGTGTGCAGGAAATGGGCTACAGGTGCCGCATTCCCCAGGTCAAGCCACTTTTGAACCAGAAACAGCGGCAGAAGCGCCTGACCTGGGCTACAGAGAAGCAGCACTGGACTGTTGCTCAGTGGTCCAAAGTACTTTTTTCGGATGAAAGCAAATTTTGCATGTCATTCGGAAATCAAGGTGCCAGAGTCTGGAGGAAGACTGGGGAGAAGGAAATGCCAAAATGCCTGAAGTCCAGTGTCAAGTACCCACAGTCAGTGATGGTCTGGGGTGCCATGTCAGCTGCTGGTGTTGGTCCACTGTTTTTTATCAAGGGCAGGGTCAATGCAGCTAGCTATCAGGAGATTTTGGAGCACTTCATGCTTCCATCTGCTGAAAAGCTTTATGGAGATGAAGATTTCATTTTTCAGCACGACCTGGCACCTGCTCACAGTGCCAAAACCACTGGTAAATGGTTTACTGACCATGGTATTACTGTGCTCAATTGGCCTGCCAACTCTCCTGACCTGAACCCCATAGAGAATCTGTGGGATATTGTGAAGAGAAAGTTGAGAGACGCAAGACCCAACACTCTGGATGAGCTTAAGGCCGCAATCGAAGCATCCTGGGCCTCCATAACACCTCAGCAGTGCCACAGGCTGATTGCCTCCATGCCACGCCGCATTGAAGCAGTGATTTCTGCAAACGGATTCCCGACCAAGTATTGAGTGCATAACTGAACATAATTATTTGAAGGTTGACTTTTTTTGTATTAAAAACACTTCTTTTATTGGTCGGATGAAATATGCTAATTTTTTGAGATAGGAATTTTGGGTTTTCATGAGCTGTATGCCAAAATCATCAGTATTAAAACAATAAAAGACCTGAAATATTTCAGTTGGTGTGCAATGAATCTAAAATATATGTAAGTTTAATTTTTATCATTACATTATGGAAAATAATTAACTTTATCACAATATGCTAATTTTTTGAGAAGGACCTGTATATATCTTAGCTCTGTAGGTCCTCACATGCAAGTGAATGGTGGACAGAATATTTCAAAATAAATATAAATTAATCTCCCTGCCTTTTTTGTGGTGATTAGCAAAGAATGTGAATCACCAAAGACAAAGTAGAAGATATGATATAATAAGAGAGTTATAGTAAAAAATCTATAGTAGTAAAAATTCCTTCTGAAGACATGGATTAAACCACTGCGGTCATATGGATTACTTTTATGCTGCCTTTATGTGCTTTTCAGAGCTTCGAAGTTCTGGTCACCATTCACTTGCATTGAACGGACAAACAGAGCTCAGATATTCTTCTAAAAATCTTCATTTGTGTTCAGCAGAAGAAAGTCATTCTCGTCTGGGATGGCACGAGGGTGAGTAAATTACGACAGATTTGTAATTTTTTTTTGTGAACTATCCCTTTAAAATGTTCTGTTAATTTTCATTTCACATTTACTATATGACATCGAGCACTGTTCCAAACAGATACATTTGAATGGGATAAATTTAAAGGAATAGTGTCTTCTTCTATTCCTTTAAGTCATTGCAAAACATTTTATGAACCATCCTTGGTGGAGAGTAGACTAACAAGATTTTTAAGAGATTATATACTTGTACAGAATGCAAAATGCATGCATTTTAATTAAACAGGAATGCACACTGAGTATAACCACTCACAACTTCTTTTAACACCACAAATACTAGGAATGATACTAATAATTATTTGTAGTTCATCAATCCTCCTGCATTAATTTTTATTATTTTTTTATTTTGTGATTTTTGCTTGTTGTAAAATCATATATAGGCCAGATAACACTGTTGAAAATTGCACACATTTTTAAAACTTAAAATGATCATTTTCTCTTTAATCCTCAAATATAACTACGCAAATGTTGTCCGAATTTTAACATTCATAATATCTTATTTTCTTCATCCAGTACAAGTCCACCATGTCTCTCAGGATAGTCCTGATGAAGTCTCACCCACAGAGTTCCCAGCATGTGGGTTTGGGTCCCAGATGGAATCAGAAGACCAAGAGCCTCAGCAAACAGAGACCTATAGCCAGAGCCAAGATTCATGTAGCGAAGAGAAGCCATGCTTGCAAGATCTGATTTCAGTCTGCAAGACAGAGGCAGAGGAAATGGAGTTAATGACCCTACCCATTGTGGGAACAGAGAAAATTAAGATGGAGCCAGAAGACACTATCGTCACAATAACATCAGTAACTACTAAGTGCAATGACTCTGATACCAATCACCAGCTAAGAACAGCCTATAACGCTTCAACCACGTCGAGGAAAACACGAGGAAGGCAGTTGTATTTTACACGACACCCCAAACCTAAGAAGGTTGCAGCAAAAAGGGCAAAAGATGATGGGTATTATACATGTAACATATGTGGAAGGCATTTAAAGGACTTGGAAAAGTTGCAGTTGCACATGAAAATGCATGAAAAATCTTACAGCTGTCATTTGTGTGGCAGGGACTTTTTAAAGTTTGACTATCTTCGGATGCACATGCGCACACACACAGGAGAGCGGCCTTACCGTTGCAAGTGGTGCTCAAAGACCTTCAGCCAGAGTGGCAACACAAGAAGACATGAGCGTACATGCCAGAGGTCCACTAAAGTAAAAACAGTGCAAACAATAGAAGAGGCTTCCCTGTTCCAGATAATAGACAAGGTTGACAGTGGTTCCAACACTCTTTGACTGAAGAGTTTTTAATACTTTTTCATGACCTTTCCAGGCATTTGTGATTACTGGATAAGGATTCTCAATAATCATGTCTGTGGAGGATTTCCAATTATGTTAGCTACTGATCCTTGGGATTATCAGCTTTAATTGAGTATGCACATTAGTGTACCAATGTATCCAGTTAGCCAAAAAAATAGAATCGCATGCAGCTCAATGGACCATTCTGCTTTTCCCATTACCCTTTCCACAGGGCCATCCAATAGCGATCACAGGGCCCGATTGCACTGCCCTAATGACAACCCTGCCTCATCATTTGAGGACCATTTTGTGATGGTAATGCGTATTTACTACAGACTTTTTTCAACTTGAGCGTACAATTTACAGCTAAATGGGTTAAGGTGAAATGTGCTGATTTAACCCCGAGAGACCCAAGCATAGATGTTCTTGACATATTATTTTTATTCACTCTTAAACATGTTAATAGGAAGCCAATAATTATAAAAAAACAACGTTTATGCATATTTTGCATTGGTGAGTAATATGGAAAAACGCTGGGCATTTAGGGTTGCAAGACTTCACTACTGATTTTTAATACAGAAACTTTTTATTACAACTTGTAAAGGTAAACAGTGCAAAAGATCAGATCAGATCATCTGAATATACTTAAATCTTTTAAGTTAAGTTAAAATTTTCCTGTTAAATTTTCAATTAAAAATGACTATTGTGTGACCATTTACGTATGAAGCACATGCGAAGATCACACCATGCAGCAGATGTTGTAAATCCATCCTTGCAGTACCTATATCTGCCTCTTTTTTCTGTATTCACATTATCTTGCCGAATGCTGTGGGGTGGGACGTTGCAGAGCATCTTTTTCTCTTTGGGAGCTGATGACCTCTCTTTAGCTGTGGATGGTCTGCTTCTCTTTGCAGTATTGATCTGAATGAGGGAGGCAGCCAGCTGTGCCTTGAAGTGCCTCCTTTTCTGGGTGTCTTTTTCTGGGATTCGCAAGGCTTTACAATCATGTCTGTACAGCAACCAAGCATTGACTCCAAGTATGATAGTGTCCCAGAAGATATAAAAGTACCAATGTCTGGACCTGATGTTCAGCTTGTACTTGGCTGTGAAGGAATCAAGCAAATCAATGCCACCCATGCACTAGTTGTACATCCTCACAACAGAAGATAAGACTTTGTGCATTTGTCACAATGCTTAATCTCCTCTACCGGTTGTGGTACCAGCGAAACATGGCAGATTTCTTCTCAGAATCACATCTTTCATCTGATGAACTATTCTCACTTTCCTCTCTTTGACTTTCTTCTTGTCCTTCTTCCTCACGTTCATTAGTAAGATGCTGTTTCCTTACATCGTTTTCTGTACTTTCTTCATCACTATCACTGTCGTCTGATTCAATTTCAAAATAGCTTATATCTCTGTTAGCAATTGCCTCCCTACACATCCTGAACTGAAAAAAATCACCTGCCTCCTTTTGTCAATGGCATTCTGAAAAGATCTAGAAAATGCCCTTCTCTTACCAACTGAAAAATGTAAATAAAACAAATTAATGAGACATTAATGAGAAAACAGCACAGAAAAGAGCTGAAAATAATTTGGAAAACTTAACATATGATTTAAATGAGTTAATTTCAGGGCATAGAAGCTTTTTTCAATCACTAAACATGTTAGGAATTAAGAAAAAAAAATATTTTATGTAAAATACTTGAAAAGTGGCTTAATTGGTTTCAGAAGTGTTCAACTTTGTGTCAGCAAGCTGGACCCTTTTTGTTTTGACTTAAGCTGTGGCAGTTAATAAGCAAATTTTACCCGCTAAAACCGATGTAGTGAGAAAGCTCTGAGTGTCAGCTACTGTTCTGTGGAGGTTTTTTTACGAGTATTTAATGAAAATGAGGTATTACTTGATTGATTTGTAAAAACGTTGCAATTCTGCTACGCTGGGTGTCTGAGGGTTAAAGGTGCACTCAGTAATTTTGCTGGTTATTTCATCTTGGACTTACACTGACAGCTAGAGGCGTGGACAAAAAAAAAATCATTCAAATGCAATAGTTTTCAATTACTGATGCCGTTGTAGAAAAACATTATTCAGTCTGCCATAATCACTTTAATCCATGAATGATTAAATTTCTTAATTTCCATGACTTGCTATGTTTTCCAAGGCAGTTGGAATCCTGTTGACAAGGAGAGATTTAGTCTAGTTTTACAGATCAATATGGTAGACTGCACACAAAAAATGTGCTTACAAAAAAGAACATAGCAGGGCTCCATACTGCGACTAAACTGGTAGCAAATGTGACTAAAGATAAATGATTGCGACAATAATTTAAAATCAAGTTTCCATGTGCTTTCGTATGCGGTTTCGTCAGATATCATCTTGTGAGTTATTGAATATATCTTTAGAGCGCCGGTGTGTCTCGCACCGCCTTTCACCCTTTCTGTTGATGAAATGAGCTTGCTGGATGCACGCAACAACAAACAGCGCTAGCCATGATGGCCGATTTGTGAACAAATGACTCTTTTGAACCGGGTCTTTATAATGAATCACCCGACAAGAGCTCATTTGAACTCAGGAGATCAGGTTAGCAGTTTGAATTCGAGTCACTTTCTCAGCGAATCAGACGTCAGCAAGTTCACAACTGGGAGCGCGGACATTTCAATATAGTAGTCCAATGTGTATTTCAGGCTTGTTTATAATTAAAAGTCCCATGTCATGTACCAAATCTTTTTTTCTTCTTCTGGTTTTCCTGATTATTATTGATTGGGATTGTAGTAAAATAAACTCTATCTGGGATTTTTCTCAGTTTGCACTTTTGTAGTCTTTGTGTCTGGGCCATCTAGTCACCAAAACAATTTTACATATATATATATATATATATATATATATATATATATATATATAATATCTAAAATCAATTTAGGATATGTACTCCCATATACATACAGTATATACAGTTGAAGTCAGAAGTTTACATACACTTTGGTTGAAGTCAATCTCATTTTTTAACCACCAATTGACTATATCACAATTTCAGTGGGTCAGAAGTTTACATTCACTAAGTTATCTGCCTTTAAGCAGCTTGGAAAATTTTGAAAATGATATCAAGCCTTTAGGCAATTAGCTTCTAATAGGCTAATTGGAGTCAATTGGAGGTACCTGTGGATGTATTTTAAGGCCTACCTTCAAACTCAGTGCCTCTTTGCTTGACATCATGGGGAAATCGAAAGAAATGAGCCAAGACCTCAGAAAAACAATTGAGGACCTCCAGAAGTCTGGTTCATCCTTGGGAGCAATTCCCAAATGCCTGAAGGTACCACTTTCATCTGTACAAATAATAGTACGCAAGTATAAACACCATGGGACCACGCAGCCACAATACTGCTTAGGAAGGAGATGCATTCTGTAACATAGAGGTGAATGTAGTTTGGTGTGACAAATGCAAATCAATCCCAGAACAATAGCAAAGAACTTTGTGACGTTGCTGGAGGAAACAGGTAGACAAGTATCTATATCCACAGTAAAACAAGTCCTATATCGAAATAACCCGAAAGGCTGCTCAGCAAGGAAGAAACCACTTCTCCAAAACCACCATAAAAAAAGCCAGACTACAGATTGCAAGTGCACATGGGGACAAAGATCTGAATTTTTGGAGGAATGTCCTCTGGTCTGTAGAAACAAAAATTGAAATGTTTGGCTATAATGACCATCGTTATGTTTGGAGGAAAAAGGGTCAGGCTTGCAAGCCGAAGGACATCATCCCAACTGTGAAGCATGGAGGTGGCAGCATCATGCTGAAGGAGGGACTGATGTACTTCACAAAATAGATGGCATCATGAGGAATTAAAATTTGTGGATAATTGAAGCAACATCTCAAGATATCAGCCAGGAAGTTCAAGCTCAGTCGCAAATGAGTCTTCCAAATGGACAATGACCCCAAGCATACCTTCAAAGTTGTGGTAAAATGGCTTAAGGACAACAAAGTCAAGGTATTTGAGTGGCCATCATAAAGCCCTGACCTCAGTCAGACAGAAAATTTGTGGGCAGAACTGAAAAAGCATGTGCGAGCAAGGAGGCCTATAAACGTGACTCAGTTACGCCAGTTCTGTCTGGAGGAATGGGACAAAATTCCAGAAACTTATTGTGAGAAGCTTGTTGAAGGCATCCCAAAATGTTTGACCAAAGTTAAACAATTTAAAGGCAATGCTACCAAATACTAACAAAGTGTATGTAAACTTCTAACCCATTAATCTACGATTAAATGTCAGAAATTGTAAAAAAAACTTTTTAAATTTTAAAAGTTTAAATGTATTTGGCTAAGGTGCATGTAAACTTCTGACTTCAGCTGTGTGTATGTGTGTGTGTATATATTTATATATATACCGATCAGCCACAACATTAAAACCACCTGCCTAATATTGTGTAGGTCCCCCTCATGCTGCCAAAACAGCGCCAATAGCATATCAGAAAAGCATTCTGAGATGATATTCTTCTTAGCACAATTGTACAGAACAGTTATCTGAGTTACTGTAGACTTTTGTTAGTTCAAACCAGTCAGGCCATTCTCTGTTGACCTCTCTCATCAACAGGGCATTTCCGTCCACAGAAATGCCGCTTACTGGATGTTTTTTGTTTTTGGCACCATTCAGAGTAAATTCTAGTGACTGTTGTGTGAAAGTCCCAGGAGATCAGCAGTTACACACATACTCAAACCAGCCCATCTGGCACAACAATCATCCATGCGATTATCTAATCAGCCAATCGTGTGGCAGCAGTGCATAAAATAATACATATACAGGTCAGGAGCTTCAGTTAATGTTCACAACAACCATCAGAATGGGGAAAAAGTGATCTCAGTGATTTAGACTGTGGCATGATTGTTTTTGCCAGTTGGGCTGGTTTAAGTATTACTGTAACTGCTGATCTCCTGGGATTTTTACACAAAACGTTCTCTAGAATTTACTCTGAATACACACACATATATATATATATATATATATATATATATATATATACACACACACACACACACACAGTACTGTGCAAAAGTTTTAGGCACTTGTGAAAAATGTTGCATAATGAGGATGTCTTCAAAAATAATGTGATAAATAGTTTTCATTGATCACTTAATGTCATACAAAGACCAGTACAAATTAAAAAGCTAAATCAATATTTGGTGTGACCACCTTTGCATTTAAAACAGCACAAATTCTCCTAGGTACACCTGGAAACAGCTTTTCTTGGTTGCTATCAGACAGGATGTTCCAAGCTTCTTGGAGAATTCAACACAGTTTTTCTATCTATTTCGGCTCTCAGTTGCTTCTGTCTCTTTATGTAACCTCAGACTGACACGATGTTCAGTGGGGGCTGTGACATCTGTTGCAGGGCTCCCTGTTCTTCTATTCTAATCTATTTGCAAAAGTAATGTTTGTGAGTCTAACATTTATATTTCCTAATGACACACTAAAGATGAAGATATAAATAACCATCTTAAGACAAATGTTTTTGTGAAACATCGTATGTGCCTAAAATTTTTGCACAGTGCTGTATGTAGATTCTGAAGGGCATTACTGAATAATAAAAAAAAGTTATTTTTTCTTGTATATTTGTATAAATTCTGATAGGGTTGTGAAAACTGGGCATTCCCCACAAATTTGTGCACTCATCTATGCAGTATATATATATATATATATATATATATATATAATCTCACAGATTTGCTCGATTTAGATTGTTGTTCAAAAACAAGAGAGAAAGCCAAGGAAAAGACATTATATATATATATATGTATTTTCCTTGGCTTTCTCTCTTTTTTTTTTGAACAACAATCTAAATCGAGCAAATCTGTGATGTGGCAAATTAAATAGCCATTTGGCTCCTAAATGTCTCCTAAACAGTGATTTTTAGTCTGGAGCCCTGCATAGCAAAACTGTCAGTACATCTAATTTAAAAGGCTGTATCTCATAGTTTGAAAGAATTATTATGAAATATATGTAAATATGTGTATTTTCCACTGTGCAACCACAAATAATCGACCTAACTAGAAGTACATTTATTTTTTACATTTTAAAATTTGACATTACTGTTTATATGATTTGAGATTTCTATTAAACTGAGTTTGAACCAGTCTTTTTGCTGTGCAATAAATAATTGCTTTTGTCACTCTGGTACTTGTAGAATGATAATTATATCATAATATATCCTATAATGTATTTTGCCTGTATAATTGCCTGTATAATGTTTGGCATTGTTTTTTCACATTTTACATAGTTTATTGTATCTTTCTATTTGTATAATATTTAATTTCTACTCTTATCTGTTGTGAAATCAGTTGATGTTGGTCTCGTCTTTCTGGCGTGGCGTAGTGGTCTAAAGCAGATAACTGTTAATCAGAAGGTTGCTGGTTCGATCCCCACAGCCACCACCATTGTGTCCTTGAGCAAGGCACATAACTCCAGGTTGCTCTGGCGGGATGTGCACTGTAAGTCACTTTGGTCACTGTAAGTCTGCCAAAATGCATAAATCTAAAATGTTGACAATGTAGATAACAAGGAGTTCAGGTTCACTACCTTACAAAAATGTACCATGATAACCATAGTTTTCACCAAAATACCATTACTACTACAGTTATCATATTCCATTACTACTGATAAACCATACAATTTTTCCTGAAACAGTGAAAGAAGCTTGGTGGGTGCTGGGCAGTCAATGCTGTGTAGTAATGGATTACATGTAATCTGGAGTATTTAATAAAATTACAAAAATCAAGTACTTGATAACAGATTAAATTGCATTTAAAGTTAATTGTAATCAGATTACTGTTACTTCTTTATGGATTACATATTAATATACTGATCCATCTAATTCTTTTAACATTGTTAATTAAAATCAGCCTACAGCTGATATATGTTCGGTAAGTCTAAGGAGTGAATGGGCGGGTGGTTGTAACCACCGACCTGATACTAGCCAGCAGCCCTATTTACGCAGAACCGATTGCATTAGTGTGGTGAAAAATATGGAGTTTTGCAATAGCTTTGTACTCGTCTTAAGAAATGTTTCTTTTGTTACAAATTTTGAGAGTTTTTTTTCTGACACTGATTCACAGATATAACATCTGTTACCACACATGGCTGGTGCTTTTAAAGGAATATTCTGGATTCAATACAAGTTAAGTTCACTCGACAGTATTTGTGGCTTAATGATTACCACAAAAAAATGTATTTCGACTCTTTGCTCCTTTTCTTTAAAAAAAGCATAAATCTGGGTTACAGTGAGGCACTTATACAATGGAAGTCAATGGGGCCAATTTCTGAACGCTAAAACACTCAATGTTTCAAAAGTATAGTACAAGACACAAACATGTTAACATGATTTTCTGTGATAATACTTATTAACCTTTTTTGTGTAAATTTATAGCCAAGTTTACAACTTTGTTGCCATTACAATGTAATGTCAACAAACCCTAAATTGACTGTAAAAATTGCAATTTAAAAAAATGTACAGCTCAAATAATACATGAGTTTTAACAGAAGAATTAATGTAAGTGCTTTTAAAAATTATAAACTTAAAATTTTTGCCTTTAAACCCTCAAAAAAATACTTTTTATTAACTTCTATTGACGTGCCTTACTGTAACCTCAATTGTTGCTTTTTTTTTAAGAAAAGGAGGGATTTTCTTCAAAAGAGACTAAATTAATTTGTGGTAATCAACATTACGCCACAAGTCCTGTCAATTGATCTTAACTTGTATTGAATCCAGAATATTCCTTTACAGCCAAAATTGCTGGAGTAGTTGTCATTTTAATTGTCTTTTTTATTTCACTTTACAAATGGTGAGTAAAAAACACAAAACATTTTTTTAAGAAAATCTCATATTTTGCATGTTTTCAAGGCACTTAACCAACTTTCTGACAAAATGTTACATTTACCCTATTCAAATGCATGTGACGTCAAATAATCTAAAATGAATCAGATTATATTACCTTTAAAATGTAATCCAAGAGATTACGTTATTTATTAACATTTTAGTCATGCAATTTGTAATCAGTACCAGATTACAATTTGGAAGTAATCTTCCCAGCACTGTGGGCAGTTTTATCGCAGTCAGCAACAATTGTAGTAAACAAGGTATTTTGGTGGAAACTTTTTACCATCTTCAGAAAACCTAGCTACTCCAATTCAATGACATTTGTCGACGTTTATTTTAAGCAAGACTGCAAATAATGAATGCATCATCTCGACATGGTAATTTGCTGTAGCATCTCTCCAGTGCGGTAGGTGGCAGACAGCTGTTTCCAGAAGCAGGGGAGTTAAAAAAAATTGCTAATGCAGCGGGGTAAACTAGTTTGCTTTCAGTGGTGCCTGCTTGCTGCTGAAGTTCAAAAATAATACATAAAAATGACCAAGCTGCAGCTTCTGCACCGCGCGCTGAACGAGCGTCTGATGGCGGCGGTGGAGCAGATCATGGAGATGGTCGGATGTACGGTGCTGGAGTACGAAGAGGAGACGGTTCGGGTGCGGAAAGAAAACGAGGTTCTGAGACGGAGGCTCCGATGGATGGAGGGCGCGAATCCAGCGGATTGGCAAGGTAGCACGAAAACAGGCCGGGATTAAAGCAGCTTCCCATGCAAAATACTGTGCAATACTGATAGCACAAGGATGGTGGTGGTTTAAGGGAGAAACATGTGCAGTTTTTGAAAGATGCATTTAGTTGCTGCATAGTTTTGTATTGTGCAGCTAATGCACGACTGTGCACTGTTTTTGTTGAATTTGGTGCGTGTACAGTGACATCTGATATTGCAGAGTAATACACGCTAAATTACACGGGAAGTTAAACATTTTATTGGCAGTGGCATCTTAAAGTTATACTGTTTATTGTCGGAGGCGTAAATAAGCATGCGGTTGCATTACAGACGGAAGCAAACATGGATCCGTTTGTTGTGTATCCATCCAGCGTTTTTCGCTCCAAAAACGTGAGAGGGCACGCGCAGAACAGTGACGAGTCCACAAAAACTCACAAAAGAACCGTAACTTGCATTTCCTCACAACTCAGCGCTCGAAATGAGGTTTAAAGGTGCACTCAGAATTTTTTCTCCTCATTAAAAACGTTATACTGAAAAATAAATTGGTAGTAATTTTTAAACATATGTATAAAAGCTAATGATGCACCGATACCAGTTTTTCTCTTCCGATATCGGAAATCTCAGAATCGGCCGATACCGATACCAGTATTGTTTTTTGCATAATCACTAGGGATGCATCGAAATTTCAGCCACTGAAAATTTTCGGCCAAAAAGGGCATTTTTTGTTTTGGCCGAAAGAGAAATAAGGCAGAAAAATATGAGCCGATATATATGCCTCCCTGCCCCTCAGTGCTCAGGTTTCACTCTCGATCGATCTAATCATATTCACGGCGCTGCCAAGCAAAGGCCGATGTCAGCGGTGTGGAAATACTATATAATACTAATAAGCAGTACCGCCGCAACCTATACACATACTACGCAGTCTGCGTAGGGCACCAACTCCCTAGGAGGGCACCAGAAAGTCCACCGGTATTTTGTATTTGCAAGATGCTATACTAGAGGTGTTAATTTCATTACTTGCTGTTTTGCATATCATTAGAGTTTTC
The DNA here is from genome assembly GCA_032164185.1 of Moxostoma hubbsi. NCBI lineage: Eukaryota > Metazoa > Chordata > Actinopteri > Cypriniformes > Catostomidae > Moxostoma > Moxostoma hubbsi. Next base: position 28,010,432 of record JAVLUX010000024.1, read on the forward strand.
TAGAACGTTACATTTATTGGATAATTGGTAAAAAAATAATAATATCTGTTAAATTTGATTGTTAAAGAACTGAATAAAGAATAATATATTTAATATTGTTTTAATATATTTTATGTCCAATTTTGGTGCGTTACTTTCAATAAGTGTGATCATTTTATTGATTTGTAGTTTTTCAATTCAGATTAATTAAATTCATGAAATTAATTTTAAAGTATAATATTAATACAATTATATATTTATAAAAAAAAATATTTTAAAATAGGTTTTTAAAAAAAAAAAAAAAAAAAAAAAAAAAAGAGTAATTTTTGGTTTTCGGCCAAGTGCATCCTGAATTTTCATTTTGGTCCATCACTAATAATCACTTTATTATATCTTTACATTATTGTGTGGAACTAATTGGGAGTACTCTTTACTATGTAAAGAAATACAAACCTCTAACTACACATTATTTCAATATAAATGTAAAGCTTATTAAGAAAATTTTTAAATAGTATACTTGATAATGTAGCAGCAAAATTAACAGTAATTCCAGTATAATTCATCTGTAGAAAATAAACCAGTGTGTTATTTTTTTTGCAAATTGTTTTCAGCTTGTATCTGGACTTTTTTGGTTAATTTAGTTGCAAGATATCAGCTCACTTTTCATTCACACAGTTATTATTTGGAACCCATTCAACTTTTTTCAATAAAAAAAAAATTGTAATAATATATTATAATAGTAATATATCTCAATCGAGCACCTTTAACCTTAAAACCGCCTGGCTTTTATTTTGACATTCTGAACTCAACAGGAAGTCCTGTATGTGTCTGTTTGTAGGCAAGTTCACAGTAGATTAATTCGCTGCTTATTCAAATTCTGGTAAAATGCACCTCAGGTGCCGTTCTAAATGCATATTACAAGTGAACCGAACTTTTGAGCATCTACATCTGAGATGTTGTTTGTGAGTAGCGCTCAAATATTGCGCACCGCTGTGAAGGCTAAAAATAGGCATGTGTAAAAAGAGCAGCGCCATTCACTAATGCGCTGGAGCTGCACGTGCATTTTAAACATTTACTTATTAAACAGCCTTTTGTGATTCACAGAGCTATCGCACGTCTTCAAGTGGCTTTGAATAAAATGTATGTCAAATGAACTACTTTTAATTGTGTTTTATGGTTCTTTTATGTCTTTTTTGAGCTTGACATTAACGAACATGACTAACACACAGTATCGGATTTGGATCGGGCTCGTCGGACCGATACCTGATCCATTTAAAAAAGTCTGTATTGGAGCCAATATCGATCCAGGTATCGGATCGGTGCATCCCTAATAAAAGTATGAGCTTTTAAGAAAAGGAGCAAAGAGTCTAAATCCGGAATATTCCTTTAAAAGCACCATCCATGACCTCAATTGAGATGAAGATTCCTGTCATTTCAGTAACCTTATCAAAGCTGATTTATTCTACGGTGGAGAGAGTCACCTCATAGGGTCTGCCATGATAGATCACATGACCAGCCGAATACCACTTGCTAATGCTGCTTTCAAGTGAACCTGGGAAGTTTGTACCTCCAAATTGGGCCTTTGTTACAATGAAATGTCGCATTCAAGTGGAAACAAAATACGGTAGATGCCAGATTTAAACAAATACACAAAGAATGAAGGCTAAAGCTAATTTCTGTTGCACCGGTAGGGGCGATATGGCTTCAGAAATTATATCTCTATATTTTTTTAGCAAATTGATGATATTCTATATATATATCTCAATTATTATGTTTTTGCTCTGAAATAGCATTTGTGTTTTATTTAATTTTTTTTATCAGACGAACCATCATTTCATCTAAACAGCCATTTTAGCCATGGAGAATTAATATTCCAAAGGTGTTAAAGTCTATTTAAAAATGATGGAGGCATGTTTCACACAGTTTTAAAATGTAATAATTTTAATTGATTTGCACATTTATACTTGTATTTAACATACAGTCTCATATGGAAGCTAATTAGAAACCTTATTTACCTTATATTTTTATATACTTCTTATTTTTTGGAAGCCAGATGAATATTGCATACTACTAGATTATTACTGTTAAGTAATACTTAGTTATACAGTTAAGTTTATAATTATAATATAATACTGGATTATTATTATTTTCAGGACAAGATTTGTTAAAGATAAATTAATATAGATCTGCTCTGTTTACTTCACCCTAATCTGGGTTTTTATTTTGACACTGCAAGTGCAGTCATGTTAATGTCCCCTTCACCAGGACCTTTGATATGAATCGGAAAGTGCCATGTTTGTTTGACAGTTATGAGTTTTGCATCTTGTGAACCGCTGTCAAACTCTCCTTTACTGTTCAGTGTTTATAGATTTGTATAATTATTTTTAGTGGGTACTAATGATTGTAATTGCTCTTGAACCTACAGAACTTCACAATGCAGGTGAACTATGAGCCCCTCCACCCCCACGTGTGCACATAGATCAGCGTGTCGCCGGTATATTCTGAAGCACACACAGACCATGTTTATCTGTCTTTAATTGCAGCCTTTGGCAGTTAAATAAACTATGGATGGGCAATCATCAATAATTTAGTATTCAACTCACGAATACTCAAATATTCAGTAGTGGGGCAGTGGTGATTCAGCGGTTAAGGCTCTGGATTACTGACCAGAAGTTTGGGGGTTCAAGCCCCAGCACCGCCAAGACACCACTGTGTGGCCCTTGAGCAAGGCCCTTGATCCTATCTGCTCCAGGGGCGCCGAATCATGGCTGACCCTGCACTCTGACCCCAGCATAGCTGGGATATGTGAAAAATAAATAATTTCACTGTATATATGCAGAAATGTATGTATAATGTGTGACAATTGGGCAATTAAATTAAATTAAAATTAAATTAAATTAAATTAAATATTCTATTATTTAAATGAAGGTAATTAATGAGAGACATTGTAAAATAATTTTTTAGTTTAAAAAAAAAAAAAAAAAGCTTCTAATTGTATCCAAAACAAGCTTATATTTGTCCTGGTTTCTTGTTGAAAACATAAAAGTACAGAATGAAAGAATTTAAGCACACGCAAAGAAAAGAAAAGGAATGAATATAAACACACATGTTTATATTATATCTCATGTCATGTTTTTGTTGAGAAAAACAAGCATTTCTACATGCTCAGTAAATTATACTCATACAGACCAGTTTAAATGATGAAATATTCCTCCGCTAGCGAAGTCTTTCTGGAATGCCATGTTTGTTGTTTACAGAAGTGTTGCGGATTAGGTTGTTACGGGGATGCAGCTTTCTGATGAGTTGCACATATATGGGAGTTAGGGCTGCACGTTTTCAAGTTTTTCATTAACCGTTAACCGAGGCCCTTAACGGTTAATACTCAGTTAACCATAGTGTGCGCCAGGGATGGAAATTAACTTTTTTGTCCACCGGCCACTGTGGATTTCAAAATCTACCAGCCACTCAATGTTTTTACCAGCCACTTTCTTGTTTTTAACCGACAATGTGTAACTACATGTGAAAATTAATACTACAAGATCTACAATACTTAAGCCGTTTATTTAATCTCAAGTCTCAATGAAATACTGGCATTTTCTCTTTCTCTCTTATAGCCTACACACACAATCCATGAACTGATATTCATTTCAGTTCGCATACGAGGAAAACACAGTGTTACGGATGTGAGCACTCTGAAAGCGGCACTGAAAGATGCTTTAAAACTTCCACAGAGACATCAAACAGAAAGCACAAAACCTTTCTTTAAAGTGAATTTCGTTTTGTATTAATTGTGTCTTAATTTTAATCAATGTTTCATCAACCAATTGCCTGGATTTAATAAATAAGAATTAAATATAGCAGACGATATAATCGCGGAGGCGCCGGCGCGTGAACTGGAGCTCGTCTCATAAATGAACCGAAACTCAGTGTATAAGGTAGCCTTGCCTCACAAATAATTCAAAACTAAAGAAAACAGACACAGACTGCTCTCTGCTTATGTAATCCGTAAGAAATGTGCATTTCTCTCTGGTGCGTTACTGCGAAGACCGCGAGTCAGCATCGTCAACTTCATCTTTGCAAATGACACGGACAAGGAAAAGACTTGTTTATTAATAAATAATTAAAATATCTCCTTGCTATATTTTACATATTCATAATCATTGCCCGCTTCATATTAGAAAACTGGTCAAGACTACTTCTTGTGGACATTACAAATGTCTGGGAGCGCTCTGGCAGTCTCTGGTGGTGCAAAAATGTATTACAACTAAATTCAATGCACGCCATTGACGCCACTTAACCGAGCAAAATGTTTCACTCGGTTACGCAATTTTTAACGGTTAATCGGTTAATCGGTTAACCATGGACACCCCTAATGGAAGTAAAGAGTACACCGCTTATACAGTACATTGTGCGTTCAGGATTTAACATGCATCTCACTGTATATATGGCCAGCAAATCAAAACTATTTTTACTTTTAGAATACTTATTGCAAAACGAATACTTGAGTATTCGACTACTCGTACACATCACTAAAATAAACCCATATGATCTCCATTTTGATGTTATTTGGATTAATTATACAGCCCTGAAGGATCGTGAAATTAGTCTATTGATGCACTCTATGAAACGTAATGGCCAAATAAAAGGCTCATTTAACTATAAATCGTCTGCAAATTCATCACGTTTATATTGTGGGTATTCGATGTAATTAATGTTTTTCTACAACGGCATCAGTAATTTAAAACTATTGCATTGAATGATGTTTTATCCACATCCCTTTTAGTCAGTGTAAGTCCAAGACGACACAAACACCAAAATTACTGAGTGCACCTTTAAATCGGCACATTTCAGATCAAGCTATTTTGTTGTATGCACAAGTTGAAAGGTTAAATCGATTTAACTAGATAGGTAGATAGGTTGTCAAGGCAAACTTTGATGTTGGCTTGACAAAGCTTTGTCTAGTTTGAAATGGTTTTTAAAGTTTAAGGGTTGAAGGTTGTACGGGCCTTACATTTAGAGAGGCAGGCAGATAGTAAGGTTGCATGATATGGAGGAAAAATGTGATATACAATTAGGTCTGGGAGATACATCAAATATTAACGATATAATCAAGATAATTTTGATTCAGAACAAATCGGTGATGCACTGATCTGTGGGCGCGCGCACGGTGGCGCTCTCAGATCAGTTCACGTGTATTGTGAAATCAAAGGCTGAGATCGGAATGGGATACTAACATATTACTCAATATTTCTGCCATAGAGACTTATAAGAGAGAATAGTATGGGTAGTATGCCATTCGGAACTCTGCATGCGGGTTCAAGCATTTGTTTAATTCCAAACATTAGTAACCGCAACAAGATATTATACAAATATTCAAACGTGGCATTGTATAAAAGAAAAGGAGGAGATTGCAGCATTTCAGGAAATGCAGAACATTGTAAACTGTCAAATACACATGGCCTTTTCTGTGTCGAAATAAAAGCCCCAGGTGAAGGTGAAGTAAATGTATTATTTTTGCATAATACAAATCTAATACACAGAATAATAATGATAATTCAGCATTATATTATAATTAGGGCTGTCGATTTAACGCGTTAATTCAGTGCGATTAATTTGACAAAAAATAACGCAATAAAAAAATGAACGCCATTAAATCGCATGCCCTTGACCGTAATATGGAAAATTCCTGAGAAATGCAAGCTTGTAGTACCACCTGTTTACTCCAGAGGGCAGTAATTGAAACTCCAGCTGTATGTGTGTGTGTGTATGTGTGTATATATATATATATATATATATATATACATATATATATATATATATATATATTAGGGCTTTCAATCGATTAACATTTTTAATCGAATTAATTACATGGTGCCCCAATTAATTAATTGTGATTAATCGCATATACAAATATTTGCTGAGAAAGCCCCTCATATAACAATAACTCAATATATAATGATTATACATATTTATATCAATATATATATATATATATATATATAGTCAGATAATTAAAATGCATTACATTCTTGTGGCAGAAGAGTTAATCATTGATAAGACAATACAAAAAGCGGCTTTAGAATACAATGTATCGTTTACTACCATATTATTGATCATAAGTCAATCATTGGCATACAGTTCACAGCAATCCATTTCACAAGTGAATTTGTCAATCAGTTCGAGATTTATTATGAGGGCTTGTTTAAGAGCCCGTCAATCTACACCTTCGTCAGACGTCTCAGGTGTGTAGCGTCATAAACATAAAATATTTAGGTCACTGTGTCAAGTTAAATATAGTTTAATACTCAATCTTTAAACTCATCTTGAGTTCCCATATATCGCAATTGCGCTCCTTCGAGTGTTTTGGGCGCAAGAACACTTACTGAAGTGTTTTCTTCACTATATAAACTGTGCGTTGCTCATACAGCTGAAATTTCACTTACTGCTCTCTGGAGTAAACAGGTGGTACTACAAGCTTGCATTTCTCAGGAATCTTCCTTATTATGGTCCGTGGGAATGCGATTAAATGCGTACATTTTTTTAATGCGTTATTTTTTGTAAAATTAATCGTACTGAATTATTAACCCGTTAAATTGACAGCCCTAATATATATATATATATATATATTAGAATATCATCAATAGGCTGAAAAATATCAAGATATCATTTAAGACATATCGCCCAGCCCTATAGGCAATACTATAATCCTATGTTGACGCCAGAAACCCCACTGCCCAAATATACTGAAGGTTATTGGGGGGATACCAGAGATCACAAAACAGTTGTCCTTTGTTCCAGATTGCATATAGACTGCGTATATTTACAGATTCACCATAAGCTACATATCCACAAATTTGATGCGTGTTTGGAGAAACACGATTTTAGCCTTCACTTTCAAATTATTTTGGCAATGCAAGTCTTTGGGATTTCCGATTGTTCGCTACAGGAAAACTGTAAATTGGATTGTTACAAACGACTATGTACATGAAGTCAGATCAGTCTATGTGGTATGTGCCGAGTTAGGTTGATGTAGCTTTAAAGCTCTTACAGTTGATAGTTTTGATCTTGGTTTAAGGATTTTGGAACTGGTTAGGGGGCTGGGATAGGGAAATGTACAAAACAATTTGATCTTCTCAAATGGTCACTTACAGTGTTTTTTTGTTTGTTGAAATTCTCAGGCCCATCAGAACCTGTTTTGTTTACCACCCTGGATAAGTCCAATCCATCCCAGCAAGAGGAGAGTACTGTCAGCTTTAGATTTGAACTGCAATCAGAAGATCTTGTGATCAAAACGGAGTCCAATGATCACCCATTGAATGTTAGACCTGAAAGCAGCCTTGCCACATTACCTCAAAGCACTGATCAGGGATCTGCCATAGTTGGGACGAGTGCTGGTATTAACTTTAGCCAGACAGACGGCATGACCTGGGACTCCAACCAAAGTTATATGGCCCCTCTGGACTTTGATCCAACTTCAAACAGCAGAGTCATGAGCTGGAGAGAGGGTTCCAGAAGACAAAGGATGTCCTTTGCCTGTCCGGATTGTGGTAAAGTCTTTGGAAGTAAACAGAGGCTGATGTTTCATATGCGCATCCATTCCACCGAGAGGCCGTATGCGTACCGCAGGCGCAAAGCATGCTTCTACGGCGACAAAAAAAAAAGAAAGAATAAACTGCCTGGTCTCTCACAGGTGAGCTTCAGCACTAAAGCGTTGATTTTACATTATAATGGTGAAATGGTATTTTCCACTGTTTATTCTTTAAATTTTTTATCTTGCTTTTGCAAACACTGAATGCTTGTAAAGGATAATTAATGTAGTAGTGACATAAAATCATCTAAATCAGCAGGGTGCGTTAACTTGCTGCGTTTAACAGTTGTCTCTCACACACAGCTATCAAGAAAAATTGGGGATGATCTGTCAGATGGGTCGGAGCAAACGAACGGGAGTAGTGCATTAGCTGAACATCTGGCTATTACAGGGCCACAACAAGACCAAGACAGCCCAACTACCGAAAGTGACACTAGTAGTGATAAAGATCCAGAGAATAGTACTGCCAACCCTGTGCATCTTGTACACCAGCAAAAAGGAAAAAAGCAAATGCCTTGTTGCCCTCATTGCAGTCGGGTGTTTATACGGCCCGGTCGGTTAGCAACGCACATAAAGAGACATTTGATGGAAGCAAGGAGACATCCTGTGAAACTCCCAAACACACATTCAAGGAATGCGATGGTGGATGAGAAGAGGAAACTACCTAAGGTACCACATTTCATGTTCTCTAGTGAAATAGTGTGCGTAGATGTACAGTGTGGTCCAAAATCTGAGATTACTGAAAAAAAAAAGCAAAATAAAAGCATTTTCTCATGTAATACAGTGTATATATATTAGTTGGCCTATATTATAGTATATTTTCAGCATAACTATTTGTGTGAAAAGTTGATTTGAAAACTGAACATGAATTTCAGAATTCTGTAGTATTTCTTATTTCCCCCTTTTGCTTTTATGGCAGCATGGACTCCACAAAGTTGTGCAAAACGTATTCATGTTATTTTTGAACTAAGGAATTAACATGGTCATATTCACAAATTTGCCTACATTTGATTAGTGAGTGCACAAAAGAATAAGTGCACAAATACTTTCATTTTGCATCATACATTTTTTGAATTGTATTTTTTCATGATAAAATAATATGATAAAAAATCCCAGATTTTCAATATGGTCTTAGACTTTTGGCCCCGCTGTACATAAACATTCTTCCTTTCCCACATAGGCCTTATTTACTTTGTGCATGTCAACTTTGATAATGAGTTTATCTTTTTATTTTTCTGAAAGACCACTGAAATTTAAAACAACAGTATACTCAGAATATATAATTTTATTTGATACAAGCAAAACAGCAACAAATATCACTCGATTATAAAAGTGTGTAATTTGTTGGTTATATTAAAAAATTGGCACCCAGAAAGGATTTTAAAACAAACAAATAAAAATTTGCTCAAAGTCTACAATAAAGGACCTCGCCATAGTCATTCAGTGAATCCTAAAATAGTAAGCGTGTATATTTGGATGAACTGAACATACTCCCACAGCTACAGCCAATCTACAAAGAAAACGACTACTGAAGCATGTGCAGTTTAAACGGTGAGTTTGGATGCGAAAACTTTAGTTTCAAAACGCATGTATTTCATTCAAGCTTGTAACTGTAGAGATTACTTCTGCAACTGTGAAAAAACAACCATGTTTTAAAGTGCAAAAGTTATTATTTAAATTGGGGTAGTGCCACCATTCTAAAATGGAATAAACTAGATGATATATGTTCCATTTTTGTCAGTTAACTTGTTGCATGTTACTAGTTAGATGAGTAGCCAATTCATTGTTTCCATGTAGCGTTGTAGTACTTGGGTTCATAATTAGTCTGAGCTTCTTGATATGGAAGATTATGTAGATTGTTGAGACAATCATCAATGTTCATTTTGTAGGGCTATTTATACCCTGAACTAATTGAATGCATTCCATATGTAGTTTCACAGTCAGACCTGCCTGCTATTGTATAATATCTTTAATGCAAATAAGTAACATAACTAAGATGGAACGCAGATCTCATGTTCATATTTTTCTCATTGCTTCACAGGGGGCGCCTTTACCACAGTACTGTTTTAGCAAAGTTTGGGACTACTTCTCAAAAGATGAATTTGGTGAAGTGTTCTGCCATACATGTTTAACCAGAATTAGTCAGCGCACCAGCAACGATGCTCTGAAGAACACCTTTAATCTGTGGTCTCATCTTAGATCAAAACATAAAAGCAAATATTTAGAGGCAAATGGGTTCAATGTGCTGATGAACACTTTGGACACAACTGTGGTCAAACTAGGTCATTCTGAGCAAGAGGAAAGCATTGTAGAAGGAGAAAGGGAGATAAGGAAGGTGTTAATACATGATAAGTTAATACTACCAGAAGAACCATGCAATGTAAATGTGTAAAAACATGTTTAAAATGGAAATCACAACTTTTTTCATTTCATTTATCATTTAAATTTTTACACTTTGAATTAAACCTGTACTGTGTGTGTGTGTGTGTGTGTATATCTATCTATCTATCTATCTATCTATCTATCTATCTATCTAATATATATATATATATATATATATATTATACACTGGCGGCCAAAAGTTTGGATTAATGTACAGATTTTGCTGTCTCAGAAGGAAATTGGTACTTTAATTCACCAAAGTGACATTCAACTAATCACAAAATATAGTCAGGACATTACTCCAACACCTTATCATTCAGTAATTATGCTAAATTGCTAATTTGTTACTACTAGAAAATTACTTGCCGTTATATCAAATGCAGTTGAAAGCTGTTTGGTTCGTTAAATGAAGCTTAACATTGTCTTTGTGTTTGTTTTTGAGTTGCCGCAGTATGCAATAGACTGGCATGTCTTAAGGTCAATATTAGGTCAAAAAAAGAAACCGCTTTCTCTAGAAACTCATCAGTCAATCATTGATTTGAGGAATGAAGGCTATACAATACTTGAAATTGCCCAAAAACTGAAGATTTCATACAAAGGTGTACACTACAGTCTTCAAAGACAATGGACAACTGGCTCTAACAAGGACAGAAAGAGATGAATTCATTGAATTCTACTCGCTCAACACCAGTTTCATGTACAACAGTAAACATCTATGGCAAGTGCTACAGGAAGTGTGGGGAGAAATGTCACTTGAGTATCTGAACAAACTGACAGCAGGAATGCCAAGGATCTGCAAAGCTGTCAATGATGCATGTGGAGGATTTTTTGATGAGAACTCTTTGAAGTAGTTGAAGTTTTTTTTTTTTTTTCAAATTGTAATTATTTATGTCCTGACTTTACATTGTGATCAGTTTAATGTGATTTTGGTGAATAAAAGTACCAATTTATTTCCATTAGAGCAAAATCTGTACATTATTCCAAACTTTTTGGCTGCGTGTGTGTTATATATGTATGTGTGTATATATGCATATGTGTTTTAATAAAATATGTTGTCTGAAAATAAGTGTTTTTGAGTCATTTTTGGGTGGTTTAGGACAATACACTTGTTTTTTTACCAATGCCGGTTTTAGGTAACAAAGTCAGTGTATACTATTTGAATGACTTTTGTTTTTGATTCTGTCAGTGTTAAATACATCAAATTACTAGTCTATGTATGTGTGTTTTTGTAAGCGTGTCAATAAATGCAACCCGAAATGTAAAAAATGAACTCCAGAAATTAATATATAATATTGGGATATTGGTGCCCTGAATTTGCCACTTTCAAATTTTCTATAAGAGTTTCTTTAAAAAAAAAAAAAAGAATAGAAAAGATAAAAGCTCTTCTCCTTAAATCACTTCTAGTACTCTTTTCCTAACCAGACTGGTTTTTAACACTGTTGTTCATTCATGTAAAATCCAGTGAATATTACATTGCATACGTTTATTCCCTTGCTTCTCTCATTGTCAAATGGACTTGAATTTTTTACAGAAGCAAAGGATCGGAAATGCTGCTGTGGTAAAGGACAGAGAAAAAAGGCTTAAGAAGAACATGCCAGTCCAGAATAAGGTACCGCTCTCAAAATGTCAATAAAGAATGTTTTGTTTTATACAGAGATCTGGATGCGATACCATTTACAGGTGCTGGTCATATAATTAGAATATCATCAAAAAGTTGATTTATTTCAGTAATTCCATTCAAAAAGTGAAACTTGGATATTATATTCATTCATTACACACAGACTGATATATTTCAAATGTTTATTTAATTGTGATGATTAAAACCGACAACTAATGAAAATCCCAAATTCAGTATCTCCGAAAATTAGAATATTACTTAAGACCAATACAAAAAAAAGATTTTTAGAAATGTTGGCCAACTGAAAAGTATGAACATGAAAAGTATGAGCATGTACAGCACTCAATACTTAGTTGGGGCTCCTTTTGCCTGAATTACTGCAGCAATGCGGCGTGGCATGGAGTCGATCAGTCTGTGGCACTGCTCAGGTGTTATGAGAGCCCAGGTTGCTCTGATAGAGGCCTTCAGCTCTTCTGCATTGTTGGGTCTGGCGTATCGCATCTTCCTCTTCACAATACCCCATAAATTTTCTATAGGGTTAAGGTCAGGCGAGTTTGCTGGCCAATGAAGAACAGGGATACCATGGTCCTTAAACCAGGTACTGGTAACTTTGGCACTGTGCGCAGGTGCCAAGTCCTCTTGGAAAATGAAATCTGCATCTCCATAAAATTGGTCAGCAGCAGGAAGCATGAAGTGCTCTAAAACTTCCTGGTAGATGGCTGTGTTGACCTTGGACCTCAGAAAACACAGTGGACCAACACCAGCAGATGACATGGCACCCCAAACCATCACTGACTGTGGAAACTTTACACTGGACTTCAAGCAACGTGGATTCTGTGCCTCTCCTCTCTTCTTCCAGACTCTGGGACCTTGATTTCCAAAGGAAATGCAAAATTTACTTTCATCAGAGAACATAACTTTGGACCACTCAGCAGCAGTCCGGTCCTTTTTGTCTTTAGCCCAGGCGAGACGCTTCTGACGCTGTCTTGTTCAAGAGTGGCTTGACACAAGGAATGCGACAGCTGAAACCCATGTCTTGCCATACGTCTGTGCGTGGTGGTTCTTGAAGCACTGACTCCAGCTGCAGTCCACTCTTTGTGAATCTCCCCCACATTTTCGAATGGGTTTTGTTTCACAATCCTCTCCAGGGTGCGGTTATCCCTATTGCTTGTACACTTTTTTTCTACCACATCTTTTTCTTCCCTTTGCCTCTCTATTAATGTGCTTGGACACAGAGCTCTGTGAACAGCCAGCCTCTTTAGCAATGACCTTTTGTGTCTTGCCCTCCTTGTGCAAGATGTCACTGGTCGTCTTTTGGACAGCTGTCAAGTCAGCAGTCTTCCCCATGATTGTGTAGCCTACAGAACTAGACTGAGAGACCATTTAAAGGCCTTTGCAGATGTTTTGAGTTAATTAGCTGATTAGAGTGTGGCACCAGGTGTCTTCAATATTGAACCTTTTCACAATATTCTAATTTTCTGAGATACTGATTTGGGGGTTTTCATTAGTTGTCAGTTATAATCATCAAAATTAAAAGGAATGAACACTTGAAATATATCAGTCTGTGTGGAATGAATGAATATAATATCCAAGTTTCACTTTTTGAATGGAATTACTGAAATAAATCAAATTTTTGATGATATTCTAATTATATGACCAGCACCTGTATGTTTGGATATAGCTGTTCAACTTCTTTTACCATTGTTGGGTGTATAGGTATCTTCAAAATCATTTTGGATTTTTGTATTCCTCCATAGCTGTCCAAAGGAAAAACAAAGGAGGCAGACCCTAAAAACAGTGGAAGTACAAAAGTACATAGTACGAAAAGTGTGAAAGTGCAAATGAAAATATTTCCCTGCCCACATTGCGATAAAGTGTTTTCTCGTGAAGGATGGCTGGGGCCACACATTCAGATGCGTCACTTTAAAGAGAATAGTATTAGTTACTTTGACAGCTTGCCTGGCAGTGGCCTGAGGAGGTCACGACGACCCTTGGACAAGGTTGGTGGTTTGGTTTACAGATTTATAATTTAATATGTTTTTACTACCTGGTCCTATGAGAAAATCAGGCACTTACTGCTACAAATTGCTGCAGTTTCTAGATGAGATGTCCACTGAGTGGCACTAAATGAGACAAATCGAGATTAGAGAGGAAGGTTACAGTATTAGTAAATACATTTCAGTTTGTTCCTTACTCAAAGCTAGTGTATGTCTTCACAAGACTTGGAATAAAGCACACAAGTTGAATGGGAAAGATCAGTCACATTTTCTGTGAAGGATCCCAATACAAATATTTTGTTGTACAAGCAATTTAAGATTTTCCTGCAGATCTTCTATGAGCATGGCATTAGCGATGCCAAGATCATGTTTTCGACTCCCAGGGAACACACAATCTAACTGTACTGTTCAATGTACTTTGAATGCAATGTAAGGAGCTAAAATGCATCTGAAAATGCAGCGGTTTCTTCTAAGGTTATTTTGAAATTAAAATACATTTTAAGCTCCGGGAAGGGGTAGGTTCAGGGATGGGCTTGGTAAAAAATGCATTAATGTTATTTGGATTTGGTTTTTGAAATAAGGCAGATCTACATATTTGGAGGTGTTTTTGGCTTTTCAACATTACTAAAGTCTTTTCAGTATTGGACATAATAATTGACATGCTTTTGGTGTCACTCAGTGGATATTTCACCAGAAAACTCAATCACCAGATGCAATTCATCCCAGCTGGTAAGTTTTGGGGCTTTGCAAAAATGAATGCATAGTAGGTTTGCAGCGGTATACCGGTTTCACGATATACCACGGTTTGAAAATTGACGGTTATCATACCATGTACATTTGGTTATCTACGGTATTGAGGCGAAAGGGTCTGACGTGTGTGTGTGTGTGTGTGTGTGTGTGTGTGTGTGTGTTAAAGCAGTGTTTCTCAACTGGTCTATTCAGAATGGGTCACAGACAGCAGGGAAAGAACAATGCCATGGTTCTCCCATTGAAGATATTTCGGCGGCCGCCCAAGTGATCGACTATTTAGGACTGTCGAGGCAGATTTAATGATAACTCGCAAACAGCTAAAGCAGACCTGGGCAATTGGATCAGGCCCTCCACATGGTTTAATGTGGCCCACGGCTCATTTATCGTAAAAGCATTTTTATTTTTCATTGGATATTTCAGTTAACTTGCATTGGGACATAACGCGTCTCCACAAGCGTTTAACATGCTCATGGTTGCCAGATAAGAGACTCAACACTCCCAGTTTGAGATTTATACTTGCGCAAATTGGAAATATTCTGCCTAATGTAATACTTATTTGTGCAATCTGGCAACCATACACGCGAGTGCGCTCATTCTAGCTCTCGCTTTCCCCTTTGAACAAACTTGGCGATCTGTAGTGCAATATTCTGCTCAAGGAAAAGTGTTATACGGCTACTCTGTGTCCATTCTTGAGGCTGCTTGTGATGTTTGGTGCTACTAATTTTGCAGGTAAACCTTCTCAGTGATTCAATTAAATATAAAAGTAGATCTCGGCATCATTGACACACGGAGGAGTAATCATTGACATGCGACAAAAGTAAGCCTGTTAATAAAATAAAACTGTTAATAATCATCTTTAAAAGCTCACACAGCTGATGTTATTTTTCATTTGTAGTTCATTAAACATATAAACTTACATGCTTTAGTTATATAACATGTTATAGTTACATGCTATTTTTTTATCATGTTTATAATTCGATTTAGTATTATAATTCTGTTAGCTTTCTTATATTTCTATTTTATTTTCAAAAGGGAGACTTTTTTTACACATACTTCAATAAAATAAATGGTTTCAAGTTTCAATTATAATAACGTGTTTGCTCAAAAATAAATATATAAAATAACCGTGAAACCGTGATAACCGGTTATCATACCGTAAAAATCTCATACCGTTGCCACCCTACTGCATAGTAAAATTTTTCCCATGAGATCAGGTAGTGTTTTTGTCATTTTAATTGATATCCTGTTTGTGTTTCTTATGTTTTAACATTTAGACTTTTGTATAACTAACCAAATTTCATATATGATTGATAAGGTATTTTATAAGGGCACACCTGATGCAGAGGGAATATCTAAGGAGTCAAAACAAGAAAAAAAATCCAACCTGATCGTTAGTGTGCCCAAACTAAATATAAATGAGGCAGTACCGAGTAAAGATGGCAGTAAAATGGTAACGGAGTCAAAGAGAGCTCCCGAGGAATCAAAAAAAGATGCCTCTGAAAGAGAAACATCAGGTGCTGAAAGTCTGATGAACACGTTTCCTTGTGAATTATGTAACAAAACATTTCTGATGAAATGGAGGCTGAAGAAGCACAAGAGGACGCACTTGGCACAAAATCTACTACTGCACAAAAGAAGAAAACGAATGTTGATGGATGAGGAAAATCGAATGAACGCAGAGCTTAACCAACAAAAACAAGAAAGCAGAGAAACAAAGAAACCGAGTGAGGAGGAAGAAAAGCTTTATGACAAGGGGTCAACCAATAATACACAGCCAATTAAAACGGTATGTTGTGTTTTAGTAAAACCTGTTGAATGATCAAAATGATATTTGAGGAGTTGACATGAAATACTTTTTGAAAGTCGACAGGGCCTGTGGTGTGACATGCTATATACGCCATCTCACACTATTTAAATCAGCATTTAGCTAATCAAATAATGATTATGCATGCAGTTTTTATTACCTTATATTAATTGAGAGACTACATGCAGGCATTTTTTTCACACCACGGCACCATTTAAAAATGATTAGTGAAGTTGAATAATTACTTATTATTAATTATAAAAAAAGCTCAAAAGAAATGGTTACTGGTCTAAATATACACTTTTCCTTATATATTCATCACAATTTTAACCTAAACTCTTGCTGTTGATTAAAACTAGGCCCATGGATCTGTTACGCATCAACTACACAAATGCATGAATGTAATTCTGAAAGATTCCCTTGCATATGAGATGTTTATTATATGTAAACAAAATTTCAATATATTCACACATTTTATAGTTTTACACGACAAATCTTTACATTTTTAGCAATCAATGGAAGATGCTGAAATGATGGTAGAGAACAAGCCTGGCTGTTGTGTCTGTAAATATTGTGGCAAAATCTATACCCGTATGAAGTGGTTGAAGAAGCACATGAGTGGACATCGAAATGAAAAGATTGTTGCCAGAAATGAACAGCCTGAAACTGATAAGATGCAGAGCAATGAAGGAAACGCCAATAAACAGGTATGTTACTGTAAATAATACACTAAACCCAAACTGTGGGTCATTCTGCATAGTATATTTTTGTCTTTCATTAATGTGTGAAGTATTACTAAAAATCAATAACTGATGTCAACCTTTACTATATGCCATTGCAGATATTTTTCCTAAACCCAAATCTTAACATCTTTCCCTCAAATGTGTTTATTATTTAAAAGTGGATATATGTAGATAGTCTCTAAGCATTGTTGTATTGTCATGGCCTTGAGATCAAGGCTAGAAATGTTGGACTGTAAAACTGTCAACCTTATTACTTTTCTGAAGGTTGTATTATTTGGCAAAACAATTTAGCTTGACATGGTAAAATGCAAATGATTGTATTAAACACCTAATTTCTGTGAGAATGTTTAATATCTTACAGACAATTTAGTTTAAATGGCCCCATTTCATAAAATGATCCATGCATAAATGTATATTTAAATGGATCCCCAAACATTTCATTTCAGAGCAGCAAAACCAGACGTCAAGGATCATTTCCCTGCCCATTTTGTGACAAAGTTTTCACCAGGGAAATGCGGTTGTTGATGCATATGCAGATTCATTCTGGTGAGAAACCGTACTCCTATCGGCAGCGCAAGGCACATTTTTATGGTGACATACGTTGCAGACTCCCGAGAATCCATAATCATGAGGTAGGAGACTATATAATAATCATTATGACTGCTGGTTTCTTACCAATTTATTTGTTCAGAAACTACTTTAAAAATAAGACAAATTATTACAACAATGAAGGTGCTTTGAAGATTGTCCTTGAATTCTAGTGAATCGAGTGAGAATCAGCCGGCGATTACAATATTATATCATTATCTGTAATAAACTGTGATCTATTGTGATCTCTTACTCGCTTGTTTTTTATTCATTTTCATTGGACTTTGATACTTAGTTTTTGCAATAAGTGCTGAACTTCATGCTTTACGTAAATGTAGATCATATGCACATCAGTGTCGCAATGCTTTTGAGTCTTTTTTTTTTTTTTTTTTTTAAGTATGTTGACCCTAATCTGTAAACAATGCTTTTTTTTTTTTTTTTTTTTAATAGGTTTCCACAATTCCGCCATTAAAGGGAAACCGGGATGAGTCTAAAGAATCTGTGGGTGAAGAAACTATAAATGAGGACAAATCTGCACATCTGAGCACCAGTGCAACTGATCCAGTATCTCAAGATCTCTGTCAACCAGAGTCTGCACTACAGGCCTGTACTGGCAGCCTCAGCATTCTACCTCAGACAGTTACTGGGCAGCCTAATCAAAGAACTGAATCAGAGTTGGCCAGTGATGTCATAAGCCACATCAATTTGCAGCCCAGGATTGTTCTAGAACCCATTATGACTGAATGCAAGTACTTGAGCACAGTGTCTGGGGTAGGTGATGTCAAACCAGACGGTTCTGAAAGAAGTGGCTTTGATCTTGAACAAACCTCATGTCCAGCATTGATTGATGATGAAATGGGTGACGTTATGGATGATCTCGTTGCTGGTTACAAGCCTGGTGTAAGCTATAATGGTATTTCTGAGACAGACATTGTCTGTGTGGAGGTTGGAGCCCTACAGCGGGTATCTCAATCAGAAGTAGAGCTTAACAACACCGTAGTCCCACAGGCCACTGAATCCTCTGTGGGAAATAACACAAAGAGACAGCAAAAAGTGGTTTCAGAGAACAAGATACAAGTGATAGTAATAGACGATGAACCAAAACAGTCAGCAACCCAAACAAGCAGCTTGGAATCAGCCAGTTCAGAGCCAGTAACTGCTGCTAAAAATGCCCTGTCTGGATGTGGAAAGACTAATTGGGATCGCGAAGAGATCTCTGCTATGAAGTTATCTGTCATGGAACCGACTCCAGTTTTAGAGTCTATGCTCAAAGAAACCACTTCTGGTGCCAAGCAGAAAAACATTGAACCGGATCTTTTCGTTATCCTCTCAGACAGTGAAGATGATGTTGATGAGGATATGTTGAGGCCCTCTATAAGTTTAGATAAAAAGAAAATGGCCTCAGTGGCTAGCATATCAAAAGAACAATTGGATGCTAGCAGATCTGTCATTCCTGAATCAGTGATGAAGGCTCCAAATAATGACTCCCAAATTCCAGCTCCTGATGCAATGGAATCCATAATGAAAGATCCTGCAGCTATTGACAGTGCCTCACAACAAAGTGATTCTGACGCTGACTCTGATGTTGAGTTTGTACCTAATGAAAGAAATGATCAGAGTATCTCTAATGACCTACTCATCAGAGACCAGATGACCTCTGCTGGCATCAAACAAACAGAGGACAGCTCCATGACTCAGAGGAAGGAGATGAAAATATCTGGTTTGATATTTGCTGGTCAAGAATATCATACTGATAAGAAAATGCTAGACATGAAGATTGTCTTTGGTGATGAGAGAAAAAATAAGAAACGAGGTGTAAACGAACAGGTATGACAAACTAGCAGATTCAAAAGTAGAATACAGATTCAGAATTAAATCTGTTGTAAATAAATCAGTCAAAATGTAAAGAGAGTTGTAAATATATGAACAGAGCAATTAAAGTAAGGTTCTTAATTTAGATTTAATTATATAGTTTTCTTTAAAATAATTCATTCCTCAATAAAGATGACAGAATATGGTGGAGATGATCCATCAAACAACTCAGGGGAAAAGTGATCCCTCAGTAAAATATATGATTGCTAATGAGTTGTTTTTGAACAAGGCTGATTCATTTGTAAAATGTTCTGAGAAATTTGGAGTCCTCACAACTAGTTATGGCAGTGGGGAATGAAAAGTATATTGCTGGTTTTGTGGGGAGTCATGTAGAAAGATGTAACTGGACCTAAACTATGAACACCCAAGGGACCCTAAAATGGTAAAAGCTTTAAGCCTTGACAAAAACTGTGAGGAAAGAGAGAAATTGAGTAGCTTTGCCATTTAAGAAAATCTTCAAACATCATAGAGATTCTAGAATGGACAATGACGAAGATACTGTTTTCTGCCATCTTCATTTTTGCCAGGGGTCTTTTCGAAATAACCCATTTCAACAACAGTCTCTGACTTGTGAACAAAAGAACAACACAGATGCATCCTGCTCAACCCAGGAAATTGTTGAAGAATTAAGAAATCCAACTCCAAACGGCAGTTCCAGACTACAGCCAATTGTAGAGTCCGCTAATACTCCCTTATCTAATCCTAATGTTAGCACGATGCAGAAAAACTCTTTAAGGGATTTAAGGGATCATCCGATTCTAAACCATAGGGCACATGAAGCACAGCAAAACAATACTCTAGAATCTGACAGTCTGGTGCGTACTACTAATTGTGATCTTGAACACATAAGCCCTCCTACTGTTGACCCTTGGTACACTGCTGCACAGAAAACATGTTACCAAGAAGCAGAGAAGCCTCCTGTCTCTGACGATCTTAATGCAGTATCAAGTCCATCTTGTCTAGATCCTTGCCAGTCTGCTGCAGTTAATCTTCCCCATTTGAAATCAGAGTTTCATCCCTTAGTAAAAACGGACAGTAGTACAACAAAGAACTCTGATGTAGAGATACTAGAAGAAAAACTCCACAGAACTCCTAGTCCAGAAGCTACAGTTTCAGCCCCTCCCATTTTAAACATATGTTGTAACATTCTTCAGCAGTCTTCTGTAGAACACACAGATCATCCTCAGCCTTGTGCTGGACTGGGTGCATTGAACAAAACTCTTTTCCCCGGACAAGATATGTCTTCTGTATCCGAAACTGGCTGCTCTGACACACAACAAACCATTGATCAAGAATCTGATGGTTGTTTTCCTCATGATACTGGGTGCAGTGAAGACCTTAAACTTTCTTCAAAACCAAAGGAACCATTAACTTCAGGTTTGGACTTCTCTGACTCTCACTTAACACACAATATGGAATCAAACAGCATTTCCAATTTAGCTGTGATTGGTGGTACAAATCCATGCAGTGATGATATACAGCAAATCCATGATTTGAATGTAGGTGGGAACCTCCTTCTGGGCTCAGGAAGTTGTGATGTAATTGAATGTCCAGACCATGGCAGTTGTGTTTATCAGCCAACGTTAGATCCAGAATCAAACTCGAATCCTCCTTTTCAAGACATCAAACCCAAAGCATTAGAGCAGTTATCTTGCCTTAAATCCCATGGTTGTAATCTCCAAGAAGAACCTCACAAGATTATTGATGTGGATGAAAATAGCATTGCTGTTGAAGCTGAACATGACTCAAGCATATCAGTGACCAGCAAGCACAAGAGAAAAACAAACAAGCAGAACAGCAGTTTGAAAGAGGATGAGTCTATGAAAAGTTGTCCAAGTGTTCTTTTTCAGGTTGTTTCCTATTTTAATAAGCAATATTTTTTGCAATGCAAGCTACATGTTGGCTAGTACTGCTTTTTTGTAAAAAGTATTCTATTGTTTGCAGTAATACCGTAGGTGTTAATCTTTGGTAGCTACTCACCATTTGGCAAAAATTGGCCATATAAAGCATTTCAGAGATTAGAGCTGAAATAATATAAAATGTAATGTATTATTGTTCCTTTTATGCAGTCATTCACAGACAAGGGCGCATTCTCATCAAGCTCATTTGAAAAAGCTCCAGAGGGCCCTGAATGCCAAACCAATTCAAGTGATGAAAAGTCCAGATCGTTCAAGACAAATTACTGCATTTACTGCAAGAAACCACAATATAGAATGATTCAACATCTCCAGTCTGCTCATCCTAGTGAACCAGAGGTTGCAAAAGCTCTTAGCTTTGACAAGAGCTCAAAAGAAAGGAGAGAGCTCTTGCGTCTTCTCGAAACCAAGGGAAATGTTCTACGCAACACAAATGTGGATAAAAACAGTAATCAAGCTGTAAAGCCATTTGACGACCGTGTTAATTGTATCGACTGTTTAGGGTTATTTAGCAAGAAGTCTTTTGATACACATTTAGAGCAGTGCCAGGGCAAATGTCCTCAAAATGCTGAGACTAGCGGTAATGAAATGCCTCCCATTACTGAAATAAAGGCTGATCACATATCAACAAACTGCTCAAATGAAGACGTAAGTCTCTCACAGTGTAATGTTGACCAAGAGCGATCAATGACTCCAACATCAGAAATCAGCTGCAACACAGCTTACCTAAACCGTGACTGCATCCTCAGAAGTCCTCAAAATGCCCAAACTGTGTGTGATGTCCCAAGTAACAGCTGTGTAAAAGCACAAACACATGAAACGAGGAGAGGGAGGAGGAGAAAGACGACATCCTGTCTTCAAAATCAGGTAAATTACTTATAATTGTTTCTCATTCAGTAAATTTGTCAGGACTCATACCAGTGGATCCTTACATTGTCCTCAGATCTTAGGGTTAGGGTAATTTTTAATTTTTTTTGTGCTGTTTTATCTTCCGCATGATTGAGCACTGTAGCCTTTTAAAAGTATAGTCTATTGACTGTGAGCCTGTACGGGCATGTTCGACATATATGCACTACTACAACTTTGTGATGCACTTTAGCACAGTCAATGGCAGGTGCATTTGCAGACATTACGCTCATAATTTGCTGATGATAAAATTGGTGTCACGCATTGAAAAACAGTGCACTTGTGGTCTTTACTGTATATTCGAAGAGATCTTAAAGGGATAGTTCACCCAAATATTATTCATTATTTATTCACCTCTTTCTCTCTTCACCATAACACATTTGTAAAAAAAAAAATATATATATATATATATATCTTAGCTCAGTAAGTCCTTAAAATACAAGTGAATGGAGTTTTCTCTTTTGAAGCTCAAAAAACACCGACATCAGCATAAACATCATCCATATGACACCAGCTGTTACTTTAATGTCTTCTAAAGTGACACGATTGCTTTTGGTGTGGAAAAGATAAATATTTATGTACTTTAACTCTAAATCATGCTTCCGGTCAGCAGCGGTATGTGCATGTGACATGATCGCATTGGCATTTGAAATGCAAGAACTGATGCATGCGTCACAGCCAGAAGAGCTGCACTGTTTACAAGTAAGGAGGAATGCTATACAGTAGCTTGGTTTGATTTGGTTTAGATCTGTTGTTATCTGTTCCTTTACTCGCATTTGTGCATTTGTGTGCTTATCCTGGAAGGAGAATGTAAGATTACTTCTGGCAATGCATGTACGTCACACGAGAGACCGCTGGGACACCACAAACTATCCCTTTAAAAGGCCAGCAGTTAGGCTATTTTTTTGTAGACGTGTAGTCACTGTGTATTTATTTAAGACCATTTGGTTTTGACCCCCTGCACGTTTAACTTTTACCTTTTAGATTTCCTACATTTCAATGATTTTTCCTCTTGTGTAGACCTTGTTCATGGATGATGATTTATTGGTTGAAGGGGAGAGTTCTACACCCAACTCAAAAGTATATGCGTGTCAGCACTGCGGTGCAACCTTCTGCAGTCCCTACAAGCTGCGTAGACATCAATACACTCACACAGGTCTGTGATTGTACAATACCTCTCTCTACTATTCACAACATACATGTCCATACCACTCTAACTCCTATCAATGCAAGCTAGTCATAGCGACAAAGGTAGCGTAGTTACTCATCAACATCTTTATAAATACCTAACCCAATCTGGAAAAGCCAGAATCATTTATGCTCATTCTTGACTGCAATTCTATGTTTTACACTTCCTTATATGAGAAGCCATTCTGGTCCAATCAATGTAATATGGGCTTTATCCAGAAGTATTGCCATACACTTCATTTGCTATTTTTGAATTCCAATAAGTCTAAATCAACAATTTGTAGTATGATGCTAGTGTTTTTATCGTCCTCAGGTTGCACTCCATCTGGCACAGACCAGGTAAAACTGAAAAGGTTAAAGAAAGGAGTCCATAGTGAGGAGACGTCAGTGAAGGATGAAGCTAGAAACGAGGTAAAGAGCCTAATTTTTGCTATTTGCTTTAATAGATCATAGGATAAAAGTGCTGAACAGAAAGAACATTCTTTTTTTATTAGTTAACACAGCCACGCAAAGAGCCCTTAACACTTGCTAAACACTGTTAATGAGAGCTCTGGTGAAGAAGCTGCATCCACATATCAAGGTAAAGATACTGCTTGTTATGCAACTTCCGAAAAGCATCACAACACCCTACAATAAGTTCCAAACGCCGTGTCCGAAGCAGACGTGCCTGTAGGCGCTCGCACAAAAACTCAAAGCTTCTCTTGTTGAGGAGGTAATTATGCGTACACTCCCTGTCGTCAAATGTGTGGACTTGGTCCCACCATTCCTGACCTCAAGGTCTAAGCCACGCTTCTCATCTGACCATTGTTGAAATCATTAAATCTGTGGTTACCATGGCAGCAGTAAAAAGTCGCTTTCGCCCTTTTTGCCTAATTAATTGCAAATGAGTGCCATTCTGCCTTCTTTTGAAAACCTGAAATAGCACAAGGCCATTCAAAAACCCGAGGATGAACCGTGGCGCTCATAAGTGAAAGTGACAGGCAATGGAATCATTCTAGTTTGGCCGCTAGATTAATGTAAACACTGATATCAGATGTGTCTTCAGTGAATGTAAACGGGCGGGACAAAAGATCGGATCTGTGCATTAAGCCTTGCAGTGTAGACGCAGCCTTGGCTGATAAGGTACAGGCATTCCTACTGTGCACTGTAGTTGCTGGTGTGCTCTTACTTCACTGAAATCTTCTTTTGTTTCAGACACAGAGGAAAGAGAGTTCCTCTTCGAAGAAGCAGGTCACAGCAGACAAGACACATGCTAACATATGACAGCCTGAAGACACTCAAAGATCGATAGAAAGTTTGAATGATATTTTAGTGTTATGTTTTTAAAAAGCAACATGTTTTGTTTGTTCTGTAAATATAATTTACAGTGGATTTAATAGCCGTCTCAATCTGATATGTTATATACTTTTATGGAATGGTTCATTTCAGCCTACTGTATTGTGTAAATCACACACAGCATATTTTTAAATGGTTCACATCATGTTCTAGCGATGGCATTGAAAAAAAAGCCCCCGTTTGATAGTTCTTAACAAAAATAAAAAAAACTTTAAGAATAAAAAAACATTTGGGAAACGTTGCCATATGGCAACTCTTTAGGGGCAATGGAAAGTGGTCCAAAAACAGGTTTTTCATAAATAAAATAATTTCTCATGGAATTAAATTAATATTTCTTATGTTATACACTTGGAGCTCCTACACACTAAAATTATAACACGTCATAACTATACCAGGCCAATTAATCCATTGGTATTTTGCCATTTTACTATTGGCAGATTGCCGTGTCATCGTGTCGGTCCGTAACATGGACTGCAATCATCCTCGGAAGCAACTACAATGCGATCACATGGATGGCCTGGCTGATATATCGGTCCGTAACTAATGATCCACTGCGATTACATTCAGTCCTCAACTGTTATATTCTGTTAAGTTTTTCTTTTCTTTTGAGGACCAAGAAATGTTTGGACTTGATTTGTTGCACTATGATCCCAGAGCCAGCAGGCCAACTGTGATAAGCAGAAAGGTGTTTATGAGGTCCTCATTTCATATTTGATTGTTTTTTTAAATGGTTGTGAAGCTATATTTTTCTTATAAAATACAATAATATATTGTATGGTAAGAAAAAAAAGAGCTTGCATTAAAAACGTATATCCCATCCTGTCCTGTTGATGGGGCTAGAGACCATTTAGTTCCTTCTACTGTATTCAATCGGTGTCTTGCTTGATTTCCCATTTGAAAGAGGAAACTTTAACAGTTTCGGTTCGGTGTTGTTACCGGTGCCTATTTACTTTACCGTTTCGATCTTTATAAAGTAGCAAAATGAATAAACTGGACCATCTGAACACTTTCATGGCCGAGCGCTTGATGGCAGCGGTGAAGGAGATCATGTTTACAGTCGGCAAGACAGTTCAGGAGTACGAGGAGGAAACGGGACGAATCAGAAGCGAAAATGAACTGCTGAAAGAAATGTTACGGAACTCGGGATGCTTCCCTGATCACGCAAACAGTGGTATGACGATTTATATCTCGTGCTGTCACAAAACTGTTACGCCCCATGCGGTATCTCCCACAAAGAGGTGCATCTTTTTGTTGAACAATGTTTAAAATGGGTGACCACATTTTTCATCGGATCTGAAATACTGAACCACGTGATTCATCTGGAATCTGGCATTTGAAGATGCATGGAGTCCACCTTGAAAAGAATAGTGCACAAACACTATGGGATAAAGACCCGATGAAATATAACGTGGGAGTTTTGTGGCTTTTAGCCCATGTCTGTCAGCATTAAAGGGATAGTTCACCCAAAAAGTGGGTGATACATACTCACCCGCATGTCATCCCAGATGTGTATGACTTTCTTTCTTGTGCAGAACACAAAGATTTTCAGAAGAATATTTCAGCTCTGTAGGTCCATACAATGCAAGTGAATGGTGACCAGAACTCAGAAGGTTTAAAAAGGACATAAAGGCAGCATAAAAATAACCCATAAGACTCTAGTAGTTAAATCAGTGTCTTCAGAAACAATATGATAGGTGAGTGTGAGAAACAGATCAATGCTTAAGTCTTTTTTTTAAAATGATTATTATTATTACTATAAATATCCACCTTTGATCAGCCCATACCGGTAGGAGGCTGAATGTGAAAGTGAATGTCGCTTCCACACCAAAATGCAGAAGTGGATTACTTATGGATTAGTTTAATGCTGCCTTTCTATCCTTTTTTGCACCTTCTGATTTCTGGTCACCATTCACTTGCATTGTATAGACCTACAGAACATATATCGCAAAACGCACATGGACGACTCCAAATAATATGTGCATGTAGCCTATTGTTTAAATATAATTTAAATTAGGTGCATGGATTTCCCTGCCCCCTTCGGCATATCTCGGCACCATTTGACGGCCGGCCCACCAGGAAATGTCCCGGTTCTCCCTATGACCAGTCCACCCCGATTCCAGTCATATCATTAACCCAATAAAAGCTGTTTAATTTTACAAGAAGCAGATCGCCCCCTCATGGGCACTGCCAAGTTGACGGCACATGACAACCTATGTCATGAAATTGAGTTACTACAACTAATGATGGCAATATAAGCAAACCAAACAATAAAAAAACAACATCGTATATACATACTATAAACAACAATGGAGCCCAAGTCAACAGTACAGTCCAGAGACCTGTTGCACGAAGCCCGTTTCCATGGCTACCCAGGTAAGTTTGAGTTTATTTTAAGCAAACTCATATTTATTTTTTTTGGTCTCAAGAAGTCGGGATGTTTTGTTTATCAAATTGTAATTATTAATGTCCTGACTATACATTGTGATCTGTTGAATGCCATTTTGGTGAATAAAAGTACCAATTTCTTTCCATAAGAGCAAAATCTGTATCTGGTTGTTGGAGCTGAAGTGTTCATTGCAGATCCACTGGTAGCTTCAGTTCCGCAATATATTTCTAGTTTTCTATCTGCATGTAGTAAATGTAAATATGTTGCTCACTTTTTCCAGCCCCTTATCAGCCTGTGTCCCCTGGGCAGCCCAGATGGATACCCAGCCAGAATGAGGAACAAGAATCCCTTGAAGAGATCCAGCTGGACCAGAGCCAATGTGAACAACATCCGCACATAAAACCAGAACTTGAGAACTCTGCCAACATTCACCTAGAATCTGCAGCTAATGACAAAGAGGACTCGCAGTGTGCCGATCTCACTGAAACAAGTCCTGTTGATAATGAGATGATAAACTGTAATTTCTCCACTAAAGTTAAAGCTGAATTCATAAACTCTGACTTGTGTTCACATGATGCTGGAAGGAGCATTGAAGATCCATATCAGAGTTGGTCACCACATAGTCCAGGCCTGCCTTTAGGTACAGCGTACCTCTACAGAGTTCATAACCCGAATCAGCCAACAATCAATACCAATGAAGCTCCGCCCACAGGATCCCAGCATAGTGGTTTATCTCAAGATTCTCATTACTTTTCATATCACAGCATATTATGTACCAACAGTTCCTACTGTAACAGTAAATGCTGTGAAATGCAAAAGAGGACAATAGCCAAATCAAGCCCTGTATGGAGGTATTTCTCTCTGAAAGAGGGAGATTGTAGCAAAGCAGTGTGTCTTATGTGTAAAGCCATCATATCTCGTGGTCGAAAAGAGTACACAACATCTGCTCTTTTAAAGC
Source organism: Moxostoma hubbsi (assembly GCA_032164185.1). Taxonomy (NCBI): domain Eukaryota; kingdom Metazoa; phylum Chordata; class Actinopteri; order Cypriniformes; family Catostomidae; genus Moxostoma; species Moxostoma hubbsi. The sequence continues at coordinate 28,038,442 of JAVLUX010000024.1, forward strand.
ACCTTCGCATGAAACATGGTAAATGTTGACATTGGAATTCGCCCTCTGATGTAGTTTATGGGCTCTATTAAATTCAGCAGCAGCTCAGTCTGTTCAACTACCTTTATAAAGGTCACATTCGTCTTCCATTGTGTTATTCCTGCAGGAACTGCACTAATCTTTCAAAGTGATGAGAGTAGCAGTTGAGGACTGAGAGACCGTTAAACCGGATACTGGCAGTTGTGCATCACTGCTTTGATCCTCAGCAAGATGCATTGTGTGGTATACATTATATTGTATCACATAACATATTTTACGTAGAGGCTGTTTAACCTTCAGTTTAATGATGGTTTAATATACCAGTTGTTTAAGAACCAACCCCAAATGGACTGGGCTGAGAAAAGTAGTCCGAGACCTTGCAGCTCTTGTGCACAGGTCACCCTTTGCCCATTGGTTACGGTTACAAACATGGCCTAAAATACATCTTCCTACACCTTTGTAAGGTTTTCTTCATATTTGAGCTCACTAGTAAAACTTGATGAATGGTTTTTGTATTCTCTCAAAATGAGGATGTGAACTAAATACAGTCAGTGAGCGGCAGTTCTGCGGACGGGAACACCTTATTGATGAGAGAGGTCAATGGAGAATGGCCAGACTGGTTTGAGCTGACATAAAGGTTACGGTAACTCAGATAACGGCTCTGTACAATTGCAGTGAGCAGAAAAGCATCTCAGAATGCACAACACATTGAACCTTGAGGCAGATGGGCTACAACAGCAGAAGACCACGTTGGGCACTTTTTTTAGGACCATAATTTCCCAAAGAAAGTGCTTTTTGAGTGTATGTTTGGTTACTTTCTTAGATATTTTTACATTATTATAAAGGATTCCACCTTTAAACAGTTGAACCGACCTTACAAAAACTACTATGGTACACTGCAAAATAATAATTAAAAAAATTATTAAATTACTAAATTGGTAATTTGTCTTGTTTTCCAGTAAAAAATATCTAAACATTCTTAAAACACGTTAAATTTACTTGACAAGCAAAATGGCATAATATGTCTTGTCTTGTTTTCAAAGAAATCTAACTAAATTTAATGAAGTTTATTCTTAAAACAAACAAACAAAAACAAAAAAACTATTTTCCAAAGGGGTTAGAAAAATAAACTATTTTAAAGGTAAAACATGTACATTATGCTTACCCCATTTAAAGATGTTTAAGCATAACATATAAGAAATTTAGTAAGATTTCTCTGAAAACAACATTTAATTTTGTATGCCATTTTCTTGTAAATACTTTGTTTTAAGAATATTAGACGTAAAACAAGACAAAATACTAATATTTTTATTTTTGGGCCGTGCAACCATAGTTTCAACCAAAATATTATAGTTATTAGAATAAAACGTGCTAATTTGGTGTTAGCAACTACTATTATGAAAATAAATGATCAAAATGACAGATTCTGAAGCTTACGCTGTTTAAAGGAATACTCTGGGTTCAATACAAGTTAAGCTCAAATCAACAGCATTTGTGGCATTAATGTTGATTAACACAAAAAAATATTTTTACTTGCCCTTTCTTTTCTTTCTGGATTACAGTGAGGCACTTACAATAGAAGTGAATGGGGCCAATTTTTGAACGTAAAAAATACTGTTTCAAAAGTATAGACACAAGACATAAATAATATATATGTAAACAGGATTTTAGTGTGATAAAATCACTAACAAACCTTTTCTGTGTAAAGTTATAGCCAAAGCCTACAAGCCAAACCCTTGACTGAAAAAATGACAATTTAAACAACTTTACAGCTCAAATAATGCATGAGTTTTAACATAAGAATTAATGTATATTATTTTATAAAATTATAAACTTCAAATTTCTGCTTTTACACACTCCAAAATTTGGCCCCCATTTACTTCCATAGTAAGTGCCTCACAGTAACCGAACTGTTTTTCTTTAACCCAGAATATTCCTTTAAAGAAGATTATGGTGATTTTGTTATTGTCAAAAATATAAGACATTTTGTATAAGGATACAATGACAAATAGTTGTGAGCGAGGAATTTTTATAGTAAAGCCGCATAAAGAATATTAACACATTACAACATACAGGTGCTGGTCATATAATTAGAATATCACCAAAAAGTTGATTTATTTCAGTAATTCCATTCAAAAAGTGAAACTTGGATATTATATTCATTCATTACACACAGACTGATATATTTCAAATGTTTACTTAATTGTGATGATTAAAACCGACAACTAATGAAAATCCCAAATTCAGTATCTCTGAAAATTAGAATATTACTTAAGACCAATACAAAAAAAGGATTTTTAGAAATGTTGGCCAACTGAAAAGTATGAACATGAAAAGTATGAGCATGTACAGCACTCAATACTTAGTTGGGGCTCCTTTTGCCTGAATTACTGCAGCAATGCGGCGTGGCATGGAGTCGATCAGTCTGTGGCACTGCTCAGGTGTTATGAGAGCCCAGGTTGCTCTGATAGAGGCCTTCAGCTCTTCTGCATTGTTGGGTCTGGCGTATCACATCTTCCTCTTCACAATACCCCATAGATTTTCTATAGGGTTAAGGTCAGGCAAGTTTGCTGGCCAATCAAGAACAGGGATACCATGGTCCTTAAACCAGGTACTGGTAACTTTGGCACTGTGCGCAGGTGCCAAGTCCTCTTGGAAAATGAAATCTGAATCTCCATAAAATTGGTCAGCAGCAGGAAGCATGAAGTGCTCTAAAACTTCCTGGTAGATGGCTGCGTTGACCTTGGACCTCAGAAAACACAGTGGACCAACACCAGCAGATGACATGGCACCCCAAACCATCACTGACTGTGGAAACTTTACACTGGACTTCAAGCAACGTGGATTCTGTGCCTCTCCTCTCTTCCTCCAGACTCTGGGACCTTGATTTCCAAAGGAAATGCAAAATTATAACTTTCATCAGAGAACATAACTTTGGACCACTCAGCAGCAGTCCGGTCCTTTTTGTCTTTAGCCCAGGCGAGACGCTTCTGGCGCTGTGTCTTGTTCAAGAGTGGCTTGACACAAGGAATGCGACAGCTGAAACCCATGTCTTGCATACGTCTGTGCGTGGTGGTTCTTGAAGCACTGACTCCAGCTGCAGTCCACTCTTTGTGAATCTCCCAAACATTTTTGAATGGGTTTTGTTTCACAATCCTCTCCAGGGTGCGGTTATCCCTATTGCTTGTACACTTTTTTTCTACCACATCTTTTTCTTCCCTTCGCCTCTCTATTAATGTGCTTGGACACAGAGCTCTGTGAACAGCCAGCCTCTTTAGCAATGACCTTTTGTGTCTTGCCCTCCTTGTGCAAGATGTCACTGGTCGTCTTTTGGACAGCTGTCAAGTCAGCAGTCTTCCCCATGATTGTGTAGCCTACAGAACTAGACTGAGAGACCATTTAAAGGCCTTTGCAGGTGTTTTGAGTTAATTAGCTGATTAGAGTGTGGCACCAGGTGTCTTCAATATTGAACCTTTTCACAATATTCTAATTTTCTGAGATACTGATTTGGGGGTTTTCATTAGTTGTCAGTTATAATCATCAAAATTAAAAGGAATGAACACTTGAAATATATCAGTCTGTGTGGAATGAATGAATATAATATCCAAGTTTCACTTTTTGAATGGAATTACTGAAATAAATCAAATTTTTGATGATATTCTAATTATATGACCAGCACCTGTATGTTCACTCAGTGTTATTACTGGCTTCCCGTTCTTGCTACTCCTCTCCGTTGGTCGGCGCTGAATTACTGCAGTTGGTGGCCAGTTCATTTCTGTTTACACACGCACCCGGTCATATGACCACAAGGAAGAGTGTTTACATTTTCCTGCTACTACCACGCCTAAAATAATAACTGTTTCCTGCTAAAGACAGCAAAATGACAAAGCTTCAGATCATAAACACGTTTCTGACGGAGCGCCTGATGGCGGCGCTCAATGAAATCATGGACATGGTCGGCGGAACTGTCCTGCAGTATGAGAAAGAGCTGGACGGCATACAGAAAGACAACGAGTACCTGAGACGGAGACTGAAGGAGACCGAGAAACTCGTCGAGTCGAGCGGTATAATGTCCCTGCATAGAAAGAGTTCTGTCGGAGGTAGCGGGTTGTTTACTTACCTTACGCATAATTGCACTGTGGTAAATGGGCTTTAGCCACCACTGTCATCACAAAAAGTTAAACACGATGACAGAAAGATTCTTACTTCCAGTTGGGGGTGTAACGGCTCGAATTTCTCACGGTTCGGTTTGTATCACGGTTTCGCTACGGTTCAGTATTTGCTTTGCTAAATGTGTGTATATACATATATATATAACTTATATAAATATATAAAACTTGTGCACAGTGCTGTGTGTGTGTGTATGTGTGTGTATATATATATATATATATATATATATATATATATATATATATATATATATATATATATATATATAGTACTGTGCACAAGTTTTAGGCACTTAAGATGTTTCACAAAAACATTTGTCTTAAGATGGTTATTTATATCTTCAGCTTTAGTGTGTCAATAGGAAATATACATTTAGACTCCCAAATATTACTTTTGCAAATAGATTAGAATAGAAGAACCCTGCCCTGCAAGAGATGGCATTGCCCCACTGAACATCGAGTCAGTCTATAGAGAATCTTGGTACATCTTGTCTGCCATCAATCAAGAAAAACTGTGTCCAGGTGTACCTAGGAGAATTGGGGCTTTTTTGAAGGCAAAGGTGGTCACACAGAATATTGATTTAGCTTGTTGATGTTTACTGGTGAATAAAAAACATTTATGGCATTATTTTTGAAGACATCCTCACTATGCAACATTTATCACATGTGCCTAAAACTGCCTTTTGCACAGTACTGCATATACAGTATATATATATATATATATATATATATATATACACACACTTAATTAGGATCACCCTTAAATAACAATCATTGTTTTACAACAGTAACCATAGTTTAACCATGGCATTTGTAGGAGAATCATAGTAACCACAATATAAACATGCTTACTGTCATGGTTTCAATATATAGTGAAATCATGGTTACTATATAGAAACTACAGTGTTACTGTTATAAAACCATGGTTAATTGTATCAAAACCATGATTTCTGTTCAGAAAACCATGATGAGAGCAGTCATGGTCACTACAATATTACTCTAGTAAAACCATGGTTAATTTGTGTCAGGGTCCTTAACTTAAAAAAAACCCAAACATTTTCTCTAATGACTGAATCCACATTTTAAATGAATACCTGCACTAATATGTTACATGCATCAACATAAAGTGCACTTCAAACTCATCTCAACATATTCAATATTCGGAAGCTGTACATTATAAAAGGAATAACCTTGTTATTAAAATGCAAACGAGAAGGGATGTTGTGATAATGCTGCTTGAGTATATTAATCATACATGGAAATCCCACATGAACACCCCAAGCACTTTAGTTATTGTTTCATGTCTGTCTGAATTAGCACTGAGTGCCTGATTAAAAATGGAAGGGAGTGTGTGCAGATTCGGCTCACCTGCGGCTCTTTCCCTGATGATGTTGGCATAAATGATTAATCATGTATCAATGTATTAATATAACGGCAACTTAATGCCATTAATCAAAGCACATTATTGACACTTGTGATAGATTACAGCCATGCAAGGAAACAGGAAGAACTTGCTTACATGTTTTAAATAAACCCTCACAAGCATTATTGACATATATTACCAGTATACAGCACTCATGTCGAGTGTAAACGTCATTTAACCATCGCTGTTGTAATTGCCTGTAAAAAGAAAATGTTCCCAGAAAGGAGAAATGCAGGGAGCTTCACTATCAGTGTTTCATTTTCTCCATCTGCCATTTTCAACTACACACAACTCAGAACAGTGATGTCATCCAGTTGACCCACGTAAAACACAGGTGGATTATATCCATTTACAAATCCATTCAGGTGCATTAGCGGAGGTTGTAACTGTGCCTGTTTGTTTGAAGCTTTGTTTTCTTGACCAAAACTTGTGCTCCAGATGCGTCATTAAACGTGAGGTGAACCGACCACGGTGCCAATGTGTTCCGAACCGTGGGCCGTGAACCGTACTGTTTGTTTTTTTACCAAGAACTATTACACCCCTGCTTCCTATATTGATTTATTATGGTTTTATAGTTTGAATGAATGAATGAAAGGAATATTCCAGGTTCAATACAAGCTAATTATCAGCATGTGTAGTATAATGATTTACACACACACAAATATGCATACTCGCCCCTCCTGTTCTTCACAAAAACGCAAAGATCGAGGTAACATTGAGGCACTTACAATGGAAGTGAGTAGGAACAATTTGTAGAGGGTTTAAAGTCAGAATTTAGCTTCTCTTTTTTTTTAAGGTAAGGAGGGACAAGTCGAAATTGTAATCAGAATTGTGGCACAAATTCTGTCCATTGAGCTTAACTTGTATTGAACCGAGAATATCCCTTTAACTGGTCAATTTGCAGATCAATGTTTGCCATGGAAACAAGTTTGTCTGGGCATTTGTTTGTTTACTTATATTTGTTGTGAGGGCAGATATTATTTACTTAATTAACAGATAACTCATTAAGCATCTCAATCAATATGACACACCTTCAGTTTAGAGCACCTGTCAGATGTTTATTTTTCTTTATGTTTCTAATTCTTTATTTGCCTTAATATTATAATCATCAAAACTATGAAATGACACAATTGGCAGTATGGCAATTATGCTACGATAAACACTTTGCCTTAAATAGATAGTTCACCCCAAAATGAAAGTGCAAATGAATAAAAGAAAAATGACACGGAACACAAACAAATATAGTTTGTCCATACAGTGCAAGTGAATGGTGACCAGACATTTGTAGCTTCAAAAATCACATAAAGGAAACATAAAAGTAATCCATATGACACCAGTGTTTAAATCCATATCTAAGAAGCGATATAATAGGTGCGTGTGAGAAACAGAACAATATTTAAGTAATTTTTTACTGTAAATCTTCACTGTAACTTAAACTTTCAGATGTCAAAGTGAAAAAACTGGTACCACATGTGACATTCAGATGTAAAATTTTAATTGAAAGTGGATATTTAGAGTAAAAAAAAGGAGTTAAATATTGTTGTTTCTCACCTACACCTATTATATCACTTCTGAAGATATGGATCAAACCACTTGAGTCTTATGGATTACTTTTACGTTTCCTTTATGTGATTTTTCGAGCTACAAAGGTCTGATCACCATTCACTTGCATTGTATGGACCTACAGAGATGAGATATTCTTCTAAAACTCTTGTATGTGTTCTGCAGAAGAAAGAAAGTCATACACATTTGGGATGGCAGGAGGGTGAGTAAATGATGAGAGAATTTGTATTTTTGGTTGAACTATCCCTTTAACAGCCAACTTGCCATGTGTGCTGGGCACTTGTTGGTTGCTTGCTTGTCCTTGAGGTTCAACTTACCAGTTTAAAAATAAACACATTCTAAATTAATTTTGTGGTGAAATCCATACTTTGAAACAATTTATATTTGTTTACATTAAATAATTCACACATGTAAGCACAAGCCAGTAGATAAAAAGGGCTGTACACTCATGAAAAACATTCGCAGTGTCCACACTTTTGACTGTTACTGTATAGGCCTATATTAGCTTTCTGTTTTCATAACTGCTAGTTTGGAATAGCAGTCTGTATGAGCAATTTTAGGAGAATATTTTTGCACCTGATCTTTTCAGATCCCACCTGCTTCTTTTACAGGTCCAGTCGTCTCAAACCCTGCACCAGAATCACCTTCACAGCAACTGAGGTGGACTTCTGGTTTTGAAACAGAAACAATGCCTACAGAGATCTATCAGAACCAGAACCAGGTATCCAATGACCAATTCACCAGCACAAAGGTGGAAGAGATCTCCAGCCATGCAGATCTGGTGACTGAATCAGACATCAGTTTGTCTTGTGCCCCAGACATCAGTTTATCTTGTCCTCCAATAAGAAACAGACTTGTTGAAACAGATAGTGACTTTGAAACACTCACTTTAAAAGACTATCCTTGTGATGTTAAAACAGAGCCCACTGAAAGTCTCGATTCGCAGTCGACCAATGCTAACACATCAGCTTACGTTCCGATACCTCATTGCACTGCTACGTTGTCAGCTACTAATGATATTAGTCACAGGTCTGATCCTAATGTTTTCATCCTATCAAATTCCACAACTGATTTAGAATCACCTAACCAAATCAACAATTGCTCCAAGTCAAAGCCTAGAACTTTTCAAATGTCCGTCAATAAGATCAGCCCCATTGAGTTAAAGACGACTTGTCCAGAATCAGGCATAGCTCACATAAATTACAGCACCCCACATCAAAACACTGTCTCCGGATCAGCCAAGAGCATTGCTCATGATGCTGTCAGTACCAATGGCCCACTCAATGTTTTAGTCAACCCCGTATGTCATGCGCCTTTCAGTAGGGAAATCAGGCTGGGAAGGGGAAGAGGCAGAGGAAGAGTAAAAGGTCCAGGAAGACACATATGCACCCAGTGTGGAAAGCTGTTCCCTCATTATTCACGACTAAAGGTGCACATGCGCATTCATACAGGGGAGAAGCCGTATGCCTGTGCCCAGTGTGGAAAACGCTTCAACAATGACGGTACTCTGAGGAACCACAGTCGGGTGCATCTGCAGTTGCGTCTGTATGACTGTCCAGTGTGTTCACGTAGTTTTAAGGATGCATACACCTGTCGAAATCACATGCGGGTACATACTAAGTCAGGCCACGCTGCTTCGGCCTCAGCGGGCAAATTAAACAGGACTTGAGTTCCAAAATAAAGACTCATGGGAAGGTTTTCACATTGATCATGACATGCAGCATAGTGTTGTTTTCTCTTTTAAATCAAGACTCCTGCTCTGGAGAAGCAGTGTTGTGTAGAGTTAAAGGGATAGTTCACCCAAAATCGATCAGATCACTTTAGAAGACAATGATTTAACCACTGGAGTCGTATGAATTACTTTAATTCTGCCTTTATGTACTTTTTGGAGCACAATTTTGGTCACCATTCACTTGCATTGTGAGGACCTACAGAGCTGAAATATTCTTCTAAAAATCTTCCTGTGTGTTCTGCAGAAGAAAGAAATGTATACACATCTGGGATACGTGAGGGTGAGTAAACGATGAGAGAATTTTCATTTTGGATGAACTATTCCTTTAATTAAAATAAAAGTTTCTCTCAATCTTGCTCCTGGGGGCTCTCCAGCACTGAACATTAGGTATCACTCTAATTTTACACACAATTCAGGTCATGGTGCACTGACTGAGATTATATCAGAAATCAACGTGCTGTGCTGCGAGGCCCCCAGCGGCTGGATTGAGAGACACTGAAGAAGTAAGTATAGGACTTCATATGATATCTTCATGTGCTTAGAAGAAAAAGTGTCTACTGGTATTTCCTAAAGGGTATTTGATGGTATTTTTAAAATACATTTTATGTTTCTGTTGTATATAGTAGAGTACCATTAACAAGTGCCAGTATTACCAGCAGTGCTGTTTTTATTTGTTGTTGTTGCTTCTTTTAATCTGCAAAATTAAAATGTTTGATTAGAAATATTCTCAAGTGTTTACTCTCTTTTGATGTAATTATCATCAGAATATTTTTTTAACTGTATGTGGAATTAAAGCTAAAGACCACCATTTTAATAAATGTCCTGATCTTATAGATCACCAAACATACAGTGCATCTGGAAAGTATTCACAGCGTTTACATTTTTCCAAATTTTTTGTTACAGCCTTATTCCAAAATTGATTAAACTCATTTTCCTCAATTCTACAAACAATACCCCATAATGACAACATGAAAGAAGTTTGTTTGAAATATTTGCAAAATTATAAAAAAAAAAACACGTGTACATAAGTATTCACAGCCTTTGCTCAATACTTTGTTGAAGCACTGTGCCTCGATACAATCCTGTCTCGGAGGTCTACAGACAATTCCTTGGACTTCATGGCTCGGTTTGTGCTCTGACATGCACTATTAACTGTGGGACCTTATATAGACAGGTGTGTGCCTTTCCAAATCATGTCCAATCAACTGAATTTACCACAGGTGGACTCCAATCAAGTTGTAGAAACAGCTCAAGGATGATCAGTGGAAACAGGATGCACCTGAGCTCAATTTTGAGTGTCATGGCAAATGCTGTGAATAATTATGTACATGTGATTTTTAGATTTTTAATAAATTTGCAAAGATTTCAAACAATCTTCTTTCACATTGTCATTATGGGGTATTGTTTGTAGAATTTTGAGGTAAATAATGAATATAATCCATTTTGGCTGTGACATAACAAAATGTGGAAAAAGTGAAGCGCTGTGAATACTTTCCGGATTCATTGTATGTTGTAAATTCACAAACACTATATTTTTTTTATCAAGAGCTTATTTCATGTTCTAACAGCGAGATCTTAGAAGTCTGACCACAAGTGACTTGCCAGGGGTACTAGCTAGGGATCAACCTTCCAGATATTTCAGATACTGTGTTGGAACTAAAATCTGCATGTAACTTTCTCTCATAAATTTTTCACTAGATGGCAATGCTGAGCATTGTTTTGACATTTGGAACAAAGATACCTCCAAAGCAACAGCATGTTCAGAATAACATACAACAATACTACTATTATTTCTGCAGAACATAGACACAAGTTCTATGAGTAGATAAGACTAGTGATATTATGCTAATGCAAACCTAAGTATGGTGGATGAGCTTGATACACTTACAAAGTTACATACTATTCTGTGTCTATGCATCATCTGATAACAAAGTTGAAATGAGTTAGGAGCAGATGCTCACCCTGAAAGACATTTTATCTAGAGTCCATAACGCAGAAAATAAACTCTTAGCTGTACAGAACTTTTTTTCAAATGAGTTTTATTTGGATTAGAATTTCAAAAGTGCAATTAAAAAAGCTGTAAGAAGCGGTTTCACATTTCCTTTTTTTTTTTTTTTTTTTAGAAACATTTACATTAAAATGAGATTTGCCGTGACAAAGTGACTGGAAGTCATTTATTTTCAATGAGTTGGCGAATGCGACAGTAGGCAATGTGAGAAAAGTTAAGCAGAGTTCAACTTTATGCAAATAGAATGCCAATGTGAGGAGATGACTACAAATGAGAGTGCAGACAGAATAACGAAATTATACAGATGGATGCTACTGTCTGGTAGGAACACCTTTAGCAATAAAAAGCACAGACACTTTATGACCTCTAGCGATTTAATTGCTGTCTGTGTGAACGCCCCTTTAGCCTCATTACGAACATAAAGGAAAGTGTGTAATTTTCACTGCACCAAATGGAACTGCAGTCTGTTTGTTTGAACAGCCAAATTAGGCCCGGTATAACAACATTTGCTCAACCAAACACATTAGATTGGAATGGGATTGCCAACAATGGAAGACAACTGTGGTCTTTCAACAGTCATTATTTTTATCATTTTGTTTGATGACACTAGTGGTGCAGAAATTACACTCTTCAATAAGTGTAAAAAGATGCTCCTCTCTTTTAAAACTTTTTGACTTAAAGAATGAACTTTATTTGTCTGATAAAGTAGCCCTAATAATAGTTTTAAGGCTTCTCAATTTATACTATTTGCTCTACCTTTCAGGTACATTACATGATAATGCCACTTAATCAGGCCAGATACAGAAAGTCTTAAACATTTACCTCTGTGTGGTCAGTGTTAATTGGCTCTCTAATTACATTTACTCATAAGCTAGAACTAGAGAGGCAGTGCTGTTGTGGTTCTTCACAGGAAGAGAGAGACTGATAATATTGTCCAGGTCTGGAAACCCTGTTAGAAAATGACTTATTGCAGTAAAGATGCACAAATTCACAGGCACTAAAACAATGGCACAATCAAATTTTGAGTGTGAGATCATTTTGCTGAAGTATGCTTATATTTTGTTGGTGTATCATGATAGTTTCTTCTTGCCGGAGCGCTTACATTTTGTAGGTTACCAAGCTTACTCCAAGAGGATGCAGGCAAATGACACAGATTTTAAGAGCAATGCATTTCAAATGTATTTCCAAATTGTACATGAGCACTTCATATAAATATGAATCACAAACCCTCAATAATACAACACTTTTTTTTTGTTTGGTACAAAACAACCAGACAGTACATGCGTACGCATGCAGACACACTCCATATAGTCCTATACAGCACATATAAAGATTAGATTCCAAAAATATATCAATTAACGTATGTGATATCAAATTGTAGCACACGCATAAAACCCCCTTATAAACAAAAGTAACAACTGGAAATTGAAAACTGCCAAATTTGAGACTGGAAAACACATTTGCAAAGTAAAAAAATGTAAACATTGCATCATGCTACAAAATGGATCATATATTAGTAGTAGTACACCTAAAACTGCTCCTCATGTAATTGTATCCGTTCAATTATGACTGACACCACTGAGAGTATTGGTCCTTAAGGACCTTCCAGTGTTGTCATGGCGATACAATGTGTGTTTATCATTTTGATGAGTTTACAGCAGGCTGTTTACATGCATCCCCATGTTTTGTTCAAGATGCATCTTAGCATTGTCTGCAAGCATTATGAAAGCACTCAACGTTAAATATACATTGTAATCAGTCAAAATAGAGAGATGTGTTACACAAGATTTCATAAGAGTAAAATTCACTTTGACGTTACAAAATGTGTAAAAAAAAACGTCCAGCAATGAGCAAGATAGGAAAGTGGGTGAAAAGGGCGGAGAGTCACTTTGGCCCATCCTCCACCATCCCTTGAAAAAGCACAAAGAGTGTAATTTACTTCCAACATCTTGGCCTCTAGTTAGACCTCTTAGCTTGTATAATCATACCCATGTCCACCCCACAACATTCACATTGATAACTGACTGATTTCCTCGTTCCTTGTAGGCCACTTCCTCAATCATGGCAGGTGGTTTGAGGCAGCTCGTTGGTCAGAATGTGCCATCGCTCCACCCTCTGACCTTTGTTCCTCAGGCAATCCATCCAATGGCGAAGAGCATCTCCTTGAACATGACAGCTCAGGCACACACCACCTGCCAATTAAAAATACTTTGTGTTCTATAAGAGCATGTCTTGATTTCAAGAATGGATGACTATGCTCTGTTAGGCTGGGTATTGATTCAATTCAGATTCACAAGCTCTTGATTCATTTGACTAATTAATAATAAAGGTCTCTTTAAGAATAGCGGCAGTTCAGAGAGTGTCTCGCAGAAGAAAAATTGAGCGCTTGAGTGTGAGCGGAGTTGCACGGCTTCTATCTCAACTGTACGGTAAAGTGTGATTAGAATGAAATGTTTCTATTTTTGTTGAACTGACTGTAAAGTACAGAAAGGACATTGATCCCTTTAACCAATCGGCGGGTCCACAGGGGTGCGCTACATCGTGAAATACATAAACAAGGCATATGTGGTCTCATCTGAAAGTTTACAATCTGAACACCATCATATTTGCATTTATGGTACATAAAATAACAAAATAAGGCCTGAAAACATCAGTCGCAAATAAGAGCCACCTAGAAAAGATTAATATGAATATAAAAGGCTTTCACATAGCACATAAATAGACTACAATATAATCACAAAATGAAATATGATTTCTGTAAGAAATCAAGTACAAATATCTCATTTATGTGTCGATTACTGCTGCTGTAAGCCTCAGTAGACACACATTTTATATCTGCTCTTACCTTAAGCAGTTTTCTACAAAATGAGCCATTTTGTACTTGTCTGTGAGCTTGGCCATGTGAATAATCTAATGTTATTTCTTGGATGTCCAGAACAAGATATGCAGTCCAGCAAGAAAAGAATGCTAAACAAATAATCAAATAAATGTGTTATCAATTAATTATTATAAAATCAAAGATGTGATATATCATCGCAAATAGGAGGATCTCAGCTTTCTAATGGCATCTAGATTGAGCTTCTAGTCCACTCAGAGGTCGAGATATTTGATGAAATATTGGGGATGGTGCATGAACTGAAAGTTTATCTAATTGTCTATGGACGAGCATATCTAAGTTAGAGTGCTATCTACTTTTCAGATCTGCATATTGAAAAATAATTTTAAAAGTACTAAATAATATTGTAAACATATGAATAATTGGAGACTTCTTTTAAAAACAAGCATGCATTTCTTTAGCAATTAGTCCACAGTATGTGTAAATGGTGAGTTTAAAGTTTTAGTGTGAAAAATTGCAGGCAGCAGGCCAAAAATGCACCAGAGTTTAGATATTAAAAGAGTCATTATTCAGTGGATTACAAACACATTTTGTGTGTAACGGTAGCCAGCAGGTACGTGATAGCTGTGGAGTGTGTAACCATCACTATCCTGGCCTTAAGAGACGCACTAGCGACTGAGGCTAGAGGCCATGGCTTTTATAGCCTCCTTGCTAGAGTGTCCGACTCCCGTGCTGAGGATCGCCGGTTTGAATCCCACTTGGTGTGGTCAAGTAGGACCAGAAACACGTGGATCTTATCTTTGGACACATAATACACAAATAAATCAAACCAAACTTTTACTCTCAAGATGCAGTAAAAGGATCTCTGTGTTGAATTTCTTCATTACTACACCACTCAATCACTGGTGAGTGAAAGCTGAAAATTGACCGGCCAGTGGCTAATCACAGACATGTTTAGTTGCATAGCACGAAATTCAGTGGCATATGCAAATGATTTACTCGCATTTTTGAGGGTTGCACATACAGTAAAATATCGCTCTTGGGATTTTAACAATATTTTTAAATGAAAACATATTCAATGATAAGCGTTTGAAGCAGAAGTATACTACATTATCACATGACCTCATCGCATTTGTAAATCGGCGAATACCGTCTAGTTATCATCTTGAAAATGTTATCCGATTTTGTATAAACATGTCTCTTGGCAGTCTGACCAATGGTGTCTGATGACCATTTAGCAAGTTTAATGGCAAATTTAGCAAATGGTCATCTGGGTGTTCTATGCATACATAACTATTGTTAATAGTACAGAAGTAGTAGGAGTAGTATGGTAGTATGTTATTCTAAACATAGGCTAGTATTCTGCCTAACATTACTTTTTGTGTTCCATGGAGGAATTAAAAAGTCATATGTGTTTAGGACAACATGAGGGTGAATAAATAATTAAAGAATTGTCATGTTTGTATGAACTAACCCTTTAAAATTAAGTAAACTCTTTAATAGATCATCATTGTGCGCTCTCACCTATGAAATCGTTAGATCGCCCCAGATCATAGTCCCATACTGTCACCTCCAGTGTCTTATGAACCAGTTCAGATAGAGAGATCTCATAGAAAAACTCCTGTTGAGGCACACAAATTAGGTCAAATATGACATGCTGATTATACTACTGGTGATTAATGACACAATCAATAGTTTCATTACAATCAGTAGAATAGTTTAAAGGACGATGCCACCAGCTCTCGTCTTGATCAACTCTGTGGCTCATCAACAAAAGGTTATTTATTCGTTGTCACATTCCCTTGAATTCATTTTATACTTCATTTTTAAACATTGAAAAGGCTCAGATGCGGCACAGAACAGCTCAGAAGTCTGGGGAATGATCAAAGTCATAAACCCCATGAAACGTTGCTTCAAAAACACATTTTGAGAAACAAATTTTCACCCTCGTCATGAACGGTTTCGATATCATATGATATTATCATTTTGCTCAGCGTGGCTCCCGAAGAGCCAAGGGCAGACCTGCTTTTAAGCAAATATTGGTGTGTCAGATTGCAGTTGCGAAATTTAGTGAGCAGCCTTCTGTCTGTGCCAAGGAGTAATTATATGGCCAATCTGGATGTGTATTACTTCTGAGTGAATGGAAACAAAACACTTAGCCTTTCTAGCGATAGCTTGCCACCCACATGACAGAGAAAGTGTGAGACAGACGGGTAGGAGGAAAGAGAGAGAGGATGGAGTGTCCGAGTAAAACAGAGACCTGCCAAAAATTAGAAATGTATGAAATAGCAATGGAAGTTAAAGTGGTTTGAGCGTTCAGAAAGAGGTCTTGTGGGAATTTGAAATGAGCAAAGATGCAGAGCACAGAAAATGGAAAGATTGGACCAGACATCTCATTAACACTCACAGTGACTTTCAAAACGTTTATGAGGTGCGTGTACACGCACATACACACCAGTAATGAAATGAGTGTGTTGTGCTCCCTGCCAGTTCATCAAACATATCCATACCTCATTGAATTCCGGGTTAAGGGTCTTTTTAATCACTGCGGTTTTGTGTTTGGATTTCTTCTTCACATCTGGCTTCAGATATCTAGCAGAGAATGGTAGATGAAGGAACAAAGTGAGGGATATCCAAAGCGGGTGTAGGAAGAAAAGGGATAGGAGGAACAGAGATTAAAACAAGCTGAGAAAAGATGCATCACTACCACTACAGTCATAAACACACACACACACACACACACACACATACACACACAATGCTATTTGCTTTTCAGCTTTTACGGTGACATCCCACAGGCTTCCATAAAAATTGTATTTGCTTTTTTGTACTGCTGTTAACCCGTACCTACCTTCCCCTAAAACTCGAACACACAACACATACACACAAATACACTAAAGGCACAGTTAGAATATGGCTTTGATCCTGGGAAAGGGGAGAATGCATATGTGTGTGTATCTGTGAAAGGAGTGGAGGGAGAAAGTGACTGGAAGGGATGTGAGCGTGGGTGGGGGTCCTGTCTGTTCGTATGGCATTTTTCCTGAGGAGGAAGAACTGTTTGGGAGCGTGTATTTTAATACATGATGTGTGAAAAATAATGAGAGATTAGAGGGGGGCACAAATGAGAGAGAGCTAAGCAGAGACACATCAGAGGAAAGAGTTTGTTTTTAGTCATATTACAGTATCTATCCATCTCTTTCCCTCTCTCTCCACTATCTCCTGCACTCTCTCCACTTCTTATTCTAAAGAGAACTAGTATTAAGGCACCATCTCTTCCAAACCTGCATTCTATTTCCTTTGCCCTTTTGTTGTTTTATTTTTCCTTTTTGTAAGTTTCTCCAGAGGCTTCAAGATCCAAACGAAGAATCTTTCTCAGCATGTCTCTCTGAACTCTGTGCTTCAAGGAATATTCCAGTTTGAATGCAACTTAAAGCGTTTATTTTTTTTGACAGTAGAATATGTTCTCCTATCTCGGCTTAATATGCAGAGAGAACTATAAGCCTAAATATATATTAGGTGGATTTCTGTGAAAAGTGTAATGCTGTGGCTCTGTGGTGCTATAAAAATATTGCTCTGTTAATTTGAGAATCCCGATCAGCACAACACAGCACCATTAGTCATGTTTCCAAAAATCAGAATATCACAAATATAATTAGTGATTAAGCAACGTTTCCATCCCAGAGAACAAAATCAGTGCTTGGCACAAAACAGAAAAGAAAGTGGAAGTTGTAGCTCTTTTATTAAAGAGATAGTTCACCCAAAAAGGACATTCTCTCATCTTTTACGCACTCTCACGCCATCCCAGATGTGTATGACTTTCTTCTGCATGAACATTTTGGAAGAATATCTCAGCTCTGTTGGTCCATACAATGTAAGTGAATGGTGACCAGAACTTTGAGGGTTCAAAAAGGACATAAAGGCAGCATAAATGTAATCCATAAGACTCAAGCGGTTAAATTAATGTCCTCTAAAGTGATACGATCGTTTATGTGAGAAACAGATCAATATTTAATATTTCACTATAATTGTTTACTTTTGGTCGCTCTTCATTGCACGTTCATGTGAGGACCTAGCTCATGCAGGCTCTCGCGAAACGTAAGTGCGTTGACATGTTCACACAAGAACTGACGCAATAAAACTGGAAGTGCAGCTTGGTTTGTTTACAACAGATGAATCGGTTTTGCTTTCATTTAAACTTGCCAACACTCTAACTCTGTCCTCTCATGAACGCAGAGTGGAGAGCAACCTGATGTAAACAATTATATTGAAAAGGACTTAAATATTGATTCATTTCTCACTTAAAGTGATTGTATCGCTTTAGAAGACATTCATTAAATCACTGGAGTCGTATGGATTACTTTAACTATGACTATCTATGCTTTTTGTAGGTTTAAAGTGTGTGACAGGGCGGAGGGCGGGGCCGGGTCGTGATTATACACACTCTGTCCCTTATCAGTCTAATTAAGCCTATGAGAGGGATAAAGGCCAACTGCAGATGGTGGTGGGTTGAGAGAAAGATCGTCTACGGTCAGCTGACCGTCATGCGTGTGTTAGTGTAAAGGGATAAGGGATATAAGGGAAAGGAGGAGGCGAGAACCGGCGAGAACCTGCTTGACAATATAAATAATAGTTCAATGGAAAAACTTAAACAAAAAGACACAAACACACACATGACGGTCAGCTGACTGTAGATGATCTCTCTGCCGTCGCACCACCATCTGCAGTCCAGTTATCAGGTACAATAGTGTTTTTATCTGCCCCATACTTCTATAACAGTTCCTTTGCAAAGCTTGAATTGCATCATGACTGGTTTATAAAGCAATCCAGGCTGATATGAGCCAAAAAAAAAAAACGTACAATCCACGCTGAAAAACGCTGAAGACACATCCACATGACGCACATACATAATCCAAAGCATGGTGATGCACAAATAAACAGTCTCGCCTGCACTTAGGTGCACATTGCTGGAAACGCATCAAACCAGTCAAAGATGTCCATATAGTGCATGTTTACAGACACCAACAATTAAAAATAGCACAGATGGGCGCAAGAATCAGAAGTTTGTGTTAAAAACAGCAACAGGCACAGCAGCTGAATGAAAGAGATGGTGTCCATTTCTAAGTTGTAAATTGACACTGCGTCTTTTAAAAGCAGCGTGAGATATATGACTTGTCTTGTACATGTCTCATGTCAAAATATCAAGGAAAATGTAATTCCTCATGGCATGACCCCTTTAAAGTATATCTAAGTGTAAAAGCATGCCAGACAGTTCTGGGAGAAAATGGTAGCCAATCATTTTGATGGGAGGGCTTTGGTATTTAGAATAACCAAAGCAACATTTGAGATGCTATGCAAAGATATTGATGATATTCTCTGAGCGAATTACATATTCACATGGCTTGCTGAGGCACATTCACATAACTTTTTTGATGCACATCTATATTCCTCTATATTCCTCAAGCTGTTCAGAGCGGATCACGAAGCGGAATCATCGTGAAATCGATGAGGCGGTGGAACATGCTTTTACATCAACAAAAGTTGGTGTACAGATGTAACAGAATAGTAGAGATTAACTGTCTTAATTTAGAAGCGCTCTTAATCAGCTACTCGCCACAGGAGTTTTCCTCGTTTATTCTAGTGAGTGTGTACATTCCGCCACAAGCATGCATGAACGCCGCCCTGCAATAGCTGGCTGATCACAGATACAGAGCAAAAACACCCAGACTCTATTATAATTATTCTGGGAGATTTTAATAAAGCTAACCTCCCCCGTGAACTGACAAAACAGAAACAAAGATCACATGCCCCACCAGAGAAAGAAATACACTGGACCACTATTATACCACTGTAAAGGATGTAAATTGCTCTGAGCCATGTGCAGCTTTGGGACTATCTGATCACTGCCTGGTTCTCCCGACCTACAGTACAAGCAGAAACTAAAATCAGCCAAGCCTGTAATAAGGAGTGTAAAGAGTTGGACTAATTAAGCTGAGCTGGAACTACAAGCCTGCTTTGAATGCACTGATTGGAATGTTTTTGAAGCTGCAGCCACAGACCTGGACGAGCTCACAGATACTGTGACATCATATATCAGTTTCTGCGAGAATATGTGCATCTCTACTAGGTCATTTTTATCATTCAATAATGAAAACCATGGTTTACAGGAAACCTCAGACAGCTTTGTTATGCCGAAGAGGATGCTTACAGAAGTTGGGATAAAATATTGTACAACCAGGCCAGAAACACACTGACCAAGGAAATCAGAGTGGCTAAAAGAAGCTACTCTGAAAAGCTGAAAAAACAGTTTTCAGCCAACGATCCTGCATCTGTGTGGCAAGGCATGAAAAACATTACCAATGGGACACCTCCCACTCGCTCAGTAGAGAATCAACAAATGACTGATGAACTGAATGTGTTTTACTGCAGGTTTGAAAAGCCCAGTCTCACACCCCTCCCCCGAACTGATCTTCACTTCACACACTCCAACACCTGGAACCCCCCTCCTCCCCCCTCCTGCTAATCAACCTGCACTTATGGTCTGTGAGGGGAATGTGTGCCAGGCCTTCTGAAAACAAAAGACTAAGAAAGCTTCAGGCCTGTCTGAAATTCTGTGCTGACCAGCTGGACCCCATCTTCACACAGATTTTCAATAGATCACTGGAGAAATATGAAGTTCCCTGCTGCTTCAAACGGCCCACCATCATTCCGGTCCCCCCAAAAAACAAATCACAGGACTTAATGACTACAAACTAGACACTCTCACATCTGTGGTCATGAAGTCATTTGAGGCACTGGTTTTGGCCTACCTGAAGGAAGTCACTAGAGCCCTGCTTGACCCCTTTCAGTTTGTGGATGATGCTGTCAACATGGGACTGCATTATATGCTGCATTACATCCTGCAACACCTTGACAGACTTGGACTTATGCAATGATCCTATTTGTGGACCATCATGCCTGATCTTCTCTCACTTAAATTGACCCAGCTCTCTGTACCCACCCCAATCTGTCAGTGGACAACCAGCTTTCTGACAGATAGGCAGCAGTTAGTGAGACTGGGGAAAATCACATCCGGGACCCTTACTTTTAGCACTGGTGCTCCTCACGGATGTGTTCTCTCTCTCCACTGCTCTTCTCCCTGTGCACGAATGACTGCACTGCAAAGGACCTCTCTGTCAATCTCCTGAAGTTTGCAGATGATTGTTATTTACCACATGACCAATTAAACTGCCCTCAGGTCTCCCATAGTGCAATAATGTATAAATATGCCATTTACATATGTAAAATCACTCATATTTAATTAAATAACTATACATACCCCTACCTTGCACATATATTACCACTTGCACATGTACATACACCATTCTATGTTATGTGTCCTATTGTTTGTATGTCTGTTTACACTCTTACCTTGTTTTATATTGAAGGTTTTAAAAACAAAGACAAAACAAAAATGTGTACATTAAAGCATCAACAATGGAAAAGTCTATTGAGGAGGGAGAGTGTACAGGACCGAGAATAAATATTAAAAAAATTAAACTGTCGCACTGTTCCAAAAGTATAACCAAAACTTGTAAACATTACATATGTGAACATGGGACTGGTGTAACTGAATCACTTACCAACCCTGACTACCAACTCCTGTTATGACTATGGAAAGCCAGTAACTTTTGCATGATGGAGCAAAGCTTCACCAACAGGAATTATGTTGTTGTATAATACATGTAACTCAATTACCACGTCATTTGTTTATCCACCTAGAAAAGTAGTCCCACATAAAAAGGAAAATGTAGACACTACAGATCAAATAAACATTTTTCTAGAATAATTCATGTATATGCTTTAAAAAAATATGAGCTTCACAGTTGCATTTAAACCCTCTGATTTGATAGCTTACTAGACCTCCATTGTAAGTGCATTACTGTACATATGTTTTACCTTTCTTTTTACAAACTAAGTGACGAGTCAAATTTGTTTTTCTGAAGTAAACGACAGCATGTCACACACGCTGTCAATAGAGTTTAAATTGTGTTGTAAAACACTGAATATTCCATGAACAACTCTCACTTTCTCAGAATTGTGGAAGAAATCTCACATTTTGACATAGGGATCTGAGAAACCATTCACATCCATGGCGGCCAGATGGGCACAGCGTTTCACTCCGACACACAAGCCCCATTGCCTGCCCTCTCCTTCTTCATCTGCAGGTGGGGACAGGAACTGTAGTGAAAGCAAAAGGCGGCCTCTTTCTTCCAAACTGGTCAGCTGTTCATTCTCCCACTGCAGAGAGAACAAATGAAATATTGAACTGTAAGGGAGAAGATTCAAAGACTATTAAAAGAAGGAATGATAGAGAATGTTGATTTACCCTCACATGAAAAGGAAAATGGTGAGTGGAGAGTAAGATATTTCAGATGTTATGAGAGAATGAATGTGAAAGATTAATGTACTTTTTAAATAATTTTTTTTATCAAATTAATCATCTGCATTAAAAGTGACAGACTAGGAGACTCCGCACACTGCATACAACTGAACCAACTATAAGAACTTCCTCAGGGTAAAATCAGAGAATGTTCAGTATGTTGGATAATTATAAACAGCTGGTCTTGGCATTTTATGGTATTACTGTGATTTGACACTACAACTGTGTATTTGAACAGTTGACATCTAATTTTGCAATCCTCAAATAAGTTGGCAAATATTTTTTTCTCATATTTTCATTAATTGCTTGTATGACAGCATACAGGTCTAGTCCATATACGTTTTAAATTTTTAATGTCACATTCCCTGTTGTCTTTTGTTTGGGTGCTTTTATGTTAATTCTTGTTTAGTTCCTGTTTCTTAGTCATGTGATGTCCTGCTTTCCCTCCATGTTCATGTGTCTGGTTTTCATTGGTTCATTGTTTGATTACTTTGTTATCAGTTCTAGTTTGTCTTTGATTTTAGTTATATGCCTTGTTATCTTGTTTAGAGTTCTGTTGGTTCACTGGCTTATGTTTCCCCATGTCCATGTATTTAAGTCCTCATGTTTGCATCGTCTCTTGTCGAGTATTGTTGTTAGCCTGTTGATAGTTTGTGTAGCAGAGCCCTAGTTACGTCCTGTTCTTAGTCTAGTTTCCCTAGTTCTTGTTCACGGGTTTAGATAAGGTTTTCTTGTATTGTCTTCTTTCTCGTAATAAATCTGCACTTGGGTCCTACACATCGCCTTCGTCATTGCCATTGTCAGTTACACAACGTTACAGAATACTCGACCGACTGCTATAGACCCAGCAGATTGGTTCTTGGAACTTCGTCAGGGGAATCAACCCCTGGAGTATTACGTGGAAGATTTTTGTGCTCTTGCATGCCAGGTGACATTCAATGAGGTTGCCCTCAAAGATAGTTTTCACTATGGACTAACTGAGTCAACCTCTTCTTCAATGCCTGGCGGTTGCTGTACCCTCAGCCTGGCTCAATATATTGACCTCGCCCTGCTGATCGCTGGTTCCACGTTCACTGTGGGAGAGGTGGATGCTGAACCAGGGTTCCACGACATAGCCGCCACCAAACCAGAGTTCCACGCCACGGCCCCAGTCTCCAAGCCTTCCACGGCCCCTGTCTCCAAAGTAACTCCACTCCGTTCACCTCCCCTAAATACTTTTTTGGGGGGGCTCATCCTATCCTGTTTCCGGTGGTCGATTTACTGCCGCAGTCAACGGTAGCAGCCACGGCCAATGAGTTCACGCCTGCCACGGCCAACGAGTCCACGCCTGCCACGGCCAACGAGTCCACGCCTGCCACGGCCAATGAGCTGGAAGCCTCGTCCGTCCCGGCACCAGCGTTGCCAGCCTCGTCCGTCCCGGAGCCAGCGTTGCCAGCCGTTGCCAACGTTGCCAACCATTCCTCATGCGGCTCCACCCACTCCCCTAGAGACTCCTCCTATCGCTCCTCCCAGGCCTCCTGACCCGGTCCCTGTCCTACGGCCACCTCCCAGGCCTCCTGACACTCTCTCGGCCCTGCGGCCACCTCCCAGGTCACCTGTCCCTGTCCTACAGCAACCTACCAGGCCCCCTGACCCAGTCACTGTCCTTCGGCCACCTCCCAGGCCCCCGACCCAGTCCCTGTCCTACAGCCGCCATCCAGGCCCCCTGACCCAGTCTCCGCCCTGCGGCTACCTCCCAGACCTCCTGACCCTGTCCCCATATTGAGGTCATCCTCTTGGTCTCCTGGATGCCCGTCTGGTCTGCTCTGGTTCCCTTGGTCTCCTGGACATCTGCCTGATCTTCTTGGTCTCCTGGCTGTCTCCTGGATCTGCTCTGGTCTCTTAGCTGCCCGCCTGATCTGCTCTGGTTTCCTGGCCACCTGCCTGATCTGTTATGGTCTCCCTGATCTTGCCTTGTTCCTCTGCTCCCCTTGTGACCCCTTGAACTGCCTGTTTGCCCCTGGTGCCCCCTTGAACTGCCTGTTTGCCCCTACGCTCCATGGACAATTTGCCTTTATATTTTTTATTTTTTGGAGCGTCTGGATTCTGCTCCTTAAAGGGGGGGCTCCTGTTACATTCCCTGTTGTCCTTTGTTTGGGTACTTTTATGTTAATTCTTGTTTAGTTCCTGTTTCTTAGTCATGTGATGTCCTGCTTTCCCTCCATGTTCATGTGTCTGGTTTTCATTGGTTCATTGTTTGATTACTTTGATATCAGTTCTAGTTTGTCTTTGGTTTTAGTTATATGCCTTGTTATCTTGTTTAGAGTTCTGTTGGTTCACTGGCTTATGTTTCCCCATGTCCATGTATTAAAGTCCTCATGTTTGCATCGTCTCTTGTCGAGTATTGTTGTTAGCCTGTTGTTAGTTTGTGTAGCAGAGCCCTAGTTACGTCCTGTTCTTAGTCTAGTTTCCCTAGTTCTTGTTCACGGGTTTAGATAAGGTTTTCTTGTATTATCTTCATTCTCGTAATAAATCTGCACTTGGGTCCTATACATTGCCTTCGTCATTGCCATTGTCAGTTACACAACTTTACATTTAAGAACTTCTTTAAAAAGCAATGTATTATAATTGTATTAATGTTGTTATGCTTTTTTTTTAATAGTCTCATATTAAAGGAATATTCAGTACAATTTAAGCTCAATTAACAGCTTTAGTGGCATAATGTTGATTTCGACTTCATGGATGCAGTAAGGCACTTACAATGAAAGTAAACAGAGCTGGTCCATAAACATTAAAATACACCTTGTTATAAAAGTACAGCCACAAGACGTAAACATTATACATTTTAACATGATTTTAGTGTGCTAAAATTGCTTACTAACCATATCTGTGTTCATTTTTATCTAATACCGGGATTACAGGGTTTCGTTGCCATGACAGCAAAGATGTAATATTGGATAAACTTTACCCAGACAAGGATATTAAGTGATTTTGTCACACTAGCATCATGTTTACATGTGTAATGTTTACATCTTATGTCTATACTTTTGAAACAGTGTGTGTTTTAATGTTTATGGACTGGCTCCCATTCACCTCCATTCACCTTTATAAACGAGGGGCGATCTAATTAATATTATATTACAATATATTTTGTGGTAATAAACATGACACAAATGCTGTTTATTGAGCTTGATTTGCATTGAGACCAGAATATTCCTTCAATTGAGAGATTACCTAAATGTATTTATTTATTTGTTTTTAAAGTAAATTCATCACACCAGAGTATTGATGTGAACTAGTGAAAAAGTTGATTAAGAGAGGTGAAAAACTTCAATTAAATTGTGACCTCTTATAGAATATTAAAACATACACTTTCCATTACTCAAATGTAGGCCTGTACATTTTTAACCTCAAATCCTGATGTTGAAAAAGTTAATTAGCATAGTTCATTTTTCAATTACTTATTCATTGCTGTTCATGTAAAGTTCCTGTCTCCTGCAAATAATTTCCTTGTATGCAAACAACGATTCTAATACAATTTGAGGTTTCTTCAGTATTGAATTTCTTATTGAAACCACATAATGTGCATTTGTACACAATCTTTGTCCTCTCACAGTCGTCTGCAGTTGCTCTCTGAAGAATTGTATGTTCAGATTCATCCACTACCACACACAGTCAGTCATTTATCATTCTCTCTTCCTGGTCCATTTGAGCTCAGCTCAGCTTCGGTGGCTTTCAGTGGGGCAAACAGGATCTTACCAAAGCTGCTTCAGGGTTGTGTGAAATATGTAGACCTAATGAGACATAATTAACTGATTTGGTGAAATGCTCACACTCACACTCACACACATGTTATTAAGGCTTGAGAGAAGCTTATTTGGATGCACATTAATAATGCATTCACTGAAAGCTCAAGTGTGTCTCTGGATATATAACACGTACACCGAAAGAACAACAATATTTATATTAAATATTTGACGATCCATCTGTACACATTAAAAACATTTGTTTTGATTACACTTAGCTGGGTCAGATAGACAAGAAAAAAAAGGGGTTAGATCGATGCAGAAACAGCTGTATATTTTTTGGATTTCACGCTTAAAGGGCTAATTCACCCCAAAATTAATATTCTGTCATTATTGAATCACCCTCATGTAGTTCCAGATCTGTAATAATGTTACTATTTTGAAGAAACTGTAATAGCGTTTCAAATGAAAACGCACAAAGAGAGCAACAATCCTTAGATATGGAGGTGTTAGATTTTATACCTGTCTCTCTTCCCCTAATGCTGCCCTTCTTTGTGTTTAGCTGTCTGTCTCTCGCCCTTTCCTTGTCGCACCCTCAGTATTTGAGCAAAAAAGACCGGATCAATAGGGTAGTCATCACAGTGTCTCTCTACCAGTTTGTTTTTCTAAAAAAGGGCCTTGTTATTTCTAGTTCTTTACCTTGTGCTCTGAAATTCCCCTTACAGCCCTATCTGCCACGTTTTGTGTGCGTCTGTGTGTGTGTTTGTGTGGTGGGTGTGGGTGCGTATGCCCATTAGAGAGAAGCATGCCAAGCCAAACCTGTTTGTTGGCAAGTGTGATGTTTCAATAATGTAATTGTGTGTGGATAGATACAGATAGTGTGTGTGAGGGAAGAGAGAGAGAGAGAGAGTGGGAGAGTTCTATTGAGTGAAAGTAGTGTTGCCAGACGTTCATTAATTTAACAGTGAGGAGACACATACAGATAGTGGGTAGACAGAGGGGTGACCTCTGCTTTATAAACAGACAACTCATAACACAAACAGTGAGGAGAGCAGCCCTTGCGTCTAATGCTTGAGAGACAGACAAAATAGCTGCACATATACAGTAATTCACTGCCGAATGAGGTCAACTATGCTAAAATATCCCCACTTAGATATTGTGGTCAGTTTCAATTGTTGCGGTGTCTCACTTGAAAGTTTTAGTGGCATTTTCAGATATATGCCATTCGCAGGAGGGCAGGCAGATAAATATGCAATGTTAAGGTGAAAATGCATACCACTAGAAGAAAGAATATCATGGTCATTTTTTGTATGAGATGTGATAAGCAAATATAGAAACTGGATTCAAAATTTGCATAAAAGCTGAAGAGTCTTGTTTTATGTTAAAATACTTTCTTCAATCCTAGTTTAAAGGGATAGTTCACCTACAAATGAAAATTCTCTCATCATTTACTCACCCTCATGCCATCCCAGATGTGTATGACTTTCTTCAGCAGAACACAAATTAAGATTTTTAGAAGAACATTTCAGCTCTGTCAGTCTGTTCAATGCAAGTGAATGGTGATCAAAACTTGACTCCATATATATCAAATATATATTTTCTGAAGCGATATGTCCTTTTTTTTTACTATATATCTAATCTTTCACAATCTTCTTCTTTTGTTTTTGGCAATTCACATTATTTGTGCATATTGCCACTTATTGGGCTGGGAGAAGAAGTTATAGTGAAAAAGGACTTGAATATTGATAACTTTTAAGCTGCCTTGATGTGCTTTTTGGAGCTTCAAAGTTCTGGCCGCCATTCACTTGCATTATATGGAGCAATAGAGATTAGATATTCTTCTAAAAAATCTTTGTTTGAGTTCAGCAGAAGAAAGAAAGTAATACACATCTGGGATGGTATGAGGGTGAGTAAATGATGAGAGAATTTTC
The DNA here is from genome assembly GCA_032164185.1 of Moxostoma hubbsi. NCBI lineage: Eukaryota > Metazoa > Chordata > Actinopteri > Cypriniformes > Catostomidae > Moxostoma > Moxostoma hubbsi. The sequence continues at coordinate 28,066,266 of JAVLUX010000024.1, forward strand.
ATTTTCAGGTGAACTATCCCTTTAATAAGCAAAGAGACTAAGTGATCCATTTGTAGGTTGATTTTTGTTCAAGATATGTAAACACTGGCACTGTGGCAGTATAAAAAAACATTGTTCTGTTTGTTTGAGCATCCAGATCAGTCTGAGACAGCTACATTGAATGGAAGGCTGGAGTGTTCTGGAAACCTTTTTTGGTGACACTAGAGATGCAGATTTTGCCAACAATATTTATTTATTTTAAAAATTTTGCTAAATGATTTTTACACGCCTCATTGTACAAACTTCACATAAAAAGTAGTAAAGAAAATCCTGCAATGTTTTAGTCATTTAAGGGCTTTGGACAAATTAGCTACAATGTAGCAGATGGTGGAGCAGCAGTGGATTTCCTTACAGCAGCGCAACTTTCTTCGACAACATAAATTGCCAATAACATTTCTGAATGGGATAAATGAATTTAGCGTGGGTTTAAATGTTTTAGCTTGAATTGCCTTGGCTTTTGGCTGCTGTGTTCTATTGACGTTTCAAACTAATGACCCTCATCATGTAGACTCACTAATGACAATGAGGGGGAGTTACCAGCAGGTAAACAGGTGCACAATGAAACCAGGACTGCACACACACATACACACAGCCGCACAGCTTTCAGATTCAGACTTGCCTGATTAGCTGGCAGATGGCGTGGCAGCAGTCATCAGCCTCCACCATAATCTGTATGTGTGTCAGTCATGACACCAAATCAATAACTTTTTGACTGTCAAATCAAGACTGTTGTGCCATAAATATTGTCTGTGGCTGAAGATTTGAAGATTGAAGATTTTTTTGTCCCTGGGGTATGCACTCTGTAGTGGTCACCAAAATGGATTTCTTTAAGGGATAGTTCACAAATTTTTTTTAATTCTCTCATCATTTACCCTCATGCCTTCCCAGATGTGTATGACTTTCTTTCTTCTGCTGAATGCAAATGAAGATATTTAGAAGAATATCTCAGCTCTGTAGGCCCATACAATGCAAGTGGATGGTGGCCTGAACTTTGAATCTCCAAAAAGCAAATAAAATAAGCATACAATTAATCCATAAGACTCCAGTGGTTAAATCCATATCTTCAGAAGTGATGTGATAGGTGTGGGTAAGAAACAGATCAATATTTATGTCCTTTTTTACTATACATTTTTCTCCATTCCCAGTAGGTGGCAATACTGTATGCACAAAGAATGCAAATCACCAAAAACAAAAGAAGAAGAATGTGAAAGTGGAAATTTATAGTAAAAAGGATTTTAAAATGCATCTGTTTCTCACTTACACTTATATTGCTTCTGAAGATCTGGATTTAATCACTGGAGTTTTATAGATTCATTTTATGCTGCCTTTATGTGCTTTTTGGACCTTCAAAATTCTGGTCAACATTATATTGTATTGTATGGACCAAAAGAGCAGAGATAGTCTTCTAAAAACCTTTATTAAATTCTATTCTATTAAAATCTATTCTATTCTATTATATCATAGCCTATTACATTTTTTATAGCCTATTCTATTCTATTCTATTCTATTCTATATCAATTTAATGATATCAAATGAGATGTCACTGTGGTGACGGGGGGTGCAAACTCCCCCCCCCCCCCCAGGCAGATTTCTCTTCCCAGTCCAGCCCTGCATGGAAGTCGTAGGGTTTTCAAATTACAAGACGAATCGGCAACAGGGGTGAACACATTACAAAACATTTCACTATTGACAAATCCCCAACGACTCTGCCTAGACTCCAATGCGAGAAGTGATAAGAGAACTACACAAGATTACAAGTGAGTAGGCATTCTTGTCAAGTCAAGTGAAGTGGTTTTTATTGTCGTTTCAACCATATACAGTAGTACAGTACACAGCGAAACGAGACAACGTTCCTCCAGGACCATGGTGCTACATAAAACAACATAGGACAAACACAGAACCACATGAGACTACACAGACTAAATAAAGTACCTAAATAAAGTGCACGTGCAAACGTGTGCAAAAAGTACGTGACAGTACAATAAATTACTAACAATGAACAGGACAATAGACACAGTGAGAGACAGTGCAGCGCCGACCAGTACACAGTAGTGCAAAAAGATGACAGTTCCTAAAAATGTAATGTAAACAACATACTATGAGATAGTGTTCTATGGACATAGCAGTTATTGAGGTAGCAGCCAGTTATAAAGTGACAATAATTAAAGTGCAACTCAGGACATGTGTGTGTGTCAAACCAGTCTCTGAGTATTGAGGAGTCTGATGGCTTGAGGGAAGAAGCTGTTACACAGTCTGGCCGTGAGGGCCCGAATGCTCCGGTACCTCTTGCCAGACGGCAGGAGGGTGAAGAGTTTGTGTGAGGGGTGTGTGGGGTCGTCCACAATGCTGGTGGCTTTGCGGATGCAGTGTTTTTCGTAAATGTCTTTGATGGAGGGAAGAGAGACCCCGATGATCTTATCAGCTGTCCTCACTATCCTCTGCAGGGCTTTGCGGTCGGAAACGGTGCAAGTCCCACAAACTTGATGATGTGGTTCAAGCTGTGCATTGCTGCACAGTCATGAGTCAGCAGAGTGAGACTGAGCACACAGCCCTGGGGGGCTCCAGTGCTCAGTGTGGTGGTAGTGGAGATGCTGTTCCCGATCCGGACTGACTGAGGTCTCCCAGTCAGAAAGTCCAGGATCCAGTTGCAGAGGGAGGTGTCCAGGCCCAGCAGGTTCAGCTTTCCAATCAGGTGCTGGGGAATGATTGTGTTGAATGCTGAGCTGAAGTCTATGAACAGCATTCGAACGTATGAGTCCTTTTTTTCCAGGTGGGTGAGGGCCAGATGGAGGGTGGTGGCGATGGCATCGTCTGTTGAACGGTTTAGACGATACGCAAACTGCAGTGGGTCTAGTGAGGGGGGCAGCTGGGTCTTAATGTGCCTCATGACGAGCCTCTCGAAGCACTTCATGATGATGGGTGTGAGTGCGACGGGACGGTAGTCGTTGAGGCAGGACACTGAAGACTTCTTTGGCATGGGAATGATGGTGGTGGCCTTGAATGACGTTGGCACGTTGGAACGACGGCGCTGCTCAGAGAGATGTTGAAGATGTCGGTAAGAACATCTGCCAGCTGGTAGGCACATCCTCTGAGCACTCTGCCAGGAATGTTGTCTGGTCCAGCAGCCTTCCGTGGGTTGACTCTACGTAGAGTTTTCCTCACATCAGCCGTGGTAAGACAGAGCACCTGGTCGTTGGGTCTTCCTCGCCACCACGTCATTCTGCACTTCAAACCGAGCGTAGAAGTCATTCAGCGCATCTGGAAGGGAGGCATCTTTGTCACAGGCAACTGATGTTGTCCTGTAGTTGGTGATGGCCCGGATGCCCTGCCACATGCACCGCGTGTCACCGCTGTCCTGGAAGTGACTGTGGATTCTCTGGGCGTGTGCGCACTTTGCCTCTCTGATGGCCCGGGACAGTTTGGCCCTCTCTGTTCCTAGGGCTGCCTTGTCGCCTGCTCTGAAGGCTCAGGTCCTCAGCAGCGTGCGCACCTCCACAGTCATCCACGGCTTCTGGTTGGAGCGTGTGGTGATGGTCTTGGAGAAAGTGACATCATCAATGCACTTGCTGATGTAGCTGGTCACAGATGCTGTGTATTCCTCCAAGTTGGTAGAGTCGCCATATGTTGCAGCCTCCCTGAACATGTGCCAGTCAGTACACTCAAAACAGTCATGAAGAGCAGAGATGGCTCCTGCTGGCCAGGTTTTCACAAACTTCTGGAGCGGTTTTGTGCATCTGACAAGCGGTCTGTATGCTGGAATTAGCATAACAGAGATGTGGTCTGAGTAGCCGAGGTGGGTGTTGAGCCACTGAGCCACATCTCAGTGAAAACAAAGACGCAGCAGTCTCTAAACTCACGCTGCGTAGCCTGCTGGAGTCGGATGTAGTCCAGTTTATTGTCCAGGGAGCAAACATTTGAGAGCAGGATAGACGGGAGAGCCGGCCGGCTAGGGTTTGTTTTTAGCCTAGCATGGACCCCCCGCCCCCTTGCCGCGCTTCCCCTTTCTCGCACACCACTTACGACGTCCTCTCCCCCGGCCACCGGCATCAGGCGACGCCGAGGACTGGAGGCCTGGTCTCTGCAGCAAGCCGAGTTTGCGTAGCGCCTCCTGTAGGTCATCATGCAGCTTGGTTGTTGCATGAATCCTATATTTGATCAGTGTCTGGCGATGGTAGACACGAACACCGGTTGCTCCGATGTCCATGTGCCGCAAAAGTCGGGTTTTTTAACAAAAATAGCAACATTTCTGGATCCGGAGTGGCCGCTGCATGCTACCGCGCCGCCATCTTGGACTCTTGGTGCTTGTCCGGCCGGGCTTTTGATAATGGCAGACCGTAAGAAGCTTGCGATACACTTTGTTTGTGCACTGATTTACAGCGAAAAGTCAAAAAAGAAGAAGAAAGACTATGGAGGAGGGAATGGTTGGGGAGACGTGGGCAGCAAGGATTGTCTGTTCTGCAGCCATGCTAGTTGATGTTCTGTTGCAGGTACATCACGACTCCTCCCAATGAAACTTCCCGTGTCCCGTTTCTTGCTCTCCCATTGGCTGTAGGTCAGCACTGCATTTGTATTCAGTCAAAACACGTTTCACATCGTGCAATTTGGAATCGCAGACAGGACCAGATATTTATTAACATGCTAGATATCTCGCTGACATCAGTGACGTATCAGCACTTTTCTCAGATCATGTCTTTGATAATTCATACATGGTGTTAGTCGCTCACAGGAACAAGCTCTGATTTGCCTATGATTTCGGGCTTTTGTCTGCAATCTTCACAAAACTGTCAGCAAATGAAAATCGTGTAGTGTAAACTCTGCATTAGAGTGTGTGTGGCAGAAAGCCCGATTTAAGGCTGTTTTTTGTTTGAGAGTGTAAAAAAGTGTGTCTCACGCCATGAGTGCTGAATTTTTGCCATGCCAAGTTAAAAAGAAGTTAACTTTTAAAAATCTTAACATATCTGTATGCTATTAACTTTCCACAGCACACCATCTTGCTGTTTTTATTGAAAGAACACATCCCGTATAAACATGTAAATTGCCACTTCTGTTAATACACCAAGCGTGCATATTGGCCAATAATCTTGCAATTTCAGAATATCAACCATGATATGAGTCTCTCGCTAATTCTCTCTGTTCTTCCTCCACGTTTGACTTTAATTTCCAATTATTTACCTCTAGTATTTAGCACTGCTTTCATTCTGTATGCTTTCTTTTTTCAACCCAGCCCCTGAACACTAACTCTTTCTGTCTTTGTGATCCCTCAAAGCAGTTCAGCAGTTTTCCCCTGTCAGTTCTAGTTCTCTTCCTCCAGAGGTCTACGAATGTGTTGTCTATCTCTCATCCGGCACCCTGTGTCCATTCATAACCCTGTAACCTCTCCCTCCCTTCATCTTTTCATTCTGTGCCTGTGTCTGTACCTTTTTTCACATAACCCTCCCTCATATATTCACTTCCTTTGAAACTGTTTTTATTCTGGTTCCCTGAAATTTTTGGTGCTTTCAAGTGCTGTGCTTCATCTGTCCTCTCAAATTTATCTTCGATCATTTTATCAATGAAAGAGCTGAGAAACAGAGAGAGAGAGAGGGAGGGATAGAGAAGATGCATATAAAATAAAGAATGTATTAAAGGAATTGTTTGCATAAAAATGAAAGTTCTGCCATCACCATGGCAGCTAAAATTGTTGTATATTCATTACATACTGAAGTATTAGTTTATACATTTTCTAAAATATTTAAATATTTAGTTAAAGTTTGGACTGAAATAATTTGAAACATGTTTTGAAGTTTGTTAGTTTTGTTGACTAAATTGATATGCCATTTTAGTCTGAGTAAATTTGACTAAAATTAATGAATTTGACTGAAACTGTGAGTGGTGTGGGCGTGGCCGAGCGACATCTGTGGAGAGCTAGGCCGGGAGAGGAAGAACGGTAAGGATTGACACCTGTGGAAATCACCTCTAACAGCTGTTTTGTGTTGCAATAACAGATGGAGGGGGACAAAAGGGGGGGGGGGGGGGGGGGTGGACACGAAGCTGACTGTGTACATTTACATTGTGCTAAAAAGCAAAACTGCAAACTGGGAAAATAAAGATTTACGTGAACTGTTCACCTGGCTCCTTCAAAATAGCAAGAGACCTGTCATAGAAATATTGAATAAATTTAAACCACATTTTCGTCAAAAGACAAAAATTATGTCTAAAATAAAAAACATGTAAAATATTCACACTGTAAATAACTTTGTGTAAGAAAATGACTAAAATTGAAGTTGTTATTCACTGATAATCTTCTCCTCCCCCACATCTCTCCAATTTCATTCACAATCAGAAGACCTGTAATATACTTTAGCTCATGAGTAATATAGACTTTTTTGTTGTGCTTTTTTGTCATTATTGACAGCTTGACAGCTCCTGGTCAACTTCATAGTTTTACATCCTGCCTAACATGCTTTGTTATAAAAGGAAGAAAGAAAGTCAAACAGGTTTTGAACCAGATGCAGTTAAGTGTCCGAATTTTCTCTTTCTTCCTTTTCTGTCTCACCATTCTCCATTCATGTTTCACGTGTGTGAAATTGTCAACATTGGTCACTGGCAACATAAGTGCTGGACAACACAAAGTTAAATAGAACAAATTGTATCTCATCTCTCTGGGGCCCACAGTGCAGTTTGGCTAATCCTTTTATTTATGGATGTCACATTCGTTCTCGGTGACAGACAGAGCAGGGATTTGCTTTAACACGAAATGCACAGATCGCATCTCCAGATGCCTGCCCTTTCCTTAGCCAACCCGGTCCTCCTCTCATAATCCTCTAAGTGTCAACTTTACTTTACGCTAGCCTATTTCACATCGTGGGGTGTCTAACATGTTGAGAACAATTTTGGATTGTAATGAAATTGCTAATCCATTTCTTTCGTCCCACTTATTATAATGTGCCCAATGTTATTATTGAAATGCAAATGAGTTTAGATCCCAATGTGAAAACAGTTGAGAGTGTGAGAGAATTAATCAGCAGGCAATTATCAGTTTTAAATATTTAAAATTTCATCATAAACTCGCATGCGGAAACGTCAGTGCTTTATCAATTGTTTTTCATTTAGAGAAAGAGAGGGAGAGAGAACAGGTAATTTTGGGGTAGAATACCTCTCTTAGGTAACAGGAAATCCCTCGCAGGGCTGCTCCCATGGCTGACGGGGAAGGAAGCTTGCAGACAGGGCGAAAGAGAGAGAGAGAGAGAGAGAGAGAGAGAGAGAGAGAGAGAGAGACAGAAATGAGAGATAAAGTTAGCCTCTGCAATTTGAGTCTCTGTAGTATTAAAGTATTTGGTACTTACTTGAAACAAGTATTTGTTTCTAACAGGACTAGACTCAAATTAGCCTCAGACGACACACCCATGGACTGCCCACAGCCCATTCACATATCCTTCTGATAAACCGCTGATAAAAAAAATTGCAAATAAACCTGAGAGCACTTTCTCATTATGACAATCTCTAATCTGATTAGCTGACTTTACGCAATTTCCAGGAGTAAGGCCACACAATGTTTTTAATCAGTCGTGCTTACAAGGTTTCAGGTTGATACAACAAACACTTTGAGGATGAAATAATCACTAGATTTGACAAAGTTTGGCTGGTTAAGGGCACCAAAAAATTTGAAAGATGTTCAGAGTTGGGCCAGCATGCAAAATGGCAATGAAAACAAAACTTAGTGATTTTTGAATTCTATTCACCCAGTGCTATATTGAAAGCACTATAAAAACTAGTTTCACCATGTGAATTTCATAGTCTTTTTATTCAAAATAAGCTAATTTCAAATCAAATGATTGCAACATGTTCCAAAAAGGTTGGGACCTTCGAGTGTTTACCACTGTTTAACACCATCATTTCATCTAATAACACTTATTAAGAGTTTGGACTTTGAAGACACAAGTTTGTTTGGTTTAGCAAGCAGAATTTTACCCCATTCATACATTATGCAGGGCTTCATTTGCACAATTGTACAGGGCCTTTGTTGCCATATTTTTTGCTTCATAATCTGCCATATATTCTCAATTGAAGTCAGGTCAGGACATGACCTGGAAACAGGAAAATGCAGGGACATCCCTGGAAAAGACAGCATCTGGATGGCAGCTTACGTTGCTCCAAAAGGTGTACATATCTTTATGCATTAATGTTGCCCTCCCAGATGTGCAAGTAACCCATGTCATGGGCAATGACACACACCCACACCATTACAGACACTGGCTTTGGGACCTGATGCTGATAACAACTTGAATAGTCCTTTACTTCTTTGGCCCAGAGAACATGATGGCTGTGTTTTTCGAAAACGAATTGAAAGTATTCCCGAGCCCATGTCAAGATATCCATTACAGACAAATGACGGTTTTTAAGACAACAACATCTGAGGGATCAGAGGTCATGTGCATTCAGAAGTGCTTGCAGGACAGCGCCAAACCACGTACTGCCCAGATTACATGTGAATGGCTGCATAAGCAGAGACAGCGGGTGCTAGATTGATCTGCCTACAGTCCTGACCTGTCTGCATTTGAAGATGCGTGGTGCATTATAAAGCACAATATACAGCAATGGAGGCCCTGTACAACAGCGCAGCTGAAGACCTGCATAACAGATGAATGGAGGAAACTTTTGTCTTCAGTGTTATTAGAAGAAATAGTGATGTTACACAGTGGTAAACACTTGACTGTCTCAAACATTTGAGTGTGTTGCAATCATCCTATTTGAAATGAGCATTTCTTAAATATTATAATAAATCGGTCCTCGAATCTGATTGGACGAGAGACGTTCAATGAGCACCGATGGTCTCACAACATCAGCACTCTGATGCTTCACTGTGTGTGTGTGTATCACTCTACTTGTGTTTATACAATTCTAAACTAAAGTGTAAGAGCAGTGGTTTGTCCTTTTTTTTTTTTTTTTTTTTACATTACATATGTTAGCCAGCAAGTGGTGGCAAATGCTAATTTTTATGTGTAATGTGAGCCAGTTGGGTGACGTGCAGTGAATCCGTGCCAGCCGTTTACATACATCAGCACTTTGTGATTGATTACTACACTTACTACACTTCACAACTAAAGCTAGGAAATAGCTTTAAATGACAGACTGATTAATTACACAAAGTGTTCTGTTTAAAATGGCAGAGGACATTGCGGTTTCTATAGTGATCGACTCACTTGCGCACCGGCTACTGCGAAATAGGGGAGAAATACCCCCGCTTGGATACTATTTTTCCACTGATAAAACATTTCCACTGATCTTCAGAAAGCTGACAGCATCTCTGCTTGGAAGTGGTAACAGGTGATCACACACACTCTGTCTCTCTCTCTGTCTCTGTCTCTTTCTCTCACTCACTCACTCACTCACTCACTCACTCACTCACAACCTTCCATCCTTGTTTATCCAATAACAGCACAGCTGTGTTCAAACAGCACAAGCCATGGTACTATTTCTGAAGTGAACTTTTTGAATTACTAACGGAGTCTCAGATGCATCATTTGGTTTGAACTAGTAATGGTATATTCTGATCTGTCGCGTAAGAAAGTAGTTCCATGCACAAATGCGTTTTTATGATCGTACTCAATTTTTTTACATTTTTTAAAATGTACTTGTTCATTGATCTGTTGTATAGACGCAATATCACACTCTCAATCATGCTATAAGGCCCTAAATCAGTACTAAATCACAGCAGTGCTGATGTAGGGCCATGTCACACTCTTGCGAGTGTGATATTGCTTATATAGATATATAGATAGATACTGCATAAAGTGTACTGTGTATATTGTCATGTCTATGCTGTTGATTCCTGTTTTTTATGTCTTTTATTTTGAATAGTTAAGTTCCTGTTTTCCACATCTCTTATTTTGAAAAGTTCATGTCATGTCATGTCTTGTTTTCTTGTCATGTGAATTTCCTGTTTCCCGCCATGCTTATGTGTCTTGTTTTCATTGGTTCATGTCTAATTACTTGTTATCAGTTCTAGTTTGTCACTGGTTTTAGTTTATTGTCTTGTTATCTTGTTTAGAGTTTTGGTTGTCCATTGGCTACGTTTTCCCCATGTCCTTGTATTTAAGCCCTCTTGTTTGCCATTGTCTCTTGTCATGTATTAACTTATGTGAGTGTAGTCCATGTTTAAGTCAAGCTCCGGTTTAGTCAAGTTTATGTCAAGTTAAGTTTTATGTTAAGTTCATGTTTAATGTTTGTTCAAGTTTATAGTTGGGGATTTTGGAATTCACGGTTCTTTAATAAAACTGCACTTGGGTTCTTCATATCATCGTCTTCGTCATCGTCATTGTCATCGTCATTGCCTTTGCCAGTAGCTACATACGTTACATATATATAGAGGTTATACACATTTCTGTGCCTCCCCCCCATTTTTTTCTGTAGTCATTCCATACCATTTATTTTTTTCCCATGATTTAATATTGTGGCATAATCTATCTCAGATAAACCTGCCCCTAAATGGCACATTCAATAAAATGATGTAAATACTATTATTTGGTCACTTTACATGTCAATCAAACAGTCTCTTCCTCTCTATGTGGCTGGTTCTTGGCCAGAATATGTTGCAATGTGGACCAGACCTTTTGCCATTTAGTCAAAGGTCTGCCTACATGAAACTAGACTAGGCCACATCCACACTAATCAGTTTTCGATTGAAAACTCTTTTTACCGTTTCCAAACATCAATGTTTTCCAAAGTTTGAGAGAGCATTTTCAAAAGTCTCTGTTTTTGGTGTAGGAAAATGTTGTTTCAGTGAGGACGAGAGGCGTAAAAGTAGAAAAATGTATATGTTTTCAACATAAAACGTATTAGTGTGGACGTGGTCTCAAACTGACTATGTGTGTATGTGTGTCTTACAGGCGGAGGATGTTCTAAACAAGTGTAGAAACGTTTCGGCTGATCTGGTTTCACACGTCTTAGGGCCACACGAGACTCCCCGATAAACTCATTATGAGTCAGTTTATCCTCATCGCACACTGATAACCTGAGAAAAACAACAGCAAACAGGAAACAAAGAAAGTGAGTGTTATTCAATTAAATTGGTAGAACAACTAAGAAAATCATAAAAGTTGTAAAGGTAGTATGGGCGAACGTGATAAAAAAAAAAGGCATGAAAAACGCCATCCCCAGAGCAGCTAAAGCTGGAAATGGCTCAGAGAGAAATGTATATTTATGAATGGGATTAGGGAGATATTTCTGGCTCTGACAGTTTGGTCTGATGTAAGCACCAGCCCTTTTACTTTTTTTTTTCAAAGGTTTGCTTGCATGTTTGCAGAACTGATAGCCTCCTCTGCACCTGTACTCTCCCTAGGAGATAAACAACAAAATGACTTTTCTCTGACTCCTGTCACCCTGTCATTGAAAAAAAAGGGCAAGTTTGAGAAACACAAGCAGTCAAGCGCCAGGTTGCCAGGAGATACCGTTCATTTTTAATGCGAGCGCACAGGTAATTTTCTGTGGATAATCGCAGGATAAACCGGAGTGCTACAGCTGTCACACCTACTCTTGCGAGGAACCTTGAAGATGATGGGGCTGAAGAGGACCATTCAGTGCAGCAATATATTCAAGCTAAATCGGTGCTGACAACGGTAGATGCTCCTAGAAACTAGATCATTCCTGAAGGTCTATAAAGAGGAAGATCTGCTTACTCTGCTGTCATACACCTACACACCTACTGTCAGGGGAAGATATGCAGGCTACTGTCAAATCACTGCTTTCCTGAGAGCAGATTTTGAAAGACATATCCAGCATAGATTTACTGTCCGCTTGGAGTCACCCATAAAGTAAGATTGACTCGCAGGAGCATGTATTTTGTTTACCGACCTCAGGGTTTTTCTGTGCATATCCTCTTCCGTGATGCCAATATAAGTCAGAGTCTCATTCCAAACTGGATTTAATGAATTGCGTACTGTTTTGGTTTTGAGTTTATTAGCCTGACAGATAAAAAGAGAGAGGCAAAAGAGAAAGACAGCCAGGTTGTTATAAAACAGACATTTTTTTAACTGTTGCAAATTATTTATGCAACAATTAAGACATTGGAGAGTAGCAAAAAGAGTGGGGATGGCTCATCTTAATCCTTTGATGCATGAATTTTAAATTACAATGACAAAAAATATTATATCTTTAATGTGAAATGCCAAACATTGTATAACCAACTACATTTCCAAGCGTATGTCATTTATGTATTATTATGTCAAGAAGCACACATTGACGTTTACCAGGGTTACTCATTCCTGCTCCTGGGATGCCACTTTCCTGCAGAGTTTAGTTCCAACTCACACTCAAAGTTTAATCGGTTCCAAGTTAAACATACACAAACTGACTAATCAAGGTCATTGGCTTTACTTAAAAAATTAAAGGAAGGTCTGCTAGAGTAGGGTTGAAACGAAGCCGCAGGATGGTGGCTTTCCAGGAGGAAGAATGAGTAACCCTGATGTGTAAAAAGAACAGTCATATAGAATTATGAGTCATGCTTAACCACTCACATTGATTTTTATTTTTATTTTATTTTTAAACTGCATTTAAAGATATGTCCACTGACGTCATGCACCAAAGGGTTTATTGTATCAAATTAAACAGGATCTAAAATTTGCCCACCTTGCATGCTCCTGGGAGAAGGTGAAGTTTAACATAAGGATCTGCCAGACCATTAAAATCCATAGGTTTCAGACCCTTTACCAAATGAAAAAACGGATGTATTATTTGACAGTACTGTTGAATAAAATATTTGTAGAAACACTGGAATGGAGCCCTGTTGAAGTAGAACAAACTGCTAAAGGGTAAATCAGCTGCTGGTTTTTGGAGTGTCAGTCATGGATAGGTGTGAGTGTGAAGTAAATTGTACAAGTGTGAAACGAACGTTACCTTGGCTCTGATGATGGTACAGTGAAGTGAACTTGTCGCTCTCTCATACCTCAGTTCAAACTCTAATGTCCCCAGTGCCGCTACAAAAGAAAAACAAATGATAGCATAGATGTCAACAACAACACTGCCAAATACCACAATGCCACAATGACAAAAAGCAGATAAATGATAAACAGTGATTCATTATGTAGGAGACATGTACATCTGACAGATGGCAAGGTGGATAGCAACATCACAAATGGGGAATAGAAACATAATGTTGCTAGAGGAATTCTTGGATGAAATGGATTGCACAGTACAGGTTTAATGTTGCACCACTCAGAAAGCTTAGAATAAAAAAAAAACACCTACAAAAATGGGGACACCACTTTATTACTTTATACGACTAATAATGAATTTATTACAATAAAATATGACACTACACTTTATAGTTGCCACATGGTGAAGTTGTCACAACTGTAAGTTTCTGAGTCAAAAGTCCAATTACAGAAATGTTTGTTTTTTCTAACAGTGGTTTCAAACACCTACAGTGCATCCGGAAAGAATTCACAGCGCTTCACTTTTTTGTTATGTTACAGACTTATTCCAAAATGGATTAAATTCATTATTTTCCTAAAAATTCTACAAACAATACCCCATAATGACAACGTGAAAGAAGTTTGTTTGAAATCTTTGCAAATTTATTACAAATAAAAATAAATAAATAAATTTTAAAAAAATCACATGTACATAAGTATTCACAGCCTTTGCTCAATACTTTTTTGAAGCACCTTTGGCACTAAATACAGCCCCAAGTCTTTTTGTGTATGATGCTACAAGCTTGGCATGCCTAAATTTGGGCAGTTTCTCCTATTCTTCTTTGCAGGACCTCTCAAGCTCCATCAGGTTGGATGAACCTTCGCCCCAGTCTGAGGTCCAGAGCACTCTGGAGCAGGTTTTCATCAAGGATGTCTCTGTACATTGCTGCATTCATCTTTCCCTCAATCCTGACTAGTCTCCCAGTTCCTGCCACTGAAAAACATCCCTACAGCATGATACTGCCACCACCATGCTTCACTGTAGGGATGGTATTGGCCAGGTGATGAGCGGTGCCTGATTTCCTCCAGACATGACGCTTGCCATTCAGGCCAAGGAGTTCAGATTTAGTTTCTCATGGTCTGAGAGTCTTTCAGGTGCCTTTTGGAAAACTCCAGGTGGGCTGTCATGTGCCTTTTACTGAGGAGTGGCTTCAGTCTGGTCACTCTACCATACAGGCCTGATTGGTGGAGTGCTGCAGAGATGGTTGTTCTTCTGGAAGGTTCTTCTCTCTCCACAGAGAACGCTGGAGCTCTGTCAGAGTGACCATCGGGTTCTTGGTCACCTCCCTGAATAAGGCCCTTCTCCCCCGATCACTCAGTTTGGCCGGGCGGCCAGCTCTAGGAAGAGTCCTGGTGCTTCCAAACTTCTTCCATTTACGGATGATGGAGGCCACTGTGCTCATTGGGACCTTCAATGCTGCAGAAATGTTTCTGTAACCTTCCCCAGATCTGTGCCTCGATACAATCCTGTCTCGGAGGTCTACAGACAATTCCTTGGACTTCATGGCTTGGTTTGTGCTCTGACATGCACTGTTAACTGTGGGACCTTATATAGACAGGTGTGTGCCTTTCCAAATCATGTCCAATCAACTGAATTTACCACAGGTGGACTCCATCGCAAGGATGATCAGTGGAAACAGGATGCACCTGAGCTCAATTTTGAGTTTCATGGCAAAGGCTATGAATACTTATGTACATGTGATATTTTCGTTTTTTATTTTTAATAAATTTACAAAGATTTCAAACAAACTTCTTTCATGTTGTCATTATGGGGTATTGTTTGTAGAATTTTGAGGAAAATAATGAATTTAATCCATTTTGGAATAAGTCTGTAACATAACAAAATTTTTAAAAAGTGAAGCGCAAATTTTTTTCCTCCAAACTAAAATTCCAGTATCATCATACTTTTTTAACAGCTGTTAGGTAAAAAAGTGAACACAATAAAACCACATTGGCAAGGGTGAATTATATTATGAAGGCTGATTTTAAACAAAACTGTTTTCAGGGCAAGGGTATTTTTCATGAATGTTAGGCTGGTCCAAGTTACCATGTCACCATATGTCATAACACTGCTACAGAACGCTTTTTAATTTTATACACAATTTACAATAATATTTAATCAAACTACACAATGATCACTCTAAGACTTTATAAATATTACAGTTTCATTTTTATGTTAATGCATTTCCTGTAAAACTGCTTTGAAGCTATGTGTGTTGTTAAAAGTGCTATACAAATAAAAATGACTTGACTTGACTTGACTTGACTTGACTTGACTTGACTTGACTTTAACGATTATTCGCATTCTGTCTGTGAGTTCTTCTACTTTGGAATTGAACAAGTGAGTGTTTGTGGCCGGGGATGTGACATTGATAGATGTCATTAATCCAGGAAAAACTTTTGGATTTTTCTCTTAAGTTACATAGAGTAATGCATGTTTTATGATGTACAAAATTATGTAAATTTTTTGCATATTTGATAGGATGTACTGTCTACAATGTTTTGGACTGTTTATGTAATCTCCCTTATTTAGAGTTATTAAGTTATTTAGAAGCATCCATTTGTTTTACAGTATATGTGGCTTTATACTATAATATGCCGTTCAATGGCAGGTTCCATTGTGACAGATTGAGACTGATCTCATGGAAAAAAATATGATTGTGGCAACATTTTATCAAAATTATTGCATGGCTCCTTACACGTGTAACAGCAGTTCCGAGGTGAAATACACCTTGAGTGGCACTATAAGTGAGTTACATTTTCTCCCAAACCGACAAGGTTTTTAAAGAAATAGTTCACCAAAAATACAAATTCTCTCATCATTTACTCACCCTCAAGCTATCCCAGATGTATATGACTTTCTTTAATTTTCAAAACACAAAGGAAGATATTTAGAAGAATATTTCAGCTCTTTAGGTCCTCACAATGCAAGTAAATGGGTGCCAAAATCTTGAAACTCCAAAATCCAAATAAAGGCAGCATAAAAGTCATCCATATGACTCCAGTGGTTAAATCCATGTATTCAGACATGGTATGATAGGTATAGTTGAGAAACAGATCAATATTTAAGTCATTTTTCATAATAAATTCTCCTCCCTGCCCGTTAGGGTGTGATATGCAAGAAGGATGTGAATCACCAAAAACAGAAGAAGGAGAATGAGAAAGTGGAAACTGACATAGCAAGGAAGAGAATTTATAGTTAAAAAGGACTTAAATATTGAACTGTTTCTCAACCATACCTATCGTATCGCTTCAGAAAATATGGATTTAACCACTGGAGTTGTCGAGTACATTTATTTTGCCCTTATGTGAATTTTGGAGCTTCAAAATTTTGGCATTCACTTGCATTGAATGGACCTAAAGAGCTGATGACTTCTAAAGATCTGTGATTGTGTTCAGCGGAGGAAAGAAAGCCATACATGTGTGGGATAGCATGAGGGTGAGTTAATTAATTCCATTAAAAGACGCTGACTACCACCCCTGGAGTTCGCAAGTTCGAATCCCAGGGCATGCTGAGTGACTCCAGTCAGGTCTCCTAAGCAACCAAATTGGCCCAGTTCCTAGGTTGGGTAGAGTCACATGGGGTAACCTCCTCGTGGTCGCTATAATGTGTGGTTCTCACTTTCGGTGGGGCACATGGTGAGTTGTGCGTGGGTGCAGCGGAGAATAGCATGAAGTCTCCACACGCACTGTGTGACACGCTCAAAAAGCTGCGTGATAAGATGCGTGGATTGACGGTCTCAGACACGGAGGCAACTGAGATTCACCCTCCGGCACCCGGATTGAGACGAGTCACATGCCACCACGAGGACTTAGAGTGCATTGGGAATTGGGCATTCCAAATCGGGGAGAAAAGGGAAGAAAAAATAAATAAACTATTATTTAATACCTAAACCTAACACTTAACTATGGCATCATAAAAAGCAAATGTGAGATGAAAAACACAACTGCTGAAGCAACCATGCCACTTTGGGGTACTTCTATGACACTTTCGGTTCACGTGCTTGCTCTTCAGGACTTTTACCCTGGTCCTTTAAATTGAAAGTTTAACAGCATACCAGTTGAGCTATTGTGCAATTTGATCATATATGAACAAGCTTCTGAATGTAGTTTGTAAATGCAAGTATTAAAATGTATCACCTTACATGTCCTGCACTATAGTAAAAGAGAGTAGATGTCATAAAGTCTCATAGTGTGGGTGGAACAGGGCAAAAATGAGAAGAGATAATGAATTCTTAATCTGCTATTTTACTCATGATTTGTATGACAGGGAACAAAAGTAATGATTTTTGGAGCATCTCTAGTGTTCATTTACCAGGAAACTGCTGTACAGTGAGGCATGTAAAAAATCCTTTTGCCAATATGTAGCTAGTAATGAGACTCTATAAGAACATGTTGGTGACAACATGCCACCCCATTCGGGACATGTTGTCAGAAAAGGTCAACTTGCGTTAATGAATTGATGTGTGGCTTTGCGAATAATGTGTTTCCCTTGGGTGGAGTGTGTAAAGTGATTTATCAACAGCTTGTACAAGGTGGTGTCACTGTTCGTCATCATTAAAATCATAATGTCAAGACTTACTGCAATCATCGCTGTCTGAACTGCAGATGTCCACTGACGTCTCAATGCTGCTAGCTGCTGACAGAGTCCCACCCCCTCCTCTTGCCCCTGCCTGCAGAGGGGACAAGAGACCTCCACTCGTACCCCCTGAGGCCCCACCTCCCGGGCTGAGAGCCAATGGAGAGGCAGCATGGTTAGGAGAGACAGCGGTTGGGGAGAGTCGAGGGAAATAGGCAGAGATCTGTCTAATTGGTCGGATGGGGCCGGGACAGACGTCTATGGCCATGTGTTCCTGGATGGAGATGGTGAGCTTTTTTCCCTTACGCACCGTCATAGAGCTAAAACCGAGGGAGAAAGTTATTTTGTCACTTATTAGCCAGCAGATGTTTTTCATGCAGAGTGATCTAAAGTATAATTTACAACCACAATTCCCTCCTGGAGCCACCTGTTATTAAGACAATGGTGATAGATTTTGGGAGCAAACAGCAAAAAGTCCATAACCGCCAGACAACCACAACAATCAACATAAAATATTTCTATTAAAACCAATCGACTCTTTATTGAGTTTGATGGGTTAAACAAAAATAAACATGATAGTCAGAACTTTACTAACTTTACTGGTGCTAAAGGCTAGAGGTTGTGAACATGAGTAGGTGAGTCAGGATAGCGGGTTGATAGAGGTTAAAAATCAACCTCCAATGCCGGAGACGCTGGTTCAAATCCCTCTCAGAGTGGGTAAGAGAAGTTTCGAATTGATTTCCATGCAATTAACTGCCCCAGCAGAAATTCACTACACATACTATAACTTCAAGTCACTTGCATTCAATGAAATGCTTTGAGGCTTAAATTCTGCTTCTGTATCTGACCCAAAGACCTATTGATCTGCAGTCAAATGGGGTCACATAAAAGTGTGGACAGTTGGAAGCAAGGATCTAGAGACCATGGGCAAAACTATTTCTATTAAAACCAATTGACTCTTTATTGAGTTTTATGTGTTACATCTGTGTTACAACAGAAATAAACATAAGAGTCAGAGCTTTACTAAGTGGAGCAGCAAACTACAGTTCTGGTGCAATAGGCTAGAGGTTGTGAGCATGAGTAGGTGAGTCAGGAAAGCGGGAGGATAGAGGTTCAAAGTCGGAAGGTATAGAGTGGGTGTTTAGATGCTGTGGCTTAAAAAGTTTGCGCTGAGCCCAAGCTTTAAGCACATGCATCTAAGCTCTGTTCTGATTTATTTAGAAGTCGTGAGCAAAAATCTGTGCTTGAAGCCAGAAGCAGTGCTTGGACCACTGTGCCGATTTCCTCTCCCCCACAGAGCTGTAGTCTAAACCACCCTGAGGCTCTGAGATAGTCTGTCTCCATCTATACAAATTCACTGTTAAGCCTTTGTCTCTTCTTATTTTATTAATTGTTCTAGAGTCTTGTCCTCTAAACCACTACCATGTTTGTTTTTGTTTGTTTTGATGGACCTGTCATAAAAGTATTGGATCTCTAACACCTCCAGAGACTGACATTTTGCCTGAGATGAATTGACCTGCCTTGTCAAAACTGTTTTGAGTAGCTGGACCTGCATGCAGCAAGCATTTTATTCCAAAACCTTCAAACTGCTCTTTTCGCCCCCAACTTGAGCTATAAGCTGAGCTGGATGAATCTAAATAGATACCTATTATGGTTTGCCATCTCCAGCTAGCACTTTGCTAAAAGCTCTTTTGGGACTGTAAAATGGAACTACAGTATAGTTGGCAAAATATTAGTTTTATGAATTAGTGAACTGGAATGGCGAAAGTATGGGAAATGTTTTAAGAGGCTGTAAGAGAGAGAATGAGTGTGTAATTCGATAAGAGAGAGAGAACACACACTTTTAACTTTATCAATACTTCTCCCCCAAACGTCTTATTTGCATGGGCACACTAGAAATTCATACAAAGTCCCCTTTAGGATGTTGTGGGGCATTTGACGACTAATCCCAGGAAAAATAATGATAAAGAATTTCATTCAGTGAGCATAATTACAAAGACCACATGTTCCTAACAGTTCCTGTGTTTTGAGAGGTTTCAGAAAAGAGGGTTGGCGGGGAAAAAAAGAGTGAAAATGGAAGATGTGGGTAATTCTTACAAAAATGTTCTATGTCGGTACCATGGTACTGTAATTGTATCAGATGGTAATACAATGGTACTTAGATAGATACCATGGTAGCACTTTATTTTACAATACTGTTCTACGTTTACTTATTTCTTTACTATATAATTACAACAACTATAGTAATTACTAAGTACTAATCCTGAACCTAATCCCAACCCTATCCTTAACCCATGTATTTATTACCTAATATTTTTCAGTACTTTCTTGGCTAAGTACACTGTAAATATTCAGAAATTACACATACATCAAAACAAAGTGCAACCAATACTAGTTCTCAATGTTACCAAACTCATACCATGGTATTAACACAATACTCTCTCAATGTACTTTCTAGAATACTATGGTATATATAAACCTTTGCATTGAGGACAGAGGGGGTGAGAGGAGTATAGAGACATTATTTTGTTGTAAAAGGAATCTGATGAGGAGGAGGGCATGGCCGGGCCGTGAGGATGCATGGCCAGTGCTAAATCAGATGATCAGCAGAAGAGCGAGATACAGGGGGGCCAGAGACCCCAGTTCAAGAGAGAGAGAGAGAGAGAGAGAGAGAGAGAGAGAGAGAGAGAGAGAGAGAGAGAGAGAGAGAGAGAGAGAGAGAGAGAGAGAAGCATGCAGATGCATTGAGTGTCTGTGTTCATGCTTTGTTTTTTGTTTTAATGTTGTTTTAAGTTTGAGTTTCTTATTCAATTTTATGTTGACAGTTCAGCTGGTTCCCGCCTCCTCCTTGCCCATCCATTAACTGTTACAGAAACATCCCAAACTAGCCCGATTTTCTGGTTTTAGCCGGTTTAAACTGGTCTCTCCCAGCCTGACCAGCTGACAAGTGCTCAGAACCTATTTAAAACCAGACCTGACCGGGTTGGAAAACCAGCTAAGAGTAGTTTAGACAAGCTGCTTTAAAATGGTCTAGACCAGTTTAGGCTAGCTGGTCTAGCTGCACTTTAAATTGTCTAGCTGGTCTTCCAACCTGACCAGCTGTCAGTTGCTCAAACTCTCTCTAAAACCAGGCTGAGAGATCGGCTAAGATCAGTTTAGCTGGTTTAAGCAGTTCTAGCTGGTCTCCCAGCCTGGCCAACCTGTCTTCTAAAGATCAATCTAGTCTTCTATCCTAATCAGACGACATGCTCTTGAACCACCTCTAAAAACAGCTAATCAGACTATGCTAGTCTAGACCAGATTAGACCAGGTGGTTTAAAATGGCCTAGTTGGTCTCCCAGTCTGGCCAAACTGGTCTTCAGATGGTTTAGCTGGTCTTCCATCTGACATATGCTCATAAATAGAACCTCTTAAAGCGACCAAGTCGAACAGCCTGACAAGGCTGGGAGACCAGCTAAAACCAGATGAGGTTTAAGCAGCTTTTTTTCTTTCAGCAGGTTAGTAGCCATAGTGTCAAGAGAAGGAAAGAGAAAAGCAGGAATAGGACATAAACTCATACTCATTGCTAACCTTTAAGGTAATTCTACCCCATTTGTTCATAAGCACACCGTACTGCACAAGCAATGGCAGTTATTTCTCATTGTCCATCTTTGGTTGTCAATCTATCAGTGTGTCCAGCTTTTGACAGGCATCATGGCTGACTTCATGGTGGTGGCAGGTAAGTTGTCATAATGACATTGGAGTAGCACTGCTAATGAGATCATGACACACAGCAGTCTAACAAGATTAGCGATTAGCCACACTGCCTCATGCCAAGCAGAATATATATATATTTTTTTTTTTTGAGCCTTCAAATCAAATCTCCCGCCGTCTGTACATGATAATGTTCATGATAATGTTCTTATGATGGTTTATAAAACTGGTTTAAATCATTATTTATTTAAATAATTTTAATAACTTGCAAGCAATTCACAGACCTGAGATCTACGGATTGTTTACACCCTCAGTCTTAGAGGAACAGCAATATGCCGAAAAAAATTTTATTTGACAAAATTAGATTTGTGAAAGAAATTATACTTGCACATTAGAGTAGTAATAAAATCTTATCAACTGCAACATAATTGTATCCTATGTTTTTGTTAATATTCTTCAGCTATCACATGATTTAAGTTGCTTTGAAAGTTGAAGTTAATTAGAATGTAGTTTAGCTTAATTTGTTTAGACTAAATGTGTGATTCTCTTTAACCATAACCATAGACTTTAGGAGCATGTTCCTTATGAGTTTTAAAGCAATTGTTTACAAGCCATCTGGCTTGTTCAGCACTATAAAGTCAAGCCCATATTAGCCTCCAAGTTTGATGGTTAACCCAGCACTGTTGCAATAACTTGCAATAACTTGCAGCTTCTGCAGTGTGCTGTGGCAGTGTGCTGTGGCAGTGTGCAGGGCCCCTTCTTGCCTGCTGTGTGGATTCAGAACTGTGCGCATTGCGCACTAGCCTGCTAACTCTGTGTCACGAAATGAATGAATGTCAGTGCTTGAGAGTGGATCACAGCAAGACATGAAGAGGCTGTTGAGAAGACGACTCCTAGTGGGGGGGATGAATGGGGGGTAGAGGTGGGAGTGAGAGGAAGAAATGAAGAAAAATATTCCCAAATTGTAAATTAATGACATGTTTGACAGTGGGGTGTCACAGTACATTATGACACTGTTGGCACTTGAAGCATAACTCACATAATGAAACAGAACGCCTTGATGAGATTTGGACTGTTGTCAACGTTTTCGCTTTCTGATGAAATAAACTGTTGGGTCCAACTAAGTTCTTGAGGTCAAACCTCTCTCTCTCTCTCTCTCTCTCTCTCACTCTCTCTCTCTCTCTCTCTATCTATAACTTGTGTCAAGTGGGATCATGTTCTCTTTTATCACAAGATCAGTGGTCCTGATGAGAAAGTGCATCACCGTTTCACAGTCAGTCACTGTGTCACTCAGACACTGATAGATTAGCAGAGGAAGAGAGAGCAATCCACTCCACATCACAAAATTTTTTTTTCTGCAAGAGCTTTAAAGGCAGAAATGCAGAAACACATGCACAGTATCTCATATCACAGTATCACCAAGTGTCAATTTGCTCACATATCTTCCTTTAGAGTGCAGAATACTATCTCCATCAAAAGTTGGAGAAAACAACAAATGAGAGAGTGAGTGAGGAGGGTGTTGGATGAGTGTGTGTGTGTGTTGGAGGTGGGGGGGGGGGGTGATAGAGAAACAGGAAGAGAGCGAAAAGGTTAACGGCATGCATACATGAATATACATTAATACTTAACACAGAATGAGAACAGGTGGAGGGGGGGGGGGGGGGGGGGGGGGGGGGGGGGGGGGGGGTGGGCAAAACATATGGGGGAAAGAAAGGATGGGGGGGACAAGTGGTAAACATAGTGGGAACTTTATGTAAATTAATTTCCAAAAATATACAAGCAAACAATGCATAGCAGCAACAAAGGGTTAACATTTAAAAGACTAATTAACACAGAGAGAGAGAGAGAGAGAGAGAGAGAGAGAGAGAGGGGGGGGGGGGGAGGGGTTAAGAAAGAGAAGAACAAACAATAAAGACATATAGAAGGAAATAACAGGAGATTAAATTACACCATGGATTCTAAAGCAAGTTGGAGGAAAGGATAAATAAGCAGGATACTTTTTCTTACCTCCGATTGTGTGAGTGTGAAAGACTCCCTCATAAACAAGTGAATTCCAAAGCACAGGGGTCTGCACTAACAGGTGGTGCAAGAGAAAGTGATAGAGAAAGGGAGAGATGAAGAGAAGGGAGGAGGGGGAGGCAGAGAGAGAGAGGAGGAGAGGCAGCGATGGAGAGGAGTGAGTATTTAGCATAGCATCAAAAAATCTATAGGATTACACATGCAGAAATATGAAGAGAAGGAGGATTGGAAGAGAGTGAGAAAAGGATGGGAGGAGAAATTTTTTAGAATGCGCAATGGCAGGAGAAATGGTGGGATAGAAGGAGTGTGTGAGAAAAAGTGTGTGTTTGAGTAATCCTGAACTATAATGTGCTATAAATTCACTTTTTACATTGATCAAAAATTCAATTTCTTTGGGCACTTTTTTTGGTTGTAATATGTTATCTCTCTCTCTGTTTCTCTCTCTCTCCTCTCTCTCTCTCTCTCTCTCTCCTCTCTCTCTCTCTCTCTCTCTCTCTCTGTGTCTATATTTCTTCGCAATTTGCTTGCAATATTATTTTGGTCTCGTGCATTAATCTTAATTAATATGCAGATTTCTTTATCAGTGAGTGTGTGTGTGTGTGTGTGTGTGTGTGTGTGTGTGTGTGCGTGTGTGTGTGCGTGCGTGTGTGTGTCGAGAGTGGCCAATAGTGTCCGTGAAGAAAACAGCATTCCAGATAGTGTCTTGAAGAAAATGTTAAAATGCAAACAGGTTTTTGTGAGTATTAGGCTTAGGTGTGAGTTAAGGGAATTTAAAATATCTTTATCGTAGTATGACAACAATAGCGCATACAGTCTGTTTCCAGAAGTAAAAATCTAATAAATTTTCTCCATTGGGGAACTATCTTTTAACGATAACTTATAAACATTTAAATGGGTGATGACATGAGGAATAACATTTTCCTTGATCTTTTAACATACAGTGGAAGAGATAATTGTACTATAAAAACATACTGTAAGTTTCAGAACTCAAAACTTCCTCCTCACTGTAAAAACAGCATTTGTTGAAACCAAGCTGCCAAGATGACTCGTTCTCTACTTCCTCTACATTGTGATCTCACATTGTGGTAGATATTGGCATCTGACAAAAGAGCCATGCAGTGACCGCCTCTCTCAAGACACTTCTGTCATATATTACTCATCCTCATGTTGTTTCAGTCCCATCTGGCTTTTGCTTCTTATTTGGTAGAACACAAAATGAGATGTAATGAGAATAACAGAATTAGCACCATTTAATTTCACTACATGCTTTTTTCCATACAATGAATGTGAATGGTGACATTCTCCACGGTATCTCATTTTCTGTTCCACTGAAGAAAGAAAATCTTATGGGTTTAGAGCAACATAAATGTGACTAAAAGATGACAGAATTTTCCTTTTTGGGTGAACTGTCCCTATAAGTTTCTGTTGTTTTATTGCACAGTATGTTGCAGTGGTGTAAGGGCTTTCTTTAATAGCACTACAGACACATGTGCCAAGGGCAGCATCTGTCTCTCTCACTCCATATAATTTGCTCTAATGATGCCTAATGATACATGTGTGAGAACACACTCTCCTACACACACACAACACACACACACACACACACACACACACTTGCATAATACAATATCAGATCAAATTGAACACACACAATCACACTCGCACACCCGAACATTATAATACTCACACACACACACACACACACACATATGTTGGTGCGGCTACCATTATGAGGATTCTTCATAGACATAATGATTTTTATACTGTATGAACTATAGACTATATCCCCTAACCCTACCCCTAATCCTAACCCTCAAAAATACTTTCTGCATTTTAAGTATGTTTTTTTTTAAGTGATTTGAATTACGGGGATACTAGAAATGTCCTCATAAAACACATTTATAGTATAATACCATTTTCACCTTAACCTAACCTATAAAAATGCCCTCATAAACTACCCAAACCTGCCCACACACACACACACACACACCACCACCAACAACAACAACAACATCAATATCAGAATACATTTGAGTACACATGCACTCACAAATACCATAACATTAGGACACACACTAAGACACATGCACACACAATTAACACACATGCACTCACACACAGACCACAATATCAGATCACACTAACACACGTGTACACAAAATATTTTTTTTAATTGATCTTCTTTCTCCATAACCCTCTCTCTTTCTAACTCTCTCTACCTTCTCTCTCTGTTCTCTGTGCAGGATTTAAGAAGGTCTCCTCAATTCTTAGTTTTTTCTCATTATTTTCCTCATTCAAGTCTCTCCTGGCTTGATCCTTCCTTTTTCTATGCATTCCACATACTTCTTCCCACACCCCCACTTTTCTCTCTCTCTCTCTTTAGCTTTGCCCAGAGGATTTACTGTATCTCTTTGGCACATGTAGATACATGGATGTGTGTAAGAGAGAGGGATAGAGAGAAAGATAATATTTTGTGTTTTATTCTCTTTATGATATATTATTTCTCTATATCTCATTATGTCATATCTCTGATATGTTTTATCTCAACACCTTGCCTGCTTCGCCTCTTTCACATGACTGTAATGTATTATATTGCATCTCCCTCTTGATACGACTCTTTTTAAGCCTGATATCATGCTGATCAGAAGGCTCTGTGGCCCAGATGTAATGAAAGAGAAGCAACAAGCCTGGCAGATAGCAGCAGCGATAGCACATTGTGAAGAAAGCCTCCCTCTGCCACACGCACTGGCCCGCTGTACCAATTAACCAGTCTTAAGGTACTGATCAGCCCCACAGAAAAGGTCTGCGGTAGTTTGTGATTATCGAAGATTGGAATTTCTATTAGGAAGAATCAAACTGGTTATGAATTCAAAAGACAGGTACGTTGGCTGGCTGGGACAGTAGGACTGGTTTTGTTGTGGTTATGATTCATATTTCATAACGTGATCAGGATATTGCTTGATCGTTACCACAGGATAGCTCATATTATTTTTGAATGACCATATCTGTCAATATTAACAGTAAAAAACAGAACAAACACTACAATATGTTACTGCTTATTTTAGAGCTGTTATAATGAGGGTGAAAGCTGGCTGGGGTTTGTCTCTTAAATCTTTTTTTACATGCCTCTCATGTATATTTTTACTGTACAATGAGCATATAGGTTCTGGATATTGTGCACATTTTAGAGTAACCAGAGACTGTTTAGGCCGAGATGGTCCACTTATAAATAAATTTGAGAAATGAGAACTCACAATATGGTGGAAGTAGAAAATAAAGTCCCGCCTTACAGGTAAAATAACCAATCACCTTTTAGATCCAGACATCACCTGTCAGACTCAGTTAACGTAATAATGTGCATGAAAAGCGGGAGTCGGTGAGTTCCAACACAAAAAGGTACTTTATATTTGACAACTCAAAAACCACGATTTTTAGCGGAAAGCTCAAGTCCATGCTTTTCAACGGAAATCTAATGTTCCTTGTCAACGTTATGGTTTCGTGGTGTGTGTAACTCTCACTTCCCTCACTGCCATCTGGCTCGCCTTTTAGTCCATCTCCAACTCCCACTGGACAGGGTCAGGGGCTCCATTTCTAGCGAGAACAGTCAGCGGGCCGGTGACGTCCGAATAATTAGGCACAATCATTCTACAGTAGACAGCCAGCCCCAGGAACTGTCTCACCTCATTTTTGGTCTTAGGTCTCAGGCAGGCTGCAACAGCTGCAGTCTTAACAATTTGGGGATGCACCTGCCCATGGCCGAAGTGCAACCCCCAGATACCATACTTCTACCCATCCAATTGCGCATTTCTTAGGGTTTGCTGTGTGTCCGGCCCGTCACAGCGATTTCAGAACAGCCCGCAGTTGGTGCATATGATGCTGCCAATCATTACTGTATATAATGATGTCATCTAGATAGGCAGCGGCGTAAGCAGAGTGCAATCTTAGGACTCTGTTCACAAGGAGCTGAAATGTAGCCGGGGCCCGGAACAAACTGGCATGTTGACTATCCTATAATCCACACAGAACCAGATCGAACCATCGCTCTTTGGAACCAGCACCACTGGGCTGGCCCAGTCACTGTGGGACTCTACTATTACCCCCATATTGAGCATAGCCTTTAATTGTTCCTGAACCACTTTTTTTGTGCTCGGGTAATTGGTAGGGACGACTGTGTACCACTACCCCTGGATTTGTTTCGATATGGTGTTCTATGAGGTTCGTACGACTGGGAAGGGGCAAGAATACGTCAGAGAATTCTCTTTGCTGAGCCACATCTGTGATTTGCGATGGTAAGAGGTTGTCTCTTCAAGTGACTGGGGTGCCTCGATTGGCTTTTAAGTTCACCTGAGCCCCAAGCTCCTCCCTCTACGGAACCATACAGAATTCATACAGCTCGCATAGTGTACGTGACATGAAAGTAGTGCCTTGATCAGTAAGAATTTCTTTTGGAATCCCCACCCAGGAGATTATTCGGAAGAGTGCCTCTGCTAAACTGTATGCTGTAATGTTGCGTGGAGGCACTGATTCCAGATATCGCGTTGGATAATCCACCAGAACCAACACAAAGCGATGTCCAAATGCCGTCCGCTCTAATAGCCTGTGAGGTCAATACCAATTCTTTCGAAGGGGACCTCAATCAAAGGAAGCAGGCGCAAAGGCACTCTTGGTTTGGCCAGCAGATGGCATGACGCATGCCATCTGCAAACATCCCCGAGAATGCCTGGCCAACAGAAAGGGGCCATTAGACGATTCAGTGTCTTTTCAAGTCCTAAGAGACCCGCAATCCAATTGTGATGAGCCGTCTGGAATAGTTTCCTGATGGCTCTTCGGTATCAACAACTGGGTTGTATCTTTATTTGTCTGAGTGTCCTGTGCCACTCAATACAACCAGTCATTTACAATCAAAAAGTATGGATATGGGAGTGCAGTGTCTGGATGAAAATGTTAACTATGTATTACTTTCACTTGGTTGAAGGCGTCTTGCTTCTACTCCAGAGGGAAATCCCCTGCAGGGAATCCTCTAAGGACTGGCGAAGCTGAGACTTCACCCTCCCTCATGTCATCTTGCCGTGTATCTGACATAGATGGCCCTGGCTCCACCTCAGCCAGTGCATCGCAAACCACACACCGATGCGCATTGTTACAGGACCCATCTACACAAACTTCCCTCAATAAAGTGGTAAATTCATACCCAAGATTAGGATGCAGTATGTTCCTGCTCGATCTGGGGTGGCATGTGGAGCATCGGGGACTGGAACCAATGTCCCTACCTCCATCACCGGGCATTGGTCCTGGATGTGCCCGGGCTCCCCGCAGCTCCTGTAAACCATCCCAGACTCCCCACTCACACCTGTTTCCGGGGAGGTGGAATAGGATGAGTGGAAGGGGAGGAGAGAGAGTGAGGGGAGATAGGAGAGAGAGAAAAAAGATCTCAGGGCTCGCCGGCTCCTTAATACACTGCCATATGGTCCTCTGCCAGATTGATGGCCGTTTGAAGCATCTCTGGGTGGTGGCACTGGACACACTCCGCTGTCCCTCTCAGAAGCCAAGCAATAAACTGCTCCAGAACCACCAGGTCGATCACAGCCCCGATATGCTTAGCCAGCAACCACCACTGGCTGGTGTCCTGGAGCTGTTGGGTGAAGGTGAATGGCCGGCTGTGCTTACCCAGGTTCAGTGAGTGGAAGTGTTGGCACTGTTGTTCTGGTGACCGGTCGACACATTGCAGGATAGCTTTATTGAGATCAGCATACACCAGGAGGTTCTCTGCTGGCAACTGATGCGCTGCGAGTTTGGCCTTCCCAAACAACAGTGGTAACAAGTGGACCACCATTGGGTGCTTGACCAACTGCATGCCATCGCCGTCTGCTCAAAGAGTTACAGGAAAGCCTCCAGATCATCCTAGTGGCCTATCTTGACCAGTGGAACATGGGCGGTCGCAGGGTCCAGGATTGCAGCAGCAGCACCCTCCTGGGGTAGCAAGCTCCAGAGTACCTGACAGTACTCTGTTTGGGCCTGGAGAAGCGTGATGAACCACTGTGACTGGTGGATGCTGGCAAAGGTGAGGTCTCCATGGTGTTCTTCCTCTTTAACCTTTCGGGTTTCAGCACCAGTGTTAACGGTTTGCAATGTGTTTTATCACAAAAAGGTAATTTATTTTTTACAACTCGGTTCAGAATTCGGAGGTCTAGGATTGGACACAACCCACCGCCCTTCTTCGGAACAATGGAGTAAGGGCTGTAAAACCCTTGCCTCACATCAGCAGGAGGGACAGGCTCTATCGCACCCTGCTGATGAGGGACCGCGATCTCTGCACGTAGGACGGCATCATTCTCGCCCTTCACTGACGCATAGCCGAGTCGGATGGTTCTGGACAACCAGTGCGACGGGTTTGAAAGCGATAGCCATGTGTCCAAACTCCAAAAAGGGGCACTAATGGACGGATTACATCCGACGTACCTGGGGGTGGGGCCTCAAGGCTGGGTGGAGCAGGGAATGCAGCATAAGTGAGTGATGTTCCGACCCGAGGCGGCTGCGCTGAGGGAGCCCTCAAAGCACTTACCTTGCTCTGTATGACTGGCATAAGGCGGGCCGGCGACTGAGGATTAGGCACTGGTGGTGTGACCCGAGTAGAGAGAAAACTGCTCTTTTTTTGACAATGTGGGGACTGCAGCCCATGCGGGATAAATCGACACAACGTCAAGTGAGTGACAGAAGGAGAACTATTAAATTTTTATTAGATTTGCCAAACCTTGCAAAAATTATGGCACTGTATCTTTGAAAGAAATTATATTGCTTGAAGCTGATGATGCGATTAAGTGATTATCTGAATGAGCAACCACTTTGTCGTATGCAGTTATGAATAACAATAAGTAAAAAAGTTTTTTGACCATTCCGGATTTATTTTCTACCAAAAAAGGGATAGTTCACCCAAAACTTTTAATCATTTCATCATTTACCCCAGATGTGTATGACTTGCTTATATATGCGGAACACAAATTATTTCTCAGCTCTTTTAGTCCATACAATGCAAGTGAATGTCAAATTTTTGAAGCTCAAAAATCACATAAGTCAGCATTAAAGTAATCCATATGACTCCAGTAGTTCAATACATATCTTCAAATTGTCCCTGTATGGTCTTTTCCCATTCAAGTAGACAGGAGCTGTGCTTGTATGCTACTTATATCCATAGAAAATAGCTGCAGAAAACTGACTTGCCTTGAAAAGGACTTTGGAGCAACCAGAGAAAAGTCTCCCTGGGACCAAGCAATTCATTTTTGTCCATTAAAGACGATATTTGTTTTTACTAAATTTTTATTGAACTATACATGCCACAGGTAGTCCTGGCACATCTTAAAGAGGACATCATGGGCTTTTCAGTGGTATCAAATCTGTGAGGCCTTGGCTATGACAAATTCCTCTATGTAATTTGTCTCTTCTTCATAAACATTTCAGAAAAACTTTATAGAGCTCTCAAAGCAGAGAATGATTTTCTCATACAAGAAATACATTAATTTCTTCATTTTTTTCTGTAAGGGTCATCAGTAATAGGTTTCACAAAAAATTACAATATTCCTATTAGATAAGATATATTTCTATAAAACCTTTTAAAGATATTACTCATTTAAATAATTTGATGTTTCTTTGGTTTTCTCTAAGGGTAATTGGTGAATATGTTTTCACCAAATAGAGAAAAGAACAAAAAAAATACAATATATATGAGATAATTTAAGTTATTACTTAATTTCAGTAAATTCAAAGTGCTTTACTGGCAAGACAAAATTGTTTTGTATTGTCAAAGCTATAACATAGATAAATACACACTCATTGTAAAGAAAGAAAGAGTGTGTATTTATCTATGTTATAGCTTTGTCAAAGTGACAATATGAAACAATTTTGAAATTGCATTACAACTTAAAAACTTTAAATTGTCTTAAATTGCATTTACAACTTAAAAAATAAATAAAAATTAAAATATAAGATTATGGGTGTGCTGAGTGACTCCAGCCAGGTCTCCTAAGCAGCTAAATTGGCCCGGTTGCCAGGAAGGGTAGAGTCACATGGGGTAACCTGTCACGATTAAGAGGTTCTCACTCTCAATGGGGCGCGTGGTCATTTGTGTGTGGATCGCGGAGAGTAGCATGAGCATCCGCATCCTGTGAGTCTCTGTGGTGTCATGCAAAATGAGCCACATGATTGAGGTGAGTAACCGCGCCATCATGAGGACCTACGAAGTAGTGGGAATTGGGCATTCCAAATTGGGGAGAAAAGGTTAGCATTTTTTTTTAAAGTACATTCCCCAACTCTGCAAATTATTACATAGAACAAATGTTTTATCAAACTCACGCTTACTACGAAAGTAATTTCTAACTGAAATTGTTGTCTATATAGAGACATCATCAAATTTACGCATATCAGGGGCATTTAAACTAATATGACGGATGAAATAGAGCATGATGGAAATTGTACAACTCAACATCTGTGTGTTACTTGTAATGCTCTATTCACCTATTGTCCATACTAAATACAATGTGAAAAGAATGAAACATCAGCCCAGGGTGAGTTTGTCAAAAATGTGATCTTGACTTTAGGGAAGTAGGCTACACCTGGACACAGCTGGAGGACTGAAAAGGGTGATGTGTGGTACTGTAGTATTTATATATATATTTAATGGTATCTGATCTCTTCTGTTTTTATTTTATGTTGTTGTATGTAATTTTATGGGCATTGTTAAATGTTTTAATATTATCATTTATTAAATGTATTTAATTAAATACATTAAATGTATTTCACCCATCATTTTAGATAAAACTAAACAAATTGAAACTGTTTGCGATGAAAATGATAAACTGAAAATGAAGTAGAAATAAAACTAAATTAATATTTGAAATAATGATAACTCTGGTTGTAATGACTAATGTAGCTTTCACTTTCTTTGGTATATGTTTGAGTGGAGGGGAAAAGCAACAAATAATTGAATTGTCAACAGAACACAATACGAAGTGTGGTCAAGGAAAATTTTTTCTTCATACAACTAAAGCAAATTCGTTCATTCTGAAACCACTGAAATTTGTTCAGCAGGATACTAATAATTAGTTTTTTGCATTTATATTGATTTTATTAGTTGTGAAGTTTAAAATAAGCTTAAAATATTGATGTTGAGTTTATGGTTAAAATTTTAATTCAGATTCTTGAACAAATTCATTCGGACACAGACTCGACTTGGACTCTGCCTGTTATGGACTCGGTCTTAAATCCAACTCCGACCCTTTTGGACTCGGACTTGACTCGGACTCGATTGTTTAAAGACTCTGACTTGACTCAGACTCGACTAAGGTGGACTTGAACCCAACACTGCTCCAAACACTAAATGATGTTGCTAAAAAAAATGTTGCTGGGTCCCATGTGGTAAAAATGTCTAAGCCAATCTTCAATTACATTTAAAAAATCCAGACTGACTGTTCAATACCATCAAACCTGCCAATGTAAAGTTGTGAATCTTTCCTCTTGTAATGCAGTGCTACCGTTAGGGAGACAAATGAACTGGAAATATGTGCTGCATAAAGAACTTCTGTGATAATTGAACAGCTCATCCTTTCAAATTTTAATGAGTTTGCTGTACCAGCTTTCAAATGGATTCCAAAAACTGAGACCAAGGTGTCTCTGCACGGAGAATTTTCTTTTTTTTTAACACTCAGTAGATTAGGATTGAAATGAAGAGATTATTCAAGGTAAGTTTCAGTGTTGTACAAAAGAGAGTTTTTCTTAGTGACAGTGACATTGACACTAACAGACATCAAAGCGATGATGTCACGTCCCCTAAACGAGACCTGGCTGTCACCATGGTAATGAGTTGCACAATATTACCAATTGTTTTTCCAAGTTCACTAGAACGCATGTCATTCTCATCACTTTCTCACTTATCTCTGTCAGTCAAAAGGAACTTCTAACATCGAGATATAATTGAACTCTGAGCATCTGAATTCTTGTCAAGTAGAAGAGGAAGAAAGGAAATCTTCTAATTGAAAAAAAAAAAGCATTTTCTAATCTTCAGATGTTTAGATTGGGAAAGGGTGGGGGTGGGTGGATGTTTATGTTGGGAGAAAAAAAAAGGAGGAGAAGCCAAAAGGGTCTAAGGGCAGTGCACAGTAATGTCTATGAAATTAAAACTGGATTGTTATCTCAATTAATTAAGGGCCATTAAAAACTAATAGGGCTGAGTCTCATTATTCCAGCCTCACAGTCTTAACCAGCACATAGCTGTGTGAGCAGAAAGAAAACAAGTTACAGGTGGTGACAGAGAAAGAGAAATTGATGAATAATTTGTTTGGTACAAATAACATGCAAGGAAGAGCACAGAAGATATGGGAAGAACGGAGCCAGAAGGTTAACAAAAGACAGGAAGCAGAATATAATGACTAAGTGGCATTAAAGTACAAAGAATAAACAAATAATACTTGTGCATGCCTTTCTAAATAAGCATTGACTTCTGTGAATTCATGAGCAATGTAATGGCATGTATATGAACAGTGTTGGGTGTAATCGGACTACAAACTCATCAATAACTGTAGTCTAATTACTTTTAAGTTTAAAGTAGTGTGACGCATTACATTTAAAATTATTGTAATCAAAATACAGTTACTGACCACCAATTCAATTATTTACATTTAAGTACATTACTTGGGTTAAACATTTCTAAAAATCTTACATTAACACCCTGGTGAAAAAAAAAAAATGCTAAGTATACTTGAAGCCAGACTAATAAGTATGCTTCAAGTGTTAATGATTAGTTAACTTGAAGTGTGCTAATTTGGAACAACTCATTTTGTACTAAGTATATTTTAGTTGTAATTAAATTGTAGTAAAGCATAACTTTAAGTGTATTTAGTGTACTTTTGTGTGCTAAATTGGAACAACTTCAAGTATACTTAGTATACTTTAAGTATAGGCCAGTGTAGGGTAATTACATGCTTGATTAGTGATATTAAAGTGTACTTTATTTGTGTTACAAGTACATTACAAATTAATTGCGAGTGTCTTCAAAACATACAAGCAATATACCATAAGTGTATTATGTATTAGTGTATAAGTATATGCACAGTAACACCTTTGGTTTATTCAAAATACTACAAATTGCACAATTTGTCTTCAATAACAAACTATTATTACTTAGCTATATTTTGTACAATATACTTTAAACATTACATCGTCTTACACAAGACAGTATTTTAAATATGTTACCTGCATACACTGAAAAATTTGACATGTTCTGTTTACTTAAAAATTAAGGAAACCGATTGCCTTATTTTTGCAAAGCAAACTTACTAGCTAAAATGAAGTTATATTAATGTTCCTATGCAATAATGTCAACTTGTTATTATTAAACTTAATAGTAAATTTCTGATTAACTTTACTTGCTTGTTTTTTGTTAGTTACTATAAATTAATTAGTAACCTTACAAATGATTTATTAGTAAGATTACTCTATTAAGTCAATTTACTTAAAATTAATACAATTCATTCACTTTACATCTGAAATACCACTAATCTCAACATGAGTTTACTGTATCACTTTAAGTTGTTTACACTTAAAATACTATGTGCAATCGGTTTCCACATTTTCTTTAAGTAAACTGAACATAATATGCCTAGTTCAATAACGCACTTAACAAGTTTGAAATTCTCAACTCTTTATTTGTGTAATAAACAGCTGAAACTCTTAAAGAACAACACAATAAAAAAATGTCTTTAAAACAATCTGTTCTCTATACTTAGACCTCTTGCTGCATGACAACATAATATCTGGACCTAAAACAAGGTATAGAGCATTTGCAGAAATTTAAAAAATAAATAAATAAAAAAAATGAGCCTTTACAATTTGGAAAAACCTGCATGTGACTTTGGAAAGATTCTTAAACTGAACTGCAATTACAGCAAAATATGCCAGAAACAAGTTTGGCTTAAAAGCCGGTTTAAAAGGGTTTGGAGTTTGGGTTTGAGATTCAGAAATACCCGCTGAATAAAATCAAATGTGTTCCTCATTGTCTTCGGATGGTCTAAATTTAGAGCATAGATCAAAGCAAATGGAAACATACAGAATGTGGCAAATTTGGGACATCATCCATGACAATTCTTCCCTCCATTGCATCCATGTTGAGGGCATGGGAACGTTTGGCAGGAATGCCTTCAGATAAAACTGTGAGCAGTCCAACATCTAATTCACTGAAGCCTGCACCTACATCTGAATCACAAGTTCACAAGAAAAATCACAAGTTCAATTGAATACTTTATTGTACTTTTACATTGTTCTGAATTATTAAAGGGTTAGTTCAACCAACAATTTAAATTATCCCATAATTTATTCACCCTCAAGCCATCCTAGGTGTATATGACTATCTTCTTTCAGCCAAACACAATCAGAGTTAGATTAAAAAATGGGAGTGAATGGTAACTTAGATTTTGAAGCCCAAAAAAGTGCATCCATCCATCAAAAAGGTAATCCATACGGCTCCAGAGGGTTAATAAAGGCCTTCTGAAGTGATGCGTTTTTCCTCCTTTTCTCTGAAAATTTCTTTGAAAATCAAACGTGCAGAATGCGTGTCCAACGCTGCGTAGAACTCAGATTTTCCCCAGATATGTGATTGAATTCTGCAAAGACCTAAGAAAAATATGTGGTTATTAACATTCAAATACACAATTCATAGAAAAAAGTAACTCAGGGATTTGGAGGAGGAAAAAAACCCTGGCTTTCTGTGAAAAGTGCTGGCCACTTCTCCAAGATGTCACTGTCATGCACAAAAACGTGAAGTGTCATCGACATGGCAAACTAAAATTACAAAACAAAGAAAAAAGGATATTATAGGCTGCCAAAGGGAAGGAGTCATTTATTAGAGAAGGCTGAACAGCTTGCAGTGAATGCAGACTGCACAACTCATAAGAGGCAATTGCCATTTGATGCTTCTTGGCCAGCATTAGGGGGACATTTTTGAAATTTTGTGCATCACGGATCACTTTTTTGAAGAACTTATGTTTCCCCTCAAATCAAATTGTCCACAGATTTCTCAACGGCCCATACATTCCTCAAGTTTTGGTTGGAAATTGATTTTTGATAAATGTACTTTTAATAAATAGACACTCGGAATGGAGACATGGTATTGAAACAATTCGCGAATATGTTCCATGGCTTATGCGATAGCGCTTAAGAAGTTGTGCCCTCTTTTTAGATGTATAAGTGCAGAACTTACATTTCCACTGCATAGTAGGTCATCATCTGGTACTCTACAAATAATAATAATAATAATAATAATAATAGTTAATCCATCACTCAAAAGTAAAAGAAACAAAATCAGATACATATGTTTCTTCAAATTGTGGGCCACTTACAATGTTGGACAATGAATAAAATGGAAACAGGAATTAAAAACAAAGCCTATTGAAGTTTATGTGCTGATTTATATTTAAATAAGATATACATAATACTAATAATGATAATAATACTCTACTTGAAGAGGTGGCTGCGATGGGGTCTGCTGAAGACTCGCTGATAAACTCAATTGAAAAGTACCTCAGAATAACCCCCCCACCCAAAGTTTTGTCCAATTGACCTTATTCACAGTAGTGCCATCTTTGATTTTTAATGGGAATGACCAAGAGGCTGTGAGGGATAGACTTTCCGTCTCTTCAATGGCACGAATGCTATGAAACTGCAAAAAGCTCCTGGAAAACAGTTGATTTTCCACAACTCATTTTGGTTGGAGTTTTTTGTTTACTAAATGCTCTTAGAAAAATATTTTTGAAAGTTTTTTCCCCCTAATGATCCAAAAATACTTTAAACTGCAGTACGGTCCATTTAAGAGACTGTACGTCTATACCTCGCAGCCTTGTTGTTATTTCTATTAAAAATCAAAGATGGCGCTACTTTGAATAAGGTCTATAAAATGCCTCTGACCAGAAATAGCAGGTAACAAAGCATATGACTGTGATGTTAACTAAAGCCAATTGGTTCATTTAAAAAATGGACGAGCCCTTCAATATATACAGCTCATACTTCATTCATTAAATGGAGTCTATAAATTCCTTTTTTGTTATCTACTTTATTCTAGGTGTGTAGTTAGTTAGTTCACATCAAAAGAGTGTTGTTGGAAGAGTGTGGCACCAATTACTCTCACAGATCAGTGGCAAGACAATGTACTATGGAGGCAAATACAAAGACCAAGCATGCTGGGGCCCCCCGTGGAATGGACAGACACATATAAGTTGGCTAACAGGCATGATCATATAATGAAAAACATAGAGACAGGCACATTAATACATGTGTGCAGTAAGGCAGGGATCATGTCAAAGTGTGCTATGAATGTCCAAACGCCTACCACATACACACACTCACACCAACTCACCAACACATTCTTACTGCAACAGCAGGGGCATGCCAGATGTTCTGACTGATGAGACACACTCATGCAAATGCACTCACACACACACACAGTTGCACACTTGTCAGAACAAGCAGAGTTTCTGACTCCATAGATACTCTTTGGACCCATCCATCCTTATCTACACACACACATATACACAAACACACACATGCACCATGAGGAGAGGTGGTCTATGGTTTCTGTGGTCCCTTCTGGTATTTCCAAAGGCTAGTTGCTAGGCAACAAGAGGAGCTTCACCAGTAGCGATACGATGGAGGGAAATAGATAGGGAGATGTAGGGAATGTAATTTTTAAAGTGCTCCACACAGTTCCTGATGAACAGCCCTGTTACTATTTCCTTTGTATAATATGATACTTTTTCATATCTTTCGTCTAGTTGTCATTCTGGAAAGGAGGTCCAGAGCAAAATTAAAAAAGCAAAACTATTATTTCAAAAGTTTCACTTATGAGGAAATCACTCAACTGGAACACGTAAAGGGACAGTTTACACAAAAATTACAATTCTGTCATCATATACTCAGCCTTATGTCATTCCAACCTATACGCAACACAAAAGCCTCAGTCACCATTCACTTTCATTGCATCTTTTTTTTCCAAACAATTAAAGTGAATTTTGACTGAGACTA
This sequence comes from Moxostoma hubbsi, assembly GCA_032164185.1. Classification (NCBI taxonomy): domain Eukaryota; kingdom Metazoa; phylum Chordata; class Actinopteri; order Cypriniformes; family Catostomidae; genus Moxostoma; species Moxostoma hubbsi. Next base: position 28,104,606 of record JAVLUX010000024.1, read on the forward strand.
ACATTCTAACATCTTTTGTGAACCATGGAAAAAGAAAGTCATGCATGCTTGAAAAAGGTGAGTAAATGATGACAGAATTTTCATTTTTGGATGTACTGTCCCTTTAAGAAATTGACTGTTTTTAATTTGTGCATTCAGAGAACAAGTCTATATTTGTATATGCATTTGGCATGAAAAAGTGTAACCATGTGTACATGTTTGTTCTGATGTACGTGGGAAATTAAGAAAAGGAGGACTGCGGAGCAGCAATGTGGGAGAATTACAAATGGATTATCTTGTGTCACGGTACAAGCAAAATAAGATGAAGATGTGAAGAAAATGTACAGTTTCTGTTTTTCCAGAGTGTCTGTACCTGTATACATATACTGTATTCGCTAAATACAGTCTGTGTGTTGAGCTAGAGGAAAATGAAGTTGTATAACTGCTCTTTTCCATAATGAGTATAACTTCCAACCCTCTAGAGTACAATTCAGACAGTTTTATTTCTTTATGTGAGTGGTTATAGATTAATGAGTGCAGCAATATGGTTTCTTTATGCTGTGAGACACAGGATATTCTAACATTTCAAGTATGTTGCATAATAGTTTTTTTTCAGCATTTGTATTACAATTCATTTTTTTTTTATTTTGTGATGAGCTGTTTATCTAATAGACTACTTGTAAACTAAAACCTTTATGCTGTCTTCCAAGCACATTACAGTGAAGTGTTTGCTGTAAACAGTCAAAGTGGCTTGGTTCTGTTGGTAAGCCTTTAGACTGCAGACGACAGCATTCTTCACTCTTGACCTTCGCATGTTGATCACATTCAATGCACGTTTGGAAAGAGAAAAAGGCAAGAGAGTTTAAAACCGGTCCACCAAAAGTTAATCCCTTGGCCTACAGACTGATTAACTTTTAATCTAATGCTTTGGTTCTGTGTGCATATCTCTACATGGTGAATCAGCCCAATATAGATCATTAAACATTTATGAAGTCCATTTAAAACAGCCTACATTGCTCACCCTAGGCAAAAAAATATTTTCTCTTGCATATCCCTTGATTGTTCTATTCACTTCACGTTTATAGGACAGATAGGCTTCAGAAATGGCCTGCAGTTTTAATGTCATGCAGCCATAATTGTACAGTCCACGAAAATGTGAGATCACATACTTGAATAATAATTGGATAATCATAGGATTAATATATAATTTAGATTATTTGACATGTATGAAGAGCTCAAAGTCTCTGCATTAGAAATTAAAAGTGTATTGGATTGGTTACGTTTATTCCACTTCGCCCTCTTGTTGAAAATGCTACTCATAAGTCACGTTTGCTTTGAACTGCTCCCTATGCTGTGCATGCTTTTCAGAATGCTCTTAAATGAGATACAGGCACTTCTGGATAATCCTCTGTGCCAAAATTCATTTCCATATCTCATATTCAGCTCCACGTCTCTTTACTGCTTCACTTCTGCCCCGTTTCCGTCTTGAAATAAGATATATTGTAGCTCAGCAAGGGTTTTATATTGCTGTGACAGATGTTTTTACCAATTGTGTCTTATGTGTCAGACACATGACAGACTACATAGATCAAGGCATACTAGGTCAGCTGGATGGGACTTGATAGCACTTTGGCACATTGCCTTTATTGCACTTAATTACTATAAATTGAGAGGTATGCAGAAATGTAATTCATCACAAATATCCACTCAAATAACTTTTTACACAAATTATACAATCATAATAAGCATAACAGTGGATAAATAGCAGTTAATTAGTCCAATTTGTTATATAACTGTCTTTGGATGATCTGGTTGCATTTATTTTCTTGTAATTCATGCAAACAGGGTTTTTTTAACAAGTGCATTTACATTTTCTCAGGTCATACGCTTGATGGAAAAGTTAACTTTATTTAAAAGCACTTTTTAAAATATAGTACCCTTAAAAACACCAAAAATGGTCAGGAAGTAGGCCTACACCATCATCGCAAGCAAGCATATCGGTTCCTCTGAACAGGTGTGCGTCCCGCAGGGGCCACCCCACCAAGGGTGTTGCGCCTCACAAAACCCTCTTCACAAATCACTGGACGCCGGGCCTCTTCCTACACATTTCATTCCAACCCGGAGGCTGAGGTTCCCGAGTCATTCCTGCTGTAGTCCAGTGCCCATTTCTCGCAGAGACACCTGTGGTCGGTTGCCAGTTATAGCCGTCCGATTGAATCTAGAAAGACAGACATGCCAATTTAATTAACATTTCCAGCTAATATTGTTAATATGGAAACGGTTGATTTGCCAACTTATGGGCCATCCACACAGAATGCGTTTTTTGGGTCCGTCTGTGCCGTTTTGTCCAGAGCCCTTTTATCAAAGAGCCTACAACGTTAGCAAAGCAATGCAGAACGCAGCGGTCCTATAAACATTCTTGTTTATTGTCCATGGAGGAGATGCTTCAGTGTGCCAAATAACCTTCTTTTGTGAAGAAACAGCTCATCACTTTATGATTTGACCGCCTTTGCGCTAATCTTCAACATGTTTTACAGTACACTAAACAATCCTTTTTGAGTGAACCATGTATGGAGTTTGCAACAACAAAAAAGTTGCTGCTTCACAAGAAAAGTAACTAACAATTTTACGACAGGTAGGTGTCAGTTTACGGTCCTCCCCAATCATTTGTATGGTATACGCAAACGGCGACTTAATGTCGTAACACGTCAGTTGTAAAGACGGGCGTATCGATACTAAAGTATCGATACTTCCGATACCGATGTGGTATTAAGAATATCGATCCTCACATAAAAATATAAATTCTGAAGTTTTCAACTAGTGCTCTTATTATTTAGATAACATTAATATCAACGCATCTTAAGTGGGAAAAAAAATAATAATATTAGAGAATTGTTGCATGGCATCGGAACAATTTTTTCTTCTGCTCATCTTGACGCACAGAAATGCTGAAATACACCAGCAGTCACACAGCTCTCCCCCTCTCATTCACAGCGCTCGTTTACAGAGAGAGCAGTGCTTTCCTGAGGTAATGACAGAAAAACAGCATCTGGAGTTATTCACACCAAGTAATGGCATGTATTATAATGGGCTTGTGAGACCATTTTTAAAAGCTTATTTAAATTCAGGTGTTAAAACAGAGATATTGATCTTTAATCCTCGTAAATAAATGATACCCTTATGAAAACTACCTGTAGTAATATTGTATTAACCGTTACTAGTAACAACGACTGCAGTAACTAATAGTTAGTTTTTTTATTTATTTATGTATTTATTTATGGCTGTAACCAAGGATTTGATACAAAAGTTGACTTTTTTTCCTTTTTTAAACCTGACGTCTAAAAAACGTGGCATTCCTGTGCGAAATACTCGTCCGCCCAGCGCATAGAAAAACAATTTAAAAACCAGATATCTTCTGTATAGCGATAACAGCCCCTGTATGTTTTTTATGATTGTTTTTACTATATGATCGCGCGTAACGGTCTACTAGGGATGGGCGATACCACTTATTGTCTTTTCGATCCGAAAACAAGTAGGCCTACTTTTAGGCCAGTATGGCAGAGATCGATACCAATACAATAAAAATGTACCTCCAATAAATACAATTCTTTGGATAACATTTGCAACTTAAATTATACATTTTTTAATTATATATTTATAGGCCTAAGCAGAGGATCGCCTAATAAGTGGTATCGCCCATCCCTAGTAGACCGTTACGCTCGCTCATATAGTAAAAATAATCATAAAAAATATACAGGGGCTGTTGAGAAGATATCTGTTTTTTAAATTGTTTTTCTATGCGCTGGGCGGACGAGTATTTCGCACAGGAGTGCCACGTTTTTTAGACGTCGTGTCAGGGTTTAAAAAAGGAAAAAAATAAACTTACACGCCTTATGTGTATAAACATATGTTTGTTTGTTTTTTATTTAACGCAATAATGCGTTTGTTCTGAACGGCCCCAAAACATTAGATGTTGTCGTGCGCACCTTTTCAGTGTCACTCTTTGGACTTCTTTTCGGCGTTCTGGAGTTTTTCGGCTATTTTGCGCTCGTGTCCCGCGGGGCTTTGTCTGTTCGTGTTGCAGCTCGCCTCCTTCTTCGTCCTGCCTTTGCGGCTAGTGCTCTCTGCAGTTCACACAACGAAAACATATTACCAATAATAAAAAAAGGAAACTTATTTTTTGGACCAAATACGTATTTTTTCCCCATTTATTTATTTACTTTGTATTTTAAAAGAAAGTTAAGCTCTATGAAAACTTACCGGTATAACGGTCTGATAAATTGTAGTATTCGTATTCATCGTAGTAGCGGTCCTCGAAGGTGGTCGGTTCGATGTTTTTCACGTCAACGTGGCTACTCATGTTTGACAGTGAAGATATTCTGCTCGTCTCTCGAACTGCTGGAGTAACAGAGGGTGAACAACACACACTTAAGCTGTTACCGACAGAAGTTTAACTTTGAAAAGCCAACAAATAATAGGCGATGCTCAGCTGAAGACTTGCTGCCAAATTTCTCCTCGGTTCAGCTCTGTTTACATCGCCGCTTTTTAAAGAAGTCGCTCCGCCTTCGTTTCCTTCACCTCCCCGCCTGTGCACTGGCCAACATGACCAGAAGGAAATGTTGCATCAGAAAAGTTAATATTTGAACAGCCGACCTCGCCCACTAGCACAAGATTGTAATTTCTGGACTTAACAATCATTTTAAATCCACTAAAAGATCATATTTTGACTGGTGCAAGTGTTTGAGGTGGTTCTCAACTCATGGGTTGCAACCCAAACGTGGGTTGCCCATCTGTTCTGGGCGCAGACATTAGGGAAAAAACAATGACATATGCTATTAATAATCTGAGGATAGCAAATACCAACTTTTAAAGGGAGGAGATGTTTTCCATATCTTTTGTTTCATCCATTCAAACTCCAGCATGTTTTGGTGTAAAGTTCACCTGGCACTTGGTAATTGGCTAATACTTCAGCCCAGAGTTGGTTCCAGTGGCTGGTTAATCACACTTCTGCTGTTGTTTATGCATTTACAAAATGGTAATTTTTCCTTTTCAGCTTGTCATGTTCATTTTGTATATTGTTGGGCCTATAGGCCCATTATTGTCATTTTAATGCATTTTTTTAAATGTTTGATTTTTAAGGTGTACTTTTGTATGACAGAAATGTTGAGGCTACAATATATATTGGGTCATTACTTGATGTCCAGTGTAAAAGCTGGGTTTTACACTGGGTTACAAAGACTTTGTTAAATGATACAAAGGCATCAAACATTTGTTATATCAGCACTAAAGGATCACAGAATGCAATTTGTCATCAATTAGCAAAATCCACAACATCCTCTGGAAATCAAAGCCAAATACATCATTCAAGATCCTTTATGCCCCAGGCCCGGCCACAAGCTGTTTTGTCCTTTGCCTATAGGAGCATTATCGCACCACTAGAGTCAAGAATAGCTTATACTACAGTGCACAGACTCAATAGCATTGGCAATATCTGGTTGCAATGCATTCTCTACTTTTTCTACCACATATGCTATAGTACATGAATAGGCATATTTACAGTTTGTAAATTTCTTTACTGTTCATTGTCTATTAGTATGCTGCCTATTACTGTGAACTGTGTATTTATTGTCTCTGCTTTTTTTATTTTTTTGAGTAAAGTGTAATATTGCAGAGGTCTGTGTGATGTCTGACTTCAGTGGATATTTTTGAACATTGCAGTTTACAGTAAGCCTTCTGTGGTTTTGTGTTAAACACCAGTTGTTGCAGTTACAATGTAAGGGTGCAGGAGATTCATTTTTTTCCCCCTAAAGGGTGCTCAAATATTCCACTCTGTCGTCCTTGCGATCTCAGTGCATGAGCTATGTGAGAAATGAGGAAGGCTTCTCCTTGGCAAGAGATGACAGAGTTTACACAGTCTATGTCTTCCTTCAATCCTATCCCATAAACAACAGTAGTAGAAGAAGTAGAGAGAATAACTGAATACAGAAGTGTTTTTTCCCCCTTCATCTCTCTGAGTGCAACTGTAGTTCTCTTCGAGCTGTATAGCTCATCACAAAACCCTTCTTAATCCCTATCTATTAAAATCTTTTCTCTCCCTAATCTGCCATTTTTGTTTTGAGCACAGTCTTCTCTTTCCCTTCCCTGTTTTTTTGCCTTTGCTCTGTTTTTCTTGGCTCTCAAATTAAGATCATGTGAGAGTGCCGTGTTCTGTACAGTAAATATTTGCCAAGTCAGCTGAGCCAAACCTATGCTCCCAGCTATAAAAACATATTCTCTCTCTTTCTCTTTCATGCCCGCCTAGACCAGGATTCCTGTGTGCTCGATAAACCACCACTCATCTATGTTCTCGAAGTCTATCTGTTTAACTACACATTATCTCGTCTTTCTCAGCCTTTGGACACAGTAAATAAAGTTCAGGTCAGAAGAACTAGGTCTTATTGCTGTCTGGTTGATCTATTGCCTCATTCGGTTCAATATCTTTAACAGTTGTTTTTTTTTCCCATATGACCTCTTATGTACCATGCCTAAGCATGCACCCCTACCCTCCACACTCTCTCATTATAGTATTGCCTCAAAGTGGACTTGATATACAGTATATTGACATCAACAAAAAGTTTTTTGTCAATCCATACCACAATTTGCACATTACTGCACATTTTTCGATTAAACCTTGTCAAATGCAAGAAAATCACACTCAAAAACATTGAAGATTTTCAATTTCATGACATCAAATTTAATTGTGTAATGTGTTACAAAATGAAAATAATAAATATCATATTTAATATAAAAAAAATCTGATTTTATTTAATTAAAGATTGCTCAGTTCAGTTTGATGGAATTTTGTAATAAAACTGAAATGTGTAAAAATTAAATATAGGCTGAAATATATTTTGAGCACATAGAAGATAGTTACTATTACTAAACATAAAGTGAAAACACTGATAGCATAAAATAAATCACAAATTATATGATGATTATAGTATTATAATTATAATCTAATAAAAGGCCAAATTGATTATCCGATGATAATCTATTAAAAGACCACTATTTACAAAAATAGACTTGCATAACAAAACCTGATCAAATACACTGAACAGGGTTCATCAGCATATTTCTGCACCCTAAAACCTAAGTAGCTGTAGGCCTATATGTAATGTGGTAAATGACATATCTTTTTATGTAATTTTGATCTATCAATGTTTTGAGGATTTGCTTATTTATGTAGGCCATGTCATAATAAGATGACAGTTTCTACTATATTTTAGAAACTATATTAATGTGCTTATCTGGTTAAATGTGTAGTAATGACTGGTATCACGTTTCTTTTTCGTAATCTCTGAAAAACGGTTGAAATCACTGTCCCCACTAGTTCAGCCTCAAAGCGTTTTCAAAACACTCTGTTAGGTTTGTCCCTTCAATGTGTCCGTACGAGGCCTAGCTTGAAAGCTAACAAATAAACACAAGGCGAAAACAAGCCCTGTTATGTGTGTAGGAAAGTGGAACTTTAATTAATACATTATTTTAGCATAGTCTGTGTATTAATGCACAAGGGGCGCCGCAGAACTGTGTGGTTAAAGGTGAGAACACGCTTCTCTTGGGTAGAAATGAGCTTCATTCAGTTCATGTGTTTTGATTTGAACTAATGAAATAACACGCGGCGCTGAATGCATTTTTATGGGAATGCATTATCAATTATAGGAATATATGTTTTTTTTTTGTTTTTGTTTTTTTATGATATAAGTGCTGAATTGTATTTTATATATATATATATATATTGTAAAATGTAACATTCCTAATCAAAATATAGTTCAAGCAGCCTGGTTGGCTAAATCTAGATATGAGACCATAACATTTTTCAAATTCTGGTTGAATCTAAATCAAAGTTTTTTTTTTGTTTTTGTTTTTCTTACAGCAACAATGGCTTTAGTTTCAGCAGACACCAAAATCGCAGAGTTACTCAATGAGCTGCATCAGCTCATAAAGCAAACTCAGGTGAGCTCTATTCTTTCTTTGGGTTGTGTTTGTTATTGGAAACAACCCTTTTTTTAAATACATTTTGTCCACACTGCTGTGCACCCTGTCCTTATACTCTCATCTCTCTTAAATACACAGGAGGAGCGATCACGAAGTGAACACAACCTTCTGAACATCCAGAAAACACATGAGAGGATGCAGACAGAAAACAAGAGTAAGATATAGTCTCCTTTCTGTAATGAAAACTTTGTCAAATTATAATTGGACAAGGGGGGAGACAGCTGTCAGTAGGTTGCTCGCACAGACCCAACACTTACGGTGCAGTATTTATTTATTTTCTCCAATATGGAATGCCCAAGTCCTCGTGGTGACGTGGTGACTCGCCTCAATCTGGGTGGCGGTGGACGAATCTCAGTTGCCTCCGTGTCTGTGACAGTCAATCCACTCATCTTGTTGAGCGCATTACCGTGGAGACATAGCGCGTGTGGAGGCTCACGCTATTCTGTGCGGCATCCATGCACAACTCACCACGCGCCCCTCAGAGTGCGAGAACCACATTATAGCGACCACGAGGAGGTTACCCCAATGTGACTCTTCCCACCCTAGCAACCAGGGAAATTAGTTGCTTTGGAAGCCTGACTGGAGTCACTCAGCATGCCCTGGATTCGAACTTGTGACTACCCAGCTTCCCAGGCCCCCTACAGTGCAGTATTAATATATATATATATATATATATATATATATATATATATATATATATATACACTCACACACACACACTGGCAGCCAAAAGTTTGGAATAATGTACAGATTTTTCTGTTTCGGAAGGAAATTGGTACTTTAATTCACCAAAGTGTCATTCAACTGTTCACAAAATATAGTCAGGACATTACTGATGTAAAAAACTGCACCATCACTATTTGAATAAAGTCATTTTGATCAAATCTAGACAGGCCCCATTTACAGCAGCATCACTCCAACACCTTGTCCTTGAGTAATCATGCTAAATTGCTAATTTGGTACTAGAAAATTACTTGCCATTATATCAAACACAGTTGAAAGCTATTTGGTTCTTAAATTAAGCTAAACATTGTCTTTGTGTTTGTTTTTGAGTTGCCGCAGTATGCAATAGACTGGTATGTCTTAAGGTCAATATTAGGTAAAAAATGGCAAAAAAAGAAACAGCTTTCTCTAGAAACTTAATCAATTACAATAATGAGAATTGTGCATGTGCACAATTTTATATTTACTGGCTGGAGTGTTTTTGACTACTTTCACCAAAATTCATTCAGATCCATTTAATGATTCATTGACCATTTCTGGTGATGCCAGAAGTTGCTGACAAATAAGTGTCTTGTGTGAAATGAATTAGTCTCTGAATCAATGATCAGAAGAAATTTTGATGTATGTCTACAGACTTACAAAGAGACTTTAATAGAGGTTTTAAACATGATCAAGCACATTATTAAGCATTTTTAAGCACATATATATTCATACAGTAAAATGTGTTCTAAGAACACAACAGATCTACCTTTTTTCCTACAGTTTGTCGATTGCACATCAACATAGAGGAATAAAACAGGAGCTGATATTAAAAATAGCTTTACATATTTAACACAGATCTAGCAATCTGCTTAAATTGGCAAAAACAACAGATCAAACTATTACCTCACAAACATAATGTAAAACACATAACTTCATGAAGACACAGGCGCTGATATAAACTCCACTTACATGCGCTTAAAAGATGGACTGTCCTTTGATTTTTTTTTCTGCAGTGCATTTCATGTAATGCTGCCAATCAAGAATGAAATGCAGATAAATAACTCTCGTTTGTTTGTTCCTCATCTCTAGATTATTAAGATAGATCAACAACAATGCCCATAAAAACATGGATATATGATCATTGTTGAAACCAACTCAAATTAAACTTAAACTTGTTGAATAGACTCTCTGACTGACGACCTATTACGTAATGGATGTTTCGCCTCAAGAAACTCTCCTGTGATTGGATGGATGGTTGCTCAATCGGCCCAAAGTAACAAAACCCAACGAATGCTGTATACAAATCCACCATTTGGACTGGGTTTAGCTTCGAAAATCGCGGGGGACCGAATCACCTTTTTAAAGAGTGCAGGGGACATATTCCCCACGTGGCTGCTACACCCTTGCACTAAAACAGGATTGCTTTCATATTCCTGTCTCTGAACTTCATATCTAAATCATTTACTCACCCTCATGCAATTTCAGATGTGTATAACTTAATTTTTTTCTTCTGCCGAACACAAAGATTTTTAGAAGAATATTTCAGCTCGGTAGGCCCATGAATGGAATGAAATGAATGGTGGTGAGAACTTGGAGGCAGCTTAAAAGTAATCTATTCAAATCCAGTGGTTAAATCCATGTCTACAGATGCAATATGATAGTTGTGGATGAGAAACGGATATTTCTGTTACAGAAACACAATATTTAAGTCAGTGGTTCTCAACATTTTTTTAATGAATGCACTCCTACTTCATTCCCTTACCCCAGCTTCCCCCACCCCCAATTATGTGACATAAAGCAGAGACTTTGTTATGCCAAAAAAATATTTGTGTTATTGGCTTAATTTGCTTAATTCAACTTTGATGCATTGCTAAATTTTAAAGTTTTGTTAATAAATTCAAGTTACATGTCATGACTTACCGCTCCACTGATGATGCCATTGCATCTACAATACACACTGCTCTTTCCCACCTGGAAAAAAGGAACACGTATGTGAGAATGCTGTTTGTAGACTACAGCTCAGCATTCAACACCATAGTGCCCTCCAAGCTTGATGAGAAACTCCGGGCTCTGGGCTTAAACAGCTCGCTGTGCAGCTGGATCCTGGATTTCCTGTCAGGCAGACGTCAGGTGGTTAGAATGGGCAGCAACATCTCCTCATCACTGACCCTCAACACTGGAGCCCCGCAGGGCTGTGTTCTCAGCCCACTCCTGTATTCCCTTTACACACATGACTGTGGCGACACATAGCTCCAATGCCATCATTAAGTTTGCTGACGATACGACGGTTGTAGGTCTGATCACTGACAATGATGAAACGGCCTACAGAGAGGAGGTGCACACTCTGACACGCTGGTGTCAGGAGCACAACCTCTCCCTCAACGTCAGTAAAACCAAGGAGCTTGTGGTGGACTTCAGGAAGAAAGACAGAGAACACAGCCCCATCACCATTAATGGAGCACCGGTGGAGAGAGTCAGCAGCTTCAAGTTCCTCGGTGTCCACATTACTGAGGAACTCACATGGTCCGTCCACACTGAGGCCGTTGTGAAGAAGGCTCATCAGCGCCTCTTCTTCCTGAGACGGCTGAGGAAGTTCGGAATGAACCACCACATCCTCACACGGTTCTACACCAGTACTGTTGAGAGCATACTGACTGGCTGAATCACCGCCTGGTACGGCAATAGCACCACCCACAACCGCAAAGACCTGCAAAGGGTGGTGCGAACTGCCAGAAACATCATCGGAGGTGAGCTTCCCTCCCTCCAGGACATATATAACAGACGGTGTGTGAATAAAGCTCGGAGGATCATCAGAGACTCCAGCCACCCGAGTCATGGGCTGCTTTCACTGCTTCCATCAGGCAGGCGGTATCGCAGCATCAGGACCCGCAGCAGCCGACTACATGACAGCTTCTTCCCCCAAGCAATCAGACTTTTGAACACTTGATCCCTCACAATCAACAATCAGCACTGCACTTTATTAATCCTCATTCTGTCAATATATTCTCCCAATTCAATTAGTGTTTATATATATTTATACCCGTATCTAGTGTATGTGTATTCTACATTGTGTGTATTGTGTACATTTGTTATGTAAATTGTTTTGTGTAAATATATTGTTTATTGTAAAGTGGTTTATGTCTCGTCACTGTCATTACTGCTATGTTACTCGGAACTGCACACAAGAATTTCACCTGCTGTTGCACTTGTGTACACAGTAGTGTGACCAATAAAGTGATTTGATTTGATTTTGATTTTGATGAATGTGAGCCAAACCTTGCGTTTCTTTAATTCAAGCATATGGAGGTCTATATCTGGGGCCTATAAATGAAAATCTGAAAACATAAACTAATAATAAAAGTGATATTGTTAATATATTTTACATTTGCCTTTTTTGAACATTTTAATTGATTGATTCATTATTTATTTTTTTATAGTTTTAACAGTGGTATTTGTAGCAAGACATTTGTAACCTAATGCCCGCCTCTCTACTTATTTGCTCTCGGCGCTCCCTGGCATCCTTTGAACGCCCCTTGGGGGGCGGCACCGCCCTTGTTGAGAACCCCTGATTTTAAGTCCTTTGTAACTATAAATCTCCACTTGCAAATTCTTCTTTTGTTTTTTGTCGATTCACATTCTTCGTGCATATTGCTACCTACTGGTCGGGGCTGGTCAAAGGTGGAGATTTATGGAAAAGTCTGTTTCTCATCCACACCCATCACATCGCTTCAGAAGATATTGTTTTACAACTATAGTCTTATGGATTACTTTTATCCTACCTGTATGTGCTTTTTAAAGATTCAAAGTTCTGGTCACCATTCACTTCGTTGAATAGACCAACAGATCTGAGATATTCTTCTAAAAATCTTAATTTGTGTTCAGCAGCTGAAAGAAAGTCATACACATCTGGGATGGCATGAGGGTGAGTAAATGATGAGAGAATTTTCATTTTTGGGTGATCTATCCCTTTAAGTTTACTCTCTTCATCCTCTCCAGCTTCTCCATATTATCGGACAAAACTGAGGGGTCTTTACACTACAGCTAAAGCAGATGCTGAGGCTGAATGTGGGTGAGTAATGTGAATGTTGCAACGTTTGGTTTCCATTGATGCACCATTCTCACAGACTATAAAGAATGCATTTATACTTTGAGAAATACTTTTGTTATACACAACTTTTCTGTATAAACTGTATCAACTTAATTGTTTCCAGTGCTGACAGTATTTCTTTGCTTCTTTTTATTAAAACAGCTTAAGAATATTGTGGTTATATAGCCCCATCTTGTGGTAAATTTTCCTCAGGATCTCACGGCTCAAAATTCCCTTGGTATTGATCAGACAGACTGTAGCAGAGGTGGAGGACTTACACGACTCCAGTCACAAATTTAAGGACTTGTGACTTGCTTGACTAAATGAAGAAAATTACTTGACTTTGACTTGAGAACCAGCGACTCGAGACTTGACTTCACTGGAACTGAATGACTCGACAATGACTTGAATGTTTTTTTATTATTATTATTATTTTCAAAAATGTATTATAAACAGTAATGAAGTGCGTTTAAAGTCATTTGAATGTGTGTGTGCCTTTTGTAAACCTTCTCAACAGTCAACAATATACCATAACCATGTGATAGCAATATAAAAACATTGCAGTCACAACACTTCATTTAAAAAATGACAAGTAGTATAAAATATACAGAATGACTTGTGACGAATTGTGAAATTCAAGTGCTCTCATAGTGATTAAGACTTTTAACTAAAGCCCTTGAATGAATACCTTTATGACTATTTTATATAAATGTATCTCTGAATGGAATTGACTGTCTTCAGAAAAGTTTCGATGGCATTTTCTTTTCATCTTACCTCCGTATATTGCCTAATAAATTATTGTTTATAAGCGCAGGGCTGTTTTATGTACAGGTATTACCAGGGTAACAGCTATATTTCTTCAGCATAAGTGCCACATACTGTTAGATGATCGTCGGCCGCTTTTGTTTGATCAATGTGAAAATATGACCACATATTTACTCAGCATACACGCAGTGTTCTACATATTAACCGGTTAATTCTAATAATAAGGTATCGAAGTATTCACAGTATTTTTAAGTGCCCACGATAAAAATACCGTGCATGTTAATTAACGCAATTTACTAATATATATATATATATATATATATATATATATATATACACATTACTGTTATACAATGCATATCAAAAAATTTATAAAAATATCAGTTCATCTATTCAGAGCAAACATAAATATTTAAAAAATGAACCTCTATTTATTTTAGTACTGTGGCTTGACTCGACTTGCTTGATTTGTCTGCACTGCACTTGAGCCTTGATGGTTAAGATTTGAGACTTGCGTGTGACTTGAACATGTGTGACTTGCTCACACATCTGGACCGTAGTTCTCACTTGTTGAAGGATGAACATAATGAATGGTGCAGTTTAGCTGTTTCTCTTCCACAGTATTCTTAGACGGGCCCTTGACAAGATTGCAGAAATTAAATCCCTTTTGGAAGAGAGACGAATTGGTAAGTCCTGAATGCAAGTGTAAAATTGTGTGTCTGTTCAAGCCGTTTTGGATGCTAATTGAACCCTCTCCCTTCTGCAGCTGCCAGGATGGCAGGAGTGTATAGTGACACCGACCCACCCAGAAAGACCATGCGCAGAGGCGTTCTCATGACCCTGTTGCAACAGTCAGCTATGACTCTCCCTCTCTGGATTGGAAAACCTGGGGAGAGGTACTATTGCCCTCCAGAGTCTCCTACATAATTTCCATTAAAAGAGTCCATTTATTGTTCATTTAATCAGTGACTTTTGTGAAAAATATTCACCTCACACATTAATTCAATTCACTCATTTATAGTTGCCTTTCTCCTTTAGTCCACCACCACTCTGTGGCGCTATACCAGCCAGCAGTGACTATGTGGCTAAACAGGGGGACAAGGTGGCTGCACGTGTGAAGGCTGTGGATGGTGATGAGCAGTGGATTCTTGCAGAAGTGGTCAGCTACAACCACTCCACCAACAAGTAATCCTCTACCAAATAATCTCAGCATATCCTAATCATTGCAAACAGGTTTTACATCAGATTTTTGATATTTTTATTTAACAATCATAGGTATGAAGTGGATGACATTGATGAAGAAGGTAAAGAGTAAGTCAAATATATATTTTTTGTTGTGATATTCACCTACTTCAAGATGAATGAAAACTACTATAACTTGTTTATTGGTCGTCAATTGTCTCTCACTTGTCTTGTATCCAGGAGACACACATTGAGTCGGAGGAGAATTATCCCTCTCCCACAGTGGAAAGCAAACCCAGAGACGGACCCAGAGGCTCTGTTCAGCAAAGACCAGCTGGTTCTGGCACTCTATCCACAGACCACTTGCTTTTATAGAGCCTTGATCCACACGCCACCACACCGGGTGAGAGAAACAAGGCAGGAAAGAATTGAAAATTGATTGAAGTGATTATATATATATATATATATATATATGGCACGGTGGAGGGCGGGACCGGCGCGTGATTGCGTACGCCCGGTCCCGTATCAGGCTATTTGAGCCGTCAAGAGGGATAAAGGCCACTCGCAGACGGCGATCGAGAGAGAGAGCTTAATCAGCAGACATGTCTGCTGTCCTATATGTTTGTTTTAGGTTCTTCATTAAATTATTATTTATGTTGACAAGCCGGTTTCTCGCCTCTTCCTTGCCCATGAAAGTGATTGTCTTTACATTGGTGCCGAAAGCCCGGGAAGGAAGAGGGATACGCCGTAGCGGAGTTCTCGCCACTTCTCAATGGAGCAGCCGCGGCCAACTGCCGGGAGACGGAGGAGCCCAGCCACCTGGACGCGGAGGAACGGCCGCCGACCGCGAGGGGAGGAGGGGCTCCTGGCCGACCGCCTGGAGCGGTTAGGGCCGCTGCCAGGGGCGGGGGAGTTCCCTACTGGCCGCTGGAACGCGGCGGGGTTGGAGACTGCCGACCGCGTGCGGGGAGGGGCTCGCCGCCGACCGCCTGGAGCGGGAGAACCGCTGCCAGGGGCGGGGGGAGGCCCCTTCGACACCCCGGGAACGCGGCGGGGCGTTCCGTCCGCCAGGGGCTGAGGACTGCCTCCGATCTGCCCGGAGAGGCGCGGCTGTTGTCCTGTAGAGGGTGGAGAAGTGGCTGAGGAACGAGCTATGGCGTATCAGAGAACCGGCGAGTACGTTTTTTTTTTCTTTCTTTCCTTTAATCTCTCTCTCTCCTCTCTCTCTCGATACCGCTCTGCGTTGGCCTTTTCCCTCTTTTTTAAATTATGGTGTTTGTGGGAGGGGAGGTACTGCCCAGTGCAGGAACCCCCCCCCATTTTTAATTGTTGTTTCCCTCCCCTTGCCCCCTCCCTCGTCCAGGCTGATGGGGATGACCCGCCGGCAGACCGCGCGGGAGGCGCCCCCCCCCCAGGGGATGTACGTCAGGCCGGGGGTCCCCAGCCTGAGAGAACGGGGGAGGAATGTGGCACGGTGGAGGGCGGGACCGGCGCGTGATTGCGCACGCCCGGTCCCGTATCAGGCTATTTGAGCCGTCAAGAGGGATAAAGGCCACTCGCAGACGGCGATCGGGAGAGAGAGCTTAATCAGCAGACATGTCTGTTGTCCTATGTGTTTGTTTTAGGTTCTTCATTAAATTATTATTTATGTTGACAAGCCGGTTTCTCGCCTCTTCCTTGCCCATGAAAGTGATTGTCTTTACTATATATATATATATATATATATATATATATATATATATATATATACACATACACTACCAGTCAAAAGTTTTGAAACGCCTTATTCTTTATTATAGTGTTTTAGAATAATAGTGAAGTCATCAAAACTATGGAATTACATAAATGGAACAATGGGAATTATGTTGTGACTAAACAAAATCCAAAATAAATCAAAACGGTGTTATATTTACGCATCTTCAAAGTAGTCACCCTTAGCCTAGAATTTGCAGACATGTACTCTTGACATATTTTCAACCAACTTCTTGAGGTATCACTCTTGAAATGCTTTTTAAACAGTATTGAAGGAGTTCCCATCTATGTTGGGCACTTATTGGTTGCTTTTCTTTATTATTTTGGTAATACTCAAACCAGCCCATCTGGCACCAACAATCATGCCATGCTCCAAATCACTGAGATCACTTTTTTTCCCCCATTGTGATGGTTGATGTGACCATTAACTGAAACTCCTGACCCGTATCTGCGTGATTTTTTGCACTGCTGCCACATGATTGGTTGATTAGATAATCGCATGGATGATTGTTGGTGCCAGATGGGCTGTTTGAGTATTTCTGTAACTGCTGATCTCCTGGGATTTTCATACACAACAGTCTCTAGAACTGAATGGTGCTATAACAAAAAACATCCAGTGAGTGGCAGTACAATTGTGGTGAGAAGAAAATCATGTCAGAATGCTATTCTGAGATGCAGGTTGGCTCTGTTTTGGGAGCAGGAGAGGGACCCCTACACATTATTAGGCAGGTGGTTTTAATGTTGTGGCTGATCGGTGTATGAGTGGAAGTACAATTTCCCTATAATTTGACACATTTAATTTCCTTTTCAGCCCCAGGATGACTACTCTGTGCTATTTGAAGATACATCTTATGCTGATGGCTATTCTCCACCTCTCAACGTTGCCCAGCGATATGTTGTGGCCTGCAAGGAGAACAAGAAGAAGTGATGGAAAGATAAAAAAGAAGCGTTTAAAACCTGACAAAGAATATAACGTGGAGATTTTATTATTATTTTATTATTAATTATTTGTGAAGAGACCCTGGGTTTATCATAAGGAGTGAAATCAGGATATTGAGAATAGTGGTACATTGGTTTATCCCCTGAATCATGAATATTTGGTTACATCCTTGATCTTGAGATCTTGAAAGTGAACATTAGACTATTCATTTGAATGTATTAACATGCTTTGTAGTCGTTCCAAATTTAGTCACTAAAATACACAATTTAGCTGAACCTGGTTAGATTTCAACTCTATTTCCTACTTAGAAAAGTCTTACAGAAACATTTCACGTTGGCATATCTCTAAATATTCACTTTATCAATGAAGGAATCAAGCACACAAATTTGTGATACCGTTAAAATTGTTTTTTTTTTTATATATTTTTTTATTGAGCTACAAACATGTACAAATGCATTCTAACAGTTAAGTTTGCTAGGGAGAAGTATTCAATGTTTCATAAAGAATCAAATAAAATAAAAATACATGCTTGTACAATTTGAAGCTTTATGCTTCTCAGAGGGCAAAATTGATTCAATGTAATGCATTTCCTTTCTGAACACTACAAAACATGGTGTCTTTTCTGAGAATTTGCATGTGTGATTAAGGAATTTTGCCATTAAAAGAACAAAATGTATCAAATATGTGAGTTCAAGTCTTTCTGATTTGACAAAACATGTTTCCTCTGCAAAATAAAAATGTCATCAATATTTTCAATAATATAAAAATAAAATAAATGGGCAGTGCCAGAACAAATGAATAGCAGTCTTTAGATATTGATTTTCCAAAGCTGCAGTTTACTTATACTATATACTCTATATAGATATTTTGGTAACATATTTTTTAAATAAAAAGATGTTACTTGTTAAAATCAGTTAATGCACTATGAACTAACAATGGACAATTGTATTTTTATTAACAAACATTAACAAAGATTAATAAATGCTGTACAAAATATATAGTTTATTGTTTGTTCCTGATACCTAATGCATTGTTAACCTTATGTTAACTTACCAGTTAACATCTTCCTTATATATCTTTTATTTTTTAGTACAGTACGGAATTAATAGCGAGCAAATACAGGGGGGAAAAAGTATCAAGAAAATATATCATTTATATATTTTTTAAAGAAAAAATTAAAATGATTAAAATTTTTTATTATATATATATATATATATATATATATATATATATATATATATATATATATATATATTTTTTTACATGAAAATAAAATTATTTCTTTTTAAACAAAATAGATAGTTTAAAAATACATAGTCATCTTGGACTGACTATGCAGCATCATCAGGGGTGGACTGGGAAGAGAATTTGGCCCAGGATTTTATGTAGAAACTGGTAATTTTACATAAAAAACTATTTTACAAAAACACTGTCCTTTACTCAAGTAAAAGTTCTGTTACATCTTAAATGTAGTATGAGTAGAGTAAAAGTAGCTGTCCTAAAATCTACTCAAGTAAGAGTTAAAGAGTAGCTCATTTAAAAGTACTCATGAGTATTGAGTACTGAGTTGCGAAAGCTATGCCCCTTTATAATAAAAAAATCTTCGCCGCAATTTAAAAATGTTGCACACATACCGTAATTTACAATCCCTTCTATGGCTGTTTGCCAGAAAGAATTAAAAAAACAACTTTTGAAATACATCACTTATTTATTATACTGTGAAAACGACATGAATCTGATTTTTAAAAAAAAGGGGCACCGATGGAGGGATTGTGCGTTCCTGGTGTAACTCGGGCAGTTGTTGTTGCCATCCTGTACCTGTCCTGCAGGTGTGATATTCGGATGTACCGATCCTGTGCAGGTGTTGTTACACGTGGTCTGCCACTGCAAGGATGATCAACTGTCCTTCCTGTCTCGCTGTGTTAGACGTCTCACAGTATGGACATTGCCATTTATTGCCCTGGCCACATCTACAGTCCTCATGCCTCCATGCAGCATGCCTAAGGCACAGATGAGCAGGGACCCTGGGCATCTTCTCTTTTGGTGTTTTTCAGTAGAAGGTTTCATTAGTGTCCTAAGTTTTTATAACTGTGACCTTTATTGCCTACCATCTGTAAGCTGTTAGTGTTTTCAAGACTGTTCCACAGGTGCATGTTCATTAATTGTTTATGGTTCATTGAACAAGCATGGAAAACATTGTTTAAACCCTTTACAATAATGATCGGTAATGTTAATTGGATTTTACAAAATTATCTTTAAAATACAGTGTCCTGAAAAAGGGACGTTTCTCTTTTTGCTGATTTTATATATACATACACATACGTAGTGCAAATTTAAATACAAATCTGTTATATACAGTTCAAGGGAATGTAATGGCAGAAGAGGTAGGATATGTTGGATAAATATAAAAAGACTAAACTGTGAATTGCACATAATTATTGCAATGAGGCAGTTTTAACTGTTCATGAGATGGATAGCCTGAAGGAAAAACTGTTCTTGTGCTCTGTAGCACCAGCCAGAAAGCAACAGTTCAAAAAGGTAGTGAGCTGGGTATGTGGGGTTCAGAGGGATTTTTCCAGTCTTTTTCCTCACTCTGGAAGTGTATAGTCCTTGAAGGGAGGGCAGAGGGCAACCAATAATACTCTCAGTAGTCTGAACTGTCCTTTGTAGTCTTCTGATATCCGATTTCGTTGCTGAACCAAACCAGACAGTTATTGAAGTGCAGAGGACAGACTCAGTGACAGCTGAGTCATGCCACAATAATAAAGAATTTAAAACTGGGTTTTGTTTCTTTGGTTAATGTTTTATTTTTCCTTGATGTGGTTGACATTTCAATGGAAGTGTATGTATAGTATGAACTTGTACGGTTTTATTATATACAGAACAAGTGTGTAAAATGTGCAATGTTTTAGAAGTAAAAGTTAAACTTTTCTAATTCAGTCATCATGCTATCATATTTTTAAATATGTTTATCTTCTATTTATCTTTCATTGTGGCTGACTCGCTTTAAAATTTTGGCCTGTGTTCAACAGATCCAATCTATGCTCAATATAATTTTTTTTTGTTAAAGAACTATAAAAAGCTTTTGTACCTCTGTACTTTTTTAAAGCACAATTCCTTAGTAAAACAGTGGTCTGATGACAAAATAAGGTGAGTGGCAAAATATCGGTATTTGCCTGTAGTTTTTTGTTCATCTCAAAGGTCACACATGATAGAGGATGGGGATGTCATTGAAGTCTGGGCCTAAATGCTGGATCTGTTTATGGTTGTTGTCTCATGTAAATGTGTATAAGAATGATTCTGTGGTACATTTGGATTTTGATGGAGGTCCTTTTTTGTTCGTGGACCTTCTTAACAGCTGATAAATACCAAAGGATTTATGCATTTATTTATTTTTTAGATTTCATACAAATGTCTTCTGTTAGAAGTAATATAAGCCATTTTTACATTGTGTACATACACCAGATTTATTTAAGAATTTATGGAATGTGCCTGTTTTTAATATAAAACCTTAACTTTGAAAGGAATAAAATAAAATTACAAACACGGAATATATATATATATATATATATACGCATATTTGTTGCTGTTTTTGTATTTTTTTTTTATACATTTAAATAAATTTAATTGTGATTCAGAATTCCCCTTTAAATATAGCAGTGATGTTTTCTTGACACCTACCCATGTGAACACGTTATCTCGGGTCATTGATCAGCTCGAACAGTTTATCACTGCCCTACAATTAGATTGTATTGACAAAGCACTAATGATTCATCCGTACGAATAGAGACTAATTAAATGTTCAGATTCACTATTGATTTTGCAGGCAACTTTTATTATTGTTTGTCGTAGTATTCATTTGTATAAAGCGCCAAAAATACCGTCATAATTAGAGAATTATAATCTATTCAGACAGGCACACATTTACAAAATATAAATAATAATAGCAAATAATGCATATTCCAATAATCATTTGCAAAAAAGTTTAAAAATCAAATATATGTGTAATTGAAAAGTTTTTCAAACGGTTATAAATGATATTATTTCGAAATAGCGCAATGATTTAGGTTTGACGAACTATGTTGACTAGTGAGTGTGAGGAGGGGAGGTGAGTCACATGACTTTAGAGCGGAAGTCCTGCGTCACACCAATATGGCGTCGTGCTGAGACTGTAGATCAGCAACAAAACAGTAAAGTCGGTCAGCTGCACGGTACGGTTAGAGGCTCTCCGCTGTAATTTGAAGATGTTCACACAGGAGGTAAGGTAAAGATAACACCTGAAACGTCTAGACCAGTCAGGAAGACCCCAACACCGCCCTGTGAAACAACTATTGAGGACGCGCCTGTCTACGCTGTGCATTTTACAGGTAAACAACAACAACAACAACAACAGCATGCGTTTTGCTTCTCAATGTTGTGAAAGCCCTAAGTGTGTTTTAAAGTAACATCTCAATGTCCTCTTCCCGTAATGACCACATGTAGAACGATTAATCCCATCAGGCACAGCTTTTACGTGTGTTTTTGTGGAATCTTTTAACCTATTTACATGTCTAGAGACACTAGTGTTGGTCAACACCATTCATCAGATGTCAGCAGAAACTGGTTCAGCTGACATGCTTATCTGAGTCAAAGATACAGATTATTTCGACAGGATAATTTATTTGCCATAAATACAAAAACTTCCTTAAAATAGCAATTAGGTACTGTGTAGATTTTGATCTGCTGTCTAATCAAACCTCAACATCTGTCCACATACGTTGATTTTTAATAATAGCACACATATGCACAGCTTTCCAAGCATGTCATGTAACGTCTCCCTTTGTCAGTCTTTCAGCGTCTCTTCACTGTTTTCACATTGTGACAAGATGAATTTGCATCACGAGTCTGAGGCCCAGGGCTACTTTCCACTTAATAGTGTCTGTCTTATATGCTAGTAGGACGCACTCCTGATTTATTGGATTATAAATATACTTTATGCATTCTGTCCCATTGCAGTATGTTTTAGAAAATGCATAAAACAAAATAACATAAAATGGCCTTTCTCACTCTCTTAAAAGATACTTAATTATATTTTAATGTGATTAGTAGTATTTGTACGCTACACTAGCTGCTTGTATTTAATCAGTAAATAGACTCTGACAGCGGTGGATTTTGCTCTCATTTTTTTTTCTGGCCATGATGGTACTGATGCATTGCATATGAAATCGCTGTGATCAACAACAGATGGCAAGAATGCAATTTGAAATGCTATCTAACAGTAAAGAAGTGTCTCCTGTACAAGTGCAAACAAGTGCTTATAGTACAATAAATCTAATTTAGATACAATAAATCTAATGCAAATAATCAAGCATATGCAGGATTTTAATCCTTAATCTATGTATTAGTTTTGAGTGAATTATGTGCATCTGTATATTTGCAATCTAATTCACTAACCTTTTGCTGAAAACTTTTGCTACCATTGGTTAATAGATTTGCACTCTGCATTGACACTTTCCTCATCATCATCATCTTTCTCCTATAGCAGTGATGTCACGAACAGATGCTTCTTCAGACACCACACCCTTCTTCTCAGATGATAATGAGGGGGAGGATCCTGTTGACATCAAGGTGGGGCCATCTCATCCTGAGGAGGAAGAATCTGCTAGTGGAGTGTCTAATAGAAGAGCTATCTTGACAGTGGTTGTCCTCTGCTACATCAACCTGCTAAACTATATGGACAGATTCACTGTGGCAGGTAACTAGTTCTAATAGATGTCAGTGCTGGTAGGCAATGCAGGATCCCTTTCCCTCCGGATCACTGCTGCGAGTTGCAAGAGGTTGCAGAGATATTTTGTTTAATGAATTGGAAAGCATACCTGTGGCATGTTACAAAAGGCACAAGGCAAAGACACACCTGTTCTGCCAATGAGTGTCCTAATAAGAGTGTTCTATAAACATAATATCAATTATAGTAGTCTGACTTGATTCTTTTTGTTGTTCTTGTTTACAGAGTTAAGTTGCATACTAAATTCTTAGAATAACTGAACTGTAACTGAATAACAGGTTAAACATGATTCAGCTTTGATGTGCTGTCGTTTGTTAACATACAGTGCCCTCCATAAGTATTTGGATAGTGAGACACTTTCCATTATCTTTGCTCTGTACAGCACCACAATGGATTGGAAATAAATAGATCAGTATGTGATTGAAGTGAAGAAATGATTGAAGGGATTTCATCCAAATTGGGTCAACAGTTTAGGAATTACATTTACACATTTACATTTATTCATTTGGCAGACGCTTTTATCCAAAGCGACTTACAAAAGAGGAAAACATGTGAATCATCTTAAGGAGACATTTGTACGAAAGGTGCCATACTACAAAGTTTTACTAGCATCAGAATAGCATTCAAAACAGATTTAAGTGCAACAAGAATTATTATTAGTTTTTTATTTTATTTATTTTTTAGTGACTGGTTAAGTGCTCTTGGAAAATATGTGTTTTTAGCCGTTTTTTGAAGACAGAGAGTGAGTCTTCACGGATGGAGTTGGGAAGGTCATTCCACCAACGTGGTATGATGAAACTGAGAGTCCGGTAAAGTGTTTTGGTTCCTCTTTGTGTTGGTACAAGGCGACTTTCCTTAGCCGACCGCAGGCTTCTGGCAGGAGTGTAGTTCTGCATAAATGATTTTAGGTATGCTGGAGCAGACCCAGTGACTGTTTTGTATGCCAGCATCAGAGCCTTGAATTTAATACGTGCATCAACCGGTAGCCACAGTAGAGAGAGAAAGAGTGGTGTTACATGTGCTCTCTTTGGTTCATTAAAGACCAGATGGGCTGCTGCATTCTGGATCATTTGCAGAGGTCTAATTGCACATGCAGGAAGGCCTGCAATGAGAGAGTTACAGTAGTCCAGTATAGCTATGACAAGTGACTAAACAAGCAGTTGTGTGGCATGTTCAGAGAGGAAAGGTCTTATTTTCCTGATATTGTAGAGTGTAAATCTACATGATCTTGCAGTCTTTGAGATGTGGTCTGTGAAATTTAGCTTGTTATCGATGGTTACCCTTAGATTTCTGACCGTTTTAGAAGGCGATACTCTAGTTGAACCCAGCTGCACGGTGATGTTGTGTTCAACAGATGGGTTGGCTGGAAAGTCAAGCAGTTTGGTCTTGGCTGGGTTGAGTTGCAGGTGGTGTTCCTTCATCCAGGCTGAGATGTCTGCCAGACAGGCAGCGATTTGAGCAGTCACTGTGGTGTCGTTGGGCTGGAAAGACAAGTAAAGTTGCGTGTCATCAGCGTAGCAGTGGTAAGAGAAACCATGTGACTGAATGATGGATCCCAGTGATGTTGTGTATATGGAGAAGAGAAGTGGCTCAAGCACTGATCCCTGAGGTGCCCCAGTAAGTAACTGATGTGGCTTGGATACCTCACCTCTCCAGGCTACCTTGAAAGACCTATCTGAGAGATAGGAGGTCAACCAGTCAAGCACAGTTCCTCTGATGCCCAGAGTAGAGAGAAGGATCTGATGGTTGACTGTGTCAAAGGCTGCAGAAAGGTCCAGCAGAATCAGAACAGATCATTTGGATTCAGCTTTCACCTGTCTCAGCGACTCTGTGACAGACAGCAGGGCTGTCTCGGTGGAGTGTCCACTTTTGAAGCCTGACTGATTGTCATCCAGCAGCTTGTTCTAGAATTACAGCATTTTTATACACAAACCCCGTTTTCAGGGGCTCAAAAGTACAGTATATTCATAAATTATTCAGACCCCTTTATTCACATTTTATGTTGCAGCCTTATGCTAAAATGCTTTAAAATATATTTTTTTCTTTCACATAAATCTACACTCCATACACCATCATGACAAAGCAAAAAACAGATTTTTGATATCTTTGCTAATGTATTAAAAAGAAAAAGTTGCAATAACACATTGAGTTACATTTAGGATTGATTTTAAAGTATTATTACTAGTATATAAATCACTCAATGGGCTAGGACCTCAATATATTGCAGATATGCTCACTGAATATAAACCCAACAGATCACTCAGATCATTAGAATCACATCAGCTAGAAATACCAAGGGTTCACTCTAAGCAAGGAGAGTCTGCTTTTAGCTATTATGCCAGCCGCAGCTGGAATCAGGTTCCAGAAGAGATCAGATGTGCTCCTACAGTAGTCACATTCAAATCCAGACTCAAAACACATCTGTTTAGCTGTGCATTTACTGAATGAGCACTGTGCCACTGTGTGTCCGACTGTTTGTACTGTGTTTTATTAGATTTTTTTTTTATTCTAAACTGTTTTAATTATTCTTATTTTATTATTCTTGTTTTTTTCTTTTTAATTTCCACTATGTAAAGCACTTTGAATTACCATTGTGTATGAAATGTGCTATATAAATAAACTTACCTTGCCTTGCCTTGCCTTGACATAAGTATTCAGACCCTTTGCTCTGAGAGGTGACCAAGAACCCGATGGTCACCCTGGTTGAGATCCAGAGATCATGTGTGGAGATTGCAGAACAACCATCACTGCAACACTCCACCGATTTGGAATTTATTGCAGAATGGCCAGACAGAAGCCTCTCCTCAGTGCAAGACACAAGAAAGCCTGCTTGGAATTGGCAAAAAAGCAACTAAAGGACTCTCAGACTGTGAGAAACAAGATTCTCTGATCTGATGAAACAAAGATTGAACTGTTTGGCCTCAATTTCAAGGGCCATGTTTGGAGGAAATCAGGCACTGCTCATCACCTGCACAATACCATTGCAACTTTTAAGCATGGTGGTGGCATCATCATGCTGTGGTTGAAGGAAATTTGAAAGCAGCAAATACAGAGATATCCTTAATGAAAACCTGGTTCAGAGAGCTCAGGACCTCAGACTGGGCCAAAGGTTCACCTTCCAACAGGACAATGACCCCAAGCACACAGCCAAGACAACGTAAGAGTGGCTTAGGGGCAAATCTGTGAATGTCCTTGAATGGCCCAGCCAGAGCCTGGACTTGAACCCAATCAAACAACTCTGGAGAGATCTGAAAATGGCTGCCCACCAACGGTCCCCATCCAACCTGACAGCTTGAGAGGATCTGCAGAGAAGAATGGCAGAAAATCCCCAAATCCAGGTGTGCAAAGCCTGTCACATCATACCCAAAATACTTGAGGCTGTAATTGCTGCCAAAGGTGCTTCAACTAAGTTCTGAGTTAAGTATCTAAATACTTATGTTTTTTTTTTAAATTTATTTTTTTAAATAAATTTTTAATTATTGAATATTCTCTGAATGCACTATAATTGGACAATTGGCTGAGAAGCTGTTTCATGGCCAGTTGTGGGCTGTTCCCAGGTTATTTCAGTAAAAATTAAGCAGTTAAAAGTTCTGGATATGATTCCAAATGTGCCATTTGTATTTTGAAGCTGTTGCTGTACAATCTCATTATAAGGTTCAAAGGACTATCAATGCATGTAATGGTCATCATAAGGTTGAAAAAACAAAATAAATCCATCAAAGAGAAAGGCCTGGATGACTACAGAAGATAACTGTGGTGGAGGATCACAGAGTTTTTTCCTTGGTGAAGAAACACCCCTTTAAAACATATCCGAGTCAAGAACACTCTCCAGGAGGTAGGCGTATCATTGTCAAAGTCTACAATCAAGAGAACTGTCACGTATCCACCGGACTCCCTCTCCCTCAGTCAGTCACCTGCTCTCAATCATCCGAGTTCCTATTATGCATACCTGCTGCTCAATATCACCTCGTTTGGAACTGCATTTAAACATCACTTTCACTCTCAGAAAACGACTAGCCTTGTTGTAGGCACCCTGGACTTTCTTCTCTGCTCAGACAAAGTGATTTGCCGCATCTCGCCGATCTGTTCACCTACGCTCTGTTCAAGATTCTAAAGATAAGTGACTTTGTATTTACAGAGTGTGTGGCAAGCCATCTTATTAGTATTCACCCAACTCGGGATTTGATGAACTACCCTGTTCTTACGAGACTTGTGATTAACGTGAAGCCTGAGTTACCGCAACATGTAGACATTGATGAATGACTCCTTGTCTGAGTGTTAATTGCATGTTTTGCTTCACCCCGCTGTATCCGTGATTGATGTGACTTTATTTATTTATTTAATTTATTTTTTTATTACGCTGCATTAACCTGAAGCCCTGATATGTAATCCTGTTTCTCTGTCATAAGAAGATACACTCCTTTATGCCAGCTTGATGCTGAGGTTCCCTGTTACAGCAACTGCCGTGTGTTATGTTACCCTTTATGGATCTGTGCCGCCATTGTCCCGTTTATCCGACCATTGTCTAATGGGGCTTTTCCACTGCACGGTACAGCTCCACTCTGCTTGCTTTTTGGGGGTTTTCCACTGTGGATAGTACCTGGTACTTTTAAAAGATTTATTTATTTTTTTCTTAAGTACCATCTTGGTCGAGGTTCCAAGTGAGCCAAGTATATACTAAATGTGATGTAAAAACCCTGCAGAGCACTGACTGGTCAGAGAATTGTCACTACCAGCTTCACTGGATTTGCAACACGGGTAGTCAGCCTACTAGTTTTAAAGTTAGTAACAGCGATAGCAGCATAATTTGTTCTCGTGACTTTCAAATTGTAAAAAGAAATGGCTGTGTGCAAAACCATGCTGTGGTCAATAAACGAGGTGCAGACGTTCCTCTCGTTAGCGACGAACGACGTGAAAATAAAGTCTTTCAGGAAGTGTCTCAACTGTTGGCTGCACACAGCTACCACCGGACCTACCAACAGTGTAGGGAATGGTTAATAAAACTTAAGTGACTACAGAACCATCAAGGACCACAAAAGTCAGAGTGGTTCAAACAGAAGGAAGTGGTTCGACCAAATGGAGACTGTCAAAAGACCGGCGAGCAATGGGATGGAGAGTGCCCTGGTCAAGGCGGTGGATGGTACGTTTTGTTACGTAACACTACATTCTGCTTGAAAGCTTCACTTTATTTAGTTGACCAGCTACTGGAAAGCTTGCTTCTAAAACAACCAGGCCAATTAAACTGTTACACCTTTGTAAAATTGCCATGCAACAACTGCTTTTAGCAGCACAATGAGCTAGTAGCTAACAGCTAGCGGTTGTGTTATTGTATGTGGTGAGTAATGTTTGTGTAGCGTTTAAGATGTCATGGCAGTAGAGTTGGCGCAACTATGACGATCAGCCTATAATCCCACCCACGTTGAAGCGGCACTAATGTGCAGTAGAAAAGTAAAGCGAGCAGAGTCGAATCGTAACGTGCAGTGGAAAAGTGCCATAAGACTTTATGCCAAACCTGTGATATTCTGAATACTCTACTTACCCATTTCAACTGTGTCCACTTTAAACTCCCGCATCTGGGTTCATCACAGCTCCCATGTTGGTGTCGATACAAGAACATCCTGTGTTCTTGTAACGACAGAGGGTTTACCACAAGGTGTAAACCACTGGTGAGCCAAAAGTATAGGAAGTTCACATTAGACTGACCTAAAATATGTATATATATATAAAAAAAAAAAAGCCTGACAAATTCTGTAACTCTTCTCTTTGGACAGTTGAAACTAAGATGAACCTGTACTAGAGTCATGGGAAGAAAAGAGTATGGCTAATGATCGAAGCATACCTCATCACCTGTAAACATGGTAGAGGCAGTGTTATGGCATGGGCATGCATAGCTGCCAATGGAAATTAGTTGCTTGTATTTGTTGATTATTTGACTGCTGATAGAAGCAGCAGGATTAATTCTGAAGTGAAAGCTATACTTTCTACTCCGATTTAGCCAAATGCTGCAAAACTAAGGGCTGTGCTTCACAGTACTGATGGACAGTGACCAAAACGTACTGTAAAAGCAACCCAACAACTTTTCAATGCAATGGAGTGGAATGTTCTTCAATGGCTGAGTCAGTCACCTGATCTCAACACAATTGAACATGCATTTCACTTCTTGAAGACAACTGAAAACAGAAAGACTCATAAACGAGCAGCAACTTAAGAAAGATACAGTAAAAGGCCCTGCAAAGCATCACTAGGGAGGGAACCCAGAATTTGGTCATGTCCATCGGTTCCAGACTTCAGACAGTCATTCAATGCAAAGGATTTTCAACAAAGTATTAAGATCATTTTATATTATATGTTAGTTTTTCCAATTACTTTTGAGCCCCTGAAAATAGGAGGTCTGCATATAAAACTTGCTGTTATTCCCAAATCGTTCACCCAATTTGTATGTAAATCCATTCAAATGAAATCTGACAGTCTGCACTTTAATCCACCATCAGTCAAAATGTAATTGGAGTCTCACTGTCCTAATACTTATGGAGGGCACAGTAGTTCTTGTATTGGCATAGAGTGCTTTGTTGGAAAGGAAACCCCTTCCTTGTTCCTAATGAATGCTTGACTTTGAGTAGAAGTTGTTAGACTTCATAAACATCCTCTTTTATAGGTGTACTCCCTGACATTGAGCATTTCTTCAACATTAGTGATGGCAAATCAGGGCTTCTTCAGACAGGCAAGTGGATAATTTATGCAAAATGTGATTTATACCCATGTGAAATATGACTTTTTTAAAAAAAAAAAACAAACATTTTTTTGATTTTGAAGTTTTGCACAGTTCCTTTTTTATATCCTCTTTCAACCCTTTTTTTATTCAGTCTTCATCTGCAGTTACATGTTTCTGGCTCCTCTGTTTGGTTACCTGGGCGACCGATATAACAGAAAGGTGATCATGTGTGTGGGTATTTCCTTCTGGTGTATAGTGACACTTGCCAGCTCCTACGTTGGTAAAGATGTAAGTCCTACATGACAACCTTCATGCAAATTTCTGTATTTGTGTTCAATGGAATTTTTTCAATGTTAAAATGCTTAACAAAAATTCTTGTTCAAATACTCCTAGCTTACACATTGGCCTGCTTTCAGTAACCACTGTGCACAAATATAAATTAGCCGTTTGTAGGTTTTCCTAAGTTTAAAATCTGTGGATCATTGACCCAACCAATGGCATGAATTTGGAGTGGGACATCCATGTTTCTCTGATCAGTGGCAGGGAGTGTTCAGGACATATTTTTATTTATTTTTTGAAAACTGTCATTATTTTTGGAATTCCATTTTGAGACTGTGCAGAAATTGCACGCTTTATAAATTAAAAAAATTCTTCGAGTGAAATGGTTTTAAAAATAAAGCTTTATAGATAAAGGCAACAGCTTTCAATTTTTGCCTCCATATTGTTTCCTCTTTGGAGTGTGTGTGTGTGTGATTTGGAGAGTAAACTAATAGAATAAATTCTTTCATTCTTTCTCAGTATTTTTGGGCGTTGTTGTTGACTCGGGGGCTGGTGGGTGTCGGGGAGGCCAGCTACTCCACAATTGCACCCACCATCATCGCTGATCTGTTTATCAAGGAGAAGAGGACCAACATGCTGTCGATCTTTTACTTTGCCATTCCAGTGGGCAGGTGGGTACATGCACAAATAGTTCCAATAAATCCAGCTGCCCACTTACAAGTGAACTTTTCTATAATGGTAGGGAATGTCATAACTAGGCTTCGATATGATGTAAAGACATTTTTTGCATTTCTACCTTGATTAATTACCTTGTACTGTATACCTATGATTTGCTAGAAAATGAGCCATGAACTAAAATGTAAAATTAAGCTATGAATGAAGAATTGGTAGTGACGTCACTTAGGTCGCTATAGAAGTGTGACTTAAGCTTATGAGTTGTATAGGTCACCACTTTGAATCTCTGAGGATTGTAATTTTTTATATATAGATTTTTTTTCCCCAATAAACCAAGCAAAATTGCATCTATAGATTAGTGAATGAATATTAGTAGCAGGGGAGCATTTAATATTGTAATTTGACTTGTCTTATTTTCATAGGCAGACCATTTATCCTATTTATACTAGACGGACAGATAACTGCCAAAGTGAGCTAGAAGCATTTTTTTTGTAATGGTTATGTAAATGAGAATTTTTCTTGACTGTTTTTGGTTAGTGGACAGTTTGCTTTTATTATATTGTCGCTTTAGATTCACATCGTTGACACTCTCACTGTATTCTCTTTGAAATCTGCTGGTTTTTCGTCCTCAGTGGTCTGGGTTATATAGTGGGCTCAAAGGTGGATGATGTGGCTGGGGACTGGCACTGGGCACTGCGGGTATGACTGTAGTTTCAGATCTTTCTCTGATTATATTACATAATACATGCTGCTTGCTTTCACCACCAAATCTGGTGAAATGATAACAATACTCTGTAATTCTCTTTCTTAGGTGACCCCTGGTCTGGGGCTTCTGGCAGTAGTTCTCTTGGTGTTTGTGGTTCAGGAGCCGAAGCGTGGTGCAGTTGAAGCTCATCCAGAGCACATGCTGCAAAGAACCAGCTGGCTGGTGGACATGAAAGCACTCTGCAGGAAGTGAGTTGCTGTGAGCTAATGTTGCCTTTTATAGCAGCATTTACAAGTAACAACCTTTGCCTTAGATTTCATGCAGGGAATTTTATATCTGATAACAGACTGAGGGTTTCATTCTGCATTTCCTCCTTGGTGATTTTTATCTGATAATCAATATATTGAAACCCTGAGAGAAATGGGATTTGACACCCTCTATTCTCCTACATATTTTGTTAATTTACCATAATCCTATGTAGAATGCAAGTAGGACATCTCTTTCTTCGAGCAATTTGTCTTGTGATTAATTGCAGTGATTGGATGTTGTTTACTTGCCTGAACTAAATGTTCTTTTTCTATCTCATACATTTTCAATCTACATTTTGTTTTTAGTCCTAGTTTTGTTCTGTCCACGTTTGGCTTCACGGCTGTGGCCTTTGTGACCGGATCACTGGCTCTGTGGGCCCCCGCCTTTTTATTTAGAGCGGGCGTCTTCATCGGAGAAAAACAGCCATGCTTAAAGAACCCATGTGACACCTCTGACAGGTAATGTGCGCACAAACTCCTTTAAAGATACACACCTGTTTTGAAATCTTTGTTTTTAAATGGTTGTAATGTTTTGATGCTGCGGTACTACAGAGTATTGCGCTTATCTCTTATTTTAGCCTTGCTCTTTATACTGTATGTGTTACTGTTAACTTTATAGTTCACCCAAAAATGAAAATTTTCTCATCGTCATGCCATCCCAGATGTGTATGACTTTCTTCTACAGAACATAAATTAAGATTTTAAGAAAAATATTTCAGCTCCGTTTCTGCAAGTGAATGGTAGCCAGACTTTTGAAGCTCCAAAAAGCACAAAGGTAACATGCAAGTGATCCATATGACTCTAGTGGTTGAATTCATGTCTTCTGGAGTTATCTAATTGATTTTGGGGAGAGCAGACCAAAATTTACATCTTGCCATTGCAGTTTCTAGGCACGGTCATGATTTCAAGCTCGATTACACTTCCTAGTGCTTGACTATGCGCAAAGAGCTAGATAGTGCTAGGAAGTGTAAACAAGCTTGAAACCATGATCGCCAAGGAGACTGTTGAAATCAAGATTTAAAGTGAAAAGGAGCTACATTTTGGTCTGTTCTCTTAAAAATAGATTAGATTGCATCAGTAGACCTTGATTAAACCACCAAAGTCTTATGGATTTATTTTATGCTGCCTTTGTTCTTTTTTGGAACTTCAAAATTTTGGCCACCATTTACATTTCAATGTACATTTCATTGAATGGACCTACAGAGCGGACATATTCTAAAATCTTAATTTGTATTCTAACATCTGGGATGGCATGAGGGTGAGTAACTTATCAGAGAATTAAAATTTTTGGGTGAACTATCCCTTTAAGTACATCTAGGAGGCCTTCCAGACAGAACCGTGTTTAGGCAGCTCGGTTACTAGTACAGAATGCAGGTGTCTCAAGACGTCTATCTTAAAAATATGGCTTGAGATGATGAAAAAAAAAAAACTGCAAGTAGTGACGCAACAGTTAAAGACATCGGTCTATTGCATGTTTGCAGAGATATACAATTATAAAATGATTTAACAGAACGTGCTTTACACCACCACCACCCTATTCTCTTCTCTCTTCCAGTCTGATTTTTGGTGGCATCACAGTTGTAAGTGGTATCCTGGGTGTAGCAGGTGGAGTGCAGGCCAGCAAGTTGCTGAGGACGAGAACCGCACGAGCTGATCCTCTGGTCTGTGCGGCAGGACTCCTCCTTGCTGCTCCCTTTCTCTATCTGTCCATTATGTTTGCTCAGGCTAGCACTGCAGCCACATACGTAAGTCACTCCCTTTATCTGTCTATTGAGTTGACCTGTTCCCCTGTATCTTTCAAGCTGTGTTTTTTTTTTCTCTCTCTCACGAAGTGTTTGCTCTTCTATACTGACCACAGTTTTGTTGCAGTGGTTGAATGTAGGGCAGTTTTACGCTAACCAGAAAAAGGTGGTTTTTGCTTATTATTGTGTTTCTGTTCTCACCAGGTCTTTATCTTCTTTGGTGAAACATTCTTGTCCATGAATTGGGCGATTGTAGCAGACATCCTGCTAGTGAGTGTCTCTATCTCATATTTATTTCATTTCCACAAACATGGCACTCTTCATGAATAAGCAGTACTTTTGTGTCCCATGACATTTTTTTTAAAGCACTAGAGGAACAAGTCTCCTGTTTTTTGTAGTAAGAACTAGAATATATTTTCGATATATTATTATCTAACTTAAGTGTATCCTGGCATGAAAAGTTTGAATTGCAAACTGCATTTTTGCACCACTAAAGGAAAGAGGACACCACTCAAAGATAATAAATTATTATTTTTATTTATACATTTGGTATTATTTGATTTGGATGTTTATTTAATTTCTATTGCTAGAAAATGCCAAAAAATGCACAAATCGTAGTTTAAACCGTTTTTAGACGTAAGTCTGAAAAACGCTTTTTCAACCTTTTTTATTTTTTTACCTTTGTTGAATGTGCATTTTGTCTGCATTTCTCTTCCATGGTTCCCTTATTTCTTTCCCATGGTTCCCTTATTTCTTTCCCTGTCTTCTCTCAGTATGTTGTGATCCCCACACGGCGCTCCACAGCAGAGGCCTTTCAGATTGTGCTCTCACACCTGCTGGGTGATGCCATTAGCCCCTATCTCATTGGAGTGGTATGTCTCTAAATACATTTACAGAAAAAGGTAAAATGTATTTAATAAAAGACTTAAAATCGACTTATCTGCTATTTCTTCCCCCTCTCCGGTGTTCAGGTTTCCGACTCCCTAAAGAAGTCAGATTCGTATATGTGGGAATTTCGCTCTCTTCAGATGTCACTCCTGCTGTGCTCCTTCGTGGCCGTGGGTGGTGGAGCTTTCTTCCTGGCTACGGCCCTCTTCATCGAGCAAGACCGAAATCTGGCTGAAAACTATGTGCCCTCTGGTGAGCGATCTCATTGTCCTTGACCGCAATATTCTTTTAGATCACTGGCTTTTCCGGTTTCAGTCTAAATTTTTTCAGTTCAGGAGATGTGCAATTTGCTATCAGATTACAGCTGAAATTTTCTGTGTATATTCTAATGTGTCAATTAAAGTGATTTGTATTTTTCTTCATAAAAGATCTTGCTGTTTTAAAGGAATATTCCAGCTAAAATACAACTTAATATTTGTGGAGAGCATTTTATGCCATGCTGTAGATTATTATAGCAAATGGTTTCGACTCCTTTTTGAAAAAAAAAAAAAAAAAAAAAGTGTATGTATGTATATAAAAATAATTTTTACAGCAATGGAACAATAACCATGGAAACCTATCAGGAAAGAGGGTGTAAAAGCAGAAAAAACTAAATTTAAAGAGATAAAGTTGTCTAAATCCTTTATTTTATTTTTTATGGCACAATACCTACAAAATTATTATTAATTTTGAATATTCCTTATGTAGACCTTTTGGCTACATTCAGAATGATTGTAATTATGATCTCATGGAAATCTTTATTTTTTCAGATGATGCACCAATCGTTGTTCCAAAGAGGGGCAGATCCACTAAAGTATCAGTGTCAAGCGTTTTAATTTGAGACAACAAAAGGATTTGGCTGGTTCTCAGGGCTGGGCACAACGGTCTGATTGGCTTAGGCAGACCGCACTAGAGCTGCCGACAGCCAATTCTGGAGCGGTGTCAGATAATAATCACTGCTTGGACTAGCTCCATAATAAGGAGTTTTATAGTAACTTATTATGAATTGTTTTTATTTTGTTGTTATATCCTTAACACCAATATTGATTTGTGAACATGTCAAACTAACAGTAGTTCAAGAAATCTCTTTCCTGGAAGTTCTGTGGTCATTAATCACACTCCCTTTCCCCCAGAGGAGACCAATGGGTGGAGAGCAAGGCACGCAAAAAACACATGTTGGTGAAATGAGAACTAGAAAGCGGTTATATGTTGGAGCCAGAATTCTTTACATACGTTTGAGATGCATACAGCTGTGTTTTCGCCATGTAAGCCACATTGCTGTCTGTTGGTTCAAAGTGAGACAGGTCAACTGATAAAGATTGGACAAACCAAAGGCACTGTCATATTGCTGATGCATTTTAATCATTTTCATCGGTCCCAAAACTGGACTTTGAAAACCGATTCCGACTAAACTTGAGCAATGATCTGTGAGTCTATGATCCGTCTCAGCAACAAGCTTAGTTTTTCATCCTCCCTTATATCTTCCATATTACATTTGAGCTGCTTAGGAAGTACATAAAAATCATACACTAATGCTGCCATGATTCAAATATTAGATTAATATTATAATGATAATGGTTGTAATAATTGTTTTATATATATTATACACACACACACACACACACACCGATCAGCCACAGCATTAAAACACCTGCCTAATATTGTGTAGGTCCCCCTCATACCACCAAAACTGTGCCAACCCGCATCTCAGAATAGCATTCCGATTATGATATTCTTCTCACCACAATTGTACAGACCGGTTATCTGAGTTACTGTAGATTTGTAAGTTTGAACCAGTCTGGCCATTCTCTGTTGACCTCTCTCCTCAAGGCATTTCCGTCCACAGAACTGCCCCTCACTGAATGTTTTTGGCACCATTCAGAGAAAATTCTAGAGACTATTCTGTGTGAAATTCCCAGGAGATCAGCAGTTACAGAAATACTCAAACCAGCCCATTTGGTACCAACAATCATGCCACGGTCCAAATCACTGAGATTAAACTTTTTCCCCATTCTGATGGTTGTTGTGAACATTATCTGAAGCTCCTGACCTGTATATGTATTATTTTATGCGCTACACTGCTGCCAAACGATTGGCTGATTAGATGATCCATGGATGATTGTTGGTGCCAGACAGGATTTTCATGCACAACAGTCTCTAAAATTTACTCCGAATGGTGTCAAAAACAAAACATCCAGTGAGGGGCAGTTCTGCATATTTAAATGCCTGGTTGAAGAGAGAGCTCAACCGAGAATGGCCAGACTGGTCTGAACAAATGAAGTCTATGATAACTCTGATAACCACTCTGTACAATTGTGGTGAGAAGAATATCATATCAGAATGCTATAATGAGACGCAGGTTGGCACTGTTTTGGTGGCATGAGGAGGACCTACACCATGATAGGCAGGTGGTTTTAAGTTATCTTGCAATGGCCTGTCTCCTGACATGTTTAAAGAATATGCCCTTTTAACTGGCTTTTTTCTTTTTTAACGGAGGCAGTTTCTTGTGCATTCCTTGTCTTTTTTATTATTATTGTTATTACTATTATTATTTTGAGAGAATTTGCAAAACATTACTTGCTTATCTTGTTTTGCAATTTTTTTTTTAAAATATTAAATAACAGATTTGATCTATTTTGTGTCCCTGTGCCTTTTTTTTTAAATGTGAAAACCTGCTTTATCCTTTATTTCTCCTTGCATGACTTTCATATACAGTGTATCCTAATAAGAGTAAGTCTTTTTGCTTAAATTGCTTTATATTTTTGCTCTCTCTCTTGCATGGTTTGTTCAGTCTCTGCAGTGGCAAGAACAATGATCATAAGGTTTTCAGTTGCTGTGGTTTCCTGTTTGTAGGTGGGATATAGAGATGCTAGTTTGCTTGGTAAATTGCCGAGAAAATTAGTCTTGTGAAAGGATTTTGAAAACTTAAGCGCCTAAATCGAAACGCGCGTTCTTCATACGGTGGAACATTTGGTGGATGTTGTTGTGCTTATGTGAGAATACACTTGTACCTTTACCATTCCTGTAATTTGTGTGTTTGTGTGGGCTACAAGAACACCACAAAATGCCACAAGGTGGGTGGCAAGATTGAAAAATTATGACTCACCATCTGCCATCATAAAAATCAGTTAACACAACATTTAAAAATAATTGAATTAAATAAACTCTCATTTCTAATTAATTTCTCTTGAAACTGCCTGGGAAACAACTGTATTGTTTGAAACTTCATCTAGTATTGGTCATTACTGAGGTAAATCATAATTAAAGTTTTAATTATGACTTTTGTTTATTATTGTTTTAAAATAGCCAATTGTTGTCTGACTTAGAATCTTGGCCATAACTGAGCACAACAGAAGTATAAACTTCTTTATATAATGTTCTAATGTGGTCACATTCTCAGCCTAATGTATGGCAATCATGTGCATGCATAGGACTGTGTGCTTATGGCTTGTGGATGACAAATAAAAAAATATATATATATTACAAAAACGAGACTGAAAACCTGCATGGTGACAAGAGGGAAAAAAAACATCAGATGAAAGAGCAGATAAGAAGGGAGGTGAAATGGAGAGAGCAGTCACTTAGGTTGTGGTTCAGGCAATGGAACGGCATTTTCAATGAGCCAATGAGAAGAGGGAGTAAGCACATCAAGGAGAGAGACCTAAAAGAAAAGTTCTATCTGCCGAAGTCCTAGTAGATCAGTACACACCTCAACAGCTCATATAAAATAAGCATCAGAATTAAGTTTATATTATTTCAGCAGATATGAGTGTAATTTGCTGATATTTGTGTTTGGAAAGAGCAACGGGGAGAAAGTGACTGGGCCTGAGGAATAAGAAAGTGGCAAGCTGTGTGGGTGGCAAAATAAAAAATGGTGGTACCTTCAGTGTGAGCTGCCAGTGAGGTGTAATTTTTACAATCTGCATCAAGTGTGTTAATTGGTCGGCAGTTTGGTAACAAATTTCTGCTGAGCAGAACGTGTGGTGTCTTGACTGACTTTGCTGCTACTTATCAGGTAAGTCCTTTCCCCCTTTTTTAATCTATTTTCACCCAGTAAAACTAATAGCTTTGTATACTATGTTAAATATGTATTTGGAGTTTTCCGTTATATGATCCAAAGAGAATGCGAGAGTTAAAGTTTGAGCTTAAGAGAACTGTGCAATAATACTCATTGATATCTCCTTGACCTTTAAATACTAACTGCCCTTTTCATTTTCATGAACTATAAAGCGATCTTGTGCAGTCTATCCCTCTTTCTCATTGGCAATCTATCAGTGCCGGTGAGTCCACAATTTTCTGTCCACATGGTTTTTGAGTCATGTCAGTTATTTGTATAGCGCTTTTCACAATACATATTGTTTCAAAGCAAATTTACAGAAAATAGTGCCTCAACACCCCAAGTGAGCAAGCTAAATGTGACTGTGGCAAGGATAAACACTCCAGAAGAACTCCATATTCTGTAGTTTCCTCTTCGCTCAGTTCATCAGTGATAACCCCAATCTGAGGGTTATCTTAAATACAAAAGGTCAAATGCAAAACTATCAAATATCAGTTTGATATTTGAAAAAGCTTTGAAAATTGTCAAACTAGCCTTCGGCTTGCTCATTAGGTTTCTAAATACAAATATTATTTTATTATTTATTTTCATACACAATATTTAATCAAACTACACAATGATGACTTAAGACTTCATAGATATTACGGTTTCATTTTCGGTTAATGCATGGATTTCTATAAAGCTGCTTTGAAAGTGCTATACAAATAAAAATGACTTGAATAATACTTTTCAGCACGGACCTCATATTAAGACAATTAATGTTACAAAACACACAAGCAACTGTCTGTGAGTCGGTAAGCACTGTTTGCCAAAAATATTTATTTCAATGTTTTATTTACAGGCAAAATCTCTTTAAAGTGACTAGTTCAGTAATGCTGGTTCGTAATACTACTGTAGTTTGATTAAGATCAGAGGGTCAAAAGGTTTTAAACGGCAAATGAAACTTATTTATGACACTTTCCTTTGTTAAGCCAATTACGTTAACATTTCTGCTCTTAACAGTTCATGAACGTTTCAAGCGCTCATCTCACATAATTACATATAATTAAAGATTATGTAGATTGGTGCATATGCATTTATATGTATGTGTTGTTACTGAGAAGTTGGAAGTTTTGGTTCTTTTTTTCAGAATGTCTCTCATAACGTACTATGTTGGTTGCTCAAGGCAACTTTGCATGTACGTGTAGTGTGAGAGACAGAACATGTAGGTAAGGTGCCTTGCTTTTGAGAATCTGGACATGAGTCATTACAGCTCTAGGTATTAAGAGAGGCTCATACCTCATGCGTCGTTGTTTTTTTTGTGTTTTTTTCTCATATAACTGCAAAATACAGGAAATCCGTTTCCTGGCACTAAATGCAACCACAGACAGTCACACACTTAGATGAAGTGTAAAAACTGGCAAGGCAGGTGATGCTGATTGAAATTTCGCAGATTGAGAATCTGCTAAATTAAGAGAGGCATAAGTTTGCATCTAAAAATACAAAACAAAAGAGTAGATCACTCATTTTAATGAAATGTTACAAAGAAAATTAGCTTTTGTGCATTGCCACAACAAGGAGTGGCAATTTGCTCATTAAGCAGACTGCTGTAAGAAAAAACAAATTGCAAGTGAAGACTAGAACACAGCAAGCATGGTTGTTAGAAAATAGAAAATAAATGGTTCATTTAGCAATGTTTGTTTAAAACAATTAATAAAAAAAATCTGCCAATGGATTGGAACAAGGCAAATGCTCATATTTTTAAATTAGATTATTTTACAATTACCGTATACCTATTAGGAAAATATATCTTGTATAAAGAATTAAAATATTTATACTGGTATACAAGCATTACTAGGTCTAAGAAAAGGCAGGGCTAAGGGGGACATTGCCCCTCTTGATTTTCCTTGTGTCCCCCAAGTCAGACAGTGAAACAACCAACGGGGACGTGCCTGGTAAGATAAAGAGAGAGCCTTTTGCCCACACAAAAGGTCAAACTGTCCCTCCAAATATCACATACTAGTTCTGGCCCTGGAAACAAGACAACCATACCGATTAAGAAAATAATTTTGTTGCAGTGTGCAGCACAACTAATTAGTCATGTGAGGAGTTGACACTGTTTGCAACTCTGCAAGACAAAGGTAAAAGCTAGTTTTGGGATCCAAGTCTGCAATGATGGAACCACATATTAAAGATCGGCCTAAATGTTTGTGAATCAGTTTATTAAAAAAAAACTGTTTTATTTATTGAGCCCTATTCTCAGTGTTTACGATGGTTGCGGCCATAGAGAGAGCACATAGAGAGAGTACAGCAGTTCTTCGTTGTTAGGAAGAGGAATGAAAATGCATCACATTTATGCATTTGACAGACACTTTTATACAAATCAACTTACAGTGTCATTCCAGATGTACATTTTTATCAGTTTGTGTGTTCCCTAGTAATCAATCTCATGATCTTGACGTTGCCAGCACCATGCTCTTCCGGTTAAGCTACAGGAACCAGACAGTATAGAGCATCTTTAGTTTAGCCTAATACATCCATTCATTTAATGTCCTTGCATTCTCTTTTCAGTTATGGACTCCACTGCACTGCTGTCTGTTGTAGGCGGAGTTCTCCTCCTGTCAATCATCTTTGTAACCAGTCTTTGTGCAGACTGCTGGGGCCGCAAACAACCAAGTAAGGCAAATGGTCATGTCCAAAATGCATCTAAAACCAGCCAGTTGTATGCTAAAATGAGATGCAGTGGTACATGGGAATCCAAATAAAAAAATGTACACTCCCTAAGTACCAAAATCGAAAGTTCATGGCAAATTTGCCACTGATCATTGGCCAGGTAGTGGTGAACCTTCAGCAAACCTTTGGCAACAATAGACAATTTGCCACAGGTTTGCCGGAAAGCTCATTTGCATGTTAAAATAATCAGTGGCAAATTCGCCGTTAACGTTCGATTTTAGTAAGGGTGGTATGCAGCTATGCAAAACTTAAGAAAGTGTTATACCACAATGTTTGCGATGTGTGTTACGATAATTTATGAGTGCATCATGACAACATTTAGTAAGTTTAGTCCTTCCAAACTATTTCCTTTGTAGCATCCATCCATCAGAGGTCTAGTGACTCTAGTCCAGAACACAACTCAATGTAAGAAATATCTCTCATCCACCAAATAGAGGATGTGCCTCTTGTCAGATTGTAATTTTCATGCAGATCTAAAGTATATACAGTGGGGTCCAAAAGTCTGAGACTGTTCTTGAAAATGCTTCTATTTTGTATTTTTTCATTTCAAACTATATTATGAGCATAACAATTTGAGTGAAAAAAATAATAATCATGAAATGCAGAGTTTCTAATATTCGATATGGCCCATTTTGGTTTAAAGACAACATGCACTTGAGCTAGCACGGACTCCACAGGTTTGTATAAAACCTGATGGCTCATGTTATCACACCATGATTTGAAAATGTTCTAAAGAGCATCTTGTGTGCTTCAATGGAAGCAAGGAATTCTGGGCTTTTGTAAAAAGCATCCTTCTCAACTGTTTAAATCAAGGTTTAAATTACTGTGGCAGGGCAGAGGGCGGGCCCGGGTCGTGATGATACACACCCGGTCCCGTATCAGGCTAATCAAGCCTCCGAGAGGGATTAAGTCTGATGGCAGACGGTGGTGCGAGGAGAGAGAGATCATTTACGGACATGCCCATCATGTGTGTGTGTTTGTCCTTTGTTTTCTATCGGGAAGACACGCAGGCTTGAGTGAGGTTTAAGGTGCCATTTATTTGATGAATGTAAAACAGAAAAGTAATGTCTCTCTTTGGCGTAATAATCTGGTGTAGTTTTTTCGTCTGGCGGTCCGAGGGAGTTGTACTCTGAACCGTCATATCCTGCCGGAGATAGGAGGCAGGGACGAGGAGCCTACCCCCGTGTGGGACGGGGCTCAACTTGTGGTGGTGGGGTGGTGGAGGCTGTCGTGTTAGCACACTGAAACAGCAATGTGATAGATTGTGAGCAGACTTATAAAGCAATGCGATTGGCTAGGAATTACCCAGATAACGGTGTGATGATGTACAGCTGCTAGTCTTCCCGCTAGAACTATGCTGCGCTCACATTTAAGTTTACTATTAAAATATTATTTACATCGTCCAGCCGGTCCTCGCCTCCTCCTTGCCCATCTAGACCCTTTACAATTACATTTTAGTCTCTTACTCTTGAACCCCACTGTCTATAAAATTGGCAAAGGATATATTTTTGTTTTGTGTATTGAGGTTGCATATATGTGTTGGTTCAATATTCTCTTTCTCTCTCTTCATACAGATCAGGTTTTGGGGTTAGGCTTCCCCAGTCTACATGTAAAAAGATTGTCCTCTTCTCATAAATTATCACGAGCACTGTTTGGTTTGTGCTCAGTTAAATGCATTTAAAGATGTTTGTTTTAATCCAGACAAGGATGACAATTGTTGTCTACCTCTCTTATTATTCAGATACACACCATTTAGATCATCAGAGATTTCCCACCATGCCATACCCACTAGCTAAGTGAGTATTTACACAAATATACACATACAGACTAACGTGCTTCTGTGTGTTAATAACCAGTCTTCTCTCAGTTCCCTATGTTCTCCATCAATTACTCAATTTAAGATGCCCTCCTGCCCCCCTTCAGAAAGTGAGTTCCATACAGTCATTTTGATCTTTGAGACAACATTAAATCAATAAAAAAAATCTTATTTAATGAATTTAGTCCCACATTTATAAATATTTTATCTCTGAAGATGGAAGTCAAGCCAGTTATGTGAACCAAAATGGTGAGGAGGGAATCAACATTCATGTGGATGACCATGGTCAGAAATCCAATTTGCTCTTCTGGAGTTTACTGTTTTTTTAAGTGGCTTACACATGTATTAGCCTAAAGAAGATAAAAATGAAAGGCCTTTTTGTGTAAGTATGAGACAGAGAGAGAATGATTGGTAAGTAACGCTGAATATTTGACTTCTCTAGACAGTGATGATGAGCTGTACGTTGAACCTGAAGATGAAGGAGCTCATTACATGTAAGAGCATATCTACCTGTTCCAAAATCTTCAGAAGCTTTTCCAAACAATATAAATAAATAAATAAAATGAATGTTGAATCACATAGACATTATTTGATTTTATACTTGTTGGTTGCCCATCAAAATGTATTTAATATAAATACTTTAAACACAAATGTACAATTTTCACATTTATTTCAGACTCTTTCAAATGTTTGGAAATTATCAGAAATGGTCTTTATTATTTTCTTTAGAACTGTGATTCCAGATTCTCCAACCCAACAGCCTGAGAAAGGCAGCAGAGCATCATCTCTGAGCTCAGGTTCGACATGACTCTGAGATGTTCAGCTATCACTTGGTCTTGGCCAAATTCTAGGCTATAACTAGAGAATTTTTTTTTTCATGCCATCCCAGAAGTGAAGATTTTTAGAAGAATATCTCAGCTCTGTTGGTCCATTCAATGCAAGTGAATGGTGGCCAGAACTTTGAAGGTCCTAAAACCACATTAAAGTATCATAAAAGTAAACCATGCAACTCCAATGGTTAAATCCATGTGTTCAGAAGCAATATGATAGGTGTGAGAAACAGATCAATATTTAAGTCCTTTTTTTACTACGAATCTCCCTTTTCACTTTTACATTCTTTTTGGCAACTCACATACTTTGTGCATATTGCCATCTATTGGCAGGGTAATATTGTAAAAAACATTTAAATATTGATCTGTTCCTCATCCCACCATATTGCTTCTGATTACATAGATTTAAACACTGGAATGTTCTGTATTATTTTTATGCTGCTTTTATGTGCTTTTGGCGTTCTGGCCACCATTCACTTGCATTGAAACAGAACTGAAATATTCTAAAAATATTAATTTGTGTTCTGAAGTAGATAGAAAGTCATGTACATCTGGGATGACATGA
Source organism: Moxostoma hubbsi (assembly GCA_032164185.1). Lineage (NCBI taxonomy): Eukaryota > Metazoa > Chordata > Actinopteri > Cypriniformes > Catostomidae > Moxostoma > Moxostoma hubbsi. The sequence goes on from JAVLUX010000024.1 coordinate 28,149,143, forward strand.
AGGTGAGTAAATGAGAGAAACTCTTTAAACAATGTACTCAACTCAATTTTATTTATAGAGCACTTTCAAAAACAACACTATGTACCAAAGTGCTGTACATGGAGTTACAAAAAATAAATAAAATCACATACATACAGCTTAAGAATGCAACAAACATTTAAAACCAATAAAACAAGAATAAGATAAAATTGACCTAATACAATTTATAATGCAATTAATTAAAATCTAGGGAAAATAAATACGTTTTTAAGGCCCCCTGGAAAGAGAATAGAGACGGAGATGATTTTATGACCAATGGAAGCTCATTCCAAAGTCTAGGCACTGCAAAGTAAAACATCACCTTGAGTTTTTAGGCGAGATCGAGGAACTGACAGACACAGCTGATCACCAGAGCGGAGAGACCTTGAAGGTTGATGCAAGCTTATTAAAGCAGAGATGTACTCAGGTGCAAGACCATGAAGAGCCTTAAATACATACAGCAACACTTTGTACTTGATTCTGTATTGGATCGGTAACCAATGTAGTGAAATCAATACTGGGGTAATATGCTCTCTTTTCCTTGTTCCAGCTAAAAGCCTAGCAGCTGAATTCTGGATCAGCTGCAGGCGAGAGAGAGAGGCCTGACTCACACCCAGATACAAAGCATTACAATAGTTCAATCGAGAAGACACAAAAGCATGCACAACCTTCTCCAAATCATCAAAAGAAAGGATGGACTTCAACTTTGCTATAGATCTAAGATGGAAAAAACTATTTTTAACAACAGCATTTATTTGTCGATCAAACTTTAGCTCAGAGTCAAAAATAACACCCAGGTTTTTTACATAGGGATGTTTTTTCCCTGGAAGCAGTGACAAATTTCTTTCTAAATTTACCTCACATCCCCTTTGACCAAAAACAATAAACTCTGACTTATCCTCATTTAATTGAAGAAAGTTGTTTGCCAGCCAACACTTCAACATCGGCCATGCAATTATGACAGTTCTTTGAAATGATATTAGAAAAATAGCTTGATCTGGCTAATTTAACTGCTCTTTGAAATGTAATCAAACAGTCTCTTATAGTTTATCTTTAAGCCACTTTCACTCAGCCTTCCTGCACTCCTGCCTAAGGGCACGGGCATTAATATTCAACCAGGGCTGAGCCTTGACTTTTTTCATCCTTATTTTAACAGAGCCACAGTGTTTAAGATGCCAGAGCGTGACAAGTTGAACTTGGAGATCAACTCCTCATGCCCCACACCAGAAAATGATTTTAGTGGTGAAACATTAAAATCAGCTGAAAAACTACTAGCAGTAAAGGGAGTGATAAAACGACCATCATTAGCTTGATCACTGCATGAAAAATTAGGGTTAAAAATAACAGTCTTGTGGTCTGAGAACAGTGTCAGCAATTTGCACATTGCTGATAGAAAAACCAAGAGATAAAACTAAATCAAGGGTATGACCACATATATGTGTAGGGCCAGCAACACTCTGAAATAAACCAAAAGAATCTAATAAATAAAAATATATCTGACATTTTACATGCCAGAATGCGTTAGGTCTGAATGGCTCCTTAAAATAACTCTGTTTATGTTATTGTGTTAACTTTGTAGGAGCAACGTATATAAACATCGAATCAGAAGGGGGGAATGAAGACTCCGACTCAGGTATTAAATGCTGAAAATAAATTATAGACCAAAATTCACCTCTAGAATAACTTTATCCTGTTAATGCTGGGCTGTTCCCCTCCACCTTGAAGGTTTGTGTAGCCACCATATCGGCTCACCATGATGCAGTGGACGGTAAGTCCTTAGGGAAGCACAATCTGATCATCAGGTTCCTTAGAGGTGCCCGGAGGCTGAACCCTCCCAGGCCATGCCTGTTCCCCTCATGTGATCTCTCCGTGGTCCTTTCAGTCCTTCAGAGACCCTCCTTCGAGCAGCTAGAATCTGTCGAGCTCAGAGCCCTCTCCTTGAAGACGGCCCTCCTAATCGCGCTCGCCTCCATCAAGAGAGTTGGGGACCTGCAAGCGTTCTCTGTCAGTGACATTTGCCTGGAGTTCGGTCCAGCAGACACCCATGTCGTCCTAAGGCCGCGACCGGGCTACATGCCCAAGGTTCCTACAACCCCCTTCAGGGACCAGGTAGTGAACCTGCAAGCGAAGCTGCCCCGGGAGGAGGCAGACCCAGCCTTTTCGTTGCTGTGTCCGTGCATACTTTGCGTAACTATGTGGGCCGCACGCAGAGCTTTAGATGCTCTGAGCAGCTCTTTGTTTGCTTTGGTGGACAGCAGAAAGGGAACGCTGTCAGCAAATAGAGGCTATCTCACTGGGTCGTTGACACCATCGGTTCGGCCCATCACACCCAGGCCATGCCCTCCCCCTTGCTGGTTCGAGCACACTCGACGAGAAGTGTGGCATCCTCATGGGCACTGGCCAACGGCAACTCCCTAGCAGACATGTGCAGAGCAGCGGGTTGGACAACACCCAATACCTTTATGAGATTTTACAATCTCAGGGTTGAGGCGGTCTCGTCCCATGATCTCTCAGGTCCGAGCACGTAGAACTCGGGAACACAGAACGTCTGACCGGGTGTTCCGCATGCACATAGCGCCTTTCCCATCCTCTGAGGGAATTATGTGCGCTCTTTTGCCCAGGAGAGTCCACTAAACTTGCACTCCCTGGATGTGCTTCCTCCCTAGCCCTCTGGTCCGTGAATTCAGTGGAGGAATTCCCTGACCAGACCCACTACGGGTACTAATTACTCTGTACTGGAATAGGTGCTCCACAGGATGGGTCTTCATGGATTAATCCCCCTGTGTGCATTTTCCGTGATACGGTCCCCCTACTGGCGGACTCGCGTCTCCATTTGGCAGTCCCCACTGCCTCCCGGTCCCCGTGTTTGTAGCAACTCCTCCCTCGCAGCAGGTAGGATCTACCTCCGCACCATTTCCTGAAAACACATGTGACGTATTTTGCCACACTTTACCCCCCCAGCCTGGGCAGGTAGTGGTCTCCATGGGGTCTTTTCCCCCTGAAAGAATAGGAGTCGGAAGAGAACGCCTTCCCCGATGCATGTTATAGGGTTAAAATGGCCCCAGCTGCTTTAACTCTAAACAAGAAACATAGTGAGAGAAAAGGCGCGGCTTGCTCCCATGCTTGGCACGTCGCTTTGCACCCCACACCCCCACCTTCGGGATGCCGTGAAACAAAACATTTATGACGATTTTTATGGGGCGTTGGGAAAGGGTACATGCAGTCTGACGCAGCCTGTTGCTTTGGCACACAACTGCCTGCCCGCACCTGCGTCAGCAGCTCACGTACACGGTTCAGCGCATGGTGTGATTGAATATGGATCCCTAGTGTCGCTTCATTCGACACAATGTCGAATTACTGTTGTAACCTCCATTCCCTGATGGAGGGAATGAGACGTTGTGTCCCCCCAGCCACGATGCTGAACCAAGCCACTGTAATGGCTGAACCTTATTCACGGCTCCTCAGTGCAAAACCTGAATGAACAGATGCACAATTCCCTCCTTTTATACCCGTATGTCTGGGGGAGGGTCATTGGCCTTTTCTCAAGTTCCGAGGTAACCGAGGCCTTCAAGAAAGTCCCCTAATGTCACTTCATTCAACACAACGTCTTGTTCCCTTCATCAGGGAATGGAGGTTACACCAGTAAACTAGACGTTTTACATGCCAGAATGCGTTAGGTCTGAATGGCCCCTTAAAATAACTCTGATAATGCATCCTCTGATATGTTGATGTTTATGTTATTGTGTTAACTTTGTAGGAAAAATTTATATAAACTTGGAAGAAGAGATTAAAGACTCCAACTCAGGTATTAAATGCTGAAAATAAATTAAAGACCAGAAATCAACTCTAGGATAACTTTATCCTGTTAATGCTGGGGTGTTTTTACAGACAGTGAAAATGCTAAAAATACCAGAACCAGTCCAGCCCTTGGAAACCAAACCCCTGGTAAGTGTGAACATGCTTGAATTGTATGCATGTAGCATATAGAGGAGACAAGCTCAGTAGTCACACTTTTTACTCCAGTGAATATTTGTGAAGACTGTTTGACTTAATATTCACACATATATATATTTTTAAATTCCTGTCAAACTTTCAGACCAGGCTTTGTCAAGTCAACATCAAATTTTGTCTTGACAAACTTTATCTGTTTAGCTCAGAGGTGCCCAAACTTTTAACTATGATGGGCCAAAAATCAAAGTTGATAGAGGGCAGTGGGCCAAAGTAAATGTTGCATATATCAAACTGTATTTTTTTTTTTTTATTAAATATTAAAACTGCAAAACACAGAACTCTAAAATAAAATATACTCATATACTTGCACAATGAGCATAATTTATTTTAAGATAATTTTTATGTATGTCATGTCTTTAAAAAAGATTAATTAAAAACGAAGGGCTGCATCAATGCCACTATATATATATATATATATATAAAATGGCATTGATGCAGCTCTTCATTTTTAATTTATTTTTGCATTACAAAAACTATAGCTTTTAAGTGAATAAAATGTTTTAATATATATATATATATCCCCCACCCCTCCCTTGTCATCTATAGCAAGGCAGGCCAAATCAAAGGTCATCACAGACCAACACTGGCCTGCAGGCCCTAGTTTGGGCACCTCTGGTTTATCTTATATTGAAAGATGGTGATAATTATAATTGATCCAGCTGATGACAATAACATGTTTCTCCTACTTCTCAACAGCTCAGTCCTTAGGAAGTATAGACAGTACCCCTGATTATGTCAACACAGTTCCAAATCAACAATAATCAAGGTACTACACAGTTCTACTCCCTTATGTATGGAGCCAGAAATACAACAAAACAATTTGAAATTCAGAACACCAAATTCAATATTCTAAAATTCAAACCACAGAAATTCTACAGAAAGTGGGTCAGAGTTCAAGCTTCCGTGTTCCACAGGGAAGAGTAGAGGGTCTTGGAAAAGTCGAATGGAGCATTTCGGCCAATTACAGGTCGAGGTGCAATAATTCTCTGGCGGAGTTTTGTCGTATTTCTGACTCCATATATATGCTCTTTATTTGTGTGCCTCAAAAGATTTTGAAATAAATGGCATGGATAAACTTTTCTTAATCCATATTCCTTTCTCTCCAAGACTGTTTTCTTTGTTAGATTTACTCACTTTTTACACAAGGAAGTCTAGATGACAGTTAACAAAAAGAAGAAAGCCTATTAATCATCCTGCCTGTCAGAAGGGTTTCCAGATATTCCCAATGCTCTGGAATTTGAAGTGCAATAAGGCATCATCAAGAATGCACCAAATCATTTTGTCACCTTCAGTCCTTATGAATTATCTTTCGACAATACCTGAGAATGTTACACAAACACACACACACACACACACACACACACACACACACACACACCTTTTTCCCCCCATTTCTGCTGTTTACAGACTTCTACATCCTGGCTTTTACTTGCAAGAGTATGGGCACAGCACATTTTCTTTGACTGCATGTAATATTCAGCTTTCTATGTTTATTAAACTGCTTTTTTTGTAAATGAGAAAATAAATCAAGCATCACTAACTCACCTCGTGTGTCAATTGTCATGAATGAGGTTCACCAGTGACTTAAATGACAGCAAAAAGTAATGCAAAATTAGGGTTAATCTAAAAACTACTTCAACTTTGAAACACATGATCTCTGGAGACAAGGATTAGACTTAAAATGATTTTATAGAGATTGCATTTACAATGCTAAACAACTAGAGGAAATATTACAACATATATATATATATATATATATATATATATATATATATATATATATATATATATATATATATATATGCCTAATTTTAACTGCAGCATGACCGTTTTGTGAAATGAACGTCTCCCGAACAGACATTCAAAAATTATAATTTTTCATATGAATGAAAAATCAATGCGGTCAAATAAATATAGTAGTGTATAGTAGTATATAATTCCATTAAACTCAATGACCGTTTGACCTAGAGACATGAAACCAACTGCAAAACACTCCAAATATTCTTCTTTATATAGCACATATATGTTTTTGGAGTACACTTTCAGTCCTTTTTTGTTTTTGTTTTTTTTTACAGATTCAATTATCCCTATAAATCTATTAAACTCAGTGACTACAGAATTATAATATCTGCATGAAAGTACTTTTTATTATATTATTTGTTATATTATATTTTTATAATTTTATTTATATTATAATTCTAGTAATTCAAATTATTTTTAAACATTTCAGGTTTATTGAATCAAGGCCATTTTTTTTTTTAATTTTCAAATGATTTCTCAAATGGGCCTTATATGGCTCTGAGGCCTGACGTTCCCCACCCCTGCTCTAGGTCACATGGTCATTGAGTTTAATGGAATTATAATATTACAAACATTTACACACTATATTTATTTGAAAACATATAGAATGTAAATTCCACAAACAGAGTCTTGTGTCACGAAAGGGATATTTTTAAGAACATTTCATATGTGTTGTGATGTCACAATATCAAATGGTTAAATGGTTTCAATAGGGCTATTCAAATTTATATGAAAAAAAAATAAATTCTCTTTTTTTTTTTTTTAATTCAGCTTTGTGCTTTGCAAAGAAAACCTATTCATGCATGTCCAGGTTGGTTTGGCTTGAAAATGTTATAGGCACTGAGAGTTTTAGGGGTATTGTCGCGAATGTCGAACGAATGTAAAATATAGGCTACCTTTACCGCACTCACAAATACAGGGCATATCTGAACTTGAAGTTACTGCCAATGATCAAACTGTCAATATAAAAAAACAATGACAGCAACGGTAAGACACCTGCACCCAGCCAGCACAAACAAATGAGTCAGAAAATGAGCGCATTGGATGAGATGAGGTAAATGTATGACTGACGTCACAGATCCGGGAGATCATTTTGTTATTTCTTTGTACAGCACAAATCGAGCACAAACGAATGGCACCGGTCTGGAGCGATTTGGGCAACGTAGGGTGGAGAGTGACGTCACTGTTCTCAAAAGTGTTTTTGTTATGTTTAAAAAACGACCACAGTTACAGGGTCTTTCAACAGCACAAACAAATTGAATATATTTGGAGATTATTTAATTACATGGGGTGGCAAGATTATCCGAATCTCGGCGAAATACTTGTAGTGAAAATCAGTCCTCCTTCCCTGTTTAATAAATTAAACAATCGCACGATTGTGCAGAACATCTCGTGTTTGTAAATCCATAAGGATCTCTTTCTCAACGGCAATAAAAGCAGTGACGTCCGTCGTCTCGTCAGCAAAATCTCGCGCTCACTTTCAAATTACGTCACTGAAAGCGTGATTGCGTCACTCAAGGCCAGCCAGAACACAGACATATAAATACTACATTTATATGTCTATGAGCTAATAGGCCGCGACCAGGACATGTCCTAAAAGTCATACCCACCAAGAACAAATAAATTAATGTGATTGGCTGATGAATCTGACTTAAGTTGCTCATTCATTTGCACTGTTGAGGGATTCTGAAGAACAGACGGGGTGGAGCTCAGACTCACGTGCTGATTTGGGCATGCGATTTGTGAAGCAGTGCTTGTAAGTGTCAAGGAATACATTCTGACTGGATAAACTTTTCGTTTTTCTTTATTTGTTTGTAGATTTATTAAGAGTGTAAAGCAATTAAAAATGCATAGGCAAAAAGGTGTTTGAGAATGGAAGGATAAACAGATATGTATTTATTTGGCATGTTAGGGCAGCAGAGAAGGCTTTGCTGGCCCTGAGAAATTGCCACTGATATATACACACACACACACACACACACCCCATCTGGCACCAACAATCATCCATGCAATCATCATCAGCTAATCGCGTGGCTAAAAATCATGCAGATACGGGTCAGGAGCTTCAGTTAATGTTCACATCAACCATCAGAATGGAGAAAATGTGATCTTAGTGATATGGAGCGAGGTGGGATTGTTGGTCCCAAAACACGTCGGCGCAGCCATTGACCAGGAAAATGTCACTCCATGTCAAAAAGGTGGCAGACCCCTGGTCTACGGTAACTCAGATAACCAGATGTACAATTGAAGAATATATCAGAATGCATTCTGAGATGTGGGTTGATCAGTGTGCGTGTGTATATATATATATTTATATTATTTTGTAAGACATACTACACAACATTTTTATATATATATATGTATATATAAATGTTGTGTAGTATGTCTTACAAAATAATGCCATAAATAGTTTTTATTCATCAGTTAACATCATACAAAGTCCAGTAAAGATCAAAAAGCTAAATCAATATTCGGTGTGGCCACCTTTGCCTTTAAAACCGCCCAAATTCTACTAGGTACACCTGGACCGTTTTTCTTGGTTGTTGGCAGACAGGATGTACCAAGCTTCTCTTCGCCATAGTTCTTCTATCTATATAGGCTGTCTCAATTGCTTCTGTCTCTTTATGTAATCTCAGACTGACTTGATGTTCAGTGGGGGCTTTGTGGGGGCAATGCCATCTCTTGCAAGGCTCCCTGTTTATTCCAATCTTCTCTATTTGCAAAAGTAATGTTTGAGAGTCTAAAATGTATTTTTCCTATTGACACACTAAAGCTGAAAATACAAATAACCATCTTAAGACAAATGTTTTGTGAAGCATCTTATGTGCCTAAAAATTATGCACAGTGCTGTGTGTGTATGTATATATATATATATATATATATATATATATATATATATATATATATATATATATATATATATATATATATATATATATATATATTAGATTTTACTTATTTCAATGACCTTTCCAGGACTGGAAATCACACATTTGAATTCCCTGATATTACCTGGTTTCCAATGACCATCAAAATCCAGTATATAAGAAATAAATCACTTGGAACCAAACACATGGTGAGAGTTTAAAAATTTATTTATTTTTGAACACTTTTTGTATTTTTTTTTGTTCTTTTTTTAACTATTTGTTTATTTAATAAGGGGGTTGAGAACAAAGGGAGAGTTCATAGTATTTTTTATAAAAATGTTCCTCATTCTTTTATTGGCTCTCACACACTCACACTCACTCGTGCCCTCTTTCTGCTTTAGACACCATGCGTCCTCTCAAATTAAAAAAAAAAAAAAAAAATTAAAGAGTAAAACGAGCACATTCAGTCTTGCCAGAGGTAAGAATAAAAACAAAATCTTTTTTTCATTCTTGGAGCGGGTGGGGAGTATGTACATACGAGAGTGTGATCACACACTCTCCAGAGCGTCTCTCTCTCTGCCTAGCTCCGTTTCAGTCATCAAGTCACTGTCAGTTTCCAGGAGGGTGGAAAGGAATCTGCTGAGGAGGGTGAGCCTGCACAGAGACTGAAAAAATAAAATAAAAATCATTTTACAAATATTTCAGACACTTAGATCTAAAAATAACTTAAAAGTAAAAAGGAGGTAAATATGCCTGGAAAGAAAGGACAATGGTCTCTAGATTACTTGAAAACAGCACTGCCTTAACCAGGCCCCAATAGAAGCATACTGTATATATATTCCACACTCACCGAGTGGGTGATTTAAAAAATATTTTGGCTTATCCGATTATGACTTCCACTACAAATAAGAGTGTAGTAATCTCAGCTCTGTTAATTATGTTACCATATTTAAAAACATTTTTTTTAAAAGTACTTAATTTCACACAAAACTAACAAAAATATATAAATCTAAAATATATAAGATTGTGTGTTTTATATGGTAGACAGCAGTCTCTCCAATTTTGATTGGTCTTCCCATTTTAGTCATTTGATTGGACAAAGAAAAAACATATTAGGATGAAGGAAATAACAACATTGCTCACAGCAGTGCCGCAACCACTAATGGCATGTACGCATTAGCATTTTCTCACAAAAGACAGAATCAAACAAATTTTGCAAAAAGTGCACAGTGAATATGTCATTCACTCATTCCGCACATGAAGCACTTTTACATTCAAGTATCTCAGCAAACTCCTGACAGCTTTGTTTACATGGCCCGGATCGCCTACTTTGAGTGTCACCGACTGACCATCATGCAACAATTGTGATCCAGAGGAACAGAGTCATGATCCAGGCTAAAAGACTACACTATTCAGAGGAAGACATACGAGCACTCACACAGGAAGAAATGCTGGATTTGCACAAGAGTTGTGAGGTTTGTGAATTCTATCCTTTTAAATGAGATCTCAGCATATTTCCAGACGGTACGTGAAAGAAATTGTATTAATACATGCATTTATATCATTAGACAGGACAGTTAAAAGTCACAGGGTAATGTTGTGGAGAAAGAGAGAAAAAGTGAAATGTGCGAGGACTTCAAACATCATGAGCTCATGCAAGTATGTCATGGCTCTGATACGCAGAACAGTTTAAAAGAGATGTCCCTGCACATCAGTCTATTATTGTAGTAACACGCTGGCAAGCAACAACAAAATGTAACGTGATTGGTCATTTACATGTCTCAGATGGCTTGTTGCTTGAAAAATTAATTGGCAGATCCTGATAATTGAAAAAAATACCAAATATAGGCCTCCGCGATCAACCACTGATTAATTCTGCAGATTCTACCCATAAATAAATACAGAAAATGCAAGAGAAGTCTGTAGATTCAGTCTGGTTCTGCTAATAAAATTCATTTATCAACCTGGAGCGATTTGAAGTAACAAGTGATAAAACCTTGCCCCACATTTCGATGTATAAATATCAAATATGTTAGGTTGTGGTTTTGCTATATCATGCAGCAATTCACTTCCATTGAGGACAGAAAATACTTGACAAAAAAAATACAGAATGAACAATATGAAACCATTACAACTTCCTCTTACAAGGTAATTTGCTGTTTCTTAAATTGAGCTTAATGTTCTCTAGTGCAGGAAACTCACCCTGAGGTGGTCCAATGTAGGTGTAGTGCTGGTGGGATCCCTGCTGGGGTGGGGGAGGACCGTGCTGGGGTCCAGAACCCTGCTGGGGAGGTGGTGCATGGAGCAACATCACTGGAGGTGGGCCGTGACCTCCAGAGTGGTGAGGACCAGAGAGAGCACCTGCAACATGAGCCTGAGAGAAAGAGAGATGTTAGTCAGCAAAATCAGATTACCATTTACTAAAATGATAGGTATGTTTTCTGTCTAATTCTTAATGAAAGAAATGTCAAAACTACTACTAATAAATCACCTCTCTTTATTTACATATCATGAATATTAATCTTTAAAGGGGTGGGGTCTTTCTATAATAAAAATAAACGGTGAATTTCAGAACTTAATCCCCAATGCAATAAAATAATTTATTAAATCAAAGCAGTCAAAACGCCTCATTCTTTACTTCCGTAAAATTGTGATGTTACAAAGGGTACTCATCAATTCATTACAGACTCTACAATAACAACATCAACGCCTACTTTACATCATCGCACCTTTGGACCCACCAACTGGGGCTTGGTTCATACTCCGAGAGAGCAGGACAAACAGGCATAGTGTGGCCTAACTATTCCTGAACACCAGCCATCTGTGCTATATTTAATTGTTGGTTTATGCGAAACACACACCATATGGACATCATTGATGCGTTTCAAGCGATGTGCATTTCAGTGCAGGATGATACTGGAAACTGGATGTATGCGTCTTCATTGTGCATTAGACTATGTGTGCGCGCATCCTTCAGTATATTTCAGTGTGGATTGCGTGTTTTGTCGACATATATCAGCGTGACTGCTTTGGAACCAGTCATGAAATTATTCAAGTTTGCTTAGGAATTTTTATTTGAAGGATGGGGAAGTTAAAACTCTTTGACAGGATTGAAAACTAAAGTAAACGGTTCCATTCATGAATATTTAATATGTCATGACTGTTTGATACTTTTTGGTGGTGACACACTCTTTATACCATGCACGTCGACAATCATTCTAAACAGTTTGTGTTGTTGGCAGTAGTAGCACCAGTGTGTGCATTGCAAAATGGAATGGGACATACTGTCGTCCACCAAGATGTACCAATACTGACGCTTCCATGGTAGTCAGCATCATTGATTATATTGGGATCTATTGCTTTTGACACGACTCTCACGTCTGGTGTAGACAGGGTGTGAGTGTTAACAGTTGTGCTTAAGATGAACAGTTATATATTAGGATGCAATCTGTTGCATTCTGTTTTGACACATGAGACTACACTCTGCATGGAGTGGAACACTTCAGATTCTGATTTAAAACATCAACAACGAAAAGGTATGTATACAGAAAACTGCACTGCATGTTGTCATATCATTATAAAGTAATTCATTTGTTGACTAGATGCTGCATTAGTAGAGAACAAAAGTATGTTTGCCAACAAGGCTGAGAGGATGCTAACATTAAAGCTAACCTCAAACAGTTAGAACAATGTAACAAAAATACACTCAAGTCCTACACAAATATTTAAGTGTCACGATTGTTATCATCTATTACAGTCTATTAGCATTAGTTTATATCTTAGGTCACGTTTATGCATTTGTTAGCCAGCTAAGTTGCATATTTACAAAGTTAGTGATGTGAAAAATCCAATTAAAATCTTAATGCAGCCGAGAGAAACGTATAAACAAATCAGAAATGCATCTGATTTCAATACATTTTTTTATCCTCGCAGTAGTCTGACTTCAGATCAAATCACATTCCTGCACTAAAAAAAGGCTAGACAGTGCAACAAATACAGAGAAACAGGTGTCAATATGCTTTTAAAATTATTTTTAAATAGAAACATCATCTAAAATGCAGCACTCCTTCATGAAACACTGAATAAACAAAGATGTTCCTCTAGAGCGTGCTTACATAGAAAAACGAATGGATCGCTGCAAAAGTATTAAAATAATTAATCATATTTTACATTCTCTGCCCTGCATTAGCATAATCACAGAAGCAAACCGTGTTATTTGCGTATAGCAACGGAACCGAAGATCGGATTTATATCCGTTTGGCGGAGACACATTGATGTGGCCAAAAGTAAATGGAATGTGCTTATTCAATTGGATAGCAATCTGATTTAAAAGTAGTAAAAGTGTTATAAATGCTGTGGTCTTGTGGATTCCATTCATTTTTGATGGGCTGCACAATGTTATCCAATTAGAAGAGTGAGCGTTTACATTGATGTTTAAAGCTGATGACAAAACAGACAGAGGGCCTGAGACAGGGTGGAAAATCATCATATATTACTAAATTAAGTTTTAATAAAGAAAAAAAAAAACCTTAAGATTGGACCTCAGGGAAGATAAACTATTAAATAAATAAATAAATAAATAAAAAGCGCGCATTTCATGACCCCTTTAACGAGAAACCCAATTACGACATCCATCTAGAATACAGGTGTTTAGTGTGCAATACTGGACATTACCTGTGTAAGCTGTCCAAGGGAGGAGTAAGGGTGAGGCAGGGGTTGGTGTCCAGGCAGGCTGTAGCCCTGAAGGGAGAAGGAAGCCTGCGGGGAGCTGTGACCAGGGGGTGTGGGGGCTGACAGTGGCCCAGAGTGGTACAGAGACTGAGGCTGAGGCCCAGACTGACCGGACTATAAAAGACAGTTAACATACTGTAGATCTAGTCTGGAATTGTACCAACTCACCATCACTTTTGAGGATCTCTCATGGAAGACCAATTCAACATTTTAAATCATACTCTGTTGACTTGGAATTACACAAAAGAAAGCTCATTAATGATGCATAAGAACAAAAATCACCCATTCAATATGCTCCCACTCAAAATTGAATTAGGTTATTGCAAAGTGGAATTACCTGTCCTGGACTTGGGGTGGGGTGCTGAGGGGGAGGCTGGCTGCCAGTGGGGGTGCTGGAGGGCTGAGGGGGATGCATGGAACCAGAGTGATGAGAGAACGACTGTGGAGCTGAAGCAGAGGGGAAAGAAACTCAAGCATTCATATGTTGATGATATCATCGAAGTAGTACAATGAATACAAATGAACCGAATCCATAAAATGCTTCCAAATGCTTTGACACTGAATTCCACACCTACAGTGTCTCTGACTTCCATGGCCTTTGTTTTTCTCTCAACTTACCATACATGCCCTGCTGAGGTGCTGGTGGTCCCTCATTCTGACCAGGATAGCCAGGGTGACCCATTGACTGTGGGTGCCCTACTGATCCCAACATCCGTGGTCCACCCTGGAGCATGGGGTACATCTGGAAGCATGAAGTGAAAAAGACACAAAAGATCCTGAAGTTCAAAGCATGATTAAATTTTATACTACATGCTTTGAAAGGAATCATAAATCAACGAAAGCTGTCGATTTAACACGATAATTAAGTGTGATTAATTAAAATAAAATTGTTAAAAATAAGGCACTTAATCATGCCCCCTGACAATACGGAATAAGGACTTTCCTACCAACTGAGCAGTTCAAGCTTGAGGTGCCACCTCTATGTTTTTGCGAGTCTCAGTAAGCAGGGGGCAGTTAGTAAAACGTCAGCTGTTCGAAGTAGGGTGCAGGGGTCGAGACATTTCAAACTACTTTTAACTTTACCCATAAACCTTGTGTTTTTAGGATGCTGTGTAGAGACACTGAAAACCACTGAAACGCAGAGCAAACACAGTGAAACGCTCTAAAAGCGCATGAACTCTATTGCAATATGGATTGCTGTGGATGGTAGGCTAGTTAATGTTGTGTATGACAGAATAAAGCAAACAAGGTTCCATTTGTAGAGGTGGTGTTTTTTTTTTTCCCCCTCCCTTTTTCTCCCCAATTTGGAACACCCAATTCCCAATGCACTCCCCGTGGTGGCATAGTGATGAATCTCAGGGCGCCTGCGAATCATTTTAGCATGTGGCTTGTTGAGCGCATTACCCCGGAGACATAGCACGTGTGGAGGCTCACGCTATTCTCCGTGGTACACACACACACACACACACACACACACACACACACACACACACACACACACACACACACACACACACACACACACACACACACCCCCCAACTCACCAAGAGAGAGAACCACACATTATAGCGACAATGAGGAGGTTACCCCATGTGACTCCACCCTCCCTAGCAACTGGGCCAATTTGGTTGCTTAGGAGACCTGGCTGGAGTCACTCAGCATGCCCAGTATTCGAACTCACGGCTCCAGGGGTGGTAGTCAACATCAATACTCACTGAGCTATCCAGGGCCACAGAGGTGCTAGTTTAAATGGGAGATGCAATTCTCAAATTCATTTAGAGACTCAAATTCTTGGAGGGCGTTACTGCGTTGCTGTGCTTCACAGTCAGCAAAATCCTCTGATAGATGTTTCAGACTATATTTAGTCTATTTATGTGCTGTTGTTTCAGCAAAGCACTGTATCAACAATACAGACAATCAATGTTGGATGTCAAATCCATATTTCAGGAAAAGGTTTAAACTGCAGGATTTCGTGAACAAGATGTTGAATAACCGCAATTTTCAAAGTTATACACATTTGAATCCATATTTAGACTATTTATTTGTTGAATATTCGTTAGTTATGATGTTGAAGTGCTACATTGGCATCCGTTTATATTTCTGAAACGTGTCTTATCAGGGTCACATTAACATAACGGAGCCTAATTATACATTAACCTTAACACAGACTAGTCATTCAAACAACCGACCGGCTTGTCAATTATGAAAATGTATAGTTTAGCACATCACTAATATTGACTTTCAAAAAACCTTTTGTAAAGTCTAAATCAGGGGTCTGCAACATATGGCATGCAGAAGGGTAAATCACTGGCACACCAGCAACGGTGAGAGAGAATTAAGCTATTTTAGTATAATTAATTCCAATTAACCTGCATTTCCAATCTACAACTTGATAGTAATACTTCTCATGATCACGCAGTGCGTTTTCATGAACTGAATGGGAAGCTAAACAAAAAATGAGACGAGACTACAATATACCCAACAGACTCATGCAGCATATGCATGCCATTCACGCATCACGAGCCGGCAGCGCATCACTTTCAGTTAATCGCATGAGTAAACGCGATCACTTTGCTACTGTCAGGCTACGCGCATGACAGCCTACATTCCATGTTTCATGTTTATTTTTGCTTTCAGAACAACACGTGATGTGGAAAGGAATACACCACTATTAATCCTTGAGATTTCCAACCCAGCTTACAGGTACACCCACCACAGTCACAATCAAAATTACATTAAATGATAAAAAGAGAAAACATAAACCCACATCATGGGGTTTTTAAATCTGAACAAAGATTTCTGATCAAATCTGAGTCTATTCAAAATATACATTAAACCTGGAAATAATGTTGTAGGATTTTTCAGGTGCAATTCAACAAAAAGGGCTAAATAGTTGATTGTCTTGTGATGCGTGAATGGCTTGCACGCACGGCAAGTGTCGTCACACTTTAGTAATGTTTAGCCTTCCATTCAGCTGTTGAAAAAAACTCTGGCACTCCATGTCAAAAAGGTTGCAGAACACTGGTCTAAAACAATGCTATTAAACAATGTCTAAATGATTTCAATTATAAATATTTCTATTACTGTATATAGAATAATGTGTATTTGGGGGCCTTTCAGATGCACATGCAAATGGTTTAATTTGAAATATAAAATCTGCATCATGTAATTAATTCAATTAATTTAGCAATTGACAGCCTTGGTTTTAACAGAGGTAATTTCTGAGAATGTGTGACGTAAGCAGGTACCTGTGCATGGTAGTGCGGCATGGCTTGTATGACCTGGTTATACTGCAGATATGAGGGAGGGTATGGAGAGGCCACCAGAGGAGGTCCTGCTGCTGATGCAGCTGCCTGCATCATAGGGGGCGCTGAAGAGCTGTGGTCTGGACGAGGGTTCACCAATGAACCTGAGACAAATGTTGAATGGAACATATGAGCATGCAGGTTTGTGTATGCAAATGACTGCTCAGTAAATATCTCAAGAAACTTGAATGCATGCAAGCTCAGCAAAAAAAGAAATGTCCTCTCACTTTCAACTGCTTTTATTTTCAGCAAACTTAACATGTGTAAATATTTGTAGACATAAACTAAAGTTTCACAGACATGTGACTAACAGAAATGGAATAATGTGTCCCTGAACAAGGGGGGGGATAGATTTTCAAAATCAAAAGTAACAGTTAGTATCTGGTGTGGCCACCAGCTGCATTAAGTACTTCAGTGCATCTCCTCCTCATGGACTGCACCAGATTTGCCAGTTCTTGCTGTGAGATGTGGCCCCACTCTTCTACCCAGGCACTTGCAAGTTCCTGGACATTTCTGGGGGGAATGGCCCTAACACCCTCCGATAGAACAGGTCCCAGACGTGCTCAATGGGACTGAGATCCAGGATCTTCACTGGCCATGGCAGAACACTGACATTCCTGTCTTGTAGGAAATCATGCACAGAACGAGCAGTATGGCTGATGGCATGCTGGAGGGTCATGTCAGGCTGAGCCTGCAGGAAGGGTACCACATGAAATAGGAGGATGTCTTCCCTGTAATGCACAGCGTTGAGATTGCCAGCAATGTCAACAAGCTCAGTCCGATGATGCTGACACACCCTCCACCTCGATCCCGCGTCAGAGTACAGGCCTCGGTGTAACAATAAATGCGAGTCCGAACATCAGCCCTGGCGAGACAAAACCGCGACTCGAAAGTGAAGAGCACTTTTTGCCAGTCCTGTCTGGTCCAGCGAAGGTGGGTTTATGCCCATGTTGCCAATGATGTCTGGTAAGTACCTGCCTTACAACAGGCCTACAAGCCCTCAGTCCAACCTCTCTCAGCCTATTGCAGATGGTCTGAGCACTGATGGAGGGATTGTGTGTTCCTGGTGTAACTGGGGCTGTTGATGTTGCCATCCTGTACCTGTCCCGCAGGTGTGATATTCGGATGTACCGATCCTGGGCAGGTGTTGTTACACGTGGTCGGCCACTGCAAGGACGATCAGCTGTCCTTCCTGTTTCCCTGTAGAGCTGTCTTAGGCGTCACACAGTACGGACATTGCAATTTATAGCCCTGGCCACATCTGTAGTCCTCATGCCTCCATGCAGCACGCCTAAAGGCAGGTGCACACTGTACAATTCTGGCCACGATTCTGCCGTCTGAGGCAAATTTCAGGAATCCTAAAGGATTTCTCTCATCGCAGGGCTAAATCGGCAATCTGACAACGTTCACAGATGGCCGATTAATAGATTTTGCGATGATCTTCAGCCTCCGATGAAATTTGGGCAGTGTGTGAAATTTGGGCAGTGTGTGAAATTTAGCATCGCATCCTTACATTGCGACTGCTTTTAAAAAGGCCAAAGGAGATATTCCGCTCCTCTCTTGTACCCCAATTTACTTGGAAAGAAATCTGCTCCGCGTTTGCACCACCATAGCAACATTTGTGCCCAGTTATCACTCTACCAAAGCACTTAAAATGTTTTTTCCTCTTTTTATTTTATATAAAAGTTTGAATAAACAAGCAAAAAATACTTTGAGAAAAGTGTAACACGTTAGCAATATGAAAGCACTGTTCTCTGAATTAAATAAATACAGAGCTTAAGCTACAAAATGAAAATAATTAAATTACTGCATTTTCGAATTTCTTTATATTTATCATGCATTTTATTTACAAGGTTATTTTAATTACTATTTTACTTTTAATAAATTTACTTTAAATGTCTGTAAACTTCTTTAGTTAAGATTCACACCACTCCAATTTTATATATAAATAAATAAAATAGAAAGATTGAACAGGTAAGTATTTATGGGACATCTGAATCCAAATCAGCAAATACAGTTGGATCCAATTATAGATATCATGACATCAAATGTCATGTTTGTGCATCATCCATAGTGAATTTGCAAGCGTGATATATTATCAGCCTATATGAATTTGCGAAATTTTGCGTAGCCTATAGGCTACTAATCCAAAAGAGAAGACGTACTATAACCCACCTTTTTTTTTTACCCCCAATGTGAACGGAATTTTTTTGGGCCACAAGTCTTTTAATTTCCACAATGAAGATTTGCTTGTAGCTAATTACTGTAGGCTACCTCCTGCACTCACGTTCATTCTCAACATCTGTAATTTTCCGTATTTGTGATCAAGCAGTCTTATTATAGGCCTATTTGACAAAATCCATCGTTGTTGTAAACGTTAGCCTATGCTTGTGATGGAGTGGTATTGCTGTCTGAAATGCTGATGACCCGACTTTCAGAGAGAGAGAAAAAAAAAAAAAAAAGCTACTCCGTGGTGGGAAGATTTCACCTCTATTTGGCAACACACCCGTAACATGAGTCATGTTCACTGATTGGGACCACAGTCAGCTACGATGTATATCGTGCAGTCTGACAATGTTGCACAGTGTGCCATGGCGATATCAATGTGTTCATCTCATACAGTCGGACAAGCAACAACCATAAAGGACTATTATAAATCGTACAGTGTGCACCCGACTTAAGGCATGTTCACGCAGATTAGCAGAGACCCTGGGCATCTTTCTTTTGGTGTTTTTCCCCGAGTCAGAATAAAGGTCTCTTGAGTATCCAAATTGTTATAACTGTGACCTTAATTGCCAACCATCTGTAAGCTGTTAGTGTCTTAATGACCATTCCACAGGTGCATGTTCATTAATTGTTTATGGTTCATTGAACAATCATGGAAAACCATTTACAATAAAAGATCTGTAAATTTATTTGGATTTTTACAAAATGATCTTTAAAATACTGTGTCCTGAAAAAGGGACGTTTGTTTTTTTTGCTGAGTGTGTGTGTGTGAGCATTACCTTTAGATCTTGAGTACTTTCCTTGACTGACAGTTGTCATGGCATACGGGTACATCTGAGGTGCCTACACAAGAAAACAACACTTATGATGTAAAGTACTCTATAAATATCTTAGAAATGTTTTAACTAGAGGTCGAACAATAGTGGATTTTGCTGATACAGATAACTAAGGTGGTGGGAAAGGCTGATAAACAATTTAAAAGGCCAATAGTTTATAAAATGGATTTATAGAAAAGTCAAATCTTATTTTTCCTTACTATGACGGGCACAGACAAAAGGGCCTTTTCCACTGGCAGCACTTACAACTTACAAGCTTGTTTTAGGTAATTTTAAGCAGGACTAGTGCTGTTCATCGCTATTGCTAAGAAACTAGTTACTTCAAAGCCATTTTAGGAGACATTTTTAGCTTCTACTCCATGGTACATACTTTTGGGGCGTATAGGGACTGTGGGAGGTGCTGCAGCCTATGATTCTATTGAGATAGAAGAGGAGCTCCACAGCTGCCATAGTAAACTAGCCTACTACAGAGAGGATTGTGCTAATTTTTCAATTTCCTAAACAGAAATAACAAAGTATCCATAGAGTGTGATACAATGGGTGTATGTGTAACTTCATCGGGAGACATGCTTTTGAGTTTATTGCATCTGTATGGTGTCTATAAATAAAATTATGTGAATTCTGGATTACAACATCGACTTTTTCCTGGGATGATGTAAACTAAATCTAGTTTACATGAGGGAAGTATTGCGTGCCTGTTACTGCGTGGTTAACAATGAGGGAGTATTTCAGTACAGTAATTTATGTTGATTCATAAAAGCCTTCAATGTAAAACATTGTGTTAATGAATAGGTTTACAGTGCATTTTCAACATGCTGTCTGCTGAGTTCAGCATGTGCAGCGTGGTTAGAGTACTTTTCGCCGCTTCCAATCACCTCTCACTGCAGCATCGCACGCGTGGCTCACAAGCACGGTTTAAACTGTAACCAGAAGACACAGGCTGCCTTCAAAAACTGAAAATGCTGCTTTCGGAGGCTGTATAAGGATGGATGAAATGGGGTGCCTTTTAAACTGTTCAGAGAGTTTGATTCATCTAAAAACACTGTTGTTTAAACAATTAACTGATGAGGCAGCTGCCTACTTTTCCGATGCAGCCAAAGTTTGTATAAAACGGCCCTAAACAAACATAAGTGCAGCTCCGATCCTGGCATTCTCCATCTGTGTTGCTGATTTGGTTGTTGTTATGGTTATTGCTATTGACACGCACATAAAAAAACGTCACAATAAAGAGAGTTGATTCTAGATGACGTTACTACGATGGTACTTTATGAATGCGAATGCCACAGGGGAAAAATCTCCTCGGGTGCTCCGTTCCTCATAAGAGTTCTCATCTAGAAATTTACTAAGGGAAAAGCACAAGGACTGTAGGTGTGAAAGGGCCTAAAGTGCCCTAAATGAATAAATATTATATAATAAAATAATCCCAGATTTTATTGTTTAACTAAAGTCCCCAAAAATAACCAGAAAATTTCAGATTTGGTGCATAACGCAGGCCTTTAAAGTATAAACAAGTCCGAAACACACCAGGGACTCTTTTGAAACTACAGAATGAAAAAAACGATCGATAACCAGTCAAATTTTTTTTAACTATTGGCACTGATTAATAGCTAAAAGACATATGTTGGTCTACCACTCGTTTTTACAGAAAGATTTAGAGTTGCAATGTATAGATTGAGACCATAAACAACAACACACCTGTACAGAGTGACCCTGTATCTGGATAGGTGAGACGTAGCTCAGGTACTGGGTGTAAATGGCTCCCTGGCCTGGTGGAGGCTGTAGCACCACTGTGGGGCTGGGCGGGGTTGGCCGTGGTGGGGTGGGAGTGGCTGAGGGCTTCACCTGCACAAGTAGACATGACACATGAGGGGCAAACCTACAGACTTCAACAGCCGTTTAGAGGATGCTAAATAGAAAGAATAAGTGCTCTCACCATACTGAGTGAGGCCTTGGTGGGGTTGAACTCTTTGGCATTGGGGTTGAGCGTAGATTTCTTCAATTGACTGCGTAGGAAAACACAATATTAAATTCTGGTAGCCAACAACAGACTTAAAAGGGTTAGTTCACCCAAAAATGAAAATTCACTCATCATTTACTCACCCTCATTTCATCCCAGATGTGTATGACTTTTTCATCTGTTGAACACAAATGCAGATTTTTAGAAGAATATTTCAGCTCTGTAGAACCATACAATGTAAGTGAATGTGTGCCAATATTTTGAAGCTCCAAAATCCACATAAGGGCAACTCCAGACGACTCTGGTGTTTAAATCCATGTCTTCTGAAGTGAAATATTGGGTGAGAAACAGATCAATATTTTAGTCCTTTTTCCTTCACCGTCACTTTCTTTTTGGTGATACACATTCTTCGTGCATATCACACCCTACTGGGCAGGGAGGATAATTTATAATAAAAAAAAAGACATAAATATTGATCTGTTTCTCACCTACACCTATCATATCATGTCTGAACACATGAATTTAATCACTGGAGTCATATGTATTACTTTTATGTGGATTTTGGATCTTCAAAATTATGGTCTCCATTCACTTGTATTGTATGGTCCTACAGAGCTGAAATATTCTTCTAAAAATCTTCATTTGTGTTCAGCAGAAGAAAGTCAGTCATACACATCTGGGACGCCAGGAGGGTTAGTAAACCATGAGAATTTTCTTTTTTGGGTGAACTATCCCTTTAATGAAACAAAAAAAAAAAAAAATAAATAAATAAAAAAATATTAAAAAGGTACAGTTCCACAAGCAAACATCCTGTCAGTGAATCATGACTAAAATTATAATTTTTGGAAAAGGACATGAAATAAAGCTCTCCAAATGTTGCACTCACTCAGTCATGCCCTCTGATCTCTCTGCTGTCTCTGGCTTGCCCTCCTCACTGCCTGGGGTCCTCGCAGGCTGGGGCATCCCTGCCAATTGCCCTTCTGCGATTGGATTTTGCATGGCAGGTCCAGGCAAGGCAGAAGTTGCAGAGATGGATGTGGCTGGTGGAGGGGGTGTTGTTGCTGCCCCCTCGGTACTTGTCTCTCTACTTCTCTCCTCTGCTGAGGTTGGGGTCATGGCAGATTTAGAGTCTGTAGTAGGGGCAGGGTCTGTTTGTGTGTTGTGGGCGGGGTTTGGTTGGGCAGAGTCAGTGGGTGTGGTTGAAGTGTTGGGGCTGGAAGGGGTGGAGCTAGACGGAAGCTGAAATCCAAAAAAAATAATTATATTTTTTTTGAGTGCTGATTGTCTGTGCAAAACCAGCTGCCACAACACTACACTCAAAAACAGGATTTTTGCAACTTTTTCAGTTTACTTAGTCTTTAGTTAATTTTAATTTGTAAAACAGAAGTTTACTCATTCCATTTGAACTGGGAATACATTAATAATTTTTGTGGTTTTAATGTAGCATTGATTAAACTGTGCATGGGATTCCCATTTCCCAGCATGCTTGGCATGGGACTGGATAGGGAGAACGGGTGTTGAAATTATGTGTTGTTTTCTGCATTTTTGCGCAAGATGAGAATAGAAGGAGATATACTGATATTTAAAAAGAGTCTGTTAGGGTGGGGTTTTGGGATACCATTGTGGTGAAGAATGGTGCTTGTGCTTAGGTTGAGGATGGACTTTCACTTTCAATTCATTTTGATTTGAGTGCTGCTTAGCTCTATAAGCTGATGCAATTAAAATGACAATATGCAATTTTCACTGTCCTTACACTCGCTCACCAAGCATATAGCAATGATTACTCAAATAAATTAAGCTGGACCAACATAAGAAATTTAACTGAATAAAACCTTCAGAAATTGAGTTTAACGAACCTAATAAATTGCGTTAGAACTTCTATAGTACACTGATTTGACATATCCCAAATAAATAATTTTGGCACAATGAAACCGACTTACTGTAATCTAACTGAAAAACATGAAAATGCTTGTTAAAGCTCAAAATCAATTAAGTATGGGTAATGTCTTTTTTTACATTCATGTCTGTAGCACAAACAGTGTTGGAAGAGTTACGTGCCACAAGGTTGGGCGAAAAGATGAGCAATACTAAAGGTGATACTTTTTTAAAATCAGTCCACACACACTCACCCTAAAATCATTACAAAACCTACGGAGCTCCTCAATGCGTTCTCTCTGCTGGACTGAAGATACAATGAAAAAAAAAAAATTAGAATAAGAGTATAAAGAACATTCATTGGTCCAACTTATAAGCACATGTAGTGAAATTACTAAGATTAATGAACTTGACGTCTGAATTACCTTTGATGTTCTTGCCATCCTGAGGACTAGCTGGACTCTTCGTCCTTTCCTTAGAAAGTATCTCATTCACTAAAATGTGTCAGTGAAAGAGTGAAACAGTTGAGCACATGCACAATCCCAAACAGTGTGTAACCACTCCGATTTACAAAAAGTTCTCACCATCTACAGGGAACAAAGGGGTGGGGCCTGTGGGTTTGGGGGTCACCATGGTAACTGAAGAGGTATCCAGGTAGGCAGGGGTGGACAGAGGAGGTTCCTGGGAAGGAGCATCTGGTTTAGGGGAACGAGAGACTGGAGAAAGAGAGAAAGGTTGACATTTTAATTGTTGTGCGAACAGCACTTTCCAATGTTAATGTGTCGGGCTAGTCAGAATCCTCAAAAAAAGCATGTTTTGATGTCAGCACCACAGTGCTGACGCTCAACCTACGAATGGATACCTTCTAGATGTCACTGCATATTAAGCTGGGATAGGATTGCATAATTAAATTGTATGGGTTTGGAAAAGCATGAGGGGGGGAGTAAATGAGAGAATGTAAAATGTTTGGATGAAGTATCCCTTCAACATGCAAAACAATAAATAAATAATATCTTAAGACAGAAAAGCTCATAAGGCTCAGCTGGACAGGACAAGAGCATGTGTGCATGTTTTATAGCAACCTGTAGGGGAGGAGTGCGAGTTTGAGGTACGCATGTTTCTGTTGCTCTGTCCGGGTCTTGGAGACTTCGGTGACATTCGCGAGGACACTATAAGAGGCCGATAACATGTACATAAGTAACCCACAAACATCAAAACCAATTCATAAGCACATATCCACACACCGCTTACCTCCATTGACAGGCCGGGCTGAATCAGAGAGTGACTGTGGGTGTGAGAGCGAATGCGGGAGTGTGTGTGAGAAAGGGGGGCTGGAGTGACCAGGCTCCGAGGGGCTGGGCTGTATAGGTGGGCTGCCCTGGGAATGGTGTGTAGAGTATCCTCCACTGACAGACAGAGGGCTACTCCTATCAGTGGGAGGATTGGGCTGACTGCTACCTGAGGCGAGGGGTCTGGGGGAGGAGCCAGGTCTATTTGTTCGACTGGGAAAGGTGGATACAGCTCCACCTCTCTCACCTCTTCCAGAAACTCCCATCTCTCTTTCCCTTGCCCGCTGGGGCAGAGGAATGTATTTTCCCTCCCTAAGATGTAGAAACAGACAGCAATAATTGTTATAATATGAAAGTAACACTTATATTTTAGAATGCTAATTGATAACTAGACAGCTTACAGAATTTTTTTTAAAAGATGAACCATCCCTTTAACTCAGAAATTACAGACAGGAAAAATAGAAATATGCTCAGGTATTGTCGAACCTGCTCACAGCGCTGGAGAATCCGGGGCTATCTCTTCCCCTCTCTCTTTCTCCTCCATCCCGGTCCCTGTCCCGCACCACAGCACTGTATCTTTCCTCTTCAGTTCTTCCCTCATCATTCTCCAGTGACACCCTGTGCCGGTACTGTGAACTAGACTCAATCTCAGTGGCCAACCGAGCAGCTCGAGCCTCTCGCTGCCTGAAGCCCTCCGAGCTGCCCCGCTCTAAAGGAACCCTAAAGCAAGAAGCATAATTTCATATTTTCTTATGTTTTCATCAATGTTAAAGGTCATGGATTGTTATCCTGATACAGACAAATCCAACACATACCACCAAACACGATACAGTTAACATGAAACAGCCTTCACAAGGTACTCGTCAATACTGCTCCCTTTTTTTTCCCCTCAACAACATAATTTTGTCATCAAAATGTCATCTAAATAAATGAATTCATTAAAAATGTAACATATTATTTTTATTAAATGAAGAGCTTTAATACAGAACCGCAAAGCACAATCCAAAATACAACACAAGTTATTTTGGTCCAATAAATTGCTGCATAACATTGCATTAGAGATGTGAGATATTGCTTAATATAATACAAAAACTACTGATTTATTACTATTAGTACTAGTAGCAGTATTACAGTGAATAATGTTACATTACAGCAGTGAAATCTCTTTCATACTTTATATCCATTTAAATTGAGCTTTTATTTTTGCACAAGCTTTTATTTTGGAGTGAAGGCCTTTCCGTTTCTGTGCGTTTTTCACAGTAGCTTCTCACTTCTGGAAATGCAGGTCGCTGCGTAAACCAATGTGAATATTTAACCACAAAACGTAGTCTGTATGTGGTTCACGCTACAAAGTGAATGTGCTCTGCTCGCTGTCATCGGCTACAAACAGTATGCACGGTGCTAATGATTGGGTTTTCCATGTGTATGCCAAGTAGCCCTAAAAGGTTTGAGCAGCTGGTGTCAGCACAACACCGGCTCCACACATTCACAAGTGCTCACATTTGAAGCGTGCAGAACCTGCAAACTATATTAATTTCATTTAATCACAGCCTTTGTGATTTAATAATCACACTAGGACATAATATGCTTTTTATTTGTGTGCTAAATATTAACAATGACATTCGACAACAGATGGCAAAGTTTTTTGGTGTCGGAGCATTTTTACGAGCGCATTTTTAAGTACATGAGCGTGGTATTGTACCCGTCTCAAATACTAGTAGCGGTTTTAGCACATCCCTAATTTTTCATCTATATCTAAGACTGTGGAAAGTAGCTGATCTGTACTACAATGGAGCCAAACCTGAATGTGAACTTGGAAGTCATTCTTGAGGACCACTAAATACCTCAATGGTAATGTGTCTTTTTCAAATCTATAATTATTTGCCAATGTTCTCATGCCTACAACAGTATGATGTAAACCAGTAAAAAAATCTTTGGCAAGATTTCAGAAAGGCGCATTACCTACAAAAGTAGTCTAAAACGTTAACATTGTGCAGCTTTGGTGACATCAGCGTAAAAAAAAGAATATTTTTACCAGTTTTAGCCTTTAAGCATAATCATAACAGAAGTGTATTAAAAGAAAAAGTTACTTTTGATGTAATGTTGATTTTTACATAAAACCAGATCTTTCAAAGGCCAGCAATGTCTAAAACTGACAGAACATAAACTTACGTGTACATGGAGAGACTGGAGTCATAGGTGGATTTCACCCCATAGGTCTCCTCATTAAAGCGGAACATCTCGCTGGCATCCCAACCATTAGCCTGATGGAGAAAAGAGAGCACACATTTAGATAAAATTCCCCCTGTCCACAAAGACATTCACTCCAAAAGTGCACTTATTTGTAAACACAAAAGTGTCCGTAAGCAAGGGTAGAACTCACTGCATCTGCCTCGAGATCATAATTTTCTCCATTACTATCACCTCCATCCCACCTCTGAAGGACCTTCTCTCTGTGGTCACCATTTACTCGGGATGAGCCAATCGCAGAGTCTGTGAAAGTGTCTAAAAACACAAAGCATTCAAAATATTTCCACTTTCTTACAATGCCAGAATCAAACTTGCACTAGGTTCAAGTGCATGTATACTTCACTGAAAACACACACCTCGTGTGGCGTAGTTGAGGTCCACATCTCTACAGGTCATGGTGACCAAGTCACTAGGGCTAAAGATCATGGTGTCTGTGATCTCTTCTCTCCTGGGATGGACAGGTGTGCCACCACCACCACCCCCATCCCCCTCCTCATTTTTCAACTTGTGCACTGCATCCACTACCAGTTCACACTAAACACACAAGTATTGCAAGTGAGGAGTTAATGAAGACATAATGAATGAAAATCATATAAGATAGATTTTAGGTTGTCATTTATTATTGTAGAAATCAATAACTACATATTTAGTGCAAGACTCAGAAAATGGGGGGCCTGTCTACAACCCCTGGAGTCACGAGTTTGAATCCAGGGTGTGTTGAGTGACCCCAGCCAGGTCTCCTAAGCAACCAAATTGGACCAGTTGCTAGGGAGGGAAGTCACATGGGGTAACCTCCTTGTGGTTGCGATTAGTGGTTCTAGCTCTCAATGGGGCACGTGGCAATTTGTGCGTGGATCGCGGAGCATGAGCATGAGCCTCCACATGCCGCGAGTCTCCACTGTGTCATGCACAATGAGCCACGTGATAAGATGTGCGAATTGGCTGTCTCAGAAGCAGAGGCAACTGAGACTTGTCCTCCGCCACCCAGATTGAGGAGAGTAACCACGCCACCACAAGGACCTACTAAGTAGTGGGAATTGGGCATTCGAAACTGGGGAGAAAAGGGGATTAATTTTTTTTATAAAAATAAAGTCTGAGAAAATGGATTCAATGCAGTTCGTCAACAGACTTACACGTGAGCTTAAAGTCTTGAAGATTCCCTCATAAACATTGCCAGTCTTCACCAAAACATCACATCTGGAGCCCTGAAAGAAAAAGAGCATGTAGTAGGAGAGTGTTAGAAACCAAAGACAAGAAAATTATTTCAGAAGCTTATATTCTTTCTGATTGGAGGACAGTCTGTTTAGTTTTATTGTTATTGTATTACTATATCCTCATCAATGGCTATTTTCATGGCAAAATCAAAGTGCAGTCACTGTTTATTCCTATGCATTAATTTCCTTCATCCAAAAACTTACCACAACAGCTGTGAGAAAATGGAGCATCCGGGAGTTATTGTACACACCCTCAAAAACCTAAAAAAAAAAAAGATGCAATACTCAGTTAAATGATCTAAAGCGCCTACCAACTGAACTTCTAAATATAATTGTTTGAGTGTGGTGGTCAAATGATGGATATTATTCAAAGGATGCCATATTTTTTTTAAATCTTAAACTGGGATGCTACAAGAAAAATCTCAAAGGAATTATTTACGTACAGATGGTGACGGTGAAGGAGTCTTCACAGAATTTCTGCTTCTTAAGAAAAGACAATAGTTAGCATACATTGAAAACAGAATACGCCACAAACAATCATATTACTGTTCTAAAGTTTATTTACATCATGCAAATCATAAAACAGACTAAAAAAAGCAAGTCTGTTTATACTCATGGGCTGTGTCTTAAAGGAATAATCACCCAAAAATTAAAATACTCTCATCATTTACTCAACCTCATGCAATCTCAGATGCATATGACTTTTTATTCTGCTAAACACAAATCTTTTAAGAAGAATATCTGACCTCTGTTTGTCAATTCAATGCAAGTGAATACTGACGAGAAATTTGAAGCTCCTAAAAAGCACATAAAGGCAGCATAAGAGTATACCATTTATAGAAACAGGACTTAAATATCGATCTGTTTCTCACCCACACCTATCCTATCGCTTCTGGAAACATGGAAACACTGGAGTTTTATGGATTGCTGTTAAGCTGCTTTAACATGGCTTTTCGACCTTAAAAGTTGCTTCCTCATTGCGTTGAATGGACCTACAGAGCTCAGATATTATTCTAAAATTCTTTGTGTTCTGCAGAAGAAATAAAGTCATACACATCTGTGATGGTATGAAGGTGAGTAAATGAGGACAGATGTCATATTTTGGTGAACTATCCCTATAAAACACTAGGAAGGCGCACGTGGTTCCCAGAATTGCTGTATATGCAGACAGCACACTAGATTTTGAGAAAACGCCGGTGTTGCAATCTTCTGTTACATATGTGTGTCGAGCAGAGATTAACAATAACGCCAGTAAAACAAAAGGACACTCGTACACACAAAATAACAATATTCTGAATGAATTCGATAACTCATCATAACAAACGATCATTTAGCAATCTGAAATAGTAAACAACGGCGAACAAGAGTGTTTTGGTTACGTCAGAAGGCAAAGCAGGTTAGCGGTGCTGCTAACAACACAAGCAAATGCCGTAACGAAGACAAGACAAAAAGCTTGACATTAACGTGCGCAAATGTACACATTCCGTGCTTCTCGTCACGAGCAAGCAAATATATTATTAAAGACATAGTTTGTACTTTTTTGTCATATGCATCCCGGCGTCTGGTTGAAAGAGTCTTTCTAAAACGGCTCAAGTTGAAAGTCGAACACGGCACACAATACTGAATCATATGGGCTCGAAAAACAACAACAAAACACTGCAGATCCGTCCCATGGCCCGCCTCCGAGAGCGGTCATGGGCTAGAAAAGATAGCAATCAGATAGGAACTGGATTCTATTGGTTCACAATATTCTTTCTGGGCGGGTGTGTCATGCTTACGAAATCTTATTAATAATTGGCCCAGAAACGTGTCAATCACAAATAGTCTACTACGATTGGCTAACGGTCTGGCTTATTTAGTAATGTTCTATGCTATTGGCCTTCTTCAAAGTAATCAATTATACATGCGTTCTAAACACACCCACTTTAACCGGTAGGCCTCAAGTTAACATGCCAATCCTCGGACTATCTAGGAGAAGTAGCCCGACGTGCACTTTACCTTCCCGGGGTGGGTCTGTTAGCGTTGCTCCCCGAAATTGACGAAGTCAAGGACCCTGAAGTTCCATTGGATGTTTTGCGGCCGCCGGGTCCAGGTTGCTGTTACAAAGCATAGCAATCCTTAAGTGCTGACATAAATCATCTGATCAAGTATTAAACACATTTTTGTACGTATATTAACAGATCTAGCAGAGCATCGGGGGGAGGGGGCATACATTGGTCTTTATTCATTTAAATATTTTATATTAAAATAATGCGTGTAATTTATAAAACTGATAACAATATTTAGAGGTGATACTCACATTCTGTCGGCGAAAAGACATAACTAGCCGCTAAATGGTTAGCTCGCTAAATTTCCCCTGGTTGCCTTACAAGCTAGTGCCTCGACTAGCTTGCCTGCTTGTCCTGTGTTTTTTTTCTTTTCCGCAGTATTCTCAAATTTGCTCGATCGCGTTCTCCGTTGCAGCCCAAAGACCAGTTCTGCGCGATATTCTGTCATTAACTGAAAACGAAGAGATAACGAGCCTTATTTACTATTAAATATTACCGGCACCACGTCTCGCGAACTAGCCAGCGATAAACGCGAGGTCTGTTTTTTTCCCCAGAATTCCTCGATTGTCATTGGACAATGTCGTTGAACGTAGCATGATGACGCAATGGCGTACACGATCGGCATCATGTCGGCGGCCACACGTAAGCACGCGTCGAAAATCAAGCGCCCGTGTGCCTGCGTCAAAAAGGCGTTACAAATTCAAGAACATTAAATTGTACTAATCATTCCTATATGAGAGAGCTCACCCTACGCATTATTAGACAAGAACAATGAAGCATTTATATTTGTCCGCTCTTTATATGTGGGTGGGCAATCAAATCACAAGATATGCTCCTATATATTAACACAAACACGACTCAAGACATATTGTTTCAGTATAATAATATTATATCATATCATTATCATCATCATTAAACTCATAATACCTGAAACTAATTACACAGTGTGGGCAACAGTGTCCACCATAACACACGGTCCCAACACAGACAGAGAGAAAAGAGAGAAGGCACAATAAGAGGTTTGAGGAGCACAGGGCTAATGAGGTGAATGATCTGTAGAATGAAATGAATATTCCGGGATCAGTTCAAGTTAAGCTCAATTGAAAGCATTTGTGGCATAATGTTTATTACAATAAACATCTATTTTGACGTATTTTTGTTGTTGAACAAAACAAACAAAAACAAATCTGGGTTACATTGCAGAACTTGCAATGGAAGTGAATGGGGCCAATCCAATCCATCTCAAAAGTATAGCCAAAAGACAAACAATATGCATGTTAACTTGATTTTTGTGTGATAATATTGCTTACTAATCTAATTTTACAACTTGTAACACCATAAATCCCTAAAACATACAGTTTTAACAGAATTAATTTAAGAGCTTTTATAAAATTATCAACTTCACATGCCTTTATATATATATAAAAAATTGGCCCCATTTCCATCAATTGTAAGTGTCTCATTGTAACGTTTATTTTTTTCTTTCTTTTCTTTTATAAAGAAATGGAGGGATGTCAAAATATTATTTTTGGTAATCAACATTAGGCCACAAATGCTGTCGATTGAGCTTAACCTGTATTGAACCTGGAACATACCTTTAAGAGAACAACCGAGACATCAGAGACAGGAAAAGATTAATCAAATGAAAGGGAAGAGGGGGACAGATGCAGGCACTGAACTGGATGGCAGACACAGCAACAGACTGAGGCCAAGAATGACTGGCAACAAAACAAGAGGGAATGACAATTAACAACACGAAAAGGGACTTTTTTTTCTTCTTCCCCCCTGAAGTTGAAGGAGAAAGCCGTGAAGGACAGAGTGAGAAGAGAAGAGATATAAAAAGGCACAAAAATGAGAAAACAGATTTTGGAGAACAAATATTACGTGTCCACATAGTAAACAACATCAAAATAAAGGCATTTAAAAAAATACTACTACTAATAATATTACTATTATTTGGACAATTATTAAATTCAATATTATTATCATTTAAGTACTCCATAACAATTTCTCTTTTAAATGAAGGACATTCACTCTTCCTCCTCTGGACTATACCTTTGAAATAAACGCACCAATAAAACAAAAGATTGTAAAGCTAAAAGGAAGGGTAGGATATGAAGAAAGAGAGGGAGGGAGAGAGCAGATGTTGTTGTCCCAGCACTGAATCCTGTGCTCTCATCAGAGAGGAGGAGCTGGATGACAGATCAGGAATCTTGAGGTAATAACATCCAAGGAGATGTTTAATATAATAACTAACCGTAATAAGCTATACTACAAGATTTTAGAGGACTGGGCTTTTTTGGCATTGTAAAGCCATAAGGAATATAATAGTACAATTGAAATGAACATAAAGCAACAAAAAAGTTAAGATATAACTTTTTGACATTCGTAGTTTGTCAGTGGCATAACACAAATAAAACAAAACAATTAAAATGCTCCAATATAATAAGAGTGCTGGTGGGTAACAATCAATCTCTAAACAAGTTAAAATATCCACTCACCTGCGGACAAGGAAAAAAAACTTTACATAAGTGCGAAGGACCTGGCAATACTAGATAACTGAACAAATAAGGGACTCACTTGTTCATTCATTTATGAAACAAGTGTCTAAAAACAAGACACCAACTCAGTGGTGTGGTACCATTCAGCGGGACTGCACAGTCGTAACTTCCTATGCAGTAGCACCAGAGGAACCGTAGCATTGACAAACACTGGAGAACAAATTAGTAAAAGCTAATCAATATTGTCACAATCCACCTCTGATGTAGTGTCGTACCGTTAGTGTTTTAATGATGTACCGTCAGTATCATATGTATGATTATTTATGGATGTCTCTCTCTCTCTCTCTCTCTCTCTTTCTCTCCATCTCTCTCTTGCTCGCTCGCTCCGTGAAAGCTCATGTTTAATAGTGTTAATAATACGGTTCTGTGACACCCTCGGTCAGTTCCTCTGATGAAGAAAAAAAAAATACTGATTGTGAAGGGCTCTCCTCTTCCTCCTCGATCCCACTTCAGAAGAAGGAGTACTGGTTGTCGATGGCTCTTGCCCTCCCACCTTCCCGCTCCTCGCCCTCCACCCCTTCCAGCTGGAGGAGAGGTGGATCCCTCTCTCGTTCCTCGCACTCCTCCGCTTCGCTGCTCGCTCCCCCTCCTCCCGCAGCCTCCGTATCATTCCCACGGTCCTGCGGTGGAGTTGGGGGCAGAGGACGTCCGGGAGGCAGAGGCGGAGGAGGTGGCTGAGGAGGACTAGGGGGTCTGATGGTCAAGTCTGGGAGAAGAGGAAAGTGGAAAACAGGGATAGGACAGATGAAGAGTACAGGAGGAGTAATGCATGTGAATACAATTTTCAAAGAGGAGAGAGAGAGAGAAAGTAGAAAAGAAAAAGGAATAAAGACTTCAAACGCAGTGGCTCAGCTATGACACATGCTAGTAACGGAATTGGTCAACACATTGCACAAAGACTGTTTACACCCTGCCTCCACTAAACAGCTGTAGAGAGTCATCAATTGAGAAATCTCGGCTCATTCGTTATACAGTATATGGACTGAACAAAAAACATCCTGAATTCTGTTTACATGGAGACAGAGCTCACTGTCTATAAAATGTGAGACATTTCAAAGAGTTCCGTTATGATTACCGCAGGCTATAGAGAGCAAATGTTCAATGAATGTGTAACCCTGTGACACACATATTTAGGATGGATGTGTGCAACTGAAACCCAGCTGTGAATGAGGAAGTTAAGCAGACAGATGTGCACTGAAGTGAACGGATGACACGTCTCTCCACTCCCTGCTTTTTATGTTAAATTCTAACAAGCTTCCTCTTCCTCTTATCCCTAATCTGTTTCACGGTAATTTAGTTCTAATTCTTAATTTAGTTGTCTAATTCCCAGGACCCCATGTGAATACTTTCTCTGGCCCTTAGAATTAAACAGGTTGCTTTGCTCCTGTACCTTTAAGACTTCTATTTGTAAATTACCTCTGTTATGAGTGATAAGTCTCCAAATACCGACAAAGTGAGAAATGTTGTTCATTAGGGCAGGCCAAGTTGATGAATATTGATGTGTAAGCGGGGTCAGGCTTTTGTTATTGGGTTCATGATTGTGATGTAATGACCATGAAAATTTCTGAACAACTAATTTTTGTTGCTTAAAGGGATAGTTCTCCCGAAAATGAAAATTCTCTCATGATTTAATCAACCTCCTGGCATCCCAGTTGTGTCTTTCTTCTGCAGAACACAAATTATGATTTTTTTGAAGAATATCTCAGCTTTGTAGGTCCTCACAATGCAATCAGGGCTGGACTGGTAATCTGGCATACCAGGCATTTTCCCGGTGGGCCGATCAGGGGAGGACTGGCCATCGGGAGAACCGAAGAGTCCAGTGGGTCGGCCGCCAAATGGGCAGAATGGCCGCGATAAACATAAATGAGCCACCGCATTATTCAGAACGGACCACAAAACGGCGCCGCGATATGCAGAAAAGGACAGTGCATTCACTTGCATTGTATGGACCTAAAGAGCTGAAATATTCTTCTGCAGACTATATATATATTCTGCAGAAGAAAGTCATACACATCTGGGATGGCATGAGGGCGAGTAAATGATGACAGAATTTTCATTTTGGGGTGAACTATCCCTTTAAAAATAACTTCAGTTGATGCTTTTTACCCTCCTCACAATAAGCACGTTTTATTCACTACTTGTTTTAGTTTCTCTCAGACCCTGCCTCTTTCTATCTCTCTCTGTTGAATCTGGTCTCACTTACACACAGTCAGAGATGGGGGTTGATGGAGAGTCAGGGTGGCGCGTGGTGATGACATCACAGACTGTGGGGCGGCTGCCTGCCCTTTCTCGGCCTGTGAAGATGACCCAACAACAACAGAAACAGCCAATCAGAGCTCTGGTATGCACTATGGGGAAGGCCAGAGGCTGAAGCGGGGCGGAAGGAGGAAGGAGAGGTATGGTATGAATTAGTGTGTGATTACAAATAGAAATGAAGGAAGGCAATGTTGATGAGAGGAAGAGAGTGATAACCAAATTTTGTCAGAATGTAGTAGATGAAGTAGGCCTAGGTGATATACAGTATATTGAATATTCACAATATAATTGAGATGATTTTGCTAGCAACATAAATTAAGCAGCAATGTCTGAATGATAGTTAATGCGCTTTTTATTTTCTCATAAATGTCCACGTCAAGTTTTGCAAGCGTGTGGGGAGGGGTTAAATCATGTCTTAATAGCATCTCTGATTTAAATATCAGTAGTATATATGCAATTAGCTCAAAGGAGATCCAGGGAGGAGAACATGGTGAGGAGAGATGAAAGATGGGAGGGATGACAGGAAATGAGGAGTGAGGTGAGCTTAGGAATTTTTGGAAGTTTAGAGAGGCATTGGGAGGGGTAATACATCAGGAAGCACTAAAAGTCATGCACACAGAGAAATCGAACCAACAGCAACAATTACTGTGAGAGACAATGCCATGCACAGGCAGCCAAAAGCGATGGATCTGTGTGTGTGTGTAGTCATCAGGGTAGTCAGAGCAGATGCTTGCACAGAATGTCCTTTTAAAAGCATGCCATTATAGGAAGTGATCTCACACATGTGGTGATCCCAGATTTAGTCATATCTCTGACAGGTGCAATAAACTCATGCAGTGGCCATGTTGTTTATGAAAACACACACAAATGCACATGTGTTTCTCTCCAGATTCACACCACTCACATGATAGATACACACACACACACACACACACACACACACACACACACACACACACACACACACACACACACACACACACACACACACACACACAAGCTCAACTCACTGTGTGTCCCTGAAATCTATGCAGAATTCAAACTGACAAAAAAATGAAACACCTTCTAAGAACGCTTGTTTTGTTATTGTATGTTCTTCTTGGGTGGGCCCACCAGGATTTCCACCAAAACTAGAGCTTAACTATAAACATTTATGTCTCCAGTTAATCCAGGAGATGGGTATATATTACAGTGTAAATACTCCAAAATTATACATCTTATTTATTTGTTTGAAAAAAGTCAGAATCTTTAAATCTGACATTCTGCATATCAGCTGTTCAGAGGGAGATGAAAGTGGCACCTGCAGTCACTTACCCACTTCAATATTTTGAATGAACTGCAGTCTAAAGCTTTGGACATTCCCTGTTATCTCTGCTCTTTTCTGCCATAACCCCTTACCCCTTAGAGCTGACCCAGCACTCCATACCTGGCTGCCGGACATTCGTGGCCCCCACAAAGCTGATGAGGGTGACATCAGAGGAGCCCCCAGATTCCAGAGGAATGGGGTGCACACGGAAATGCTCCAGCATATCAAAAATCGACTGGAACCAGAGATGCTGCACTCGACACTGTCCGTCCTCGTTCAGGGAGAGACGCAAGTGCTGGGAGAAGGTTGACAAGGTAAGAAGAAGTTCAGATGTGAACGAATGAACTCAAGGTTTAAAAATGACAATTAGCAATTTAGTGCATACTGTACTGACCTGTACTTCACCTGAACCAGTCTTAAATATGCATGTTAAATATCAAATGTAAATAAGCATCCCCCCACACACACTTACCTTTGCCTTGCCCTGGAAATTAAAGGTGAGGACGTATTCCCCACGTCGGGTCTCACTCTGCCGAACAAGGAAGACTCCATGGCTGCCCATGCCACCCGACAGCACCAGCTGGGCCGCCTTAAGACGGGAGAGCGTGCCATGGAACCACTGACACTCACTCAAAGGATGTTCCACTGTCTCCGACACGGAACCTTCAGAGAATAGGAACGACCCTGTGGAACAAAGGAACAAATTGAATACTTCTGACCTTTGTTTACGAGTCTTTGTGACATGAAGTCAAAATGAAATGGCATTTCTAATCCATTTTACTTCCATAATGTAATCCATTTAAGAGTGAAACAGACTATTCAACAAGAAAAAAACAATGTAGGGCGGGACTTGATTTTATCCAATCGGGAATTGATCAGACCATGGAAAGTAGCCATTCCATACTAGAACTGACCAGTGCAGCTAGCTGACCTGGTCTCTATATGATAGGTGTTTGGAGGAGAAAGGTTGATAAAAAAATAAAATAAAAAGGGCTTC
Organism: Moxostoma hubbsi; assembly: GCA_032164185.1. Classification (NCBI taxonomy): domain Eukaryota; kingdom Metazoa; phylum Chordata; class Actinopteri; order Cypriniformes; family Catostomidae; genus Moxostoma; species Moxostoma hubbsi. Next base: position 28,186,691 of record JAVLUX010000024.1, read on the forward strand.
AAGATTTCAGACATAAAAGGAAATTTCTTACAGAAATGAATGGATACAGAAAATTACATTTTTGATGAAAGATTACAAAGGCAACTGCACACGATTAAAGCTCAAAGTATACTCTGTTAAGACGCGAATGCTAGGCGTCTGTGTACCTCTGCGTGGCGCAAATTTCATCTGAGTCCTCGAGCACTGAACACATGCAACCCAATTTTTATAACTGCTGTACTCTCAACATGCAGAATGCGTATGCGGCTGAAATTAATTGCACTAATTAGTGGGTTCACAAGATGGCAACACTTTCATTTGAGCTGTTGCTTTCACAAAGAAGTGCAAGATGATGTAATCCCCAGTAAACAGCAGGAGATGAAGGTGGAAGCAACAACAGTGGATGCGCATGTCAAGAACGAAAGTGTGAGAATGTCAGGACACGTGCAATTGTTTAACTCGAGTCTGAAGGACTATAAAAATATCTAAATGGGTCTAAACACCTTAAGAGAAACAGTCCAGTACCTCATAGCAGTTGTCGCGCCAACAGGGTATTAATGGAGTATTCTGGGGGCCTGGGTAGGTCAGCGAGTAAAGACACTAACTAACACCCCTGGAGTCACGAGTTTGAAACCAGGGCATGCTGAGTGACTCCTGCCAGGTCTCCTAAGCAACCAAATTGGCCCGGTTGCTAGGGAGGGTAGAGTCACATGGGGTAACCTCCTCATGGATGCAATAATGTGGTTTGCTCTCGGTGGTGGGTGTGGGGAGTTGTCCGTGGATGCCACGGAGAATAGCGTGAAGCCTCCACATGCGCTAGGTCTCCACGGTAACGCACTCAAGTCACGTGATAAAATGCGCGGATTGACAGTCTCAGATGCGGAGGCAACTGAGATTGGTGGTCCACCACCCAGATTGAGGAGAGTCACTATGCCAACACAAAGATTTAAGAGCGCATTGGGAATTTGGCATTCCAAATTGGAGAAAGAAAAAAAGTAGTGTATTCTTTGAACGGTGAGCGTTCGTCTGAGCACATACAGCTGTGTCCAAAAATACTGGAAGTGACATACATTTTGTGTTTTGCAAAGTTATTAAGAGTGAAGTAGATTATTTTTTCACATGTTTCTATGGAATACTGAAAAACAATGATAAGCATTTCATGAGTTTTAAAGGCTTTTATTGGCAAAAACAGTCAATATACGTATGCAAAGAGTCAATATTTACACTGTTGACCCTTGTTCTTCATAACCTCTGCAATTCGCTCTGGCATGCTGGATATCAGCTTCTGGGCCAAATCCTGACTGATGGCGATCCATTCTTGCCTTATTAGTGTTCAGAGTTGATCAGAATTTGTTGGCTTCAGCTTGTCCACTCACCTTTTGAGGATTGACCACAGGTTCTCTATGGGATAAAGATCCGGGGAGTTGCCTGGCTACAGATCCAAAATTTCAATGTAATGATCTCCGAGCCACTTCATTATCACTCTTGCCTTGACATGGTGCTCCATTATGCTGGAAAATGCACGGATCCTCACCAAATTGCTTCTGGATCATTGGGAGAAGTTGCTCTTGCAGGACATTTTGATACCATTCTTTATTCATGGCAGTGTTTTTGGGCAGAATTGTGAGAGAGCCCACTCCCTTGGATGAAAAGAGACCCCACACATGGATGGTCTTCAGGATGCTTCACTGTTGGCACGACACAGGACACATGGTAGCGTTCACCTTTTCTTCTCTGGACTATCGATTTTCCAGATGTCCCAAACAGTCGGAAGGGGGCTTCAGAGGAAATAACTTTGCACCAGTCTTTGCACTCACACCAACCTGCTGCCAATATTGTCTCTGGGACATCCTGAAGATTTCATCACTGCAGTTGAACCTCTCTCCTTGAAGTTCTCGATAATCCGGTAAATGGTTCTTTCAGGTGCAATATTCTTTGCAGTAATTTCCTTATATGTGAGGCCATTTTGATGCAAATCGATTATGGCTGCACATCTTTCTTTAGAGGTAACCATTGCTAACAAGAACACAATGATTGGAAGCACTTCTTCCCTCCTTTTATAGCAATCAGTCTGCTCTTATTATCCAATCAGAATGATAGAGTGATTTCACCTGACTTGTACTCGTTCACACTTTCCCAGGTGCTGCTGATATGATTAGTGAAAATATGTTAGCTGGCCATTTTGTGCCAGGGCCAAAAAACAGTGAAATTTGGGTTTTTGTGATAAAGTTAATTTTTTGGCCAATGAAGCTTTTTGCAATTATTTAAAATGCATCTGATCACTCTGCACAATAATCTAGAAACAATGTGAATCAACACCACAACAGCTGAAGCAGAAAACAAAATGTATGTCACTGCCAATACTTTTGGCCACGGCTGTATTTGAAGCGTTCACAAAACCGAAGTATACTTTGGCCTTAATTTTGTAAAATAACACTAAAAACGTGTATTAATAAAGTAAACGGGTCCATTTGGATTCAATGTTCACTTTATTAAAAAAAATTACCAGTAACGTCTCTACAACATATGTTTAGTTTATATGCTACCTGTTGCATCAGGTGTTTCAGCAAAAGGTGTGCCAAGACTAGTTCCTCCCCCACCAAGTAATCGACTGTCTGATTCATCGAGAGGGGCCCGGGGTGGTAACTCAGGAGGTAGAGGCTCCAATTGGGGAGAACCACCAACTCCACCGTAGCAAACTGCATGGAAAATAAATACATCAAATGCCTGATACATAACCATCTGAATTTACTGCTAAACATGATTTCTTTTCAAAATCATTTGCCTTACATTTTGAACTTCTGTTAATCACACTAATTAATTTATATTCTTGCTTCCCTCATAGCTACAGCATTTTAAAACCAGTTAGAGTTATCTGGGTTCATTCAAATACTGGCAAATACATAGAGATGGGACGGCATGCGAGGAGCGGATGCGTGAAGGGTGAGCTCTGTGTACTTTGCTTGTTTTAATACTATTTGTGTCAAACCGGTGAGATTTGATACACCTTGATTCTTAACTATTCTAAGAAGACAATATGTCAAAGAATTCCAAATCCTCAGGCTCTGGAGTCATTAAAAGACACTTATGTGCTCAAGCTGATTCCCGCCAGCAGCAGGCCGAAAGCCCCGAACTCAATTCGGACTGTGAACTAAAACAAATCCGGCGTGAATTTATGAATGAATAGGCAATGCCGATGAAGGTCGTTGTAGACTTGGAGTATCTTGCTGTGATACGTCGATTGATCACTTACATGGAGACAAAATTCTCTGAGTTGGTTACAAGAGTGGGGGATGTCGAGAAACAGATCGATTATCTGTAGTCATCAAAGAGGGATTTAGCTGCTAACCCGCTAGTGACCAATGGAGATTTGCAACGTGTTTGGGACAAACTGGAGGATTTGGAGAATCGTAATCAACTAAACTAATTGTTAGAATTCCCAAATATGAGGGTGGCCAATTCTGGCCAAATTTCTGAGATCATCCGATAAAGATCTTGTGTTATGCGAGGAAAGAAGTAAAGGAAAGCTTTCTTGGAAAACCACAGTATTTTCTTGTCCCAGACTTTGCGAATTCGACAAGCGAGAAACGTGATCAATTCAAGGAATGCAAGAAACTCTTTTGGTGCGTTCACATACCACGTGAAGAAAATGTTCCCCTCGCATTGCTCACGCGAGTTTGACCGCTGGATTACACATTTGTGCTTAAACATGTTTAAAACTTAAAAGTTAGAAATATGATAATAGTGTTTCCACAAGAAACACATTTTTTCCCTCAGGAAGCTGAAAAATTAGGGAAGATATGGGGTGGACATGTTTTCTTTAGTGCTGGCTCAAGTAAGAGCAGGGGAGTTATTACATTGATAAGTAAACATCTACAATTCAAATGTCTCAAACAGATTAAAGATAAATTAGGAAGAGTCATTATTATTTTAGCAGAAATTCAGGGGCAAAGGTTGATTTTGGCTAATATTTACACACCTAACGCTGATGATCAGGGGGGGGTTTTATGGATCTTGAAGGGATGTTGCAAGCCGCTGACACCCCTCATGATTTACTGATGGACTTATAGATGGAATTTACTCCTTGATCACAGTGAAGGAAATGTGTGTAAGCCCCCTACAGCATAATTGTGTAAAAAATCTTGGTCTTACAAATATTTGGAGACTTTTGATCTGGTTGGGACTATACATTATTTACATCAGTGCATAAGATTTATTCTAGATATATATATATATATATATATATATATATATATATATATATATATATATCCCTCATTCCAACTGTTGTTGATTGCTCAATTGAAAACATTTTAGTCTCAGATCACACCCTGGTGAGTTTAGAAGTGTTGCCATCTATGTATAAAGAAATCATATAGTTGGCCTTTTTAATGTATCCCTTTTGCAAAATCTAATTCCAACAAATGTTAAAGGCTGAAATCAATGTTTATATGGAGACCAACTGGTCCTCAGTATCCTCTGTAGGCATGACTTGGGTGGCACTTAAAGCAGTTCTTAGGGGTTGGATCACACAGTATGCCTCATTCATCAAAAAATCCAATGCACGAAAACTGGAGTTGGAAGGGAATATTAAAAGTGCAGAGGCAAATCTGAAGCACCAAATGTCGTCTGATGACACGATTTAAATTAGGGCTGGGTATCGAGATAGATACATTTTAGGCACCAACCGAATTGCCTCTAAACAATCGAGTATCAAAAAATGTCTTGTCGTTCAGTACCAGATTTCGATACCTATAGGGTTAATCTCATCAAAGTCAGTGATAAGCATGTAGTATGCTAGATGTGCCGGTGATTGGCTGTGTTTAGGCAACAAGGAAAAACAATAGTTTACGCCGGTTACAGAGATGCGGCTCACACGTGAGGCTGTAGTATGTATGCATCCCAACACCAAAAGCGTGCGATGCAATATTTGCTACAAGATAATTGCTGCCAAGACCGGTAACACAACAAAACTGATTAAGCGTTTGACATTGTTCAGAAAAAACTTGAGAAGAAAGTTGCTCTGTCTTCAACTGCAAGAAGACCGAGCCAGTGGAGTATTCCTCTCAGCGTCCACTGCCACAGAGCTTCATTTAACATGCCCACCACATGAGTCCTCCTCCAAAACTACTGATGAATGGAGCGGTGCTATGACTCCGACAGGTAAGGTTTTAGCAAACAAACCAACAAACAAAATCAGCTAACTTGTAGTGGTACATGCTTGTGTACTTGTTAAATGAACATTTCTGTGCGTGGTGACATAGTCCTATAAACTGGGATCTACGTAACGTTAGATATTGTTTGGATGTATGACTATAGATAGCTAGCTAAATCAATGCTAAAAATGCTTTAATGTTGACAGTAACTGATCAAGTTTAACTCACATTAAACTAGTTATCTTGTTAAACCGTACTTATCCTTAGGGTTGAATTAATTAACAGTTTAGTTTTTTTCCCTCTTCACATTAATGTTATAGCCTCTGCCCCTGCCGACCCTGACATGGGAGACCAGAAGGCTATTTTTTTTTTTTTTTTTTTAAATAATAATTTTGAGGTAATGTGTAATGTTAGTAATCTTGTCAAACCAGATTTCATAAAATTGGTATTGAAAAAAAGTATTGTGTAGGAACCGGTATCGAAGTCAAGGTATCGATAACAATATCACATTTTTTTTAACAATACCCAGCCCTAATTGAAATACAGATATAATACAATTTTGTCACAGAATGGAGTTTTGGCAATTCAGGGCAAGACACTCATACTTTGAGACAGGGGACAAAGCAGGGAAATCCTAAGCTTTGGCTCCGACAGCGTACTGCCCAGTAACGGCTTTCCAGCCGGGTGCCTTCCAGTGGCCAAAACAGGGCATTAAGTATTTGGGCATTAAGCATTTTGACTCTTTAATAAAAAGGTTTTCGAACAATGTGGGCAGGTGGGCTTCATTAATTTATCTATGACTGGGAAGGTTAATGTTATTAAAATTAATTGTATTCCAAACTTTAACTACCTGTTACAATCTCTTCCTTTAGATGTCCACCTCTCTTATTTCAAGCAATTTGTAGCATAGCGAAGTCCTTCATTTGGAATGGCAAGCATCCTAGATTACATTTTAATAGGTTACGTAGAAAGATTGACCTAGGTGGGCTAGGCCTACACAAGATTTTGTTTTATTATTATGCATTCGGTCTCAGACATTTGGCACACTGGTCGCTTCCACCTGAGAGACTCCCTCCCTGGTTTTATATTGAACAGGAAGTTCTTGCCTCTGTTTTACCATTGCAAAGCCTTTCTATCAAACTAATCAGAGAAGTTAAGTTACACCCAGTTATCTCATCAGTGTTATACTCCCTGCTAATTCAGTGTCTGGGGGATGGAGCTTTAACTTCTCTCAAGAGATTATGTGAAAAAGATTTAAATTTGGTATTGGAGGAGGGAGTGTTGGCTAGGATTCCAAAAATGTCAAGTCTGCATCTAGAGATGCAAGGGTGCACCTTATGCAATTTAAGATTTTACATAGATTCTATTGGACCCTCTCTAGATTGTATAGGCTTGATCTTAAAGACACGCCCACCAGCTGGCAATGCCAATCAGAAGATGGAGACACAACCCATGCTTTTTGGGGGTTTATTAAGATCCAGGAATTTTGGTTGAAAGTTTAGAGTTATTTGTGTGACGTTTTAGGCACTTGAATTCACTCTGCTCAAGATTTTGTATTTTGGGCGATGGGGCAGTCATACATTTTGGGGATAAATGTATTAAAAAATTGGGTTGTGACCTGCATTATGGTTAGCAGGTTCATTATTTTAAGGGGATGGTAGTCAGATAGGGCACCCTCATTTCCGGAGTGGTGTGCGGAGGCGGGGAGGGTGGCTGCTTTTGAAGAGATGTCAAGCAGAAGGTTGAGAGTTCAGAATTTGTTTGACAGGAAGTGGGGCAATTACTTTGTGTTTCGGGGGGACTCTCAGGGAGGGGCTGGTGAGAAAGATATTTAGTTTAATTATATATGATAATTATGTTTTTGTGTGTGTGTATCTATTTGTGACCACAGTGGTGTTCGTTGGGGGTTAGAGTGGGTTTGGTGATTGGGGAGGGGGGTTAAAAATTGATTCATGTTATATATGTTGTGTTTTTTATTTTGATATAGGTTTATGAATCAATAAAAATAAAACACACACACACACACACACACACACACACACACACACACACACACAGACACACACAGATATGATTGTATGCACATGCCCCATTACACACACTGTCCTGAATGCAGCTGACCACAGCACCACACCACTTACCTTGAGACAGGCGGTCACTGAATTCCGGCATGCTGCTGAGGTCAGTGAGAGCACTGCCACAAACTCCTTCAACATCCTCTTGCTCACTAATGTGAAGAGTCAAAGAACACATTTCAGATCATGTGTAGTAAGAACTGTGCACTGCATCCATGAAATCTAAGAATGATCTCATTATAAACTTTCCATGTATCATAATGTGGTTGGCCTTCAAGACTTGAAACAAAAAGTCCTACCTCAGGCAGATGGCGTTTCTGATGTCACTAAGCCAAGCCCTCATCTGAACCGCATCTCTTGTCTCGATCACGTACTGCACCTGACCTTCCAGCTGAGAGAAACATGAAGAGATCGAGATGTGTAGGTGAACAGCAGAAGTGTAACATAGACAGTTTTCAATGATTAGGATCTCTGAGCAGGGTGCTAAAACAGGATGTAACCAAATGTCAAATGACCGGCAATCACATTATTGAAAAATAATTGTACAAAATCTAAAGACTTTGAAAGTTTTGTTGTTGTGACCATTTCCCTGACTTTGAACAACCAAAAAATGCATGCAAAGAACTTGAAAATGTGAGACGTGTGGAGATTTAGTTTAAGAAAAATGTTGTCAGAATTTATTCACCCTCATGTTGTTCCACATTTGTATAAACATTAAAAAAGGCAGAACAACTTCAGTCACCATCATTTACCTTCATAGCTTATTTTTCCATACTATGAATGTCAGTCCTTTTTTTTACACTTTTTTTAAGTGTTCCAAAGAAAAAGTCAAAGGTTTGGAACAACAATAGGGTGAGCAAATGAAATTAATTTTATTTTTGGGTAAACTATCTCTTTAAGATATGGGAGCTATTAATTGACAAGGCAAACCTAATGGGGGGTTTGAAGTGACAAAAATGACTAACTACCAAAGACAAAAATAGAGGTGTGCTGATGTACCTGTAGAAGAAAGGTGTTTTCTTTGTTTGGCACCTCTATAGCTGTAGTGCTCCTCACATCAACAATAGAGCTGCATGGGATAGTCAGTCTGGGCTTGGAGGACTACAAGGAAGAATTTAAAATGCTGAAAATATACTATAAACCTAAGATAATTTTGATAAATGTGGTACTATGCTGTGTACCATAGCTAGTCAGTACTAATTTGTCTAAAAAAAAAAAAAATATGTAATGTTATTTCACATTTTTAAAAAAACTAAGGAATTTTTCTAAGCAATCATTGTGTTTAAATGCTTTTGTTACAATGTGCAAGATGTATTTTAGGGCAAAGACAAGCACAGAACTATGATTAAGCTTTGCGTAATCTAATTCAACAATTTATTTCAGATAGCTGAGACATTTACTTATTAGCATGTTAAGTAATGATACCGGGCAGCATGCATACTGAACATATACTTCATGCAACAAACAATTAAGATTAACGGAGTATGTGAAATCGCCACAATTCTTTAGGTAGGAGTCGGACACTCTCACTCACCTTTGGTGGGAGGTAAAACTCCAGGAAATATTCAAGCCCTCCATCCTTATCACATTCTTTCAGTACTAGACGGCACTTATGCCAGCGCATAGACGCTGAGTTGCTGTTGTCTGTACCATGGTGCAGCAGTCCAAAGGGAAAGCCAGAGAAAACATGAGTGCTGGCAAACTCATCCAAAGATGAAAACACAGTCACCCCTCCTTCCCGAACCAGCCTGCCCATCTTTCTGGGTGCACCAACATTGCTGGGGGGTAGTCCAGAGGGTGACATGGCTGTGGAAGCTGGAGTTGCAGTGGACAGAGTCGGTGGTGGTGACCGGGACAGTCGCAACTTCTCCAACCGGTGACTCCACTTCTCTTTCTCCCCATCTTCATTGCTCCTCCGCCAATCACGGGCCTCGGAGAGAGAGAGGGAGGTAGCACTGCTAGAGGAGGATGGGGGCAAAGAAGAGGAGGAAGAGTGAGGCAGGGTGAGGGGTAGGGAGAGAGAGACAGGGAGAGAACCGGGAGCTGCCTGGGAGCCGGAGTTCCTCTTGTTGTCTTGCAGGCCTGTAGTGTAGCTGTAACTGGAAGGAAGAGGGGCAGAGTTACATGAGCTGCAGTTCTGAAGGGAGTCACTGGAGGAACTACGCCAGTGTAAGATACCTCGCACACTCCCCCGGACACTGCGACCCACACTGCGCAGAGAGAATCGCTTTTTGAGTTTGTTTTTGGAGTGACCCCTCATGGGTGTACCATTGCCTTTTGACCCAGAGTTTGCTGGTGTGCCAGAGGGATTGGGGCATGTCAGAGTTTCTGAGGTAACATCACCCTCTGCCTCATTGTCCTTCCCTACTACGTCCGTCTCCACCTCCTCTTCGGTCACAGGCCCCGCCCAGCTGTCATCCTCTTCCTCCAGATCTTTGTAGCCAGATGGATTATGAGTACACTGTTTAACTATCAGTCCCCTCTCCTCTCTCTGCCCATTATTCACACCCATAGAGGAAGAGCATGATGAAGAGGAGGAAGGCAGGAGAATCTGCGTATGAGCATATGAGTCCTGAAATGCTGCATCATTCTGAAATCTTTCCCTGCCACGGCCCTCCTGTCCATGCTGGGTCGAAAAGGGTTTGGGTACAGCCCGCATCTGTGAGGGTGGGCCGGGGGTGTTGGCCTCTACTGGCACCAAGGGTGGAGACGTGCCATCCTCCTCCAGTGATGTAGCATCCGATTGGGCGACCCAGCTCCCTGTTCCCTCCCTACCGACGCCAGTCCCCTCAAGTTCGCTCTCGAAATGTCTAACAAATCTGTCTGTGAAGCGCTGACAAAAAGCAGCTGCAGAATCAGGGGAGTAATGCGGGTTCTCCAACAAGAAGGCCCGAAAATGACGGGCAAAGTCACCGGCAGCAACCCGTGCATGGAGCTCACAGAACTCAGTCCAGCTAAGGCAAGGAGATGGAGACGGTGTGGGCGTGTCAGATAACGATGACAATGGCTGACCAGCAGGAGTTGGAAGAGGCAGGGGTGGGGGTCTTGTAGAGAGGGGCAACAGTGATGGGAATGGAGGAGAAGGGGAGGGAGACGGGGAGGGTGGAAGAGGAGATGAATTTTCTGCAGCCCGTGGGGTGGGTGGAGTTAAGAGGGAGCCGTTCATGACTGACAAAAAGAGTGATCAATTTAAACCCAACTGATCATCAAAAACGTTGGATCGAGGATCAAGCGATCACTGCGATCTACGTGGGAATGGGGGGCATATGCTCCGTTCATCTGGCTACAAGTTTAAAACTTGACCTAAAAATGTGGCCTAAAATTCACTGATAATTGTCTTCCCCCATTTAAAAGAATGATCTGACACTTCAATGTCATTTCCGAGTTTGATGTTCTAAAATAGCTCACATTCTACACATAACAATGTGTGTAAATGTATATACTGGGTCTGTCTGCCAAGAAACATTAAAAGAAATTGGTTGCAGCAGGCTGAGTTTCAGGTTGTCTCTGGGGTTTCAAGGCTCTGCAAGGATCCTGGGGTAAAGATCTGTAACCTGAAAAACAAAAGATTTTAATACTTATTGTAAAAAAAATTAATAATTCAGTTTTTGTATGTTTAACACAAAAAAAAAATTATGTTCGAATACTATTCAAAAATCAGCAGCTGACAAACCCTAATTTATATGCAATACTTTTAAGTCTTATAAGTTATACGTTTTAAATATACCAGCTCCAAAACATAAAAGCTCTTTTAGGTATTTGTATCGATTTGTGGATACAATTGTCAATCGTAGCATTTTTAAGTGCAAGTTGACACAAAATAACTCAAAAGTATGTAAATGGCTCATCAAAAGAACTGCAATTTCACCAATTAATTATATATCTATCTATATCTATATATCTATATATATCTATATATATCTATATCTATATATATATATATATGTATATATATATATGCATGACCATCTTACTACACATCAATCTTAGCACAAGCTTTGCAACAACGATTCAAATATGGCATTGACACGTTTAATTGACTTGCACGTAGTCGTGGTGATGAAAGCGTTGTTTTGTTTTGCCTGAAATGCGTATGACTCAATCCTCCACCTGATATGGAAGAGCGTCCCAGCGCAAATTTCTCTTTTATTTCATTAGCTATACAAACCCGTCAAGGAATCATTTTTGAAGCATTTGATCGTGCACTAACCGAAACCAAGCCGTTGCTATGAAACCAGTCAAGACAATTTAAATTAGCAGTAGTGGCAGAAATGATGCTAAAAAAAACCCGGTTGTAACTCACCATCTTCAGGCTGGTGTGTAACTCGAGGCCGGTGCAGCTAAGCTGCAAAGAAAAACACAACAATAATGAAGGCCTATCATTAAATGCGATATTTATAATTCTAAAAAAGCCTTACAAATACGTTTCGCCACATCTAGCACTCCGCATGTGTAGTTTAATTGTCATAACACGCTCTCACGCTGATGTCAACACAGAGCTAACTGAAGCTAGCTAGTTGAAATCGTTGTGCATTTTGCTAACGCTCATATGCAATAATAGTAAGAAAAATTCCCATTTGCTCACCCTTTTGCCCAAAAAGCTCACAATTTGCTGACTGGCGAGAACGAAATCTGAACGTAAATTGTTCTAGCCAGTGTATCTTAGTATCAAACCCAGCGCTGCTCATAAATTACCAAGTTTGAACTGCTGGTCAGCTAGCTTGCTGTATTGCTAAGCAGGCAGTGTGTCTGCCAGTGTTAACACTAATATTCATTCCTCTCCGTCTAGCTGTCTCCTGTTGATGCTAAACGTATTGATTCATCATATTATATCTATTTATGCATGAGGGCTTTGCAACTGCTCTTGTTGCAGGCATATGAATATTTATCTGCCTGCTGTCCCAATCAGTCTCTCGCGATATAGTGGGAGAGGGTGTAGGTTGGGAGGACAGGGAGTGTGGGAGAAGGGGGATTTTCAATAGGAGGAAGATAACAAATCTGAGTGACAGGGATGTGCACTTTTTAGACGAACCACATTGCTGGACAGTTGTGTGAAATGTAGCACAAGGATGGATGTTGCAGCGAGCTGATGATGGCTGAGTCACAAACATCCGGAGGCTGGAATAAATTGTCCATCTCCATTGAGAGAACCCTATTCAGCAATTTGGGTCATTCCTACAATTCAGTGACATTTAAGTCCCCAGTACAAATTATGATGTCTATATTGTTTAATTTCACCTGGTTACAATTTTAATAGGCTTGGTAAAAAGAATAAAGACTATTAATAATGTTATACACTACCAGGGGTGTAGATTCCAGGGGGAATGGGTGAGGACCCCCACCCCAATATTTATACCATGATCAATGGAAACATGTAAATTCTTCACACTGTAACCCCACAATGTTCAAGCCAATTCTACGCCCTTGCACACTACTGTGGGCCTAAAATGTAAATTTAAAATATTTGAAATCATTTAAATTTGTTGTACTAATGCCATTTCTTCATGTCCTCAGAGCTGCACATCAAACATCTTTGACAAAAATACGTGCTAAATCATCCAGGTAGGGTTGCACCAGCTGTTCGCAAGTTCTCACATAAGTTAGGATGTAAAGTTCACACTAAGGGCTTAGTAACTACTAGTTAGTTTTGTAACGAAGTCAGTACTTAATTTTGTTGCACCACCTGTTCTTGAGGGCAAGACTTAACTAGTTGTTCATAAGCTCTCTGTAAAGTAATGCATTGTCGCAGGGGCCCAACTACACATTTCTGAGCGGGTATGTAAATCTATATTTTGTGCCCCATGTATCTGTCAAGCGAGGTGGGGGTGTCCTCCACTATAAGCGTTGAGCGGGGGTCAAGGAGGCCGATTGCACCACCTTTAGTGAGCCGCATGGCACCCCTATGCATTGCATACCTTGCATATATGGTTTTTGCACCTCCGTGTAGACGCATAATATGATGTTTACTGTATTGATCCAATAAGCAGCCTTCAAATTTGTACACAGAAGGGTTTGCTGTCCTTTATGCATATCGCGGTGCCATTTTGTGGTCCGTTCTGCATAACGCGACGGCTCAGTTCGCTTGGTTCTTCCGATGGCCATTCCGCCCCTGATCGGCCCCAAAGTGCGCTGGCCCACCAGGAAAATGCTCGGTATGCCAGATTACCAGTCCAGCCCTGACTGTATCTAAAACGAATAAAGGACAATAAATAAATCTTACTAATACAACAGGCTGGAAAAATACACATTTATTCATTTTAATATCATAAATATTTTGCATATGTTGAAACTTGTCACCGGGCGACACATCCTGAAAACTGCACTCTGTAAATGTAAACGAGTGTAAATGCCATCGAAAGGACTGAAGCCTGTCACTGCAAAACATGAGCTCATTGATGTCATTAAATGAGTCTGCTTTTTTAATCAATCCGTTACTCCCGGTTGGAGGCTTCCGTAAATATTTAGTTTATACGTCCTACCTAAGTTTAATGGTGCAATGCTAAAATATTTAATAGTTCGTAAATTGTGATTTAGTGCCCATTTATACCACAACTAGGCTAAATTGTAACTTAAGTATAGCTGGTGTAACCGGCCCCCGAAGTCTATGTCTTGTTCCATCCAATTAAGTGGTAGTATTACATTCTCTCACTAATATGTGTTATTTTGTGGAGAGGAGGTTTATTGCATCCCCTGTTCTATTGTCCTCCCTGTTATGTCATGATACTGTGACCTTTATTGAATATATATGTAATGAAATGCATTGGAGGTGGACATGAGCCATTCAGCAAAAATTATTTTGAGTAGTTTTAAGTGTATAAATCTTTTATTTGATTTATATTTTCCTTTATTTTGTGATGGGTCAAGAATAACATGTCCACCCCGTAATGGTAAGATATATGAAAAATGTAAGTAATTTTACATTTCAATATATTTATGTTAAGATAAATAAAATCATGAATATATAAGTTTACAATGTCTGCAAGATATCATTCACAGTCCATGGCTAATATGCCCATTAAATGTCCACCCCGTTAATGTCCACCCTGTTATTTACCACCCTAACCCGGCCCATTTAACCGGATGGACATCTGAATTGAAGTCATTTAGCATGACCAGTATGACTAATAAATCTTTAACATGTCCATTTAATCATGAAATATAAAAGAGACAAAGCCAAAATGTCAGAGAACTGAAGGAATGACCCGTTTAAGATTACTATTTGCGTGTGCAAATGAGAACCAACATGTACAAAGTAACAAAATGTGAAATCATCTAAAGTATGTAAATCATGTTAAATAATAACATTCCAGGATCCTATTATATTTTCATAATGATCCTAATTTGGAATAGTTTATATATGTAGGCCTCTTTCTAAAACTGTCAATGTAAAGCACATTTGATTTCATATTTCTCCAAAAACACACACATGAAGACTGAATTTCATTGATCGTCTGATAAGGATTTTTTGCTGATATGCAAATGCAAATTACAATGGCAAATTAGATACAATGTAAAATTGCATGAAAATTATTAATGAAGATATTAATACATTTTGAGGATTAAGAAATTAATTATACTAAATTGCTCAAATTAAATACATGGATATAAATGAAAATAAACACATTTTACACAAAAAATAAATAAATTTCATTGACAGAATCGTGGTTGATTTGGAACTAACTATATTGGGGGTGGGAGGTCAGAATTTTGGAAACTGTGTAAGCACTTAATCTGTATTATAGTTGCAAACTGATACCTACTAGCACCTTTTGCTCATAATCATCACCAGAGATCCAGAAAGATCCAGATGGGTCCAGAATAGTCAAGAGCAGAGCAACATGAAGTGCATGTTTGCATCCACTGCCAAAAAAATAAATAAATAAATAAATAAAATACAACTAAAGTTATAAAGCTGTTATAAAGCATCTTGGGTAGAGCATTTCTCTACTTGAATGTTAAAGGTTTTATTTGTTCACAACTTGGGTATAAGCAGTATCTAATCTACATATAATACACTCCCACAAATTAATGAAAATAATCAGATTTAATAAATTCTGTTGTAATTATTTAAATTCTGTTGAGGTTTCTGATACCTACAGCAAGAGATGCCTCATGAATGGTCATTCACAAGGTTCTTGTTCAGGCAGTGCAGTGTACCATAACCCAGGATGAGTTCCATTACAAAGCTATCTGATGCTTTTGCATGCTTTTTATACCTTGTTGAAATCATATAATGTTTCAAAGAACTTTTAAAAGATTTACTAAGTAATTGTCTCCAAGTCTGGCTATTGATATACTGTATAAGAAGTTGCATCTTTCTTACAGAATTCTTGGAAACCACAGATTACATGCAAATAAGCTATGAAGTATCAAACAGCATGCTATCATGCACTCCACTTTCAAATCAAATCCCTTCTTGGACGGACAGGTATATGTGACAAAAGAATTAAATGACACTCTTTCACTTGTATAAAGCGCCCTCCACTGACAATGTTTAAACAAAACGTGTTGGAAAAGAACAAAACGACAGATTAAGCATTCAATATGAAAACATTACATAACCAAAATAATGTGCATTGATATGCTATCCCACGTTGGACTTTCGCACATTTTAAGATTCATTAACGTAATAAGCAGCATTTTAGTACAGACTTTTGCTGGTAGAATTTATGTACACCATCCATATTTCGGTTAGCACTAGCATGCGACGACTAAAAGTTAAGCATACTAATACATTCAGGCATTTATGCGTGTATGTTTACATAAGTGTTATCAAAATATGACTAGAATCTTCCCGCCATTCCTCGATATATAAGCGAACGCTCCAGAATGCGAGAGAAGTTTCTCATGGACTTTCACAGCAACCATGGGCGGAGCTATACGTGCTTTCTGCCTTTTCATTGGTCAACTCCAGAGCGTTCGAGAACCGTTCAGAAAATGCAAGGAAGCCGCTGGTTCTGTATTTAAACAGCAGCACAGAGTGGCAGCATCACAGTTTTTTACAAGAGCTGACTTCTGTTAACAGGGAAGATAATAAAAGTGACTACGGGTTTTCTCAGACGAATAATAATAATAATAATAATTTGAGGAAAGAACTACAGAACTGTAATACATGTAAGAAGGATTTTTTTTTTTTACTTGATTTACTTGATTTTTACTTGATTTTTTTTTACTTGTATATTTACTATTTAATAGACTAAATAGGTCTGCTGTACATGACTGGAAATGTTGCATACGGATGAATTTAATCTTAATAATTTATATTCATCTTTAGCTTTCTTTTACCTTAATGCTACTTCAACATAATTAAAATTATGTTGGCAAAGTGCTGTAAGACTTAAAGTTAGTCTATGTTTCGATTTATATGCACAGTACAATTCGTTTTTCTAGTCAGTCTCTGTCTAGAGGGCATTCATATGACCGGTCCAATTTTTACTATTATCGGTAATTTATTTGTCGTCTTTCTACATATAGTTTTATATATTTATTTTGTTACTATTTTGTTTTTGACAGCTGTTAACTACCTGTAAAACGAAGATGTCATCTGCAAAAGGAGTTGCTATCGGAATTGATCTGGGCACCACCTACTCCTGTGTGGGAGTGTTTCAGCATGGAAAAGTGGAGATCATCGCCAACGACCAGGGAAACAGAACAACACCCAGCTATGTTGCCTTCACAGACACAGAGAGGCTCATTGGAGATCCAGCTAAAAATCAGGTGGCCATAAACCCTAACAACACCGTGTTTGATGCGAAAAGGCTGATCGGCAGGAAGTTTGATGATCCAATAGTGCAGTCTGACATGAAATACTGGCCTTTCCAAGTCATCAGTGATGGTGGAAAGCCCAAAGTCAAAGTTGAGTACAAAGGAGAGACCAAGTCATTCTACCCTGAGGAAATCTCCTCCATGGTCCTGGTGAAGATGAAGGAGATTGCAGAGGCTTACCTGGGCCAGAAGGTGACAAATGCAGTTATCACAGTTCCTGCATATTTCAATGACTCCCAGAGGCAAGCAACCAAAGATGCTGGTATAATCGCTGGTCTGAATGTCCTCAGAATTATCAATGAGCCCACAGCTGCAGCCATTGCCTATGGGCTTGATAAAGGCAAAGCTTCAGAGCGCAACGTCCTGATCTTTGACCTGGGTGGAGGCACCTTCGATGTGTCCATCCTGACCATTGAAGATGGCATCTTTGAGGTGAAGGCCACAGCTGGAGACACTCACCTGGGTGGGGAAGACTTTGACAACCGCATGGTGAATCACTTTGTTGAAGAGTTCAAGAGGAAACACAAGAAGGGCATCAGTCAGAACAAGAGGGCACTGAGGAGGCTGCGTACAGCTTGTGAGAGAGCCAAGAGAACCCTCTCCTCCAGCTCTCAGGCAAGCATTGAGATCGACTCCCTGTATGAGGGCATTGACTTCTACACATCCATCACCAGAGCGCGCTTTGAAGAAATGTGCTCAGATCTCTTTAGGGGAACTCTTGAGCCTGTGGAGAAAGCCTTGAGAGATGCCAAAATGGACAAATCTCAGGTTCATGACATCGTCTTGGTTGGTGGTTCCACAAGAATCCCTAAGATCCAGAAACTTCTGCAGGATTTCTTCAACGGCAGGGAACTGAACAAGAGCATCAACCCAGATGAGGCCGTGGCTTATGGTGCTGCAGTGCAAGCTGCCATCCTCATAGGTGACACATCTGGAAACGTTCAGGATCTGTTGCTGCTGGATGTGGCTCCACTATCCCTGGGCATCGAGACAGCTGGTGGAGTCATGACTGCACTCATCAAACGCAACACCACCATTCCCGCCAAACAGACCCAGACATTCACCACCTACTCAGACAACCAGCCCGGTGTCCTGATTCAGGTGTATGAGGGAGAGAGAGCCATGACAAAAGACAACAACCTGTTGGGGAAGTTTGAGCTCTCTGGAATCCCACCCGCACCTCGTGGAGTCCCCCAGATTGAAGTGACCTTTGACATTGATGCCAATGGAATTCTGAATGTGTCAGCGGTGGACAAAAGCACCGGCAAAGAGAACAAGATCACCATCACCAATGACAAGGGCAGACTGAGCAAGGAGGAAATTGAGAGAATGGTGCAAGAAGCAGACAAGTACAAAGCAGAAGATGATCTCCAGAGAGAGAAGATTGCTGCCAAGAACTCCCTGGAGTCTTACGCCTTCAACATGAAAAACAGTGTGGAAGATGAGAACCTGAAAGGCAAAATCAGCGAGGATGACAAGAAGAAAGTCATAGAGAAGTGCAACCAGGCCATCACCTGGCTGGAGAACAACCAGCTGGCTGAGAAGGAAGAGTATGAGCATCAGCTGAAAGAGCTGGAAAAAGTGTGCAACCCAATCATCACTAAGCTGTACCAGGGAGGGATGCCAGCTGGAAGCTCTGGTGCACAGACACATGCCAGCTCTGGAGCTGCATCCCAGGGGCCAACTATTGAGGAGGTGGATTAATTATGAGATGGACAATGTGATTGTTCTTTGGTTTTGTTTCTTTGTACTGTAAATTAATTGACATTTTTGGGGATGTTGTTGTGGTGAATACAAGGGTTTTTTTTTTGTTTGTTTTTTTGCACAAAATATATTGTAATTTTGCCAGTATTGCAGTTGGAATATTGCATATGGAATGTAATTTTTTGTGTTGGAATATGTGTTCTGTTCTGTTTAAGTGGATGTTTGACTGTGTCAAAATGTTAATGTCAGTTAGCATGTCATCTGTATTTTAAGAAATGTGGAGAAAGTTTTTCCCATATTTTACATATATATATATATCAGTTGTGCATGTATGTGCAGGCATATGATAATTCACTGTGCCATATTCCATACCTGAAAGGGTTCGGTAAAATAGCTTTTCATGATTTGACACTGAACATTTTCAATAAACTATTGTTACAATGGAATGCTATTTTTTTTTTCATGTTTCTTTATTAGCTTATTTAATCTATATTAGCATGTAACTGATCAACACTAAACATTTGATATATTGCATAAATGTTGTTCTGAAACGTCTGATAATGTAAAAATAAAATAAGGATATAATGTTATGGTTGCTTAACAGTGAAACATATAAAGATGAAGCATGTAAAGAAGGTTTTATCTATTGAATGGCTTACATAACATGAAGAAATGTATTGATCCCATAGTGGAATTGGGAAGTAAAAGCAGTTGGGGTAAAAGAGACTGTGAACTAAATAAACAGTGATGGGTATGACTTTCTTTCTTCTCCATAACACATGATTTTTAGAAGAATATGTTTAAGCTCCAAAAAGCACATAAAGGCAGCCATAAGACTCCACTGGTTAAATCCATGTCTTCTAAAGTGATCATATCGATTTTATGTGATAACCGACCAAAATGTAACTCCTTTTCCACTGTAAACCTTGCCATTGAAGTCTCTAGGCATGATCATGATTTCAAGCTTGATTACACTTCCTAGTTCTTGACGCATGCACAGAACACTAGATGGCGCTATAGGAAGTGTAATGGAGCTTGAAATCATGATCGCCAATGAGACTGCTATCAATATTTCCAGTCAAAAAGGAGTTACATTTATGTCTGTTCTAACCCAAAACCAATTAGATCCCCTCAGAAGACATGGATTAACCACTTGAGTTGCATGGATTACTTTTATGCTAGCTTTATATGCTTTTTGAGCTTCAAAGTTTTGGACACCATTCACTTGTATCGTATGGACCTACAGAGCTGAGATATTATTCTAAAAATCTTCAATTGTGTTCCGCAGAAGAAAGTCATACACATATGGGATGGCATGAGGGCGAGGAAAGGCATAAAATATGTGGTAATTGAATGATAATGACCAAGCAGGCTCATCCTGGGGCTGATCAATCAATATTCATCAATCATAGATCAATCAGTCTTATATGCAAAACAGATAGGCTACATCTCTTTGTGAGAGATGAGGAATACTATATGAAATCACCATAAAATAATATTTTCTTGCCAGAGTTTATTTGGAGATGTCTATAGACATGAGTTTTAAAGAGATACTCGGATGGACAAACAGACAGAAAGACAGATGATCACTAGCTAGATAGATAGATAGATAGATAGATAGATAGATAGATAGATAGATAGATAGATAGATAGATAGATAGATAGGAAGTCAGATGACCATTAGACAGAGAGAGAGAGACAGACAGACAGAAAGACAGATAGATAGATAGATAGATAGATAGATAGATAGATAGATAGATAGATAGATAGATAGATAGATAGATAGATAGATAGATAGATAGATAGGAAGTCAGATGACCATTAGACAGAGAGAGAGAGACAGACAGACAGAAAGACAGATAGATAGATAGATAGATAGATAGATAGATAGATAGATAGATAGATAGATAGATAGATAGATAGATAGATAGATAGACAGACAGATAGATGGAAAGACAGTCCATTAGACAGACAGTCAGACCATTAGACAGACAGTCAGACAGACAGACAGACAGATAGATAGATAGATAGATAGATAGATAGATAGATAGATAGATAGATAGATAGATAGATAGATAGATAGATAGATAGATAGATAGATAGATAGATGGATGGATGGATGGATGGATGGATGGATGGATGGATGGATGGATGGATGGCTGGCTGGCTGGCTGGCTGGCTGGCTGGCTGGATGGATGGATAGACATACAGATAGATAGATAGATAGATAGATAGATAGATAGATAGATAGATAGATAGATAGATAGATAGATAGGAAGTCAGATGACCATTAGACAGAGAGAGAGAGACAGACAGACAGAAAGACAGATAGATAGATAGATAGATAGATAGATAGATAGATAGATAGATAGATAGATAGATAGATAGATAGATAGATAGGAAGTCAGATGACCATTAGACAGAGAGAGAGAGACAGACAGACAGAAAGACAGATAGATAGATAGATAGATAGATAGATAGATAGATAGATAGATAGATAGACAGACAGATAGATGGAAAGACAGTCCATTAGACAGACAGTCAGACCATTAGACAGACAGTCAGACAGACAGACAGATAGACAGATAGATAGATAGATAGATAGATAGATAGATAGATAGATAGATAGATAGATAGATAGATAGATAGATAGATAGATAGATAGATGGATGGATGGATGGATGGATGGATGGATGGATGGATGGATGGCTGGCTGGCTGGCTGGCTGGCTGGCTGGATGGATGGATAGACATACAGACAGATAGATAGATGGAAAGACAGTCTTATGACCATTAGACAGACAGACAGACAGACAGACAGCCAGACAGATAGATAGATAGATAGATAGATAGATAGATAGATAGATAGATAGATAGATAGATAGATAGATAGATAGATAGATAGATAGATGGATAGATAGATGGATGGATGGGTGGATGGACATACAGACAGATAGATAGATGGAAAGACAAGACAGATGGAAAGACAGTCTTATGACCATTAGACAGACAGACAGACAGACAGACAGATAGACAGACAGATAGATAGATAGATAGATAGATAGATAGATAGATAGATAGATAGATAGATAGATAGATAGATAGATAGATAGATAGATAGATAGTATATCCATGAAATTCCCTTTCCATCATGGTCTCTTTCCTCATACCCCTGTGTGTCCTCCTCGCGCCATTCTCCACTGATGACGCCCCGGGACTCATTTCCGGCGACCGCAATCTGTTGTTGAATGTACCGTTCTATCCAGATTCGGGATGGTACTCGTCAAGCAATAGTGAGTGACTTTTCACAACATACCCCAACTACAATTTAATTCTACAGCAATTCTACACATTATCATATGGTATAATAAACAGGGACTTTAAACCCGTGATTTGGGTTTGCAGTTCGGCGTTAGCCGCTTAGCCTACCTGTGACAGCATTGGTGTCTTATGGACCGCTTCCCTAGCGGCACCGCTATTCAGACATGCATGATACGGCACATCTTTAATAATAGTAATATATTGTGTTCAGACTCGGTTGGATGGTAAAGCGCTGGTTTATCGCTGAATTCAGCGGGTCAGCTAACGACACGCCCGTTTAATGCGGTGTCCACGATATTAGAAATAATCTCCGTCTGTTATTATTAACTCTCATATTGCTTTGTTGCCTCTCTGTTTCTTGCTGTTTTTCAGCCAGGTGCTGTTGCCATGTTCAGTAGAAGAGGTAAGACCAAAATCCACCACTATTACATTAATACATTAACCGGCTGTCATGTCTTCTGTGATCAAGGGCTGGTTTAATTTTCTCAGTATTTCTTGTTATTGCTTCAACAAATATTCAGACAGCTCCTTTCACGCAGTTTCTCAGTTTAATGTCAACACCCAGTTTTCTGCATTATATTGTTTGTCTCCATTGTGTGATGAACTAGCGGACAGTTGCCATTAGTTACTTATGTAACACCCCTCAAATCCCTCCCAGTACCAGGTCGGCCAACTGTACTCGGTTGCAGAGGCCAGTAAGAATAACACAGGGGGAGGAGAAGGAATCGAGGTCCTCCGAAATGAACCTTATGAGAAGGACGGGGAGAAGGGCCAGTACACCCACAAGATTTACCACATACACAGGTGTGTGCATGTGTTATTGCATTTGTCTCCAAAAAGTGTGTGTTTTTCCTCACACAGCCCTTTATGGGTTATTAACAAATAGTTGTTAAAGGGATAGTTCACCTAAAAATGAAAATTCTCTCATCATTTACTCACGCTCATGCCATCCCAGATGTGTATGACTTACTTTCTTCTGCAGTTCACAATAAACGATTTTTAGAAGAATATCTCAGCCCTGTTCGTTCACGAGATTTCGCCTTCTGTTTTTTGCCGATTTGCATTCTTCGTGCATATCGCCACCTACTGGGCTGTTGTACAAATATGATGTATTTATTATTTTCCTTGGCTTTATCCCCCCTTATTTCTTTCTCCTTCCTGCCTAGTAGGTGGCGAATTGCACAAAGAATGTGAATCGCAAAAAACAGAAGAAATCTGTTCTCTCGTGAACTCGCATAGGAGGGCTGGTCAGAGTTTAGATTGTGTTTACACTTAGCTGGGCTCAGATGCGTACTATCAAACTGGTGTGATCTGCATTCACACTGTTGTTTAACGGCTGCTCAAAAAGTCCTGTCAACATCACAATACCTCTATTTTTTTATGTTACAAACATTCAAACAATCACAAAATAACGTATAAACCCGTTACCGTCAGAGCTGACTGTTTTAATGCAGCACTACGGCAATGTTTTCTGACGTCAAACAAAGAATATATCTTGTTAGTCCGCTTGAACCTTCTCCCATTCCATCCGTCACTCATTCTCAGCACTTCTGTGGCTGGGAAAGTGAAAGTGCTAGTTTTTTAGAACTTTATATGCTTCTATGCTATAACGAATTCAGAATTCCATGCTGCATTGTAATGTAAACACACGTACACTGCAGTCACGTTCACGATTTCATCTTATCTATCATTATCAATCATTAATAACATCTAAAATTCACATTATATGTTTGATTATATACTGTACAATCTGTCCTCCAGTACATCTGCTGTGAAGTGTACGGTGACCTTTTTTAATTACAGCACATATTAAAGAACTCACACTGGGGGATCCGTAAGTACAGGGGAAACTCATGTATGAAAAGGTTAAATATTGATCTGTTTTCCACCCACACCTATCATATAATTTCTGAAGATATGGATTAAATCACTGGAGTCATATGGATTACTTTCATGCAGCCTTTATATGGTTTTTGGAGCTTCAAAGTTCCGGTCACTATTTACTTGTGTTGTATGGAACTATGGAGCTGTATATACAGTACTGTGCAAAAGTTTTAGGCACTTGTGAAAAATGTTGCATAGTGAGGATGTCTTCAAAAATAATGCCATAAATAGTTTTCATTTATCAATTAACATCATACAAAGTCCAATAAACGTAAAAAAGCTAAATCAATATTTGGTGTGGCCACCTTTGCATTTAAAACAGCCCCAACTCTCCTAGGTACACCTGGACAAAGTTTTTCTTGATTGTTGTCAGACAGGATGTACCAAGCTTCTTGGATAATTCACCACAGTTTTTCTATCTATATAGGCTGTCTCAGTTGCATCTGTCTCTTTATGTAACCTCAGACTGACACGATGTTCAGTGGGGGCAATGCCATCTCTTGCAGGGCTCCCTGTTCTTCTATTCTAATCTTTTCTATTTCCAAACTAAAGTTTGGGAGTCTAAATTCATATTTCCTAATGACACACTAAAGCTGAAGATATAAATAATCATCTTATGACATGTTTTTGTGAAACATCTTAAGTGCCTAAAACTTTAGTACTGTATATATATATATATATTTTTTAAAAATCTTCATTTGTGTTCTGCAGAAGAAATAAAGTCATACACATCTGGGATGGCATGAGGGTGAGTAAATGATGAGATTTTTCATTTTTGGGTGAACTATCCCTTTAAACAGTAAGGGAACTTACTGACATATCTTATTAGCTAGTTATATATACCTACATATAGTAATAAATACCTTCTAATCCAGTGATAAGTTGTGAAATATGAAACACTTTTTGTATTTATTTGCCTTTTACAGCAAAGTTCCTGGTTTTATTCAGATGTTTGCACCTGAAGGAGCCCTTGTTTTTCATGAGAAAGCCTGGAACGCCTATCCCTACTGTCGCACTAGTTAGTAAACATTAGTTACTTGTGCGTATGTGACTAATGGGCTTTTTACACTGGTGGTAACTCAGGGTTATTTTTAACCTTCGGTTAAAATGTTCCTTGGTTATCATGTTCCAAAACACACTGCTCTTACTTTACCATTGGTAAGTAATTAATCCTGGGTAGTTGTTTTTTTTTTTTTTTTAGATTTCACACATTCACACTGTACATTTGTAAACCCTGGGTTAACATTTGTATTTGTATATCTAAAACATTGTTCAGCTAAGTACAGCACACAAGCTTCAAAGCTGTGCTAACAAGCATGTAACCTCAAAAGGGGTGCTAGACAACTGTGAAATGTTGCTTAACCCATGGTTAAAAATGCTAAGGACAGTGTGAAAAGCCTTTGTGATTATGTTTGCAAGGAATTGATTCTACCCATGTGTATTAAAATATGAATTGTGCAATGAAGCAGTCCTCTGTAATGCAAGCAAAATACCTTTCCTGATTGCCCATCTCTTCTTTTCTCTCCTATACCTAATTGAATTTGGAATGCTGCAGTTGTTACAGTAAGTGTATTTTTGAAATCATAGTACGATTGACATAATACTGGACTACTCCCAGGTCATACTTGCTGAAGGGTTTAGACAGCATGTCTCACTGTTGAGTAAAATAACCGTTCTGTGCAATGTGCAACGATCTTTGTGCCTTTTTCTTTTCAGAATGAGTACATGAAAGATGACTTCTTCATTAAGATTGAAACCTGGCATAAAGCAGACATGGGAACAACTGATAATGTTAGTATAATAAATATATGGATCATCAGCTCATAGATACCAAATAACTCCAAGTGAAACTTAAAAAAAAAGTCAAATTGTCATCAATATACGACTCTATTTCTTCCATGAAATGCAAATGGATACAGAAAGTTAGCCTCATTCACTTTCGTTGCATGCGAAAGAGTAGCATCAACGTTCTTAAAAAATTCTCTATTTTGGAACAACATTAGGATGAGTAAACAATGACACAATTTAAAATTTTGTGTGATCTATGTCTTTAAGAGAAGGAGATGACGATGCACTGATGAGATGATTGCTTATTTGAATTGAAGCACATTTAAATAATGGTTTTAGACTTATTTTGCATCATTAGTTGCCAGAAGACAAATGTATTGTCTGCAATGAAATGTTTTTCCATCTTCCTCCCATGCAGCCTCATGGTCTCCCGCCTGAGGAGTGGGAGGAGACAGAGATAGTACCAATCGATATAGCAGATCGTGCTCAGGTGGATGATGTGGTGAGTTGAATGAGAAAAATATCTTTGTGTGAAATGTTTGTGGATCCACTGGTAACTTTATCATAAATGTGATATCAATTTCCTCTGTTGACCAGCTATTTTGCTTATATATTTCTCCTCGTCCTTTCTATTCCTCTATATTCTTTTCTATTCCTTCATTCCCCGGGATCTGCTCCATTCATCTCAATATCAATCTGGGTTACAGGACTACAAACCGGAAGAGGACCCTGCCATCTTCCACTCAGAGAAAACTGGGAGAGGACCTCTGGGGCCTGAATGGAAGGTAAACAGGATCACTCTTCCCACAAACAGTATATTTATATATATGCCCATGCATTCTGAAACACCATGTGTTTATCACTGTGATAATTGATATCAAATCTTCCATACACAGTTTTTAACCAGTATTTAAATCAAATGATGCACTTATTTTAATATGCCATCATAAAGGGTGATGCTCTGCCTTTTCCCTCTACATCATCTCTCTCTCTGTCTCTTGTAGAAAGAGCTTCATAACAGTAACTGTCCCTACATGATGGCGTATAAGCTGGTGACGGTTCATTTTCGCTGGTGGGGTCTGCAGGGACGTGTGGAAAACTTTATTCATAAGGTAATCCATCGAAACCTCATAATACTATATGAATCTTTAAGCCAATTCCACTCTAAAAGAAGACAAGACCAGTCAGCGGTAACCGATATATTGCTGAGGTTGATAAATCAACCAATATTTGGTAATTAGAAATTATCGGCATTGGACAATACATTTTCTTGTTTGGCCATTTAGTTTCTAACTGTAGAATCCTCTCAGCTTTTCCAATAACCGATAGTTCCAAAAAGTAATTGTCGACACAGATTAACCTGTAAAGCCGATTTATCGGTCCACCTCTAATGTGCACACTGTCCTGGCGAGTGAAACATCAGCAATGACCAATAGCCAACAAATACATTTTGTTGTATAAATATAAAAATAAAAGTAATAAACCACTTCCCGTGTCTCCCCACTTCTTTCTTTTCTGTGCAGATCCGTACAACATTGACCACTAGCCCTTACTTTATGTTGTTTGATGATATGTTGTCAGAAATAAACTCTCCTGTTGCTATGCATGGGAGTTTGTTAGAACAAATTTCGGGATCAAAGCTTCAATCAGTGATGTAATAAACACACTTGCTCTGCGATTAGTTGTGTAGTGTGTGTGCCGACTGAACACTAGACTGTGAGTCCAGTCTTGTAGTGTGTGCTTCACTTGAGTGAAAACTCATTTATTCTGATGTGAGAATGTTTTGTACATAAGGATTTGACAGATTAGGTCATTTTTAACTGGTCATTGTTCATGCTGTTGTCATGACACAGATTCAGATTTATAGTAATGACAACCCCATCTCTCTCTCTTGTCTCTCTGAGTAGCAGGAGAAAAGGCTCTTCACTAATTTCCACCGGCAGCTCTTTTGTTGGCTGGACCGCTGGGTGGACCTCACTATGGATGACATCCGCAGGATGGAGGAGGAGACACAAAGAGAGCTGGACCAGGTAACCATTACTATAGAAACAATCTACCGCAGTCCTGCACTTAGCAACTGAACACTGGGCAGTGTGGGAACTGATAGAGATCCAAAATTTTATTTCACTAATGGTACTGCAGTTGCAGATACTTTATGAACAGCAATTCAGGTACAGTAAGTATCATATTTGAAATAACATGCCCAACTTCAGAGAGTAGGTAATTGACCTAGTGTTGTGCCACCTGTGGGCTGACCGACATTTACCGACTTAACTGTAGTATTATTGACAGTGCAGTTTCAACCCTCTAAAGTCTGAAATATGAAAGAATTGCCCGAAAATAAGAATCTTTTGACATTACACTGTTTTTAGTACCACTAGACAAACTATAAAAATAAATCGTAAACTTTTTTTTTTTTTTGCATGTTTTTTTATGTATCATATTTGATACATTAGGCTTTAAAGGACATTATCCCAGGCCCAACAATTAATTTTTGTGTAGGAAAATTGTTATTTAAGTTTTTCTTAGCCCATACATGCTACAGTGTTAAATGATGGGGTATCAGTGGACTCCCTAGGCTTTTCAGAGATACCAGATTTTTGAGAGTTTGGCCATGGCAACTTCCTCTCCTTTATCTATAAATAGGGATTGAAATGTATCAAAGCTCAATTCAGCACATTAAATACAATATAAATCAATCAAATGTTCTTTCATAT
Organism: Moxostoma hubbsi; assembly: GCA_032164185.1. NCBI lineage: Eukaryota > Metazoa > Chordata > Actinopteri > Cypriniformes > Catostomidae > Moxostoma > Moxostoma hubbsi. Next base: position 28,215,079 of record JAVLUX010000024.1, read on the forward strand.
GTATTTTATGCACCAAACACTATAATGACATTAAAAGAAAAAGGGAAATTGTAAACACATTTTTGCTGGGTCTCTGGAACTTATGGTAAGACGACATCATCATAGCTTATAATGTATAATAATGATATCTTTATAATGACTTAGCTGAATATATAAAAAAACACAGAAATATTAGTTCACACTTTACATATATCTTATAAAAAGTACATGTCAGAATTTTCAAAGCCCGTTTTTTTTATAGTGGGGATGAATGGAATGGGAGATGCACCTAAAAAGCCTGTTGTATCATATTTGATACATTTAATTTCAACATGCTTTTCCAATAAAATCATATACAAAATTTTAACCAAGCACAAGTTGCTTATATTCAGCAAATACTAAATATCAGTTGTAATATAAACATTACGTTTTATGAAACGTGTTACGTTTACTTTATTAAAATAAATGGTCATTTATCGAAACATAAGTCACTTTTTGCAAAAGTCCCATTGAAACCACTTTAACCACTATAAATGTGAAACTTGCATACCATAAATTTTTGGGCCTTTCAGCTTGAACAGAGAGTGAAACTGGAGCCGTCAAACATTGTATATCGCATTTAATACACATGCCGTTATAGAGTTAAAAGTGATGCTATTTGTGTTTTGAAAAGTAGTACTTAAAAAAAAATGTGGCCGGAAGTGAAGTTAGACTTCCCTGATGACCCATCTCTAAAATAGGATTTTATTTCATAAAATTAAATAGACGACGTGACCAAGTTTAAAGTCCCACCAATAAGGCCCTCAGGCCTCTGACTGGCAGGGGCATAGAGTTGAGAGGTCCCTGTGTCCCTCCACCCAGTAGCAAGCCACTTCAGATGTAAAATTTGTATAGATAGATAGATAGATAAACAGCGCTTGAATGTGTGCAAAACAGGGTTGTGATGTACACCTTGTTCTGTGAAATAGAGGCGTAATGCAGGATTTGTGGTACTCATGAACTTTTATATGTCATTATTATTCTTAAAGATCTCTGTTTAATTTTCAGATGCGCAGCCAAGGTTCTGTGAGAGGAATGAAAGCAGGAGAGGACTAGAAAGAGATAAAAGAATGGAAGAACAAAAAAGGGGCTACTTTTTATTTTACCTCCTCCAGTCCTCATGGCCAGTCACAACGTGCCACATCACCAAGCCCTTCCAAACAGGAACCTGTCATCCCTTACCCAGGACATGTCCAGTACCATAAGTGTGAATGTTTGTGCGAATGTGTACAGTATGCTTGTGTGTCTGTGGTTGTGCAGTTTGACTTTAAACCTCATCATTTGCTGACAAATTCTTTGGGACTCACTTAAGACACATCAAGTGATAACGGCATTTCTTTTTATAACTAAGTATTATAACTGTTTAACGGGGTTTTTTGGTTCATTTTGCAACCATCAGCTTTTTACTGAGTGCGCCAGTGGAGGAATGAATCCTAAGCCTCTGAGGAATCATTTCACAACATGTGTTTTGACTATAAATAAATGACTAAGTAATTTACTTCTTAATTCTTTTAAATTTGTCTTGTTGTTTGGGAAGTCTTGTTGGGAACATGCCTCAAGAGGTAGTCTCATGTCAGAAAATGGGAAAAAAAATTGATTAAAGGAAAAACAGAGAGCTTGTTATACTTAACAAGCTCGAAAGCATAATGGTTATTCAGGTTTAGTTATGGGTTCTGCACTGATTGCAGTGTGGATGTCATTGTTAGTTGAGAGCTGTGAGTGGATAATGTTTCATTTTTAAACTTGAGTGTAAGAGCCTAGAAACCACTCCCACCTTTGACTGACATGTCACAGGCCACGCCTCTCCATTCGGATGGGGACAGTCTGAATTTTTTGAAAATGAAGTTCAATTTACAATACTGTAACAACAAATAAAAGAAAACATTATTCACTACCATGAGTTGTGTGTGTCCTTTGATTCTTCTGCATTCTGCATAAATGAATGAACTGAAATTGGTCTAGCTTGACATCTGGAAGTATAGAGCAACAATAAAGCCAACCTTCATTTATGTGAGTGTTGACTAAATCTCATATTTTTATAGTTGGTAGATATTGTGTTAACATAACCTGTATGTCATTGGCGTGAGGTGGACTTTTGAAATGAGGAGGCAGAGTGCCATCTCAGCGTTTGTTTTTAGTCCAAATACAAATTCCTATTTCAGTTCCAGTTGGCATTTAAATAGCTCTCAGGTTAAACCCATACAAATCTAAAATCTGATTTATCACAACATATGGTATAAAAAATTTAGGCCTGCTTAAAATACAGTATATGATATAAAAAGTCACATTTTCCTTGTAAATGCAACACACATAACAAAAAACAAATGTGTATAGGCCATGTACATATAAGCCCCCCCCCCCATTTTTTTTTCATTGCCTCACCTACAAGCATATTTCATGAATATTGAAATGAATACTGTCCATTAATGTTCAAATGCAAAGTAATCTCTTCAGTAATCAAAATACTTTTTGAATGTAACTGTATTCTAATTACCAATTATTTAAATTGTAACTGAAGTGGAATACAGTTACTTATATTTTGTATTTTAAATATGTAATCCTGTTACATGTATTCTGTTACTCCCCAACCCTGCCTATACATTAGGTCATGTACTTGCAGAAATACGTTTTTAATCCAGAAATCTGCCACAGAGGCTTGGTGGGATCAGTGAATCATAGATAAATATTAAAAATGATGTTCTACGTGGCCTACACTGTAAACCCCAATGTTGACATTACTGGAGAAATCAATCAATCAAGTTTTGCGGCAATACAGCATCTAAATTATTTGTATTTATTTTTCTTAAAAATCCACAGATTTAATATTTTAAGTGTTAATACCTCAAACTATTCAGCACAAAATACAGGTCCTTCTCAAAAAATTAGCATATTGTGATAAAGTTCATTATTTTCCATAATGTAATGATAAAAATTAAACTTACATATATTTTAGATTCATTGCACACCAACTGAAATATTTCAGGTCTTTTATTGTTTTAATACTGATGATTTTGGCATACAGCTCATGAAAACCCAAAATTCCTATCTCAAAAAATTAGCATATTTCATCCGACCAATAAAAGAAGTGTTTTTAATACAAAAAAAAGTCAACCTTCAAATAATTATGTTCAGTTATGCACTCAATACTTGGTCGGGAATCCGTTTGCAGAAATGACTGCTTCAATGCGGCGTGGCATGGAGGCAATCAGCCTGTGGCACTGCTGAGGTGTTATGGAGGCCCAGGATGCTTCGATAGCGGCCTTAAGCTCATCCAGAGTGTTGGGTCTTGTGTCTCTCAACTTTCTCTTCACAATATCCCACAGATTCTCTATGGGGTTCAGGTCAGGAGAGTTGGCAGGCCAATTGAGCACAGTAATACCATGGTCAGTAAACCATTTACCAGTGGTTTTGGCACTGTGAGCAGATGCCAGGTCGTGCTGAAAAATGAAATCTTCATCTCCATAAAGCTTTTCAGCAGATGGAAGCATGAAGTGCTCCAAAATCTCCTGATAGCTAGCTGCATTGACCCTGCCCTTGATAAAACACAGTGGACCAACACCAGCAGCTGACATGGCACCCCAGACCATCACTGACTGTGGGTACTTGACACTGGACTTCAGGCATTTTGGCATTTCCTTCTCCCCAGTCTTCCTCCAGACTCTGGCACCTTGATTTCCGAATGACATGCAAAATTTGCTTTCATCCGAAAAAAGTACTTTGGACCACTGAGCAACAGTCCAGTGCTGCTTCTCTGTAGCCCAGGTCAGGCGCTTCTGCCGCTGTTTCTGGTTCAAAAGTGGCTTGACCTGGGGAATGCGGCACCTGTAGCCCATTTCCTGCACACGCCTGTGCACGGTGGCTCTGGATGTTTCTACTCCAGACTCAGTCCACTGCTTCCGCAGGTCATCCAAGGTCTGGAATCGGTCCTTCTCCACAATCTTCCTCAGGGTCCGGTCACCTCTTGTCGTTGTGCAGCGGGTTTTGCCACACTTTTTCCTTCCCACAGACTTCCCACTGAGGTGCCTTGATACAGAAATTTCTTTCTGTGTCTTACCCTCTTGCTTGAGGGTGTCAATGATGGCCTTCTGGACAGCAGTCAGGTCGGCAGTCTTACCCATGATTGCGGTTTTGAGTAATGAAACAGGCTGGGAGTTTTTAAAAGCCTCAGGAATCTTTTGCAGGTGTTTAGAGTTAATTAGTTGATTCAGATGATTAGGTTAATAGCTCGTTTAGAGACCCTTTTCATAATATGCTAATTTTTTGAGATAGGAATTTTGGGTTTTCATGAGCTGTATGCCAAAATCATCAGTATTAAAACAATAAAAGACCTGAAATATTTCAGTTGGTGTGCAATGAATCTAAAATATATGTAAGTTTAATTTTTATCATTACATTATGGAAAATAATGAACTTTATCACAATATGCTAATTTTTTGAGAAGGACCTGTATAGGTTGTTATTAAGAATAAATTGAGGTTTGAGCACTTTTGTAGTATTGTTGTTTTTTTTTTGTTTTTTTTGTGCAAATAGTTGTTCTATGTGATGCATCAATTCTCTTTGTGCATGTGCAACTGTGGTACAGGCATATATGAATTTCAGAGGAGAAATACGTTTTTTTTTTAATGACCTAGAATCAGTTAGAATTGTAATTATTTAACTGGTGTTATTGTTTGATCTCAGTTTGAGTCCTTTCAATTACAATTAAGTTGAAACAACAACATGCATATAGCAAATATAGTTAAGTCTATTTGTATCTAGTTACCTTAAGCTAAAAAATAAATTCTATATGAACACCAAGTTAAGTGAACTTACACAAGTTTTGAAGACGCCATAACTCAATTCAATTGAGGGAAAGAGTTTACTCAATCCGTTGAGAACTGTCAACTTATAAGGGTTTTCAGTGTGGCATGCCAGAGCTCTGCTCTGAGATGAACATACATTTCAATGTTTTTTTAAGCATGTGTACTTCTATAGCCTAGTTGTATGATAATAATGGTGAAATTGTGGAACTTAAAAAACCCAAGGTTGCAATTTTGCAACTTTTTCCGGTCCATAAAAGTCGTTTAGTAAGCAGTATGGACCTTTGATTTCACCATCTGTAGATTTGTAGCTGCTATATGATTAGAAAATACGCTTTAATGGTTTATCTGTATTGTTGAGTGCAATTTATTTAAGGTAAAATGGCAGGACAAAAATAATAATACAATTTTCTCATCCCAGATTGTCATTGTCAAGGCCCTACATCTCTAAGATAGCGCCTTTGAAAATTCACCACATAGCGATCGTCATTCATGGGAGGAGCGAGCACCGATTTGCCTCTGATTTTGGGCTTTTGTCTGCAATCTCCATTAAATGTCGGCGCGTGGAAAATCACGGGCAAAATCGTGTAGTGTAAACTCTGCATAAGATGAAAGATGATAAATTTAATACATTTATTTAATTTATGTATTATGTTTATTAGAGGCTACTAGCTACAAATTAAAAAGGGGAATGGAAAATGCACACAGCAATCGTGCTCGGGTCTCAGGAGGTTATGCTGCCTTTATGCATTCACTTGCATTGTATGGACCAACAGAGTTGAGATATTCTTCTAAAAATCTTGGTTTGTGTTCAGCAGAAGAAAGTCATACACATCTGGGATGGCACGAGGATGATTAAATCGTGAGAGAAGTTTCATTTATGGGAGAACTAACCCTTTAAGAAACATTTCAAATGATCACATCAATGTCAAGAATACCAAGTAGAAATCTTGGAACTGACGTACTGGTTATAATGTAATGTTGTGTATGTCACTACAACAGATTGGTGACAGTGACCGGATGTCATCATCGGTGGCTTAGTGGGTCAGAGGCACATCTGGCACAGAGGTAGATCATCTGAGCTGACTGTCAAGCTGCAGAACACATGATATGCTAATAATACCTCATGTTTATATCAGATACTAAGAGATCCATAACTATATGGTGCTGTTCTTAGAGTGTAAGGTTTTGGATATTCAAGTTGGCTAGACCTACTGATATCTTGCTTTTTCCTGCACAGAGGTCTAAGTTCTCCAGGCAGCAGATGTTTCATAGCAGTGGCTCAGAGAGGCTCGTCATAGAAGTGTGAGTTGAGCAGATGTGCTGTGGAGTTCATGAAAATGTGCTATCAGCATGCAAGGTTAAAAGGATTAGAAGGCAGCAGGATTTAATTTGTGTTTCTGGTATTGTTTCCGAAAGATTGCTACATTAATGCCACTTTCAGGCCACAGTACAACATTAGAGTGCCAGTAACCTTTGTGTTCAAGATTGTCAGTCTAATGCAGAATGTCTTTTAGTGTAGTTCATTTATACAGATGTTTCAGATTTGTTTTGGTACTTTCTATTTGATCAAATGGAAAAATAAAGATTTACGTGTTTACATGCAAGGAATCAATATTTAATTAATAATATATAAGTATATATTTTCTCTTCATAATATGTGTGTGTGAGTGAGTGTGTGTGTGTGTGTGTGTGTGTGTGTGTAGATAACATTGACATACACACACACCGATTCTCTACAATCTGAGTAATTAAACTGGAAGAGAGAGAGGATTAACTCGCAGTCCACTGGTGATGTTTCGATTTTCACTGATGCGCTTACCTAAAGCCTATATGATCAAATTACAGAAAGATCATTGGCAAAGCATGACATCAATTTTTTTACGTAACAAGATAATAATTCTCAGAAACATTCATAGGTTGTTTTTCATTCAGTTTATCCCAAAAGATGCAAGTCCACTGTTTTAAAATAGATTAGATAGCAGATAATAGATAGTGATTAAAACTGACTGAAACTTACTGTGCATTTAATGGTTTTAATGCATGCATTCCAGCCAATCAGAATCGAGTATTCGAATAGACCATTGTATAAAAAATCGTTACATAATACTGATATTACATCATCATAGTTTACAAGAGGAGTCAGGTCTTGAGGTCATGTAACTATAAATCAAAACAAAGTGGCACTCCAATAAAAGTAATAATATACAATGTGGTATAAAATACTGTTTCCATATACATTTGTTATTTTAGAGTGTATCAATAGTCTGATGCTGGCATTTATGTTTTCTTCTTTGCTGTACACCTTCAACTTCTGAGGTGTGCTCTCAATTTTTAGACATCATTTTGACAAACTCTGCGGGATAGAGATGAAAATAAAAGACCATAGAGAGTGAGTGACAAAAAATGCAAATGTCTACAGTGAAATAATACTTAAAAAGGTACAAATATATTTGCATTATTATCATAAAATATTATACTAAGTATATATATAACAGCAGAGATATAACAGCTATATATATATATATATATATATATATATATATATATATATATATATACACTCACCTAAAGGATTATTAGGAACACCATACTTATACTGTGTTTGACCCCCTTTCGCCTTCAGAACTGCCTTAATTCTACGTGGCATTGATTCAACAAGGTGCTGAAAACATTCTTTAGAAATGTTGGCACATATTGATAGGATAGCATCTTGCAGTTGATGGAGATTTGTGGGATGCACATCCAGGGCACGAAGCTCCCGTTCCACCACATCCCAAAGATGCTCTATTGGGTTGAGATCTGGTGACTGTGGGGGCCATTTTAGTACAGTGAACTCATTGTCATGTTCAAGAAACCAATTTGAAATGATTCGAGCTTTGTGACATGGTGCATTATCCTGCTGGAAGTAGCCATCAGAGGATGGGTACATGGTGGCCATAAAGGGATGGACATGGTCAGAAACAATGCTCAGGTAGGCCGTGGCATTTAAACGATGCCCAATTGGCACTAAGGGGCCTAAAGTGTGCCAAGAAAACATCCCCCACACCATTACACCACCACCACCAGCCTGCACAGTGGTAACAAGGCATGATGGATCCATGTTCTCATACTGTTTACGGCAAATTCTGACTCTACCATCTGAATGTCTCAACAGAAATCGAGACTCATCAGACCAGGCAACATTTTTCCAGTCTTCAACTGTCCAATTTTGGTGAGCTCTTGCAAATTGTAGCCTCTTTTTCCTATTTGTAGTGGAGATGAGTGGTACCCGGTGGGGTCTTCTGCTGTTGTAGCCCATCCGCCTCAAGGTTGTGCGTGTTGTGGCTTCACAAATGCTTTGCTGCATACCTCGGTTGTAACGAGTGGTTATTTCAGTCAAAGTTGCTCTTCTATCAGCTTGAATCAGTCGGCCCATTCTCCTCTGACCTCTAGCATCAACAAGGCATTTTCGCCCACAGGACTGCCGCATACTGGATGTTTTTCCCTTTTCACACCATTCTTTGTAAACCCTAGAAATGGTTGTGCGTGAAAATCCCAGTAACTGAGCAGATTGTGAAATACTCAGACCGGCCCGTCTGGCACCAACAACCATGCCACGCTCAAAATTGCTTAAATCACCTTTCTTTCCCATTCTGACATTCAGTTTGGAGTTCAGGAGATTGTCTTGACCAGGACCACACCCCTAAATGCATTGAAGCAACTGCCATGTGATTGGTTGATTAGATAATTGCATTAATGAGAAATTGAACAGGTGCTCCTAATAATCCTTTAGGTGAGTGTATATACTTAGTTTAATATATAATATATGTATATATATATATATAACAGCAACCAAACCGTTTCACACACAAAAAAACAAGTTTGTTAGATTTCAAATTTGACAATTTAAAACTTTACATATGGATGATTTCTGGTTATCAGACTATGGACCATGTAACCATGGGGCATGTCCTTGGTAATGTGATAAACTACACCTGAGGTTTCTCTTTCAGGAAATGAATTGGGACTAGTTATTTATTGTAAAAACGGCATAGAAAAGTGAAATCTGAGGAGAGGTCTACCACCATTTGTTTGCTGAAGAATGTGACATTTTATCCAATTAAATTTAATTAACACAAGTGAGACGTAAAGTATCCAAAAGCATATGGAGACCATAATAGCATTTAAATGTTACTTAGCAACAGTGACAACAGACACCTAAAATACATTATTGATATCATTGCTTCTCATTCCTAATTGGTCAGCATCAGTTTTTAATATTTTTATATTAAGTCTATATATATATATATATATATATATATATATATATATATATATTATTATTATTAATTAATAGAAACACATTGAATGTGACAATCCTATCATAATCTTCGTGTTCAAATTTAAGAACAAAGAACTAGTTCTTCATGAGAGCATGTACTCATGGCACGTTTATCTCAGAATGGTCACTCTTCTGGGGGCACATGTCTCCTCCGTTGAAATGGACATGACACTCATATCTGTGTATGAAAAGAAAGCCCGATTGTTTCTTTTTTACCTTCAAAATCAACGGTTCCGTCTCCGTTGTTGTCGGCTTCTTGGACAACGGCTTCTATTTCCTTCCTGTTTGTACTTTCACCCAACAACTTTTGCATTGCATGTCTCAGTTCTTCAATGGTGATAGAGCCGTCTCCATCCATATCAAACTACAGACATACATAAAAAGATGAAGATAACACTCATTTAATAGAAAAAACAAACATCAGACTGGAGGCCTACTTTTAGAAATGGTGGAAATAAAAAATATCATAAAAAATGACTTTTTTTTTGTTGTTGCTATAAATGCAGAGGAGTCCAATGAGTTGAGTGAGTTGACTTATTTTCTTTCTTTTTTTTTTTTTTTACAGGAATTTTTGAATTCATTTATATTTAGTATGTCCCTCTTTTGATGAGGGCAGATGCTTTAGCTGGCATGAACTCAGGTTTGTTCAAATCATGATGATCCATGTTATCCCAGCATGATTTGAGAATGTGTGATTCCATTGTAGAAAGGTGTGACCTTGAAATAGTTAGCATTCAGAAAAAACTATTCTTTACCTCTCTAAATGCTTCCTTCAGCTCCTTGAGTCCAATCATTCCAGCAGTTTCTGCCAAAAGCTTTGGAGCCATGAGGTCAACAAAATCCTGAAAATCTACCCGTCCTCCAACTGAACAAGAGACAAGGAGAGAGAGAGAGAAACTATCAACGCATGCTAAATAAACAGATGAAACATCCATGGATTTAGAGATTTAGAGAATCTACAGCAGAAATGACAGCGGGAGATGACATTGTCTCACGGTTCATGTTGATGTTTTGGCTAAGTTCAAGCAATTCCATCTCAGTGGGCATGTAACCCATTGTCCGCATCAGGTTGCCTAGATCTTTACAGCTGATCAGACCATCCTTATCCTTATCAAATTCAGAAAACGCTTCCCGCAGCTCTGCAACACACACAGAGTGCGCAAACAGACGCATTAGCACTTATGAATTGTTCTGGATGAATGACAATGTCAAAACAAACAGTTGATATACAGTATATTGATACATTGTTACATGTACATTACACTTATTTAGTTGGCAGATGCTTTTATCCAAATGACTTTTGCATTTGTATTTGCCATGCTCTGCCAGAGCAAAATGCCTTGCCAAAATGTCATGCTTTCTGGATTTTACATATCATTTGCACCTTTCATCTTATTTTGTAAGGTCAGTCTGGTAGTGTAAATGAGTCAAAACAGCTCAGATAAGCAGCTGTGAGTATTTCCAACAAATAATCATTTAACATTAACAAAGCTGGGCATTGAGGTTTAGTTTTTTCTTAAAACCTCTTCTTAAAATCTTAAATCTCTGGTTTTAAGTTCAGCTCTAAATAATTACATATCAGATGTGGGGAACACAGCTAAATAAAGGCAGTAAAATTAATGTTTTACCCTCTATCTCCTCATCAGCCAGCGGCCGCTCCTGTAAAACAATCACGGTTACATATTCACCAACAATTTTGGATTTGGCTAAATTAAGCAGACCTTTTATGTAAAGTTTTATGTAAGCAACAAGCTGTTGTTGATGTCAGTGTCTTAGGACTCATTTTGAAATATTTCTCCCAGACAGTTATCGTTCTGTTTCCTGCGGATATTCATTAATCCCACCAGCAGATCCAACACCATAATCAGAGAACATTCACATGGGCTTTAACAGACAGGTTAAAATTTAATCCAGCTAAAATTTTAGTGTGTTAAAATCAACTAGATCCTCATTAGTGCAGTAATTATGTACTCCAGGTCAGAAGCACCTGCTAGAATTTGAAATGATGGGATACAGTACAGAAATATCTGTCTAACAATGATCATGAGACTTGTGTCCTCTTGAAACTCTGGAGTACATGAACATTTTAAACAAATGGATAAATAAAAAGAGAGACTTACAATGTTTTTAGCTCCTCTTAGGAAAATGCATGCCGGCCCCAGACTCATATCTGACAACCTCTTCTTTGTGTTTTCTGTGTGTCTTAAATCATAAATCATAATTTGTAATGTGATATTAATATGTTAATATTCCGTCAATTCGATGTTGTGTCGAAGAAGCAACACTAGGGGTCTCTCTTGAGCGCCGAATATGCCTCTGATCTATGAATCATGTCCTAGGCATATGACATCCTCCGCGGCAGCCGCACCGCTGGGGTTGATGCATATGAGACTGCTTCAGAACTGGCCACAGACTTGAGTCACGAGACGAGCATGGCGCCGCGGCACGCACTGTTTGACCATCACCCCTGCCTGCCGCTAAACGTCAAAACCCTGGACAGACCTCTGCTTTCTGTGGAAAAGGGTCCCCTTGCAGCAGGTGCTTTGCCAATGACCGACACCTCCAAATTGCGTTTAGGCACTGTGTGCAATGGGCACGCAACCGCAGGCCATTGGAAAGGGGCCCCGCTGAGCTGGCACATCAATGGCCTAGAGTTCGCCACACTTACCTCCCCCTTCCGGGCAGGTGTGGTCTCCGCAGGGTCTTTTCCCCCTGAAAGAATAGGAAACTGGGTAAGACCCCCTTCCCTCGATGCGTGTAAGGGCCCTGGCCGTTCTTGCTCTATGCGGAGAAACATAGAGAGAAAAGAGCCAGGCCTATGTAACCTCTGTTCCCTGATGGAGGGAATGAGACGTGTCCTCCCTGCCACGTCGCTGAGCCGAGCCACTGTTGTGGCCGGACCATTTCCGGCTCACAGAAAAATCATGAATGTACTCGATGTATTTTCCCACCTTTATGCAAATACTGTCTGCCAACTTCCCATTGGCCTTTTTTCATAGATCAGAGGCATATTCGGTGCTCAAGAGAGACCCCTAGTGTTGCTTCTTCGACACAACGTCTCGTTCCCTCCATCAGGGAACAGAGGTTACATACGTAACCTAGACGTTTTTAATTAAACAGGTTCATAATAATTAATAAATTCTTCATAATTATAACTATGAATAATATAATGAATATGTATGTAATGTGCAATAATACTGAAATAGACATCTAGTTGCTTAAAAATAGTGTTCTTTCAACAGAATTTTTATGAAACATCTATATAAACTTATTCATGAATACTGTTTTCCCTCCTGAAAACAAACCAAAAGTTAGAACCTCATCACATAAATTGAAATAAAGAGCATCATTCCTAAATTTCCAAACACAAACCCATCACTTACCAGTTCTCTTAGCTCCTCTGGTCACAGATGGAGTGGTAGGAAGGGCAGTTGTCCGCAGTTTTGTTCAGTTTGTGTTGCTTTTGTCAGCCAACTCTCGCCCCTTCGTTCTTCACATAGACAAAGCGCACAAATAAACCTTCTTCACTGTCAGTCAACAGTTCCTGAATGAGTAAACAATACAGAGAGGGAGGGAGCACATAAGGGAGTGAGTGAATGAGTGAGTGACTGACAGACAGACAGACAGGGGGAGAGAGAGGAATAGAGAGAGAGATCAAATCCAGCTTCTTAAGCAGAAAAAGACAAGCATGTTTACATTACTGCAAACGACTGACATGCATCAAAAACATTTTTGGTTGCAATTTCGTTGATATTTTTCCCCATCCTGATTTTTCTCTAATTTGCATTTTACACGTGTTAAAGAAATGTCTGTATTAGTTAATAACAATACATTTTAATTATGATGTTTCAAGATATTTAGTTACATTTAACAATATAGTTGCACGGTATATTGTCACCCAAAATTTTTAATTCTCCCATCATTTACTCACCCTCACGCCATTCCAGATGTTTGTGACGTTCTTTCTTCTGCTGAACACAAATTAAGATTTTTAGAAGAATATTTAAACTCTGTTAGTAGAAAAAAAGAAGACAAATGTGGAAAAAGTTACTTAAATATTGATCTGTTTCTCACAAACACATGTAATTTCGCTTTAAAGACATGAATTAAACTTCTGGAATCATATGAATTATTTTATGCTGCCTGTATGTGCTTTATAGAGCTTCAAAATTCACTAGCATTGTGAGGAAAAACAGAGCTGAGGTTTTTTTTTTATATCTTCATTTGTGTTCAACTGAAGAAGGAAAGTCATACATATCTGGGATGGTATGAGGAGGAGTAAATGATGAGAGAATTTTCATTTTTGGGAAAGGATGTGTTAACATTAGTTAATTCATTAGGATTATTACTTTTTTGCAGTCCTGAATACACTATTTTTCATTGAGAATTAGTTCACAGTGGATTAATAACAAGTGCTAATATATGCAACTTTAAAAATGTATTACAACATTTTAAAGATTAACATTAACCAAGACAATAAAATGCTGTAAACGTAATGTTCATTGTTAGTTAATGGAAACATATATAACTTTATTGGAAAGTGTTACCATATATTTAATACTAATACAATTCATTAAAGTGCTTTATAAAAGAAACCCAACTGAAATACATTTACACCTGTGATGTAGCCAATAGCTGTTATGCGGACACTGAGGACACTCATCTGTGCAGCAAATAAATATCTTTTATGCCATCAAAATTCTGAAATAATTTCTGCCACTGTGTTTATCATAAATCCACATATGTGTTGCATGGCAGAGTGGAAAGTTTATGTAAGGACTGTATTTTATAACACAGTACCGTTAACCCTGTTTGTAAGTTTGTCCGTATATTTCTGTGATACATACATGCAGATATAATCAGCAAGTGTGTTATGTAAAATGTTAATGCTCAGCATTTCTTGAATCCTGAAATGTGTTTGCATAAGAAGCTGCCCAGTAATCCCAGAGCTCTCTCTGCTTGCTACCACAACTAGTGCTCTCTGCTGAGGTCACAACAGCCCATTTGAAAGAGGAGAGAGACAGGTTGTTGAACTGGTCTGATCAGAAAAGAGGATTAGTAACAGTAGAATAGAGAAAATGTAATGATCGTATGATGGAAAGGAATGGTATACTGTATATTGACACGGAGCAGATGGAACTATATTTAGAGGGGATTTGGATATGTTTTTCTCTAAGAATGATGTAATTTTTTTAAAACTGCTTGAAAACATGGACAATAGAGTTGCGAAATGCAAAAGAAAAAAATATTAAATGAATGTGAAGACTGGAACTCACTGTTACTATGGAGATTGATGACTTCACTTTGTTTTGTTGTCATTTCTGATCACAATGTACTGGTGTCCCCTAAAGTATTTGTTAGAGTATTTTTTGTGTGTACTTAATTGATTAATTAAATAAAGACAGAAAAATGGAAATAAATGGATAGATTTAAATCAAACAGAATAATGTAGATTCCCTGTCTGTCCCTCACTTCGACGTTGTGTCGAAGAAGCGACACTAGGGGTCTCTCTTGAGCGCCGATTATGCCTCTGATCTATGAAAAAAGGCCAATGAGAAGTTGGCAGACAGTATTTGCATACCCCGCCCCGGACAATACGGGTATAAAAGCGGGGAAATACTATGAGTCCAGAAATTTTCTTCGGAGCCGATGGTCGTGTATGCAGCCAGCTGCGAGTCACACACCAGATTTCTGCTTCTGTTCCTCTGATGCACTGCGTGCTGTTGGATCTACGGCGCACTTCAGTGGCTTTTCTCCTTCTCTGCACGGCACTGCAGCTTTACCCTGGGTGCTTCGACAGAGCAGAAAACTTAAAAGAGTTTATTTAAAAGAGTGATTTTCTCTATAAAAGAGTATTTTCCTCTAAAAGAGCATTTACACAGTGGTGTTGAACGTCCTTTTCAGGACGCGTCTGGAGGAGGAGGAGGAGGCAGACCCAGCCCCTTCACGGCTGCATCCGGTACATGCTTTACGTACCTACTTGGACCGCACGCAGAACTTTAGACATTCTGAGCAGCTCTTTGTCTGCTTTGGAGGACAGCGGAAAGGAACGCTGTCTCCAAACAGAGGCTTTCCCACTGGGTGGTGAATGCCATTTCACTGGCCTATCACACCCAGGCCGTGGCCCGGCTCGGCCCATTCCCGGGGTGGCAAGCGTCACCTTGTTCCCCTGTTTAGGGTAACCAGAAGGATGCCGACAACTTTTATGGGGCATTGGGGAAGGATACATGTAGTCTGACACAGCTGGTCGCCTTTGCACGTAAAATACCTGCCCGCTCCTGTGTCAGCAGAACAAATAAACTGCTCAGTGCATGGCGTGATTTAAATTTAACCCCTAGTGTCGCTTCTTCGACACAACGTCGAAGTGTGCGACAGACGGGGAACGTCTAGGTTACGTATGTAACCTCCGTTCCCTGGTGGAGGGAACGAGACGTTTTGTCCTCCCGACAATGTCGCTGAGCCGAGCCACTGTTGTTGCTGAGCCGAGCCACTGTTGTTGCCCGACCATTTCCGGCTCCTCAGAAAAATCCTGAATGTACTCGACGTATTTTCCCGCTTTTATACCCATATGTCCGGGGGCGTGGGATGCAAATTCTGTCTGCCAACTTCTCATTGGCCTTTTTTCATAGATCAGAGGCATATTCGGCACTCAAGAGAGACCCGTAGTGTCGCTTCTTCGACACAACGTCTCGTTTCCTCCATCAGGGAACAGAGGTTACATACGTAACCTAGACGATATTAAAATACTTTTAAATGATGATATTTTTAAAAACAAAGAAAATAAATTAAATTAAAATAAAATATACACTTGATATTAAAGAGGAGGTGAATTCAGTCTGAAATCATCTAAATATCTCTCTGGAAATCTACACTTTTAGGTCTGTAGCGTGGTGGAAAATAATAAGACAAGGGAAACACATGTAGGACTCAAACTTGTCTCCTGTTCTGTGTCCTCCACACTGGTTGCCAGTTCAGTATGGAATTGATTTTAAGATTTTATTATGTATTTTTAAGATGCACAATGCACAATCAAACTCCTCAATATATTGCAGATCTCTTAAGCCTCTATGCCTCTTCAAAGCCTTTAAGATCTCCTAATCAAATGCTGTTGACTGCCCCTTGGTCAAGGTTAAAATCAAAGGGTGATCGATCAATTTCTGTAATTGCTTCAATGTTATGGAATAATCCTCCCTTTCAAATTCTTCTGTCTCCCTCAGTTCAGACTTTTAAAATCAAACCTGAAAGTGTATCTTTTTACATTGTCCTTTGAGTCTGAGAAATCAAATGTAGGACACAGTTTTGGAATGTCAGTATTGTGTTTTAGATTCCTAGTGTTTGTATATGTGGCTCCTTTATAATTGTATAAATGTGAAGCATTTGACTTTAGTCAGTTATGTTGTTTTAAATGTGCTATATAAATAAAGTTTGTGTTTAAATAAAATAGGAGTTGAGGTATTTTTTTAGTTGAATCAACTCGTTTAAATTCCATTGGTTTCATGATTTTTTTTTTTTTTGAGTAACTTGAACATGTGAGCATTGAGTAAATCTGACAATAGTTCAGGCAGAGAGAGAAAGAGAGGGTTTGTGTGTATGTGTTTAAAAGGTATAATAGCTGTTTAATCTTGTTTTGTGTAAATGCATTGTGTTAAAGCACAGAGTCAGATTACCTGGTAGGATTACAACATCTGTTGAAAAGGATCAACCACTTTTAATATTTTGAAAAAAGGGTGGTTTATAAAACGCAACAGAATAGACTAAAACTAATAATAGACTGCTCCACATGACAAGATACCAATGTATTTCCAAATTTTAAACCGATTGTCTAACACAGCATTACATCGCAAGCATTATTTCTAAACATATTTTCCCAACCGTCTCTCCCCCTGCATCTATTTCAATCTGTCTCTTCATCTTTCCCTTTCTCTCATGCATTTTTCATTCTGGCCCCCCTGAGCCCCTCTTTGTGATATTAAATACTCTGCTTAATTTTCAGTCCCTCTTCTCTCACAGGTTTCAATACAGTAAGATACAATTGTTGACAGGTGAGACCTCCAGCCCGGGTCTCTGTCTGGATGCTGAGTGAGTGTTACCGTCCCGCTGTGTGTGTGAAGATAAATGCAAAGTGATACTTTCTCTCAGGGCCGGATCATGGTCATGATCACTGGGCCGGTCCAAAAATCAAACCCCGCTTTCACCCCATTCGCTGTTATCAGTGATCACAAAAAGTGTTTAACGTTTAACAAAATGTTTTATTTTGAACTGAACTCAGTTGAGTTGATTACATAATTGATTTGCAGGACAGTCATCAAATGCATTGTTGGCTATCCATTCAAAATATTCAAGTTGCATGCAAGTAGTCCGGTCATGTACAGTATACTGTCTTCAGTGTGTGCTTCACAGGTCTGAAAATGAATCAGCATCTGATAATAATAAAACATTATTTTCAGCACAGGTGTGAATTACACTTGCAATTGCATCCTGTTCTCATTGAATCACGATACTATACCAACATTTTTGCAAAATGATTTTTAGGTGGCTCATTGCACGTTTCTCAGCAGTTCACTGGTGAAATGAACACTAGAGGTGCAATACAACAACAATTACTTCAATTTACTCTCACACAAATCACAAGTTAAACAGCAGATTTTCTGTTCATAAACAATTACTCTTCAACCTGTTCATCACACAGTGCTATCTAATGATATAAAAACACTTATTATAGCGATGTATACGGCGATACATTTTGTACATGTGGATTACATAACCAACTTTATTTACTAAGCTCATTCTAGAATTATGGAGTTGATAGAGCATTGCACTTCCGACATGAAGGACAGGGCTCCAGAAGAGCACATGAGTGGATGTCACATCATTTACTACACTATCAGTTAGGTTTAGGTTTAAGGTTTAGGGTTGGGAGGTTGGTTTTCTTGATTTTAAACTCGGTAGACCATTAAAAACCATCCATTTGGAAGAAAATGTGACTTGATTTCAGTGCCACACAGTGAACATTTCACCTCTGAACTGCTGCGTTACATGTAAAGAAGCACATAATATAATTTTCCAAAAATGTCACAACAGTCACGCAATTTTCATGAGATCAGGCTGTGTAGTAAGTACAGTATTTACGGAGAACAATACATCACAGTATACATCAGAGAGGTCAGAAGAGGAAGAGAAATATCAGGCACAAAAATGACAGAACAGGAACACGGGATTGTCAAGAGAGGCACATGTCAAAGATAGATATGAAATTCAAAAAGATGTTGTTCGAGTGCTCAGGATAGTTTTCAGGGAACAAGTGAGTCTACACACAGGGCTCATCATAGTCCATATACTGTCTGGTCTGTATTTTGGTTATTATGTTATGTAAAAACAATATATATATATATATATATATATATATATATATATATATATATATATATATATATATATATATATATATATATATATATTTATTTCGCTCACCCTCGTGTCATTCCAAACCCATATGACTTTCTTTCTTCCATGAAACGCAAAAGGAGATGTTACACAGAATGCTCAATCTCAGTCACCATTCACTTTCATTGTATGTAAAATAAATGCAATGAAAGTGAATGTTGACTAAAGATATGTGAACATATGTGTTCTGTGAGAGAAAAGTCATACAGGTATTAAACAATATGAGGGTGAGATAATGACAGAATTATCATTTTTGGGTGAACTATTCCTTTAAGGATTCTGCTGAACAGAAACACACTTAAAATATAAGTTTTTTTTTTTTTTACTTTTTAACTGAACCAAAATTAGTTTTGTAAACTTTGAACAACATTTTGGCATTTTGATGTGGCAGAGAGAATTTCACAGTGCATCCTGGGAAATGTAGTTTGAATTACTGCTCAGGGGTGAAAATGTAGTCTAGAGCCTGTCTCTCTGCTGCAGCCACATTAGGGTGCCAGAGATCCACGCTGAAGATAACTCTAGAACCATCTTCAGCGCCCCCTAGAGGACAAACACAAGAATGGTTTGTTAGAGTAAGTTATAATAACTATTGATAGTGATATCAGGTATTCTCCACAATGTACAGTGAGGTTAAAATCTGGGTTCACAATGAAAAAAAATCTAATTTCAAACTGGAAATAAACAGTAACTCTTAGAATGTTTAAAAATTAAAAAGTTAATAAATGAAATAAAGTAAGAATATGTAAGACTCTGAAATATTTCTGTCACTAATTAACTCAAAAACCAAATTATTTGAGCTAATCTTCACTAATCAACACCAATCTCATATGTGTCTATTTTTATTTTTCCTTAGGACTCTTAAGAGAAATATTTCAGACCTTGTTGATACATAAACGAAACATAATTGTGTCATAGTTCTCCTCAATTAGTTGTAAGTCATTCAGCATTATTAAGAACAGGGTTGGGAGGATTACTTTTTAAATGTATTCCACTACAGATTACAGATTACATGCTGTAAAATGTCATTTGTAACATCCCATTAGATTACTCAAGGTCAGTAACATATTCTAAATACTTTGGATTACTTCTTCAGCACTGGTAGATTTTTTCACTTGTTTTGACAATAAAATCTCTGCCAGTACAGTAAGACAAAATACACTTGTTAAAAATACATTCTCTGAAAAACCCAAATATCTTATACAGTTTTGTTTGTCAATTTGATTGTTTTAAGGATTTTTAGATATTTTTACAGGAAAACAATACAAAAATGATCAAGAATAAAATGTTTGCCTTATTAGAAAAAAAGTCTTAATAGAAAAAAAAGAAATTATGATCCAACATGAATTTTCTTGATAAAAAAAAAATATGATTATGTCTGGTAACATGTGCATGTAAAATGGCTAGAAATAGCATTTTAGCTTAGCGTAAAGCTGACAATTTACACAAGGTTTAAATCTATTTCTTCTGCTCCAAACTTACTTCAAACTTACTTCTCTGTCTGCTCGTATGAATGTAACACATCATAAGAAAGTGTTTCACCACTGTTCAAATGCAGTTTGGATCACATCATTTATATGTATAACAGCATCATTTATAAGTATAAATGTTTTCCATCTGAAAGGATTAAATATTAAATGCAACAAATGACAATAAAATGCAAAGTTATCTCTTAGTAATCAAAATACTTTTGAATGTAACTGTATTATAAATACCAATAATTAAAATTGTAACTGTTGGGGAATACAGTTACTTATATTGTATTTTAAATATGTAATCCTGTTACATGTATTCCGTTACTCCCCAACCCTGATTATGAATATAAAGGTTTGGACATGCCAATTTCTGACCATTATGTGAGATGGTGTGCAGGAAAGAGTCATCCACAAGGAGGCAGTGCCCTTCTGACCAACACTGTGGCTCTCCACCCACAACTAGCTCACATTGAGCAGGTGTCTGAAGACCTGAGACAGAAAGAGAGAGCGATAGATAGATAGATTACAATGGGGAGTGTTCACACACACACACACACAAACACACGTGTGGTGGGGCTATCCTTATGAGGACTCTCCATAGACATAATGGGTTTTATACTGTACAAACTATAGATTATATCCCCTAAACCGAACCTTAAACCTAACCCTCACAAAAACATGTTCTGCATTATTACATGTTCATTAAAACATAGTTTGGTATAATTTGTGATTTGAAGTGATTTGAGTTATGGAGACACTAGAAATGTCCTCATAAACAAGATATATAGCATAATACCCTTGTAATTACCAGTTTGTAAACAAACAAAAAAGTCCTCGTAAACCACCCAAACCCGCACACACAAATAGCAGACAGAGGGAGTGTTTGGGAAACCTGTTTCAAAACAATAATTACTTCTGCAATTTCATTTGGTGCAGCTAGTGATGCAGAAAATACACACTTCACCTTTAAGTATGAAAATTGAAATTGAAGTTCAAAACTGAACTCATGAGGACAAATTTAACTCAAAGTGTTCAGCTCCAATCAGATGATTGCTAGTGTTTGAAGGGTTAAAGGAACGTTCCGGATTCAAGGCAAGTTAAGCTCAATCAACAGCTTTTGTGGCTTAATGCTGATTACCACACAATTTAATTTTGACTGGTTCCTCTTTTTCTTTAAAAAAAGAAAAAAATCGAGGTTACAGTGAGGCACATACAATGGAAGTGAATGGGGGTACATTTCTGGAGGATTTAAAGGCAGAAATGTGAAGCTCATAATTGTATAATGACACTAGTAGCATCACATTGCTGACAAATGCAAGGGACTTGAAATACCTCAGGTGTAAATTTGATGTTTGCAGCTATGGCCTCATCAGCACATTAGTAACTTTTTTACATTTGGGATTTAAGACAGCCACATCAAAAGCCAGTTGCTTGCAGGCATTCACACTTTTTGCACAGAGGATGATCATGACATAAAGATCATATGCCATGATCATAATTTCATGAAAATGATAATTTCTGTATCGTGATTTACCAAGATGGCAGCGCAGACGTGTGTTTGTAGGACCATAGGCCCCTCCCAGTGTGGCCCTAGGTCCTAGGAGCCAGAATCCAGCAGACCCCAGAGAGTTACTACTGATGAAGGTTCTTAGAGACAGGAGGATTCGGTACGTATACGGGCATGCACGGCAGTTACTGGCCACAAACACTCCAGCATTATAGAGAGGGAATACTGCCTGGCCCTAAAGATGATGAATAAATAGGCTCAGTCATCACACACATAACACATTTTCACTTTAAATTTGTAACTTATATCTGCTGAAACTCTTCTGTTATTTGGTCCATTGTTTTGGCACGGTTGCTAGGGTGGGTAGAGTAACATGGGGTAACCTCCTCGTGGCCACTATAATGTGGTTCTCGTTCTCGGTGGGGTGCGTGGTGAGTTGTGCGTGGATGCCGCGGAGAATAGTGTGAAGCCTCCACACGCGCTATGTCTCCGCAGTAATGCGCTCAACAAGCAACTTGAGAAGATGCGCGGCTCGATGGTCTCAGATGCGGAGGCAACAGAGATTCATCCTCCGCCACCCAGATTTAGACGAGTCACTACGCCACCATGAGGACATAGAGTGCATTGGGAATTGGGCATTCGAAAGTGGGTAGAAAATGGGAGGAAATAATTAAAAAAATACAAAATTAAATGGTCAAGAAAAGAGAACGAGAGTGAAAGACTCTTGGTAAATGTGAATGTTAGATGGAGTGCAGTGACAAAACAGAAGTGATTTAAACAGTATCTCTTTTGGAGTTTGCTACTTTTACAAGTGTTACTGTGGTTATAACCCCTATGGCACTTTTTAAAGAAATAGTTCACACTCAAATGAAAATTATCTCATTGTTTACTCACTCTCATGCCATCCCAAATATGAATGACTTTCTTTCTTCTGCTGAGGTCACACAAATGGATGTGCACATTGCAAGTGAATGGTAACCAGAAGCAGAAGGCCCAAAAAGGACATTAAGGCATAATAAATGTAATCCATAGGACTCCAGTAGTTAAATCCATATCATCAGAATCTATATGACAGATGTGTGTTTTTTTTTTTTTTTTACATAAATCTTCACTTTCACTTTCAAAATGTGAAAATGTGAAAGTAAAAGTGGAGATTTATAGTAAAAAAAGGACTTAAATATTTATCTGTTTGACACCCACACATACAATACCGCTTCAGAAGACATGGATTTATCCACAAGAGGTGTATGGATTACTTTTGTATTGTCTTTATGTGATTTTTGGAGCTTCAATGTCAATTCACTCTCATTTCATACAATTCACTCTTATTTCATACAATTCACTCTTATTTCCATACAATGATTTTGTGTTCCACTGACGAAAGTGAGTCACACAGGATTGGAATGGCATTAGGGTGAGTAAATATCAACAGAATGTTCATTTATAGGTGATTATATCCCTTTATTCCCTGGAATGGTTCCTTGAAGCCAGGATGAGGCTGTTAGGTTTAGTTACTTTTGGTCCTTGGTAGGTCCACCCTAGATTAGTATCAATTCCCCCCTGGTAGACTGCCTGGAACTCCGCAAGGATGATGGGATAATTGGCCTCCAGAACCTCGATGTCATGGCGATGAGCATCCCTGGGAAAGAAAGGAATGCTGGGAACATCTGGGAGGTAAAAGAGGTGAGGTTTCTGAATGGAGGGCCGATCATTGATCCTGGCCTAGACAGCAGAGAAAGGGGAGGTGACGAAACAAACAGTGAAGTTAAGATTCAAACATTTGAGAAAGTGCAGGTGAACCCTAATCCCCTAAATTATAAACTGGTTTTCTGGTCTCAGCTGGTTTAAGCTGGTTTTAAATCCAAAAGTGGCCAAAACTGGGGAAACATGCTAAGACCTGCTAACCAGTTTAGGATTGTTCTCGCTTTCTTTTTATTCCTACAGGGTTCTGACCTGACATCTGCACTTTTCAGCTCTCCTCTCCTCACTATTTTTTCTTCTTCTCTTTACTAATTCCCACTTTTCCCACATCTGACCTGATTACGCAGGCCCTTGTGAATACGACCCATTCCGGCCCAACTGTAGCGCTTGGCATACTCCTGCAGTGCTTTGTATAACTTCCTGCTTCCCGGTGTAGCCTCAGTGGGAAAAGGAGCATGGCTCCACACCGGTGTCAGGTAACTCTCTGTCCCCTCCTCTTCCTCCACCGACTCCATGGCGATTGCCGCTGATGCTTTAGTGGCTGAATGTCCAGGGTCGACAGGGGTGCGACTGGATGACCGAGAGAAAGTTGAGCTGGTTTTGAGCATTCCAGGGTAGGATGGCGGGTCAGAACCCACACGGTAGCAGTACCAGAGGAAGAGGAGGAGGATGGTCCAGAACAGACCGCTTACGGGGTGACCACCCAGCAGTGCACATGGGGGAAGCAGCACCAAGTCCAGAGACCAGGACATAATGCTGAGAGAGTGAGCTTTAAGAAACAAAGATACAGAAAAGGACATTCAGGCAAATGTGTCTTCTCATAGGCAAGCTACAATAGCTGCCTCATTGATTCAGTTATGAAATCACAACTCAATAGCAAGATAAGTACTTGTTACATGAGACATCTTCAGACAGTAAAATCAATATACACTATAACTCCCCATTCCTACATGTTTATGAGCAAGAATTACAATTTAGCACGCCACAGGTGATGAATATGTCTGTGTTAATCCAAAATACCAAAGGCTTCCCCGCAGAGAAGCAAATAATGCATCTTGCTCTATTGCATAGTGATTCCTGCTGCAGTAGGTTGTGTGGTCGCTTTCATTCTCCGTATTCACGTTGATGAAACATGGCACACGGATGTCCGGGAGAGAGCGACGACGGAAAGAACCGATCTGCACCGAACATTTCAAGTTCCCATTCGGACTCTTGCAGCGCACTTTAATTAAATATTATGCTGTGGTGTATTGCTTACCACTTCTCCCTCTTCTCCCCACCACGTCCCTGAATCTGTTTATCTATTTCCCGGTCTGCAGTCCTGAAATGACAGGAGATTCCGCATTCAGTGCTTCCGTGAGGGGCGTTCACTACGAACGCAGTTAGCGTTCGTCCACACTGTAAACATTCGCTAGACGGACGTCTTTGATCATTACGCCGCGTCCCGCTGTTGCCACTGTTTAGACGCAATGTCAAGTCAAAAAGAGTTTCAAGTGTTAAAGGGATAGTTCACCCAAAAATGAAAATTCTCTCAACATTTATTCACCCCATGTCATCCCAGATGTGTATGACTTTCTTTCTTCTGCAGAACACAAATAAAGATTTTTAGAAGAATATCTCAGCTTTGTAGGTCTTCACAATACAAGTGAATGGTGACCAAAAATGTTAAGCTCCAAAAATCACATAACAGCAGCATAAAAGTAATCCATAATTCTCCAGGGGTTTAATCCATGTCTTCAGAAGCAATACGATAGGTGTGTGTTAGAAACAGATACATTTTTAAGTCCTTTTTACAATAGACCATTTCAAGGATGTAAACAATAACAAATGAATCAGAACGCTACTGACCCTGAAGCATTTCCGATATCATTACAAGGAGTTAAACATTTTCTCGAAGAACATCAAACCTGATGTTACTTATCCAGATGTGTTGTTGATACTTAATGTCTACTCGAGAGAGGTGATGAAATTGTATTATAGATAAATGCACACAATTATTTACTCAATATTGTGAATATTAAATCACTCCTATTATAATTTTTTTTAAAATATAGAAATACTTTTCTTGTCTCTTGTTCATGCATCCATCCATTTGCATCCATTTGTGGTTGCTTTTTCTGAGATCTAAACACTTTTATTTCCATTAGTTCCAGGCATCCAGAGAGCAGCCTCAGACCGAACAACGTGGTGCACATTTTAATAATGACATTTTATGATAATTATGATAATTTATGTTAACATTAGTAATGATAATCGTGTTAAAGTCACTATGAATGAAGAGCCTCCCGCTGTTGCTTTGAATGAGTTTGACAACTAGCAGGAAATGTTCAAGGGACAAAGACATCACTTTAAATGGTCTATAAATTCTCCTCCCTGCCCAGTAGGTGGCAGCATGCACGAAGAATACAAAACGGCTAAAACACAAGAAGGTGAAAGTGAAAGTAGAGATTTACTGTATAGTAAAAAGGACTTAAATATGGATCTGTTTCTCACCCACACCTATCATTATCTCTTCAGAAGTTTTGGATTTACCCACTTGAGCCATATGGAATATATCTAATGCTGCCTTTATGAGCTTTTGGAGCCTCAGAAGTTTGGGTTCCATTCACTTGCATTGTGAGGACCTACAGAGCTGAAATATTCTTCTACAAATCTTCATTAGTTTGTAGAAGATGCATCTGGGATGGCATGAGGGTGAGTAAATTATGAGAGACTTTGCATTTTTTTGGGTGCACTATTCCTTTAAAACTGCGTCTCGGAACAGAAACTTCTGGCTTATTTCTTTTTCATTATTATTGTTTTATTTATTTATTTTGTACACGTTCAATGTCAACTGCCCCAAAGAATTGAAGAATAATTCCTTCTTTTTCGAAACGGACCAAACATGTGTTATTTTTATTTATCTTTTGTTTACCTGGAATGCGTAAGGCTCTCGTTGACGTTCGTAGAGAGATGCCACCCGCGGGAAACAACAGGGCAAGTTTCAGCACCGAACTGCTGGACAGCTCCCATGCAGAGCGCGTTCACCGTCTTGCAGTACTGCAGTTCCACCACACGAGGCGCCAACGAGATTAACACACGCCACTAAAAAAAATACCCTCAAACCAACCGCACATTGACAGTCAACGCGTCAAGCATACGGGTAGGAACTGGTATCTGTGTCTGCTTCACTCACCTACAAGCCTGCCTGTAGGCCTAAACGGACTTGAAAGCGAATTACAATATACTGAACTGACACCGAATGCAACGGATTGTTTTGTTTAGTGGACTGGCAATAATCGTTTTATTTAACCGGGGTTTGATTGGGACACTAACAATTTGCATTAACTGGGAGAGCGTGCAAATGATTATTTAAAAGCCATTTGACGCACCAGTTGTGGTATTTTGGATGGGGGTGGATTAGTGAGAGACGGAGCATCGCGCTAGAAACGCAGCAGCAAGAACGAGGCTTAGAGAGAAAAAAACACACTATATTCAAAGAATTTCCTAGAGAAGGGAAGACACCTGGATTTGTTTTGACGACTATAAAACACAGAAGGCGTATTGCGGGTGCGTATATTTTTTACTTCCCTCTGACTAGTATATATATACAGTATATATGACAGATTATACAGATATTTTGGTGAGCCCTTTCCCTTGAGCGACAGCCACCTGTATACAGTAAATGGCGTGGATACGTTTATGAAATCAATGCAAACAATTTATATTCACCCGATCTTGCTGTTAATAAGAAATATGCGTTTATATGCGAAATATGGTTTATCCAGTCTAGACGGTTTGTTGATGCCTTCTGGGGGGAAATGGGCGTCTTGCGTCATAGGGAAAGGATGAGAGGAGATGTTTTTGAGAGCATCTGAATAAATTACTAGACTGATCTGAACGCTCTGCCCGCAGTGTCAGAAACATTATATCTACATTTCTCGCGGATTCTCTCGCGGATCATTCTGTATGTGTGGGTACTGTATGCCAACTAATGACCATCACCAATGTGTTTTTATAGAGCCGAGTTCCTCCAGTTGTAATTTGCATTACGAACCCTATTTTTTTTTTATCAGCATCGGCGTGTGCTGTAAATACCAAATGGGCCACCCTGGCAGCCCAGACCTGCTCTCTGCTACCTGCCTCTTGTGTTAGCGGTGACATCATTGATCAGAGAGCGTGGGCACGGCTGGGGGCCATATGTCTCGTGCACTGTCAAGCCTCCAGGGCCATGGCGGGACTGTAAGATTTGGTGTACCGCAATAGATCTAACAACTCTGTGAGGATATTTTGCGAGATTATATTTGTATATGTTTGTTTTTATGGAGCAATTATGGCATATAAGAGAACTTGTACTACTTGTAAAAATGTATGTTAACTTCACCTTCTCTCTAAATTAACTCATTTAAGAGAATAAAAGGCCATCTAAGCACTGAAAATTTAAAGGGGTCATGACATGCCTTTTTTATTATTTTAATATGTTCCTTGAGGTTCACTTAAAATGATAGTAAAGGTTTTGTGTGTGTGTGTGTGTGTGTGTGTGTGTGCGCGTGTGTGTGTGTGTGTGTGTGTGTACAAAAAAAACAGTCCTATATTTGTAAAACATTATCTTTCTGACCCTCTGTCAGAAACACTCGGTTTTGGTGCAATTTCTCCTTTAAGACTATTTTCAGCAATTTTCAGCTTTCAGACACAGCCAATGAAAGTGAATCAGCTGGTATGTTTTACCTCGGTAGTGTATAAGGAATCCTTGGCTAAGGATAAATGAAGAGTCATCAGGATCACTCTGAAACTGAATGGTGACCTCAGATCCCCCAGATACGACCCTAAACCTTTCTCTTGAGCCCAGGTACTGCCCGATCACATGTGACATCAGATCATGGCCATCAAATATGGTTAGAACATCATTATGGCGGATGTTCAAACTGCAAGCAAAAGACAGGAGGTAGAGGTTTAGTTGTCATATGAAGGCTGACCAGAGATGAGTTAAAAGGATCATGATTGGACTTTAAATATTATATTAATACATTACTTTAGGTTCAGCTATAATATTAGGAAAGGTTATGCACAAAAAATTAATTAGTCATATATTTGTAAAACATTTTCTACCCTCATTTTGACCCTCTGTCAGAAACGCTCAGTTTTGGTGCTGCTTCTCCTTTAAGAATTGACAGTAAACGCCCACTGTTATGATTGGCTCTCTGCTCTTGACTGACCTGCTCTCTACTTCCATCTCACTTCTCACCGCTACTGGGTGGGTTACAGAAGTAATAAGGTAAAGTAGGAGTTGATGTGTTGTTGTTGAGGAGGTCAGATGCAAATGTCTTCCGCAGTGTGACATCACAGTTTGGAGGAAGCAGAGAACAAGTCGTTTTGGCAGCTTGGTGTCAACAAATGCTCTTTTTGCAGTGAGAAGGAAGTTTTGAGTTTTGAAACTTACAGTGTGTTTTTATAGTACAATGAACTCTTTGATGTAAAAAGATCAAGGGAAAATGTATTCCTCATGTCATGACCTCTTTAAGATCAACTTTTGACTTACAAACTTTTACTTGAAACCTCTTCTATTTAGTCTTTCCATTTTACCCTTCTTTCTTACTGTTTTCCTTTCTTTCTCTTGTTTGCTTGTGCTCAGGCTGTCCTCTCATATTAAATAATGGTGTCCACAGTTCTTGCTGTGACACTGTCTGTCACACTTCTGCACCTGGCTTCAGGTAACGTGTTCATTACTGTGTGAGTGTGTGTGCTTTTCTATGTTAAATTATTAACGCAAGGTGAATGAACGTAGTATGTTGATCATTTTTGATGAAATAATTAAACAGAAAGGAATAAGGCTTGACAGATTTCTTGGTTAATCCTTTCCCTCACAGGTGCATCTTTAGGGACGCCAGATACTGAGGCTCCACCCACCGTGACCTCTGGTCCCCGCCCCTTGGGAGAACTCATCCATGCTGCACTTCTGAGTAAAGAGTACCTTGGACACACCCCTGGAAGCAGAGGTCAGTCCATCCTAAAAAAACAAGTTACTTCCTTTACTTTACAATAGTGGTGCTCAGCTTGTGGGTTGTGACCCAAAAATGTTCCCTCTAACATTTATTCTTGCCAAGCAAATCCCATTTATATTTGGCAGAACCTTTGGCCACGTGATCAGAAAAAAATAAAATAAATAAAATATATACATATACTGTATAGTTGGTACCAATACCAGTAAAATTTCACAATTCTTGTCAGTGTTTTTCTTTAATATAGATGTTTGATTAATATTAACAACTAAATAGACAGCTACAGATCTGTTAGGCTGCATTAGTTCGTTTACAGTCTTATGCATAGATCTGATATTTTGACACATACCACATTCACGTAAGTCATTAGTGACTGTTTATTAATCAGTCGGAAAACGGGCATTGATCATGAAGCACATTTAACCGTTTGGGCACGCAGCCGCATTCATCGATTGTGCTCGAGTCTCACAGTAAATGTGGTATGTGTATTTTTTGACTCAGTAATGTGTATTTCCACCTTGTTTACTCACAAGATTTCACTCAACGCTTCAGCTTCATAGTGGGAAAAAATTATTCATATGGACTCCAGGTGAAGCACTGAGAATGCATTTAGCTCTGATTCATGAAAATCTCTAGGTTTTCTCACACACTTGAGTCTGCCATCTGCACACATTTTTTTTTCTGTCAGGAACATCAGAATGCTGAGTCAAATTAGGCATGGTAATATTTATGGCAATACTATTCATTTCAGTGTTTGATTTTACAGTAACAATTTCATTTGAATTTTTTAAGACGATAAACAGTTTTGATACCGTTATGGCTAGTCACTTGAAGTCTAATGTAAAATCTGAAACAATCTGGAAGCAAAACCATTTGAGCACCACTGTTCTACATCATTTCAATAAAGAACCATTTCAGCGTTATCACTGCTGAGCCACATTTATTTTATTTTCATCTTTGATCCATACTCACAGGTACTACCACCAACCCGACCCAGGCTGTCCCGTATGTCAGAGAATCAGAACCCGCCTCGACAGCGATGTCACCAGGCATCCTCACTACCGCAGTGACCTCATCGGCTGCACCTCAAGCTGGCCAATCAGGTTTAGGGAGTGATGTGACATCATCGCCAGCTGAAGAGGAGACCACAACCACTCTAATTACTACAACAACAATTACAACAGTGCACACACCAGGTATCATAGCAAACAAAGAATCCCTTCTAGCTCTTTTCAAAGATTTTCTAACCAAAAATGTTGACTACATCGAGTTAGAAAATGTCTAACTATATCTGTCACATATTCCCTGTTGACTTTTGTTTTGTGCTTTTATGTTGAACTTCTTGTTTATTTCCTGTTTGGTTTTTGTAGTCCTTTGACAAAGCAGGCAGAGATTGAGGATCTATATGCAGCTTTTATTAACAAAAACATGAAAACTCAGAATAAAGAAAAACCACAAGGGAAGGGAAGGGAAGGGAAGGGAAGGGAAGGGAAGGGAAGGGAAGGGAAGGGAAGGGAAGGGAAGGGAAGGGAAGGGAACAGAACAACACATGCAGTAACTGACAAATTGTCTGAGGGAACAAGGGCTTAAATACACTAGGGAAAACAAGGAACACCTATGGAAACAATCAGGGAATGAGAAACAATCAGGGGAAAGCCAGTCAAAAAATAAAACTACAAAGGACTACAAAAACCAAACAGGAAACAGGAACTAAACAAGAACTTCAACATAAAAGCACAAAACAAAAGTCAACAGGGAATACTTGACAATATCGAGTTAGAAAATTTCTAACTGAAAACGTTGACTATATTGAGACAAAATAAAAAATTTTGTTTAAACTAATATGACGGATGAAACAGACCATGATGGAAATTGTAAATCTCAGTCTGTCACATATTTGTAGTGCAACCTCTCTGTGTTACCTGTAAAGCTGGCACTTGGAAAAAGCAACAAATTATTTAATTGTCAACAGAACGGATTATACAAAGTGTGGTCAAGGACAGTTTTATCTTCATACAACTAAAGCAAATGCTTTCATTCTGAAACTGCTGAAATTTGTTCAGCAGGATAATAATCATTAGTTTTTTACATTTATATTGACAAATAGTTTTTCTTAGTTGTGACGATTAAAGTAAGCTTAAAATGTTGATGTTGAGTTTAAGGTTACAATTTTGGACCAATTTTGGATTCTTCAACAGATTCGGCAGACTCGGACTGCCTTTAATGGACTTGGTCTTGAGTACGACTCGGCTTCTTTTGGATTCTAACCCAACACTAAGTTTTAGCATATGCTTTGTATGTATGCTTTAAATAATCTAGTTGTATTTTGCATCTCTCTGTTTCTCCAGTGCAATGTAATGCCAGCCTGTCAGGAATGGAGGGAATAGTTGAGTCCCCTGATCCTCTCTCCTTCTCATCTCCCTTTTCCCCACTGGAGTGCACCTACAGTATCACTGTTTATCCTGGATATGGTGTTGAGATACAGGTACAACAGCCTCACCAACTCTATAGTTTTCATTGTAACCTCAGATACACCCTCTGAAGGTCACCATGGTTACTGGATGTTAATATAACTGATGCAGCTTGTTGGCATTTCCATGGGCGATCTGCACTTGATAGAATCTTTATGAATATTTGAATATATTCATTAACTGTTGTTATGGCAACACTAGACTACTTGTCTGTCTTAGGTTAAGAAGGTAAACTTGTCCAAGGAGGAGTCACTTACCATTCTGGAGCTAGGTGGGGCAGTGCCAGAGCTTTTGGCCAATGAGACGGTGATGAGTGAAGGTCAGGTGATTCGTAGCTCAACCAATCAAGTGCATATTCACTATAAGAGCCTGAAGCAAGCGAATCATGGGGTGTTCAGCTTTCACTATCAAGGTATCTCTCTCAGACTGGCTGTTTTAAAAGGGATAGTTCACCCAAAAGTGAAAATACATTCACTCACCCTCATGTGGTTCCAAACTTTTATGACTTTCTTCCTTCCATGGAACACAAAAGGAGATGTTAGGCAGAATGAAGGCATCAGTAACAGTTATTTTTCATTTTATGGAACAAAGATGCAATGACAATGGTGACTGAGACTAACATACTGCATAACATCTTTTGTGTTCTGTGAAATAAATAAAAAATGTCATACAGGTTTGGAATGACACGAGGGAGAGTAAATGAGTAAGTAAGTACATTTTTGGTGGAACTATCCCTTTAATAAGAACACATTTATATGTTTTGACCTGACTGGAATAATAGTATCTTCTCATTTTTCTAACACTTATTCCAGCGTTCCTTTTGTCCTGCCCATTTCCCATCTCCCCTGAGGGTGGTGGAGTGACTGTAACTGATATTCATCCTGGTGGTCAGGCTCACTTCCATTGTGATCCAGGGTTTGAAGTCAGAGGTCATGAGGATGCAATCTGTCTGAACTCCAGCCGACCCAGATGGAGCACTCCAGAACCCCAGTGTATAGGTGGGTAATTTTTTATTTTTTAATGTTTATTTTTTTCTCACCACTTTCATGCAGGAACAGTCAGTATATCCTTTATTTTACATATATATATATATATATATATATATATATATATATATATGCAACTGAACCGACTGACCCATCAGCCTTGGGTACCAGGACCACCAGGCTGGACCAGTCAATATGGGATTCCTTGATTACCCCCAAATCGAGCATGGCCAAAGCATTTGATTCGATTTGTTGTTTTACTTACCACCTTCGGCCCCAGCTCCTCCCTCTCTTGAACTACTATCGGCAATGCCACGGGGACCTCCTCTTACCAAAGTTTCAGAGATTAAGGTGGTATGTCTGCCGTGCTCCACTCCTATCCATTCATATTACCTCATATTCGACTTCCCCAACCCGCTGTGTTACCTCAAAGGGTCCTTGCCACTTTGCGAGTAATTGCTGTGGGTAGTAATATGAATACTTTATCTCCTGGTGTCAACTCGCAAAGCCGAATACCCCTGTTGTACAGCTAGAATTGACGTTCTTGAGCCTGGAGCAAATTTTCCTGTGTTAACCGCCCCAGTGTGTGGAGTTTTGCTCTCAGGTCAAGAATGTTCTGAATTAAATCTTTGCTCTCTGAAGGTCCCTCCTTCCAATTTTCCCTCAGGATGTATAAGACGCTTCGGCGGCAGTATAAAAATTCAAAAGGGGAAAACCCCGTTGATGCTTGCGGGACCTCTCATACTGTGAACAATATGGGTTCGAGAAATCCTTGTGAATGAACCTACGAATCCTGTTCTTAAGGGTCTGAATAAATCGCTTGACCAGCCCGTCAATCTGTGGATGGTAGACCTGATACAAATTGATTTAATTCCTAATCATTTGTACAGTTCGCAAAGTGTATGTGTATCTTGCTCAGATAGGATCTCTTTCAGAATCCCATAAAAATTACAGAATTGTGCCTCTGCAACATGATGTGCTGAGATGTTGTGAAGCGGCACAGCTTCCTAATATCGCGTTGCGTGATCCAGGACTAACACAAAGTGATGCCCCTGTGCAGATCGCTCTAATGGCCTGACGAGATCCATCCCAATTCAGAATAGAGTGCAATGGCACTTTTGGGTTTGCTGGAGGATTCACCAGCCTGGCCAATAGAAATGGGCAATGAAACAAAAGTTTTTTGTCTTGCTCTAAATGTCCCATCATAGGATTATAATGAGCCACAAGGAATAGCTGGGTTGTATCCTCTTTTGTCTGGGTGTCCTGTGTCACCCGATATAACCCATCCATTAAAATCATAAAGTAGGGTTAGGATAGCATTAGGCTGAAACCATTGATCATCAGTCGCCTTCATGTCATCGAAGGCGTGCCTGAGGGTGTAGTCACGGGACTGCTCCAGAGGGAAATCCCCAAGGGGAATTCCACGGAGGTCTGGGAGGGTGAGGTCCTCCATTTCCTCTGCACACGCATGCACACACCTCACCCTCACACGGTGTGATGCATCCAAAGCCTCGCCTTGAACCAAGCATTGATGAATTGCAGTTTGATTACAGGCTGAATCCACCAAGGCTTGATATGTACCCCCTTGGTACTCACTGGTGTCCAGTATGTCCCAGCTTGATACGCCGGCAGATGGTCTTCTGGCAGTTGGATGGCCTGGTCTAGTGATACTGGACGGTGGCACTGGACCCATTCCATGGTTCTTTCCATGGTTCTTTGCAACTGGGTGATGGATTGTTCCAGCATCACAACATCTACCACTTCATCTGCCTCATGCTCCTCTGCTAGGAGCCACCGGCGACAGGTGTCACGGAGTTGCTGGGCGCATGCGATCGGGCGGCCAAGCTCGCTAAACATCAGCGAGCGAAATTGCTGTCTGTGTTGTTCCGAACACCGTTCGACCCATTGCAAGATGACTCGCTTCAAGTCCTGATACCCCAGGAGGTTGGCGACTGGGAGTTGTTGTGCGGAATATATATTTCATGTTACATAAAATTGTGGCTGCTGAGCAATATTGATTTGATTTAATGTCAATGGTTATATCAAGCCATCTTCAATGTGTGTTTTAAAGCTGTGTCTTGTGGAGGATGGATCAGAAACGCCACTGTGGGCCGCATCCTCTCTCCAACTCTCCCCTCTTTGAGTAACCATAGCACTGGCAGTAACCTGAGCTGCCATTGGCTGCTGGAGGCCAAGGAAGGTCACAGGCTCCACCTCCACTTTGAGAGGGTTGCTCTTGATGAAGATAATGATAAGTAAGTGTTCCAGTTACTCAGGTGTTTTTCACTTTTGTATATTTCACGAGTTCACAGCCCTGCAGCGCATTAAGGCAAACAGATTTGGCATGCTGTCCATAATGGAGGGGCTCGAGTGCAACTGGGCTTGAGCTCTGAGATCCTCCACCCTGGACTATCTGACTAAAGCAGTAAATAGATCATTTTGAAATGATAATTAGTATAGGTGTTATAAATGTGTTTGTGTCACATACGTCTGTGTTTTTTGTGATCCTATCACAAAACATTTTAGACCCCGTTTTAGACACCTATATTTAGCGCTGGCCATATGTGATCAGATCACCAAAAACGCATCTTAATACCAGGTGGAAACGAGGTCATAGTAGATGTAGTAATCTGATTACAGATATGAATAGAGAAATTATTAGTAATCTGTAGCTGTTCTGGATTACATTTTTGGAGTAACTTACCCAACACTGCC
The DNA here is from genome assembly GCA_032164185.1 of Moxostoma hubbsi. Taxonomy (NCBI): domain Eukaryota; kingdom Metazoa; phylum Chordata; class Actinopteri; order Cypriniformes; family Catostomidae; genus Moxostoma; species Moxostoma hubbsi. The sequence continues at coordinate 28,250,494 of JAVLUX010000024.1, forward strand.
TCCTCTCTCATTCTTATTCCAAGGTTGATTGTACGCAGTGGGAATAGCTCTACAGCTCCTCTTCTCTTCGACTCAGATCTGGATGATGTTCCAGAGCGAGGCTTTGTGAGTGAGGGAATGTATCTCTATGTGGAGCTCACCGCAGACTCCTCCAGCATCCCTCTGCTACTGGCGCTCCGCTACGAGGGTAAGACACTTAAAGTGAAAGACAGACACTGGAGGTTAGACATACATCTATGTAAAAAATGCAATCAAATGTACCCATTTCTGATATAGATCCACTGATATCCAGAAGCAATTTTGCTTGGAATAAAAGTTGTATATGTGGGTGATTTTAGCTGCATATTTGTGCATATCCTTTTTGATTGATCATCTATTTTTTCAGTTGTCTTTTTTTTTTGCCTAGGTTACCAGAATCACCAAATGGAAAATGGAAGATAACATAGAATCGAAATATATGGGCATTTGTTTGCATGTGTATGGGAGAGGAAGGGAAAATGCATACATGAGAATGAGGGACACTGATAGCAACTGACAAATGTAGGGAAAAGGTATATTAGAGACATAAGACACATAAGATATATAAGTGTTTTGGGTCAATGATTAAACAAAATGATTATGTATAAACTATAAGTTTTAGCATTTAAGTCCTTGAAGTCACCCCGAATTAACTAAGGAAATACACGTAGATGGATTATCCTTTGATTTTGGCCAGTGAAGGCTTTTGTTAGTGGTTAATTCATAATTTACTTTTCCTTTGTGTTCCACTCCTAAAATTCACACTGACCCTAATTTATCACCATATTTTCAACACCAGTCACCCTTTTTTGTATTGATGCAAGGCAACTATTTTAAAAGTTTCAATAAATAATTCCAAAATTGTTTTGCACTTTTATATCTGGGTTCTTTTGCTGTTATTTCCAATGTTAAATAATGTTCTATTCTTCCCCTTCTCTTCCAGCCTTTGATGGAGAACACTGTTATGAACCTTACCTGCCTCATGGGAATTTCAGCAGCAGTGACATCACCTTCCCACTTGGTACCATAGTAACCTTCTCATGCTCTCCTGGATTCGTCATGGAGCAGGGGTCCGGAGTTATGGAGTGTGTGGACCCCAGTGAACCTCACTGGAATGAGAGTGAGCCTGTCTGCAGAGGTATGAAATAATTTTTGTTTTCACACAGTATTTGCCACACCTATTTCAGGGTTTCCACACTTTTTGACTAATTCATTTCCATGAATGTTCCATGAGTTTTCCAGTCATTTGTGATTGCTGGATGAGGATTTAAAAAATAATTTTAAATATTGCACTGCCAGGCTATCTCTATCGAGTGATTACTTTTTTTAATCTTTAAAAGTGATATACTGTAGATATTTCCTGTTGTTTGGCTCTGTATAGGTTTTATCATTTTGCAGCTTTCTCTTATCCCAATCCTCAATTGTAACATTATGGTGATTCAAAGTCAAGTAAAAATAACCTGCTCAGCACATTTAGGCAATTTCAGGACAATTCTAGGAGTCTAACATTTGACCTCCTGGGGCTTCAATGAACTACACTTTATTTGATTGCTCAGGGCTTTCCTGCTGAAAAGACCAGAATGCTACTTAACACACTGTCGACACAGGACACAAGCAGTGATTTGTGTTGTGTCAAATGTAAAACGCTGCCATTATAATCTATGATGCTGTCTACTCTGGATGCCCCATTCTATTTTTGACGTGCTGCAGAGCCACTTTATTAATCCATCTATCTTAAATTAAATATTTTACTTAACAAATATCATACAGTATGTGTGGATTTATTTTGCTATATATTGAAATAACAGGCGGCACGGTGGTGCAGTGGTTAGCACTGTCGCCTCACAGCAAGGTCATGGGTTCAAACCCCAGTTGCCCCGGCCTTTCTGTGTGGAGTTTGCATGTTCTCCCCGTGTCTGCGTGGGTTCTCTCCGGGTGCTCCGGCTTCCTCCCACCATCCAAAGACATGCAGGCTAGGTTAATTGATGTCTCCAAAAATTGCCCTAGGTGTGGATGTGAGTGTGAGTGTTGTTTGTCTATGTGTGGCCCTGCGATGGACTGGCGACCTGTCCAGGGTGTACCCCGCCATTTGCCCAATGTTAGCTGGGATAGGCTCCAGCCCCCCCGCGACCCTGTACACAGGATAAGCGGTTGTCGATGGATGGATGGATGGATGGATATTGAAATAACTTCTGACGATTGCATCAAAGCCAGCTCATGGGGTTGTTTGTGTCTTCTTGGCATAGCTCTGTGTGGCGGGGAGCTGACAGATTCAGTGGGAACAGTGTTGTCTCCTGACTGGCCACAGAGCTACTCTAAGGGGCAGGACTGTGTGTGGCAAATACATGTCAGCGAGGACAAGCGCATTGAACTGGATGTACAAATGTAAGTATTTGTCAAGTTCAACTCTAGATTCTATTTTAAAGGGGTCATGAAATGAAAAATCGAATTTTATTGATCTTTTAACAAATGAGTGGTCATTGTATTATAAAAACCTCCTGTAAGTTTCAGAACTCAAAACATCCTCCTCACTGCAAAAAGAGCATTTGAAACCAATCTGCCAAAATGATTCATTCACTACTTCCTCCACATTGTGATGTCACACTGTCGTAGACATTCACATATGACCACCTCCACAACATCACATCAACTCCTACTTTACCTTATTACTTCTGTAACCCACCCAGTAGCGGTGAGCAGTGAGATGGAAGTAGAGAGCAGGTCAGTCAAGAGCAGAGAGCCATAACAGTGGGCGTTTACTGTCAATTCTTAAAGGAGAAGCAGCACCAAAACCGAGTGTTTCTGACAGAGGGTCAAAATGAGGGTAGAAAATGTATTACAAATATATGACTAATTAATTTTTTGTGCATAACCTTTCCTAATATTATAGCTGAACCACAATGAATGTATTAATATAATATAAAAAGGCCCAATCATGATCCTTTTAACTCATCTCTGGTCAGCCTTCATATGACAACTAAACCTCTACCTCCTGTCTTTTGCTTGCAGTTTGAACATCCGCCATAATGATGTTCTAACCATATTTGATGGCCATGATCTGATGTCACATGTGATCGGGCAGTACCTGGGCTCAAGAGAAAGGTTTAGGGTCGTATCTGGGGGATCTGAGGTCACCATTCAGTTTCAGAGCGATCCTGATGACTCTTCATTTATCCTTAGCCAAGGATTCCTTATACACTACCGAGGTAAAACATACCAGCTGTTTCATTCTCATTGGCTGCATCCGAAAGCTGAAAATTGCTGCCTCCGGAGATGGTATATTGAGGTAGATTGGAATCAAGTCACATCCGAATCCAGTGTTTGTGTCACATCCTTTCTACTGAGATACCTTCATCTGGTCAGTTTTTGAAAACAAGCATCTTTACGAGGTGCCTTCTCAACTTAACTCAACTCAATTTTATTTATAGAGCACTTTCAAAAACCACACTTGGTACCAAAGTGCTGTACATGGAGTTACAAAAAATAAATAAAATCACATACATACAGCTTAAGAATGCAACAAACATTTAAAACCAATAAAACAAGAATAAGATAAAATTGACCTAATACAATTTATAATGCAATTAATTAAAATCTAGGGAAAATAAATACGTTTTTAAGGCCCCCTGGAAAGAGAATAGAGACGGAGATGATTTTATGACCAATGGAAGCTCATTCCAAAGTCTAGGCGCTGCCACCTCAAAAGCTCTATCACCTTGAGTTTTTAGGCGAGATCGAGGAACTGACAGACACAGCTGATCACCAGAGCGGAGAGACCTTGAAGGTTGATGCAAGCTTATTAAAGCAGAGATGTACTCAGGTGCAAGACCACGAAGAGCCTTAAATACATACAGCAACACTTTGTACTTGATTCTGTATTGGATCGGTAACCAATGTAGTGAAATCAATACTGGGGTAATATGCTCTCTTTTCCTTGTTCCAGCTAAAAGCCTAGCAGCTGAATTCTGGATCAGCTGCAGGCAAGAGAGAGAGGCCTGACTCACACCCAGATACAAAGCATTACAATAGTTCAATCGAGAAGACACAAAAGCATGCACAACCTTCTCCAAATCATCAAAAGAAAGGATGGACTTCAACTTTGCTATAGATCTAAGATGGAAAAAAACTATTTTTAACAACAGCATTTATTTGTCGATCAAACTTAACACCCAGGTTTTTTACATAGGGAAGTTTTTTCCCTGGAAGCAGTGACAAATTTCTTTATAAATTTACCTCACATCCCCTTTGACCAAAAACAATAAACTCTCATTGCCTGTGAAGTCAATGACTGATGCTTAAGCTTTTGGACGCAGCTCTGCACCAAACCGATCATTGGTGATCACCAGCAGGTGCATGCTGGTTAGAAATCTTGCCGTGATGTCACGGCGACATATGTGAAAAATACATTGCAAATTTTTAGAGCCAGGCGCTGCTGTTACTTTCTTCCAGCTGCACAAACTATAAGCACAACGGGAAGAGACTTGCTGACGACACAGCTTAATGCTCATTGGCTTTAACAACTGTGATGTCTTGTTCTCATCAAAAATATTTGATTTTTAAACTGTTTTTATGTGTATAAATGATGTGTGACTATTCCCTCCGCTCTGACAATCTCTGTATGGGATATGATCTTTATTAAACTAAAAATGTATGAAAAAGACAGCTTTTGGGGGGAATTAAATAACAGGTATATTGGTTGAGTTGTTCATTCTATTCACTTTCATTTAAAAGCAATAGAATTTAAATGACATTCACTGGATCAGCAACAAAGCACATGGACGTGCATCAAACGATATTTGTCTGTGTTCTCACTTTTGGCTGATCCACTACGAGAAGTGAGAACTGTCTGACTTGACAGCACTTTTTTCACTCCTCCCCTGAATGCTGCCGCCTACTCTTGTCTGCTTTCAAGGAGAGGCGATTGGCATCTCAAACAAGCCTTTTATTTTTGTAGTTTAACAGTGTATTGTGATGTAATTTCCAACCATTTCTTGCAGAGGTGGAACCTAATGACACATGCCCTGCCCTCCCTCCTATCGAGTTTGGCTGGAGCAGCTCGTCCCACCCATCTCTGGTCAGAGGCAGTGTTCTGACCTATCAGTGTCAACCTGGTTATGACATTGTTGGCTCTGACATCATTACCTGTCAATGGGATCTCTCTTGGAGCAACACCCCTCCCACCTGTGTAAAAAGTGAGTGGAGCTATATTTATCTTTTTATAGTTGAAGAAAATAAACTCTGCGGACCCACCGGCAGGTCCTTGGAGAGGCTCTATATGGCAAGCCATTTTATCACTTAAAACTCTTAAGTTCCTGGATGCATAAGTTATGCATATGTGGTATAATTTGAAAGATTAGAATCTGAACTTGTTGTAGAAACCTACCAGTTTCTTTTTTATTTTTATAAAATTTTTAAATTTATATTTTTATGACTATATATATATATATATATATATATATATATATATATATATATATATATATATATATATATATATATATATATATATATATATATATATATGACAAGTCATATATCAGTTGAAAGCTCTCATCCTCAGGTGACTGTTCAGTTTATTTTGTTGCCATAATACCACAGTATGAATTATTTAAAAAATATCACAAAGTTAAATTTTATTTTGGTAAGGCATAAAATGCAAACATTTTTCTGTGCTGACCACTGATCTTTAAGCCCCAAAATAGCCTTAAAATTAAGCCCCAAAATAGCCTTAAAATTTTACCAAGGTAAGATTTGATATAAATAAATTACTTGTTTACTTGTTTGTGTGCTTGCTTTGGTGAATAATCCAGTTTTGTGTAAAAAAACATTTGAACAAAATATGAAGTTTGGGGTAGAAAAGGTGTGAGAAACAAATCATCATCAAAACAGGTTCTCATCAATTGAAGATTAAATGTTACACATCATTGTAAAGCTTTGATTCTCTGTTTTCCAATGACACCTAGATTGACAACTCAGAAGTTTAGATATTCAACACAAAAGTGTGGAAGCTCTTAGCATTTCAAAAAAAGACTTTGTTGTCTATGGGTGAGCGCTAAAATGCGTTAGAGCACCAATTACAATTCAGATCAGAATAATGTGATGGAAGGTGATAGAACTGAAATGGCATGCTTTTAAATGTTAGAAATAAAAAACTGTAAGCATGCATGTTATTTATTAATTATTGCAGTAATTTCTTAAAATTTGGGGGTTTATCTGTAAAATTAAATGTATAAAATGAGTCCACTGTATGTGTGAACAGGTAGCTTTTAAACTTGATTGTGAACATTTTCATGCGGCAGCCCATAAATCCTGTAACGCATGAGGTTCATTTATAGCTTATTGGTGATTAATCAGTAAAACATTTTGGTCAGTTTGGGTAAGGTGGGTAATACCAGTTAACAAGGATATATCCTTTTATATTTTTATTTTAAAAACCCCCAAAGAGAATTAGGGTAATAGATTGTTCATTGTTTACTTGCCAGTTGGCAATTGATCAGCAGAGGTGTAAAAAGTACTCAGAAATTATACTTAAGTGAAAGTATGGATAATGAGTGAAAATTTTACTCAATTAAAAGTCGTACTCTGGTACGATTTGCTGTTGATATGAACGGAATCGTACCAAATCGTTGAAGTGAACAAATTGCATCTTTTTAAGCTCGTGATCGCGATTATTATGGTATAATATATTTCTCATTCCTGCTTGTGTCCAAATACACCACCTTCAGAGAGCAGCTCACGTTCTTCACATTTCTTCCAACACATGCACGTGCTCACTGCAGACAAACACTAATATTCATCACATCATTACAAATTCAATGCATCTGCTTGAGACAAATGCAAGTACTGTTCTGTGCATGGTAAGTTATCATGGTAAATCCAAACTTTAATACTTCACTAAACACAGTGATGTCTTCTCGAGTTGTTACCTAGTTACAGTGGCAAACAGCAGCCGCTTGTACTCATGTTGATGAAGTAATCAGACCGTGGTTTGGACCCAAATAATATAATGCAAATACAGACCAGCGCAGGCAGCGGGAGGGGGAGGAAACTAACTCGGGTTTGGTCCAAGCAATCAAACCAAGTGTGAAAGCACCCTTAAATTCAATTGTTTTTTGAATTCAATTCAATTTGCCAATTTACTGTCTCTGACGAGCAGTGGCGGATCTAGAGATTTTTCCCTGGGGTGGCAAAGGGGTGGCATGAGGTTTCAGGAGGGGGGCCATGGATATTATTCATAGCTTGACATTCGCTGCTCCTAGCCATCTCTCCAGTTTCACTTTCACACTCTTCACTGATTTGCCCTCTCTCTCGTCCTACATTTCCCTCTTCTTCAGTGGGCTGCTCCAGCCCCCCATGCTGCTCATGACCCTCATATCGACCCTGCCCCTCGTCCTGCTCATGACCCTCAGTCTGCTCTAGTCTCTCATGCTGCTCCTGCCCCTCACACTGCTTCTGGCCCTCGGTCCGCCTTAGTGTCTCCTGCTGCTCCTGAACCTTGGTCTGCTTCTGGCCCTCGGTCTGCTCCAGTCTCTTGTGCTGCTCATCTTTGTCGAACTTCTCTCCAGTCTCCCTTCTCTCCCTGTCTTCTCCACCTGTGTCTAGTTCCCCCCTTTTTTTCTTGGGTTGAAAGAACTTGGCTATGCCAAACCTTTTCATTTTGCATCCTAATCTGACCTGCAGTTTGTCAAACGTAAAAATAGCATGTTGGTTAAAACCATGTCATACAATTCCAATTAATCTATCCATGTCAATTGAATCTTAATCCTTAGTAAAATGTAAATACTTTTAGATTCATACTATTGTGTATTACCATGAGAAGTTTTTAACTAACAATGCTGCAGAGCCATGAACAGCTGTTAACAATGTTACTATTTATTTTCTCTCTAGTTGATCATGATTTTTGCATGTTTGGTCATGGCACTTATACATTGTATGAAATACCAGTCTTCAATAAACCGACAGTCTTGTACCAAGTCTGCCAAATTTCTGTAAATTAGGGGTGGAACAGTACACAGAAATCACGGTTCGGTTCATACCTCGGTTCAGACATCACGGTTCGGTACAATGGAGTGAAAAGCAAAACCAAAATGCAGAAGGCATTTTTATAAATGTCTTAAGCCTTGTATTTTTAAAATAAGTTTTATTAATAAAGGCATAGAACCAGTTTATTTGTAGTGAACTGACAATAGTTTTATATAATTAGTTTATTAATTAAATTAATAAAAAGACAAAAAGTCCTTGCAATATTTTTGGTAATTGTACCTGTCCTGAATGAATGTAAAATTAATTTGCTATATTTCAGATCAATATATTTGTTTTCCTTAAAGGAGAACTCCGGTCAATTTTAACATTGTGCTAATTTTTTTGTAAATTTGGAGAGCTGTCAGTACAGAGAACAACGACAAAAATCGGTGTTGCCTACATCATGTTATCCTCTTTTTAAAATTTGCACCATGTTGACTTAAACGGGGCAAGTTTTAAACCTGCTTTTAGCCTCTTTAGATCCTTGATGTGTAATTTTAGGTGAACAGCCATGTGAGTGATTTTATTCAGAGTGAACACAATTGTCGATTTCGCGCCCGCGATCATTAGTTATATTAGTTACCAATGATCGCGCGCGCAAACTCGACAGTCGACTACTGTGGACTTCGACCGAAAATAGATAGTAAATACAGGTATGTAAGTTGTCTGAATAAACATAATTTTTATTCATATGCGTTCACACCAAACGCGAATAGAACGAAATTTATCGCTATTTAGAGTTTTATTTATTTATACCGTGTATTCTCCCTCCTTATAAAATTGTGCACCAAACCGTGACGCCCCATACCGTTTTAGTTCAATACGAATATGTACCGTTTCACCCCTATTTGAAAGTAGTGGGCTACTTTTACTTGTTGTGAATGTGATTGAGAAGAATTTCAGTCATGCAACTTAGGGCTAACTGCAAAATGCGTCAACCACAGAGAAAACGGTCATGTTGTTGATAACAGGTGTCCATGTGAGTCACACGTGCAGTGCTTGTGCATCACCGCTTAGATATCTCAGTTTAATTTGGCATGTCGACCATTTTTCAAAATTGGATAGTCATAGATGCTGGGAAAGTGGATGCATGCCAATTTTGTGACAGCAGTAACGTTAGTTTAAACACACACACAAAGCTAGACTAACGTTAGACCCTTATCTGACCTGACGATCATGGAAAACTTGCGGATGTAAATAACGTAACAATGTGGTTGTTGGGTTGGGTTAACTGTCTGCTATGGACTTTTTCGACTTGGTGTCAAAAACTTACCTCAAAACTCACTGCTCACTCCGATGTACTGTCCAAGCTGTCCTGGTGACTGACTGATCAAATTTCACGGGGGTCGCCTCGCTGTCGTGCTGGTGATGGGTGAAACCATTGTGAGGGGGAGGGGATTCTAAATCGGCGATTTCTGTTTGAGAGGAGTTTGGTGCAGGTCTCATTGGCCTTCAACGTGTAGGCTATGAACATAAATTATACTTAAAAAATATTATCTGATTTATAAATGGGGTGGCAACAGGGGTGGCAAGACTGTATCCCAGGGGTGGCAGCTGCCACCCTTTGCCACCCCGTAGATCCGCCCCTGCTGACGAGTCATATGTCTCCCACTGTGGCATTCACAACCTAGTCAAAGAATCATGTTACAATAACTACATTTATGCAAAATTATTTTTATGGGGCCTGTTGTACGTAACACAGCAATTTCCTTGTGAAATGAACACTTGAGGTGGTAAAACAACAATGACTTTTATTCACTTTCACACAAATCAGGAGTGAAAAAAAAATCAAATGAAGCTTTGAAGAAAGTGAGTAATGTTGTTGGTTTTGTGAATTGTTTTCTGAGGTTTGGTACCAAACCATACTGTTATAGCAGATAGATTAATTAATTATAAATCTAAAAATATAAATATAAAATTAATTAAATTCAAAATAAAATTCATAATTAATATTTACTCAGATTCCATTATTTTTATTGTCATTATTATAAGCATTATCGTAGCTGGTTTTATAGTTATTATTATAATTAATAGTTGCCTAACAACAACAATAATAATTCAGCAAATAGGGAGTAGAAATTCATAATGTGATTTAAAAATTAAGGCAAGTGTAGAAATGAATGACATGTACACATTTAATTAATAATTTAATTAATCTACCAATCTGTAGAAGTTGTAGGTGCTTAGAATAATGTTTAGGACAAAAAGCATCAGTGTTTCATGCAAATTTTTTAAATTAATACATCACAACATATCATTAATGCATCACATACGGTCTATTCGTATACAAATATTGCAACGTATCCGAAGCTCAAATCAGATCCAAAATTCGGCCTCTGCAGATGGTCGGAACTCAACACAGCTGCAGTGCAAGACTCCATTTGAAATGACTGACCTCTGGTCTGTCATCTGTCATTTGATGGTTGCAGCGAAAAGGCGGAAAAGGAGTAAAAAGTACAAATAATTCTTTGGAAATGTAATTAAGTAAAAGAAAAAGTATTCCATTTAAATTGCACTTGAGTAAATTACAAATCCCAAAAAATAGTACTTAAGTAAAATACGTAATCATTTTTACTCAATTACTCTATACCCCTGTTGATCAGTTTACCGGTTGATTATTTGGATAATTGAGTGCTTTATGGATTTATTGTTTAAAATTCTTCATACTATCTTTTTTCTCCTGGTTTTGATGCACCTCCAGTCCAGCAGTGCCCTGACCCAGGAGAGGTGGTCAATGGAGCACGCTCAGTACATCCCGAGTCTGGTTTCGCTGTAGGAACAGTGGTACGCTTCACCTGTAACCAAGGATATCAGCTGGAAGGCCCAAGCCAAATTTCCTGCCATGGCAGAGACACTGGCATGCCCAAATGGACTGACCGCAGCCCTAAATGTGTCTGTGAGTATGGTGACCATGATTTGGTTGGGCCTGGATCAACATTCCTATTAACAAGCCAGATGTTAGGGAAAGGGTAGGGTTAGGATTAGGGTCTTTTATAACATTCTTATCAACCTATGATTTTCCCTTGATTTTAGGGGTTGTTCATGTTAGGGGTAGGACCTTTTTTAACATGAATATCGTTCCTCGTCCAACAAAAGATGTTGATTCAGGAGCATCTTGTGGGTATATTTAAATGCTTTGTGAGGCATCATGTATGTAACTATACAGCAAAACCGAAACTTTATTTTAGTGTAGATTTTGTAGCTACTGTAATTATAAACCCATCTGTCACAGCACAGATTATAATCTATGAGGCCTGATTTATGTTTTGATGAATGTGTAGTTACTGTGTTTTGCCTTTGCACCACAGTTTCTGCCTTCATCCATACAGTGTCTCCCTTTCTCCCTGTCTGTATGTGTGTGTGTGTGTGTGTGTGTGTGTGTGTGTGTGTGTGTGTGTGTGTGTGCATTCCTTCCATTTATTTACAGTAAAATATGATCCATGCCCAAACCCGGGAGTGCCAGACAATGGCTACCAGACTCTGTATAAGCACAGTTACCAGGCAGGTGAGACTCTGCGTTTCTTCTGCTACGAGGGCTATGAGCTCATTGGGGAAGTCATCATCAACTGCGTCCCAGGACATCCCTCTCAGTGGAACAGCCCACCACCATTCTGTAAAGGTAAAAGGAGGTGGACCAATTCAACAAATGCTGGAAAGACTTGATGTTTGGTTTTTAAGGATTAATACTTCATATTTTCTTTGTTTGCAGTGGTCTATGAAGGGCTACTGGATGATCATAAATTGGAGGGTAAAGTTGACTATCATTGCATCAGTGTTATTCGTATTAATGTAATAATCTGGCCCAATATTGTCAATTATAATAAGTTATTAATTTATCCTCTGTTCAGTGTCGCAGTCCTTAGAGGCCTCTCATCAAATGCTGAGTGAGAATATTGCATTGGCTATCATTTTGCCAATCATTCTGGTCATCCTTCTAATAGGTGGGATCTACATGTACTACAGCAAGTAAGTTTGAGAGGCTTGTGTGTTTTTAACACATTTACTTTCATCTTCTGCAACATCAGAAAGTAATTTATATTCAAGACCCCATGAATTCACTTGATGAGCGCAGGTTTCCTTCCTGAGTTGACATATTTCAAATAAAAACAGGAAGTTGGGGCGGAACATATTTTTACATTACAGCTGTGAACTATAATTTGATACTTGCTATTGCAAGTCAGAAGAATAAGTTATTAGGGCGAGGAGACTTTTTTATTTAATTCAAGAGAAAATTTAATTGGACAGAAATTTGTATAGGCCTGTGAATGCAAGTATTTTTGTCCATTTTCTTGGAAGAGAAAGATTATACATTTTAAATGCATATATCTGCTTTTAGGAGTACACACGCATGCAGATGGCCACAAAGGTAACAGATATGGACTAAAAAAAAAACACACAAAAAAAACATTCAAACAAACAAAAAAATTCCTTTTCAGCTGTTCCTTGTTTTGCTTCTCTGAGCTAAAACCTCCATCACTATCTCTTTCTCACCCTCAGTGTATGTAGGTGGCAGTGGAAACCGTTGTTCTGGAAGTCTCTATCACATACCCACTCTTACAGTCCCATTACAGTGGAGTCTGACTTTAACAACCCTCTTTATGAGGCAGGGGTAAGATTCTCATAAACTTGCAGAAGTTTTTGATTTAAATTTGATGTGAATGAATACCAACTTGAAATGCTCAGGAAGAAATAAACAGGCAAAGCACATACTCCTTATGAAGATTAAAACAGATCACTAATGGCTAGAATTAGGCTATTAGGCAGTAAATGACTCACTGATTACGGTACAGAAGGAAATGTACTACAGGCATAGTCTTACGTCTGCCGAGACATCACATCAGAGAGAATTCATTCATCTCAGTGCGTCACATTTTTAAGTGACTAAGGCCCTAGATGATTAAAGTCAGTGGAATTTTCCATCCCGATTGCCAGTAAAGTGTGTGTGTGTGTGTGTTTATCTTCTTCTGTTTAACTGCAGGACACGAGAGAGTATGAAGTGTCCATCTGAGGCAGGAGTCTTCTAATGTATTCAAAGTGTGGATGAATGGAAAGGAGAAGAAAAAAAGGGATACTGTTATTTTTCTCTACGCAAGACATTCATTGGTTTTATTATATTAATTCCAACACTAGCATCTCCACTCTACATAGTGTCTCTCTCTCTCCTCCCTCTATTGGTTCACTGATATATGCTGTGTGTTTGGTTGTTGTTGCTTGTTTATGGTGCATTATTAATTGTATATTTGCATCAAAAAGTAACAATGGAATTATTTTAAGTACATGCATCTGCATATGCTAGCTTGGATGTGTGTGTGTCTATGAATGTATAACAACAGTAATATTTTCACAGTCCGGCATGTATTCTAACAAGGCATGTTGGGTGCCATAAAGGGATAGTTCACCCAAAAATTCTCTCTCATCATTTACTCACCCTCTTGGCATCCCAGATGTGTATGACTTTCTTTCTTCTGTAGAACACAAATTAAGATTTTTAGAAGAATTTCAGCTCTATTGGCCTATTCAATGGAAGTGAATGGGTGCCAAAATTTTGAAGCTTCAAAATCCACATAAATCAGAATCTGCCATAGTCTTGGCTTTATTGCCAAGTATGCTTTCACATACAAGGAATTTGTCTTGGTGACAGAAGCTTCCAGTGCACAAACAATAAAACAACAAGTCGGAGATAATAAAAAAAATGAATAAAATTAAAAAGCAAATAGAAAATATAAGTATATATAGAAATACATAATAAGACTCTATCTATCTATCTATCTATCTATCTATCTATCTATCTATCTATCTATCTATCTATCTATCTATCTATCTATCTATCTATCTATCTATAAATATGTTATTTACTGATAGTGCAAGGGAATGTAATGGCAGAAGAGGTAGGATATGTTGGATAAATAGACCAAGCTGTGTATTGTACATAATTATTTCTCAGTGGGGCAGTTTTAACTGTTCATGAGATGGATAGCCTGAAGGAAAAAAAACTGTTCTTGTGCCTGACGGTTCTGGGTGCTCAGTGCTCTGTAGTGCCAGCCAGAAGGCAATGATTCAAAAAGGTAGAGTGCTGGATGAGTGGGGTCCAGGGTGATTTTTCCAGCCCTTTTCCTCACTCTGGAAGTGTACGGTTTTTGAAGGGAGGGCAGGGGCAACCAATAATCCTCTCAGCAGTCCGAACTGTCCTTTGTAGTCTTCTGATTTCATAGATGAACCAAACCAGACAGTTATATAAGAGCAGAGGACAGACTCAATGACTGCTGAGTATAACTGTATCAGCAGCACCTGTGGTGGGTTGAACTTCCTCAACTGGCGAAGGAAGTACAACCTCTGCTGGGCCTTTTTCACAATGAATGTGGGTCTCCCACTCAAGGTCCTGTGAGATGGTAGTGCCCAGGATCCTGAATGACTCCACTGCTGCCACAGTTCTGTTCAGAATGGTGAGCTGGGTCAATGTTGGGGTGTTCCTCCCAAAGTCCACTATCATTCACTGATTTGAGCGTGTTCAGCTACAGGTTGTTTTGATTGTACCAGACAGCCAGTTGTTCAACCTCCTTTCTTTATGCAGACTTATTGTCATCCTGTATGAGGCCGATGACAGTGGTGTCATCTGCAAACTTCAGGAGCTTGACAGAGAGGTCCTTGGTGGTGCAGTCATTGTGTACAGGGAGAAGAGTAGAGGGGAGAGCACACATCCCTGAGGACCAGTGGTGATCATACAGGTGCTGGAAGTGAATTTTCCCATTCTCACTAGCTGCCGTTTGTCCGTCAGAAAGCTGGTGATCCACTGACAGATAGACGTGGGAACAGAGAGTTGGTCTAATTTAGTCCGGAGGATAGCTTGGATGATGGTGTTGAAAGCCGAACTGAAGTCCACAAAAAGGATCCTTGCATATGTCTCTGGTCTGTCCAGATGTTGCAAGATATGATGCAATCCCATGTTGACTGCATCATCCACAGACCGGTTTGCTCGATAAGGGGATCCAGAAAGTGTCCAGTGATATCCTTCAGGTGGTCCAACACCAGTCTCTCAAATTATTTCATGGCCACAGACGTAAGTGTGACGGGTCTGTAGTCATTAAGCCCAGTGATTTTGGGTTTCTTTGGGACAGGGATGATTGTGGAGCATTTGAAGTAACTGGGAACTTCACACTGCTCCAGTGATCTGTTGAAGATCTGTGTGCTGATGGGGGCCAGCTAATCTGCAGAAGTTTTTAAACAAGTGGATGAAACACCATCTGGGCTTTCCTTGTCTTTTCCAGAAGACCACATCCTCTTCACATATCTTCAGTGCAGGTTGAGTGCAGGAGAGGGGAGGAGGGTGGTTGCAGGAGGTGTTAATGTTTGTGTGAAGTGAATGTCAGAGCAGGTGTGGGGTGTGATGTGTGAGACTGGGCTTTTTAAATCAACAGTAAAACACATACAGGCCATCAGCCAGTTGTTGGTTCCCTACAGTGTTGAGGGATGGTGTGCTGTAGTTAGTAATGGCTTTCAGGCCTCTCCACACTGATGCAGGGTCGTTAGCTGAAAACTTGTTGCAGTGCTGCACTCCCGCACGCTTGTGGAGGAATATAAACATGCATCAGAATAAATGATGAAAACTCACGCGGCGAAAGGCTTACAGTTGATAAAGAGCACTTCCAAATTAGGACAGCACATCTTCTTTAATGTTGTTACATCTGTACACCAACTTTCATTGATCTAAAAGCATGTTCCACCACCTCTCGTTATCTCTGTTAACCCTGAACAGCTGGAAGCCCGGCAGATGTAACGTGCTATCCGGAACTCAACCAGGTTTCTATGCACAAGCGAGCAGAGTTTGAAAAGTCCTTGTTTGTACCGGTGAGGAGATGTAGTTTGTTCGTTTTGTTAGGAAGAGAGTGGAGATTCGCTAGATAAATACTCAGCAGCACTGTTCGAATGCAGCGTTGTTGCGTCTCATAGCGTGCTTGAACAACACAGCTATTTCACAGAGAAAAAGATTAATATTTAAATCATTTTTTGTCATATATTCTCCTCCCTGTCCAGTAGGTGCTGATATGCATGAAGACTGTAAATCACCAAAAACAGAAGAAGGAGAACGTGAAGGACAAAAGACTTAAATATTGATTTGTTTCTCACCCACACCTATCATATCACTTTAGAAGATATGTATTTAACAACCAGAGTCTTCTGGAGTACGTTTATGTTGCCCTTATGTGGATTTTGGAGTTTCAAAATTAAAAATTTTGGCACCAATTCACTTGCATTGTGTGGACCTATAGAGCTGAGATAGTCTTCTAAAAATCTGTGTTTGTGTTCAGCAGACGAGAGAAAGTCATACACATCTGAGATGGCATGAGGGTGAGTAAAAATGAGGACAAATTTACCATTTTTGTGTGAACTAACACTTTAAGGACTATAAAATTGCTAAAGAGAAGACTGGAGATTTAGAGAGCGAGAGAGAGAGAGAGAGAGAGAGAGAGAGAGACACAGGGAGTAAAGAGAGACAAAGTAAACAAAATATATAATCTGAAACACAAAAACTATACTCTCATGATCACATATTTGTATACAGACACACGCTTACACATGCGCACACACACACACACACACACACACACAATCACATATTTGTATACAGACACACACACACACACACACACACACACACACACACACACACATGATCCCAGGAACATATTGAATGTAAATATTTTGATTTAATATTGAAGCTTCTGTATACAAAACTGATTCAGTGCCAAAATACATCCCATAATGTGACATCACTTCATGTTTCACTGGTTGCCATAGTATTTCCCACATTATTATGTAATAATGAGGACAATGCCAGCATTTCATATTGTTCTTTGCTGTTTCTTAAGAATCTATTTCTGCTTGATGTTGAATGATATTGTTTCAGAGGAGCGGAATGCCCTCTCGCTTACGGCACGCAACGATTGTATATTTTACCGCTTCAGCTTGGGATTCATGATCAATTAATTATACTTGCTGTCATTGTTACCAGAGTTGATGTTGTTGCATATGCACTATGTCGAGAAACATAAATACAGAAAAAAAAACTGCTTGCTGTGATGCAGTAATCGAATTGAAATGCTTTTTATAAATTGCATTTTCTTTTCTTTTATCTCATAGTTTCTTGTTAATATGCAGAGAGTTTTGTCTTTTTCACTGTGCCATTACTAAAGCCCATGTTGTGGAGGGCTTTCTCGCATTCTAGTATTACTTGATTGTTATTTATTTATCAACGTTATATACTTGGTATGAAGACCTTATTTATTTGCTGAGATTTACGATTAAATAAAAGTCTGTTGGATGGTGAGCATGTGTCTAAATGTGTCATTTGTATTTTTTATTATTAATACATGTTGGCAGATATATTAATTAAAAAGAAACTATCATTTACAAAGTTGCTTTTAATTAATGATCAACTATAGCTGTTTAACTTGATTCAAATTATGTAGTTTTGATTTGGCAGAGTGAACTTGCTCTTCTTAAGGTGTCTAGGAGTAATTTTTATGAGGACCAAGTTGAAGACATTACCGGTTCACCTCTTAAAGGGATAGCTTACCGAAAAATTACTCATCCCAGTGTTGTTCAGACCCTTTATGACATTGTCTCTTCTGGGGAACACCAAAGGGGGATTTTTAAAAAGTCTTCTGTCT
Organism: Moxostoma hubbsi; assembly: GCA_032164185.1. Lineage (NCBI taxonomy): Eukaryota > Metazoa > Chordata > Actinopteri > Cypriniformes > Catostomidae > Moxostoma > Moxostoma hubbsi. The sequence continues at coordinate 28,268,202 of JAVLUX010000024.1, forward strand.
GCTAAAACACACACACACACACACACACACACACACACACACACACACACACACACACACACACACACACACACTTTGTGTGATAAATCAAACAATTAAACTCTGTAAATGTAATGGGCTGCATCACTGACATCAAACCTAATTGGATCTTACCTTATGATGTCTAGTCACGAGACACAATGAGAACCAGTGAGATGTAATTTTATTGATGTAGCCATCATATTTGATTTACTAAGTTTATTAAAGATTTGAGATTAAATACCTTACATTAAATTTTGTTTATCACACAAAGATACACAATACACAATACATTTTGTGCTCGAAGAAAGAACTATTTTGTAAAGAATAGTATGCATATTATTTTTTTAAATGTATAAATAGTATCCAATTTAATACTATTTTTAAACTGTATACTATGCAGCATGCATACTATTTTAAAAAGCATACTACAAAGTATATGCTATACATAACTATTTATTTACAAAATACCGCTTCACGATTGGCTGCATTCAGACAGCCACGCTACTCTGCGAATCATATCACGTATACCGTGACAGGGGGCGGGACTAATTCGCTTGACAGACGTTTGTTTGGGCCAATCAGTCAACGAAAGACGCTCCTCGCGAAGGAAGCAGCCATTGTCAACACACCACCACAACAAGAATTAAGAAAGAGGATAGAGGAAAAAGACAGTCGTGCTTAGAGAACAGAGGAAACGGGCAGCTTTACTGGTACAGATGTAATCGACCGTCGCGATTATTTCGTGTTTTGTGCACTTCATCGTGGGGACTATCGTTATCCAGCTCGGTGAGTGTTTTGCTCATTGACAGCCTCTGTAATGACAACATGAGTTAGCACAATGTTGTAAAGTTGTTTTATATTTGATATTCGTTATACATTCGATACTTCCTTTAACATTGATTGGTATTTAATCGCAAAATAATGGCGATTCATGCTGTGTCTCGTTTAGATAACACTGTAAATAATTATTGCAAAGATAAATATGATGTTATTGGATGAATGTAATTGTTTTAAGCATCAAAAGTGAAAAACGCAAATACAGTGATTCCAACAAGAGCGATTTAAATTAGGGAGTGTCTCAAAAGTGCAAAACGCACAAACATCAGTTAAAAGACACATTACTCCATGACTACTTTAAACAGTGTTTCTTTTTACATGTGTTATGTTTATGTTGGTAAACAAATTGTTAGATTTAGATAATTTTCTTGTGATTTATAGCCCTGTTATACCTATTTAATGTAAACTGAATGCTTTAATGAAATCTATTTAACTTTCTGACTTTTTTACCTAAAGATCTCACATCACCTGCAATGTGCTTTGTTTGTGGAAATGTTTTTTTGAGATTTCTTTCTGGAATTTTTAAATACTAAAATCCATTTAACGTCTTGGTAATTTGATCTGATTATGTCACACCACCTGTAATATATTGACAAACACCTGACACACATCATGAAATGTGAAATATGATTTTGTGTATTTTCTATGATTTGTTTTTACATTTTCAAATCCATATAACTTCCTGATGATGTCACAATTTGTAATATATTTACAAACACCTATAAAATATCTTATATGACTTGGATTTTGGTTTAACATGTGTATTTGCTATTAATTTTACCTCTACCTCCTTTGACACAGGCCAGATTTGAACTTATGTTACCAACATGCCAATCTTAATGAATCATGGCAATGCACTGGCACTACCCACTAAGCCACACAATTTCAATAAGTGACCATAACTTGTAGTTTGGATGATATCTGACAAGGGGCTCTTGTGAAGACCCTGCTAGACTTCCTCCAAATGACCTGGAAGACTTGCATCACATCTGGATTACTAACTCAAAGGACAGTTTAAACACAACTAAAGTTTCTGTCTTCAGTAGCATTGCATGCTCATTCGAAACCCTTACTATTGTCCTTGTTCCATGTTACACAAAAGTTACTTACATGCTATTTAGCTGATTTCCAAGGAGATGTTTTCCATACAATGAAAGCAGATGCTGGTGGATGTCATGCTCCAAACAGGAAGCAAAAGAGTAAAACTCAGTTGTCCTTCCAACTTGTGCAATAAATTCCAAGTCACTAAAGCCATATAATACATACATCATATACATTTGAGTGAGGAACTGATCAAAATGTAGGTTATTATTTACCCAATGAAAACAAGTTTCCCTTGGAAACGGTCTCATTCACATGAGTATCAATTGTTCCCTTTTGATTACGGTCTCTCAACATTTCGTCGTTGACACTATGGAAGTTCCTTTCTCCATGATCTAATTGAAGCCCTTTGTACAATAATGGCAATTTTAAAATTGCCAATTGTGCTTCAGCCCGCCCCTTTAGGCACACAGTTGGCCTATATAAGCGGGTCCAAAACCACCATTTCCTCAGAATTCTTTTCCTTCCAGACAGCGAGTTCATATCTCATCTTGACAAGCCCTCTCATCTCTGCTACTCCATCGAGAAACACTCCCCCAATGGATGGGTTCTTTGCCAGCAGACGCAAGCAAGACGACTCATTGCCTTGACAGCACAGCCCCTGCAGTGTTCCAGCAGAGGCATTTGTATCCTTTATTATTGCTTTGATATATTGTGTACAGTATATATACATTTGTATATCTAAAAGAGTTGCTTGTGTGTAGCACATCTTTGTCAAGTGTTTTTTATGCAACCGCTGCCTGGACCGAACCCACGCTGAAGCGTCTCTCATGGAGACAGACTGCCCTCACTGTAAGGGCATGAGTCTCAGGATGCTCCACTCTAGAATTGCCTTTATTCTGAGGGACAATTCTGCCTCCTGTGCCCCCAACTGCCTCCTCTGTGACTTCCAAGGGACCACACGAGTGAGGTATGCCCATGAGGATCTCCGGCCTTCCGTCTTAGCGCATGGTCCATTACATTTGGTGGATCTGGTGATGGGGACAATTCCATGTCCATCGTTGAATCTATGGCAAGTGGTCAGGCCCGATGGAGGACGTTGCCGCTCCTCCCTCCGGTGAGGGTGAAGAGCGTACACAGGCCACTGATACTGAGCTGCTTTGCGTCCTCTCACAGGTGGTCAAGGAACTCCGATTACTGTGGTCCCCTCCAGTCAAGTCGGAAAGATCTCGTCTGGATGAATGGTTCCTACAGTCTGGTCGCTGTCAAAAGACTGTGTCCCATAGAGTTGCGCCATTCTTCCTGGAGGTCCACATGGAGCTCACATAGACATCGCACTCACTGTTCTCTGCATGCCCACAGGTCAGAGGGTCTGCTTATTTCATGTTGTTTAATTGGACAGCATGACAGTAGTAGCTTCCATAAATTACAAGGGTGGAATCCGATCGCTGCCTACGTTGAGCCTGACACGGCGCCTCCTCCTTTGGAGCGAGAGCCATCTCCTTTCCTTATGTACAACAAACGTCCCAGGCTGCCTGAACTGTGGCATGGATCTAATGTCCCACCTGGGGAATGGAGGCTTTATTCTCAGATGGTTCTTAGGATTTGGAACATATTTGGCAAAGCGGAAGTGGACATGTTTGCCTCCCCAGAGACAACCCACTGTCCCCTCTGGTACTCCATGTCCCAAGCCTCACCATGGGGGGATGCCATGTCTCACAAATGGCCCGCGAAACACAAACATGCATTCCTTTGGTACGCCCCCTCCATTCTGTGTTCTGCAAAACTCAAGAGGACAGGGAAGAGGTTCTACTGGTTGCACCAAAATGGCCACATCAGTCATGGTTTCCAGAGATGGCGGAGCTACTGGTCGGTGCCCTTGGGAAATACCGCTGTGGAGGGATCTCCTCTCTCGAGCACAGGGCATGATCTGACCTCCCCATACAGAGATCTGGAACCAGGATGTTTGACCCCTGAACGGAGCCCGCCAAACATACCAGGATTAGCTTGATTAGTTATGAACATCATCCTGCAGGCTAGAGCACCGTCCACAAGCCAGGTGTTTGTAAATATATAACAGGTGGTGTGATATCATGTGGAGGTCACATGACCAGGAAGTTATATAGTTTTAAAATGTCAAAAATAAAAAATAAACAAAATCATATTTTAAAAATCCATGTCATGTACGATTTGCGTCAGGTATTTGTAAATATATAACAGGTGGTGTGACATAATCAGAAAGTAATGTAGATTTGAAAATGTCAAAAATCTATAAAAATACACCAAACAATATATTAAGATTCAGACTAAGATTCAACTTTATTGTCATTGTACAGAGTACAGGTACAGAGCCAATTAAATGCAGTTTTTCGCATATCCCAACTAAGCTGGGGTCAGAGCGCAGGGTCAGCCATGAAACAGCGCCTCTGGAGCAGATAGGGTCAAGGGCCTTGCTCAAGGGCCCAACAGTGGTATCTTGACAGTGCTGGGGCTTGAACCCCGACCTTTCGGTCAGTAACCCAGAGCCTTAACCGCTGGCCTTTTTATAATTTTTTGCTATGTAAGATGTGTTGGAGGTTTTTGTGAATGCATTGCAGGTGGTATAACACCTGTTTCTATGAGTTTGATGAAAATGTTAGAATTTAATGTAATAACAATGTTACAGTTCATAGTAAATAACCATTCACAGCATTAAATAATGTAATTCATGCTATTCCACTTAATTCACACCATTATATATATATGGTGCTACGCATATTTTAGAATCTTGGAATTAAATATTGTTTTTAAATATTATGCACTTTTGCGACAGTCCCTTATTTTGCTCAGCAAATGTCAAATAAATGTCCAATATAAAAACAAGTTTACCACAGTAGCACAGGGGCTAATGAGCTTATCAATGTTTAGAAACAGACATCAAAAGGATTATTAATCACTGAGAGATTTTGAACATATGTTTTCCCTTAGTCTAATCATTCTATCTATAATGATTGAGAGGAAACACATTTGGTGCTAGGATTAGCTTATAGATTTTTCAGCTTGAGTTAAAAGATCTCTCTATGTGTTGACCTAATTCTGCACATTTCCTCTGTTCTCATTACAGAAACACATCTGTGGCCTCTCTAGTATAGTGGACACATATTCACAAAAGTAGTGCGCTTTTAATGCCATGTTTTAGGTAAACTCCAGTTCCAGTACTTTAGAATGCATGTCATAATGGCTAAATGCATTTCTTTATGTATCTAATGATTTTCTTTCTTTTTTTATTTTATATAAACTGCTATATGTTATATATGCAATAGTTTGAGTGTTTGTCACATGCACCATTTACACACACACTGGCAGCCAAATGTTTGGAATATTGTGCAGATTTTGCTGTTTCAGAAGGAAATTGGTACTTTAATTCACCAAAGGGGCATTCAACTGATCACAAAGTATAGTCAGGACATTACAGATGTAAAAACAGCAACATTACTATTTGAAAAAAGTTATTTTTTATCAAATCTAGACAGGCCCCATTTCCAGCAGTCATCACTCCAACAACTTTTCATTGAGTAATCATGATAAATTGCTAATTTGGTACTAGAAAATCACTTGCTATTATATCAAACACAGTTGAAAGCTGACAGTTTGTTTTTAAGTTGACACAGTTTGCAATATACTGGGATGTCTTAAAGTCACAATTAGGTAAAAAATGGCAAAGAAAACCGCTTTCTCTAGAAACTTGTCAGCCAATCATGGCATGAAGATTTCATACAAAGGTGTACATTACACTCTTCAAAAACAAAGGACAACTGGCTCTAACAAGGACAGAAAAAGTTGTGGATGGTCAGAACTACAATGTTGCAAACAACAATTAAACAAGAGGATAAGTACATCAAAGTCTCGTTGGAGAATTAGATGCCTCACATGTCCTCAGCTGACGGCTTCATTGAATTCTACCCGCTCAACACCAGTTTCATGTACAACAGTAAAGAGAAGACTCAGGGCTGCAGCTTTATGGGAAGAATTGCAAAGAAAAAGACACTTTTGAAATTGAAAAACAAAAATAAAAGGTTAGAGTGGGCAAAGAAAGAGACATTGGACAACAGATAATTGGAAAAGAGTGTTATGGATCTTAACCCCATTTAGCTTTGTGGGATCAGTTAGACTGTAAGATGCTTGAGAAGTGCCCGGCAAGACAGCCACATCTATGGCAAGTGTTACAGGAAGTGTGGGGTGAAATGTCACCTGAGTATCTGGACAAACTGACAGCTGGAATGCCAAGGATCTGGAAAGCTGTCATTGCTGCACGTGGAGGAAGTAGTTTAAGAAGTTCTCAATATTCTTTTCAAATTGTAATAGTAATTTTTCACATAATTAATGTCCTGAATTTACATTGTGATCAGATGAATGCCACTTGGTGAATAAAATTACCAATTTCTTTCCATAACAGCAAAATCTGTACATTTTCCAAACTTTTGGCCACCAGTGTATCTGTGATGTGTCACTTCCTTTATTGGTTTATTTTGCCCTCATAATGGTTTTATGTGTTTGTCCTAATAAGTTTAAACCTGTGAGCAATAACCTGTTTCATCAAACTGAAAATCACTCTTTGCTCTGTATTTGTGTGCTCTATATCTTTAGGCAGTAAATTAGCAGTGTTTTATTTCCATTCCCCTGATGTCTGCCGAGGCATCTGGTTCATCCTGTGGGAATGTGGTCACTGCGTCCAGCTCAGCCCCACTGTCCTCCAGCCATGTTGGGGAAGAAAAGGCAGAGAGGGGCCTAACAGGAAGTAAATATGTGAAACTCAATGTGGGGGGTACTCTCCACTACACCACTGTCCAGACACTCAGCAAGGAGGATAGTTTGCTCCGGAGTATGTGCTGTGGTAGCATGGAGATCACTATTGACTCGGAGGGTAAGAAAATCATAAAAATGGGTACAAATGTGTGAGTGAGTAACAAATTTTGGTCTGAAGCAGACTAGTGGTCTATTGAAGACCATTTAGACAAAAAGAGACTTTCTGAACAACACGTAAAGCGACCAGTCATGGTTCATTTAGTTTGTAAGTGCCGTTTAGGGGCAAGTTTATCTGAAATGGATTATAGCCCAATAATAGCCAGTCTGTTATGGTGTTACAATTTATACACACCCCTAAATGTTATGTAGCAACAAAATGAGCCATGCTTGGTTGCCTTAAAAAATAAATAATTCAACAAATGGCATTGAAGTCTCCGTGAATGGTTGTACAGAATACACTAAAATCATGTATAAAGAGTTTGATCAGAATTTCTGCTCATGGATCATTTAAAGCTGAACAGAATTGCAGAATTGTTTTCAAATAGCTTTCTGAATATGACCCCGTCTGCTGTTGATCGAACAAACAGATAGCCCCGCCCCAACTCGCACAACTGGTTGAATTTGTGTTTTTCTTTCGAAATGGATGGGTTATTCAAAACAAACAGGAATTGCTATAGCACCACTGAAACACGTTAGCACTTTAAAAGAGTAATCTACAATTGGCTTTCTTTCAGTTGTCTTTGCGTCTTAAGGGTGCACTCAGTAACTATTTGTTTGTGTCGTCTTGGCCTCATAGTGACACCTAGTGGTGTGGATGCAGCACCATTCAAAATCAATAGTTTTCAGTTACATATGCCATTGTAGAAATTCACTATTCACAATCAGCCATGATTAATTTAATCCAAAAGAGTGAAAGTGTTCAATCACAAGATGGTTACTGAGATTAAGCGAGTAGTATTCAGCTGGTCATGTAATTTTAACATGGCAGCCCCCATGAGGGCCCCCCTGCCCCACGTTGAATAAAACAGCTTTAATAAGGTTATTGATCATTCAAAATTACAATTATTTTCTTTAGGAGCTAAACGGTTTTAATGGGGAAACATTACCGACTGCACTTTTAAGCTGGTATAAGAGAAAGTATTTTAACACTGAAAAAGTCACACTTCAGCTTTAATACTTAATGGCTCAAACTACATTCAGAGGATATTTCATGCAACTAACCTGGCAGATGCAAAATCACTACAAATCTAGTGATTTGTGCTTGCTGAAAGCACTCATTGCAGCAAACCGGTACTTTGAAAACACAACTTTGTCTCCAGGCAGACTGATAAACTCACAGAAATTTCATTAAGCCAGCCAGTCAGATTGGAACTGGTTATTTCAGCCAGTGCTTGCCATTTTATGTGTGCATTATATGCATGTTTTAATGTGTGTCCACTTCTCCTCCAAGGCTGGGTGGTGCTGGACAGATGTGGGCGACACTTTTCCCTGGTACTGAACTTCCTGCGGGACGGGACAGTTCCTTTGCCAGAGAGCACATTGGAGCTGGAGGAGGTGTTGAAGGAGGCACAGTATTACAGGCTCCAGGGCCTTGTGCAGCACTGCCTCACCAACATACAGGTTCCACAGGACTTCTTGCATTACATTGCACCTTTCTGCCCACTCATTTACCCAAACACATGTCTCAAGAAATTAGAATATCACTTGACCATTAGGTGGAGCTCACACCACATACTAGAAGCAGTATTGGCCTGAAGAAACATGCATGAGAAATAAAATGATCTGTGCCCAGTTTTGAGCCAAGGAATGTGTGATGATGATCTAACTGTTTGATATGCTACTACAGTATCAATTTCTAATAGCTTGTTGTTTGATGTTAATACAGAAACACAGGGATGTCTGCAGGGGATGTCACATTCCTATGATCACTTCAGCCAAAGAGGAGCAGAGGATGATAGTCACCTGTAGGAAGGTGAGATAACAGAGACTTCATAGGGATAGTTTACCCAAAAATGAAAATTCTGTCCTCATTTACTCATTCTCATGTTGTAACAAACCTGTATAACGTAAGGGGATGTTAGGCAGAATGACATCCTCAGTCACCATTCACTTTCATTGTATGGAAAAAGGTGCAATGAAAGTGAATTTTGACTGTTAATGCCTGACATTTTCTTTTTTGTTCCACAGAGGAAAGAAATTCATACATGTTTGGAACAACATAAAGATGAGCATATGAGGACAGAATTTCATTTTTGGTTGAACTATCACTTTAAGGTTAACTTCCCTGAGACAAAAACAACAGATGAAATATACAATCCCTTAATTAACTAAATCAAGTTTTAGCCTGCTGTGTTATGGATGAAATGTGGGACAGAGATATAAATAATTACATTTAATAATAATAATAATAATAATATGATTAATACAACTTTAAACAATTACATTTATCAATTGGGATTAGATACGTTTTTTTTTTTTTGTCTGTGTTAGTTTTATAAATCCTTTTTCCTTCTTACAGCCAGTGGTGAAACTGCAGAATAACAGAGGGAACAATAAATACTCCTATACCAGGTACATTGAATACTCATTTTCACACCTTCAGAATTTTTCAGAATAGAATAGTATAGAATAAAGAGTAGAAGTTTGATTTAATTCAAAGCACATGAACTCTAATTTAGCTTTAAGTTCTACACTGGATCTAAATATATACCTATTTACTCCTTGTAGTGCAGAAATAGTGCAAGGAAATCATCACTAAATTTTTCACACGTAAATATTCCAGCATTTGAATAGTAATTAGTGTGATCTTAGGAGATTCTTCCTCCTTTGTGCTATAACCTCACTCTCTGGCAAAAGTTGTTACACCTGAAGAACACTGAAAAATTGGAAATGAACGTGGAACAGTTTAATGTGTGCTCGAGCTGCCTTTTGGCCTTTTAAAACTTCATTATTTGTCCCCATAGCAACTCAGATGATAACCTGCTGAAGAACATCGAGCTGTTTGATAAACTGGGGCTGCGCTTCAATGGCAGAGTGCTGTTCATTAAAGACGTGTTGGGAGATGAGATATGCTGCTGGTCTTTCTATGGCGAGGGACGCAAGATTGCTGAAGTCTGCTGTACCTCCATTGTTTATGCTACTGAGAAGAAACAGACCAAAGTGTGTCAGAGGGAATTAAAGGAATAGTTCTCCCAAAAATGAAAATTCTCTCATCATTTACTCTCACCCCATGCTATCTCACATGTGTATGGCTTTCTCTCTTCTGCTGAACACAAATGAAGATTTTTAGAAGAATATAAACGATCCAAAATACACATGTACCACAATACTCCAGTGGTTAAATCAATACCTTCAGAAGTGATGGTATAGGTGTGGGTGAGAAACAGATCAATATTTAAGTCCTTTTCTACCATAAATTCTCCTTCCTTCACAGTAGGTAGGCATATGAAGGAATAATGCGAATTGCCAAAAACAAAAGACGAAGAATGTGGAAGTAAAATGTAAGTGAACATTGTAACAAGGTAAGGATGGGAAAGGAGGGGGCGGGAACCGTCTGAACAGTCAAAATAATATTTCATAAGAATTTAAACAAAAAGACACACAGCGTTAACACACATGGCAGCTGCATGTGGCTCTCTCTCTCCCGAACCGCCACATTCTGCCGCATTTATCCCTCTCCTTGGCTTATTAGCCCAAACGGGGGCCAGGTATGCATGGTCATGGCCCTCCTCCTCGTCACAGACATTTTTAGAAAAATGGTATTAAATATTGATCTGTTTCTCTCTATTATATCACTTCTGAAGACATGGATTTAACCACTGGAGTCTTATGGATTACCTTTATGCTGCCTTTCATACACATCTGGGATGGCATGAGGGTGATTAATTGTTGAGAGAATTTTCCGTTTTGGGTGAACTATCATTTTATCTGTTGATTTGTCTTTGCATGTACTGCTAGATGTCTTCAGCTGTATCCCACAGCAATGTAAGGTATATTACATTGCCAAAAATATGTGATATTTTTGGCTATTTCAGCCACACACATTACAATCAGGGACATAAAATTAAGCATACATCCATGCAGTCATTTTAGACAGCCATTGTTTTTTCAGTAGAACTCCCTTATAGTGCCCATGATTTGAAAATGAAATGTTCAACCAGTACCTCTAGGTGTGGTGTTTGGATGTCCACATACTTTTGGCTATACAGTATAGTGTATACTGTATGGTGCTTTTCAGCTGATGAGATGTTATCTGTCTGTTGTCTCACTCCAACTCTTCTTCGTCTGTTCACATAGGTTGAGTTCCCAGAGGCTCGTATCTTTGAGGAGACACTCAACATCCTAATCTATGAAAACGGGCAAGGCTCTGGATCAGGAGGCATGGCCTTGTTGGACTCAGGTGGTCTGTCATCACCAAGTGTTGGCCAATCAGAGGAGGAGGGGGCGGGTGTAGGGGCCGGGGATAGACGGGTGAGGCGTATACATGTGCGGAGACATATTATGCATGATGAGAGGGGTCACGGACAGCAGACTGTCTACAAAGACTGAACATTAAGTTGGTTCAAAGAAATAGTGGAATGGTCTTTTAGGGGAGCGGAGGCCTTCCGTAACTGGGGTCCTGTGAACCGATATGCATGTAAAAAAGGATTGGTAGAGGAAAGAAGACAAATTAACTTTGGTATACTTAATATTGCGCTGAAAGGGAGGGGTGGGGGGTAATTATGGGCTAGTGTAGACATTTGCCACAATGTGGTGCAATCTTGTTTTTTTTTTTTCCGTGAGAATTTTTCCTTTTTTTTTTAATTTTTTTTTTTATTATTCAGTTCATTTATTGTCCAGAGTTTAAAAAAAAATTTAATGAGTAAATGTGAAATAAGTTATGTTTTTTCTTTTTTTTTTTTAAAAAACAGGCCATGTGAAAATGTATCTGTCAGTGTTAAATGGTAAACTGTGACATTCTGACTTGTGTGTTTGAATGAGAGTTTGAGAGGTACTTGATGGGGTTTTCATATAGTACAAATGAGTCAGATCTTATGGGAAACTGACAAACATGTTTGCAGCATGTTCTTTTATTTAAATATATATATATATATATATATATATGTAGAGGATCAGTTTCGATGATCACAGGATCATCATTTGTATGGGCATGATTGAACCATTACAGACCTATTTGTAAGACTAATATTGTTTTTTTTTCTCAACAAAATACTCACAACAGTCATCATAATACACATGCCTGTGAACTTTTTGTTCACATCAGTAGGACTGTCATTGTTTAAATATTAATCTATAAATTATCCTGTAATTAAACGAAGTCCAACAACAAAGAGCGCTTCAAAAGTGGGGGATAAACTTTATGTGCTCAATGGTCAAGGGTGCGTATTAGTAAAAAAAAAAAGAAGCTAAATAACCATGGCAATCTTAATTCATAAAAGTCTAATATACAGTACCCTGCAAAAGTTTCAGGCACTTAAGATGTTTCACAAAAACACTTGTTCTAAGTTGGTTATTTATATCTTCAGCTTTAGTGTGTCAATAGGAAAAATACATTTTAGACTCTCAAACTTTACTTTTGCAAATAGAAAAGATTAGAATAGAAGAACCCTGCCCTGCAAGAGATGGCATGGCCCCCACAAAGCCCCCAACTGAATATTGTGTAAGTATGAGATTACATGAAGAGACAGAAGCAATTGAGACAGCCGAAATATTTAGAAGAACTGGCCAATTCTCCAAGAAGCTTGGAGCATCTTATCTGCCAACAACCAATAAAAACTGTGTCCAGGTGTACCTAGGAGAATTGGGCAAAGGTGGCCACACCAAATATTGATTTAGCTTTTTACTGGACTTTGTATGATGTCAACTGATGAATAAAAAACATTTATGGCATTATTTTTGAAGACATCCTCGCTATGCAACATTTTTCAAAAGTGCCTAAAACTTTTGCACAGCACTGTGTGTGTATATATACACACGTGAGACTGAGGAAGGCCCATTGATTACAAACTCCTTCACAAAAATGTCTTCATTGATTATGGAAAGCTATACTTATGCACACTCGCATTTCTAAACCAAAAACATTCCCTAATTTTGCCAACTAGTTCGCATGCAATGCCGTCCTGATGTGGTCTTGGTATTTGATCTAAATGGAAATAATATTTCATTAACATTTTCAATAAAATGTCTTTTTATTAAATACGTTATTATTCTGTTCATTAATTACACTCTGTTGCACATTATTATTATTATTACACTCTGTTGCACATTATTATTATTATTATTTTTGTATGTTCAATCAATAATTTAATTACAATTGTTCAACATAAATCGTAATTCATGTTGACATTACACGTTTTTTCTTTTTTTTTTTAAGTATTGTTTCTTGTTTTGTTTCTACAAGGTTAATATATTATTCGACTTCATTAGCAAAATGTGAGACATTTGGTCTGCAATTTTGGTTTATTTGACCAATATTATGAATAAATCCGGTATACTGTATATTTACTTATATTTAAAAACCCAATTTTTAGATAAATTAAATATTACATAAAATACAAGAACACTATTAATTGCAACTTCCACGGGTCTCCATCAGGAGTAGTGCGTGATGACGTGTAGCAACGCGTCTGTGCACGTCACGACAAAGTAAGCACGCAAAAGTAGCGCGGCGAGCATACTACGCACTACGCAGTTCTGTTTGCAAAGTGTAAAACATGGTCGAAGAAGAGGACGCGATCCGAAAGTTCGTCGTGAAGCAACTGCAGCCGTGTTCGGACCTCAGGTAAACTGCAGACTGCAAGAAAAGTCGAAAATACAGTTTGAAACGGTCAAACGTTAAGGCTGAATCATAAACTCCGGCCTTGAGAAATATTCTCAAATCATCTCAAAGGAAAAGATTACAGCAAGTAAAGCAGAAAGACTTCGGATCACAATAGCTGATATTTACAGATGTCTTATGGCACGATGCAACGGATGATGCAATGAAGTGTGACGCTAGATGTCACATTAATCCAACGCATAATAACGGTTCACAAAAAAGAGCCTGATTGGATCATACCACAGTGTATTCCTGAAAATATATTCAACCTATCAGGATGTGCTAATCACATGCTGCTAGGGTATAGTACAGCCTTACGCCATATCACACTAGTTATGCTGGTAGCACATCTTGATAGGTATTATGTGGCTGACAAGATGTGCTGCTTCGGTTTTAACACCTTTAATGCTGGTGTAGTATATACAGACATCTTCTCCCGTGCCTCGACATGTGCTTAGGATTTACATATTCACAGTTTGTCAAACATGCTTCAACCAGACAAAAGCCATTTCGAACTCTTACACTTGTGACATCACACAGTATTGTTTTGTTTAATGAACTAAAGCTTCAATAAAGGAATAGTTCACCCCAAAAATGAAAAAGTAATTATTTATTACTCACCCTCAAGTTGTTCCAAATCTATGACTGAATTCTGTGGAATATAAAAAGATCTTTGGCAGAATGTTAATCTCAGTTGCCATTTATTTTCATAAATGGCTTATATATTTTTACCATACAATTAAAAATGATTGAGGCTGTATGTCCCTAACATACTGCCTAACATCTGTTTTTGTGTTCCACAGAAAAAAATAAAGACATACAGGTTTGGAATAAGAAGAGGGTGAGTAAATGAATACACTAGCGATTTGCATAACGTGTTAGATCATTTCTAGTGTCGATAGTCATATGGCGTTCTGCATTGATTTCTTGTGGTCCATCAGAAATACATGCATGTCTAATTTTCTGTTACTCTGCCACCTTTCAGTGCACTGACTTTGGGCATTCTTCGAAGGAGATATCTGCAGGAAGTAGGGAGAGAGTCCCTTAACATGAAGGATAAACAGTCTATGAAGAAAATTGTTGAAGAGGAACTTTTGAAAATGCAGGTGAGAACTTTTTTTGCTTGCTCTCTGACCCCATTTACACCTGGGTTAGGGATAGTTCACCCAAAAATGAACATTCTCTCATCATTTACTCGCCCTCATGCCATCCCTGATGTGTATGACTTTCTATCTTCTGCAGAGCACAAAGATTTTTAGAAGAATATCTCCACATAATGTACACAATGCAAGTGAATTGTAACCAAAATTTTAAGGTTAAAAAGCAGATAAAGGCAGCATAAAGTAATCCATAAGACTCCAGTGGTTTAGTCCATGTCTTCAGAAGCGATCCTATTGGTTTTAGGTGAGAATTGACAAAAATGTAACTCCATCAGCAGTATTCTTGGTGATCATGATTTCAAGCTTGATTACACTTGCTAAAGCACCATCTAGCACTCTGCGCATGCACAAAGCAGTAGAAAGTGTAACCGAGCTTAAAATCTTGATGTTGCCCAGTGCTTACTATGGCAAGATATACAGTGAAAAAGGAGTTACACTGTGATGTGTTCTCACCCAAATTTGAAAAAACCCTATTTGATCTAACCGTGGTTATTTGAGACAACTGTGATTATTGGGCATTCAAATTCCAATCACATTTTAATGCTCAAATATGGGAATTTTAAGCGAATATACTGTATAAATGCCATGAACGGCGCATTGTGTGTCCTTCAGTTGACTGATGCATCACTGAGCCACACCGTGGAGGTCAACCATCTCCTGTCTGTGCTGTAATAGGCTCGTGCCAAGTTCCAGTGAAAATCTAAAAGAACAAGTATAAAATTTGATAATGAATGGCTCCTGTTTCACTTTAAACGATCGTGTAATGGCAAATGTTCCTGGTTCAATCATACACGCTGTGTTAATGGCATGCAGTGATAGAGGAGATGACGTACACTCACTCTATTTCTGTGGAGTGATAAAATGATGAAACAAAATCTCATAGGTTTTGCTTCATGACAAATAAGGGCTTGTGGGTTTAATCAGAGCATTAAAATAACATGTGAAATTGAAGAAATGTTTTAGTATTGCATAATATAATAGATATTATATACTGTGCATTCAGACCCCTTCATTTTTTCACATTTTGTTATGTTGCAGCCTTTTGCTAAAATGCTTTATATATATATATATATATATATATATATATATATATATATTTATTAGATCTCAGATCAATCTACACTCCATACCTCATAATGACAAAGCAAAAACCAGGTTTTTGATAACTGCTAATTTATTCTAAATAAAAAACTGAAATATCACATTGACATAAGTATTCAGACCCTTAACGCAGTACTTAGTTGAAGCACCTTTGGCAGTAATTACAGCCTCAAGTCTTTTTAGTATGACGCAACAAACTTTGTACACCTGGATTTGGGGATTTTCTGCCATTTTTCCTCTGCAGATCCTTTCAAGATCTGTCAGCCTGGATGGGGATTGTCGGTGGACAGCCATTTTCAGCTCTCTCAAGAGACAGGGCTGCTGAGAGTCACACAATTGACACGGTTCTCACGCTCTCACGCCACACGTCGCTTTTCTCGTGCAGGGATAACGTTGTGGAGCAAAGAGGACACTGACAGTGCACAGACAGACAAGACAGAGCAGGCAGCACTGTGCTGCAGCGAGTAATTCAGACCAATCAAGGGGAAAACAGCAGCAAATCGTCTCTCCCTCATGCACACAACACAATCCTATTTCTGAGCTCTGCAGGTAGTTCCTTTGACCTCATGGCTTGATTTTTGCTCTGATATGCATTTTCAGCTTTGAGACCTTACTGTATATAGACAGGTGTGTGCCTTTCCAAATCATGTCCAATCAATTGAATTTGCCACAGGTGGTCTCCAATTAAAGTGAAGAAACATCTCAGAGATGATCCAGAGAAATGGGATGCACCTGAGCTAAATTTCAAGTGTCATAGCAAAGGGTCTGAATATTATGTCAATGTGTTATTGCAGTTTTTTCTTTTTAATAATTTGCAGTTATCAGATGTTAAATAGAATTTAATAAATGTAAATATTTTAGCATAAGACTGCAACATAACAAAATGTGAAAAAATTAAGGGGTCTTTATACATTCTGAATGCACTGTACATATCATAAAAATATATCTGTAAATAATTTTTTATTTAAAAAAAAAAACATTTTAATATTTTGATTTTTAAAACATTTTTCACGTCATTCATAAGTTTTTAAAGCCTTAAAAGGAAATAATATTTATTCCTATTTTATTTTTTGGTTTATATATTTGAAGTTAAATATGTAAAATGACTTTCTTTTATTTTATTTTTTATGTTTTTTTCCCCCAATTTGGAATGTGCTTTTAAGTCCTCGTGGTCGCATAGTGATTCGCCTCAATCCGGGTGGCGGAGGAAGAATCCCAGCTGCCCTCACGTCTGAGAATGTCAACCTGTGCATCTTATCACGTGGTTTGTTGAGCGAGTTGCCACTGATACATAGCACGTGTGGAGGCTTCACACCATCCACCGTGGCATCCACGCATCCCACCGAGATTGAACCACATTATAGCGACCAAGAGGAGATTACCCCATGTGACTCTACCCTCCCTAGCAACCGTGCCAATTTGGTTTCTTAGGAGACCTGACTGGAGTCACTCAGCATGCCCTGGGATTCAAACTCCAGGTGTGATAGCCAGCGTCTTTAACACTGAGCTACCCATGACTATTAATCGTGAAAGCCCTTAATGAGGCAATTAATTATCACAGCCCTAAAACAGACATTAATTGTCATAATTGCAATTTATTTGTTTGACAATCAATTGTCAGCAAAATTTCATAATCGTGACCATTCAGTTGCATTGAAATGACCAACAGAGCTGAGATATTCTTCTTGAAATCTTCATTTGTCTTCTGCAGAAGAAAGTTCATACACATCTGGGGTGGCATGATGGTGAAATTTCAAAATGCCATATTGGATGAAACTAGTGAATCTTTTGACTCAAACATGATGGTGAGCAAATGTTTGTTTTTTTTTTTTGTTTTTTTGTGAACCATCACTAAGATACGTTTCGGGTGATCCGATCACATGTGGTCAGTGTTCAATACAGGATTAAATGGGATGCCAAACATTTTGTGCTCAGATCACAAAAACTACATTCAAAGGTTGTTTGATCACATTTGAGGCATAAACACTATCCATCCTGAATGCGTCCCGGACAGTAATGGAGCATTACCCCTCACTACCTCGTCCCCGTCAATCAACCGCTCCACTAAAACAAGAATTTAAACTTTGAAAGGAAAAAATAAATAACCGGCTTATCTGAAAAGTGGATACATACACAAGCAAAAGTACTTCACGGATCTTCTTCAGTGTGTCTGGGATGAACAGATGAAGCTACTTTAAGCTTGAAGCTACTTTAACTGCCTGAGACCCGAGCGTGACTGCTGTGTGCATTTTCCATGTGTCTTTTTGATTTGGAACTAGTATCACCTAATACATTATTATTATTCATAGGTTTTTTTTTTTTTTTTTTTGATGAGCTTATAGTTTTCTTAAAAATGTATGTGCTCCCCATATGGGGACAGCGGGACTAAGTTGTGAAATTTTAAATAATACCAAGCTATAGAAAGTCAGATTTAAAAAAATAAAAATAAAAAACTGTATCAGGCATTTCCAGGAGTGTTGGTTATTCTTGTTTTTGAGACGTTACAGATATTACAGCTGATTTTCTGTAAAACTGCTTTGTAACAAAGCAAACAAGTAATGTAAAAAAAAGTAATGTTTATTGGGAAAAGCACAAATAAAAAAACTATACAAATAAAAATTATTTGACTTTTATATTACAATGTTTTTTTCTGCTTTGGCAACCAAATCTCAATGTTCTCTCTTTGCACTGTCAAACAAACAAGTGATAGCGCTGAAGCATTTTAACAATCATCAAATAGAATAAATAATTCAGATTTAAAATAATGGTCAGCATTGTCCAATCACTTCCAACCATGTTAAAATGTAGCATTATAAGTTCTCAGTCTAAGTACTGATTACTATTGTCCCATGTCTGCTAAACGTGTTCAGTGGTGCAAACATAATCTGCAGCCTGAAACTAAACGTTTGGTCGGATGTTTAGCTGCATAGGAAAGCTATAGGATGCTCCCTTGATCCCCATTTAGTGTGCTGTCTGTCTGCACTGGAATCATTTAGACAGACAGCACACTAAATGAGGATCAAGGGAGCAGCTTTCCCATGCAGCTAAACATCCGACCAAAAGTACACTATAGTCCTTGTCTGCGGTCAATTCATTTGTAAAATTTCAAAATGCCATATTGGATGAAACTAGTGACTCTTTTGACTCAAACAAGGTTTAATGTAAAAACTTAATTAGGTTTCTTACCAGATGTAGTTTTGTTTCCGTTTCTCCTAAAGACAAACTCCATTGAGATCGGCGCCATGTTGTTTTATCTCAGGATTCGATGCATCAAAGTGTCCTGAACTGAGATCAGTTGGTTTAAATTAAATTATGCATAGCATATTGTGAAGACAAAACACACATGGGTCGCATGAGGTTAATACAAGTAATCCTTTAAGATAATGAGTACTTCTGCTTGAAATCTTGTGTTTGTTTTTATATTTGATTTCAGCTTGAGAAACAGCACACTGTTTTTTTTATTGTTGTTTTTTTAGATTCCCTTGTTTTTTCGTGCTTTATTATCACGCAGTAACACACTGACATTGTGATTGATGTATGTCTTCATGAAATCAGAGACCCTTCCATTCGAATCTGAACACAAGTAGTCACAGGAGACACATTTAAGCGATTAGGTGTAAACCGCGATGTGTCTCGCCTGACCACGTGTGATTGGATCACCCAACATGCATCTTAATACCAGGTGTAAACTGGGTCTCAGATATGCTTTATAGAACGTCCCTTTGAAATGACTTGGAGATTTCCATGAAGGGTGTCCTTACCGATGTAAGGGCGAATGCAGATGAATCCACAGAATCTACTTTTTAAAGATTTGGATAAGGGGGGGGGGGGGGACTCTTTTGTTACCTTGTGTTGCTATTGTAAGTGTCCAAGCAACAATTTTCTTACCATACAGTATTTTTTGGATAGTTTTAAACTGAATTTTACAGACACTATCCAAACACACAGGGCTTCCATAGACTTGCATTAGAGAAGAGCGAAAGTTTGTTTATAGTGTCCACTATATTATAGATAATATAGTGGACAACAAAAGTTGTGCGAATGGCCAGTACTATTTAGGGTTTTAGTGGAGGACCTCTTTCAAATTTCAGGTCAGCAGTGAGGACGAGCCTCTTGTTAAGTTTGTAGCTCCACCAAAAATCCAGAGCAAAAGAAAAAGCATGGATGATGATGATGATGATGGGGATGAAGGCTTAGAGAATAAAGTGTTGGGAAGGACAAAGAGATCACGACTCGACGAGACTTCTCCAGGTAACCATGCTGTATTTGTGGAGTTTGTCCTTGTTCCATACGCTTATCAGGATGTTGCTTGTTTAAGTGGGTCCACCGAAGGTATGCATGCTTAACTTTCTGAAGTTGTCTTGTCCAGATTCCCCCGACTCTGGAATAGAGAAGGCAATGAGTGAGGCTGGATAAAAAGAGGAAGAAGCTGGAAGTGATTACACGGATGAAGACAATGAAGAGGAACAGGAGAAAAAGAGCACTATGAAAAAAGTAACACCGCAGAAACAGAATAAGGAGGAGGATGAGTTAGATGATTCAGATGAAGAGGGGGAAAAGAAAAATACAGCAAGGAAAGGAGAGAAAAAGAAAAAAGATGAAGAGGATTCATCTAGCGAGGAAACGAGTGATAAACTGACAAAAAACTGCAGCAGTGAGTCTGTGAGCAATTCTGAGGATGAAAGAGGGAAACACAAAAAGAAGATAAAGAAAAGAAAAGAGATCAGAAAAAAGAAGCCATTGGAGACAGATGCTGTGAAAGAATTGGAGAGACAAGTGTTTGGGAATAGCTCTGAGAGTGAAGACGAGAAAAACGAAAGCACTAAAACGTGGAAGAAAAGCAGCTCTGAAAGTGAAGCAACTGCTGAGAGTGAAGAAGAGAAAGATAAAAGGGAGGATGCGGCTGATTTATCTTCCAAAGTGATGGAGAACAATGGTAAGCATGGCCTTCTTCAGAGGTCAAAGCAAGAGTACATATTTACACACAGGGTCCAAAATCAATAGAAAAGTTGAAAAATTTTAATTATAAAAAAAAGAAAATTAAAATCATTCTCATTTACGGCTTACTCAAAAAAAATTATAATTTTAAGATTTACGCATGTCCATTTCATAACAACATTTCATTGAATTCCATTTAAATTGAATTGAGTAATCTTTAATAAAAATACAATATTTTTAGTTTTATTTATTTTTGTGAAATATTTCACAATTCAGTTTGGAATTGTATCAAGATTCCCATGGTCATATAAAGCCTGGAAATATCAGGGAATTTTAAAATTGTGATTTCCTGGCATGGAAATGCCATGGAAATTAATAAAATCTTCTAAGTCATGGAAAAATCATGTTTTTCAAAAAAATTTTTTTATAGTTAATATATTTGTATTTATTATGCTCTGTCCTAAAAAAAAAAAACTGGGATGATACTTTGCACTGGATTAAAAACACTGTGAAGTGTTTAAAATATATCATATTATTTAGAAAACCTGACCAATTAGAGACAAAGATGTGCCGCCAATAACCGCCCATTTTAGGATTCACACAATGTGTTCGTATGGATTAAATTTAAAATGAAATGTTTTCAGTTGAACTTTTGTCAAATAATTTCTTTTTTTTTTCTCAAATTATTTAGGTGCTATTGTCAGAATTAAAGGCATGGGCATGGAAATAAGCTTTCAAGTCATGGAAAATTAATGGAAATTCATTGGTTGAAAGAGTGGGAACCCAGTTTTATGAATTTCAAATGCTTAAACCTTAAAATGCTAAAATATCTTTTTTTTTTTGTCTTTTCTGTGGAACATGAAAGGAGATTTTGGGGAAAACACTTAGTCTTAGACACCCTTTAATTTTATTGTATGGAAAAAATATGCAATGCAAGTGAATGATGACTGAGGCGGTCAGTCCCCAACAATCACTGGCAGAAGTGACATAAGACCATGTTCTTACATTTCTTTCCTTACATTATTTACATTTTTATTTAATTATTTATTTATTTATTCCAGAGAAAAAACAAAAATTACAGGAAAACCAGGAGCAGGAAGCAGAGGACTCTGACTCCTCCTCTCTTCCCTCACTGGAGGACGAGGAAGAACAAGAGAATGACAAGAAGGAGGGAAAACAGAAGAGCGTGACAAAAAAACCCCGTTGTGATGAGGGGGAGAGTGCAACCAGAGGAAAGGCAAGATAAATTGATCCTTGATTACTGTCTCATCCCATTTTGATAATCAGCATATCTCTCAAAAATGCTTTCTCTTTTTTTCCTTAATTACGGTCTATAACATTTTCAGTTGAAGTCAGAAGTTTACACTCACCTTAGCCAAATGCATTTAAACTCAGTTTTTCACAATTCCTGACATTTAATTACATATTCCCTGTCTTAGGTCATTTAGGATCACTATTTCAAGAATGTGTAATGTCAGAATAATTGTAGAGAGAACTATTTATTTCAGCTTTTATTTCTTTCATCACATTCCCAGTGGGTCAGACGTTTACATACACTTTGTTAGTATTTGGTAGCATTGCCTTTACATTGTTTAATTTGGGTTAAACGTTTTGGGCAGCCTTCCACAAGCGTCACACAATATGTTGCTGGAAATTTGGCCCATTCCTCCAGACAGAACTGGTGTAACTGAATCAGGTTTGTATGCCTCCTTGCTTGCACATGCTCTTTCATTTCTGCCCACAAATTTTCTATCGGATTGAGGTCAGGGCTTTATGATGGCCACTCCAATACCTTGACTTTGTTGTCCTTAAGCCATTTTACCACAAATTTGGAGGTATGCTTGGGGTCATTGTCCATTTGGAAGATCCATTTGCGACCAAGCTTTAACTTCATGGCTGATGTCTTGAGATGTTCTTCAATATATCCACAACTTTTTCCTTCCTCATGATGCCATCTATTTTGGGAAGTGCACCAGTCCCTCCTGCAGCAAAGCACCCCACAACATGATGCTGCCACCTCCATGCTTCATGGTTGGGGTGGTGTTCTTCGGCTAGCAATCCTCACCCTTTTTCCTCCAAACATAACTATGGTCATTATTGACAAACAGTTATATTTTTGTTTCATCAGACCAGAGGACATTTCTCCAAAAAGTAAGATCTATGTCCCCATGTGCACTTGCAAACTGTAGTCTGGCTTTTTTAATGGCAGTTTTGGAGCAGTGGCTTCTTCCTTGCTGAGCAGCCTTTCGGGTTATGTCGATATAGGACTCATTTTACTGTGGATATAGATACTTGTTTACCTGTTTCCTCCAGTATCTTCACAAGGTTGTTCTGGGATTGATTTGTAGTTTTTGCACTAAACTTCTTTCATCTCTAACAGAAAATCATATGCTCCTTCCTGAGCGGTATGATGGCTGTGTGGTCGCATGGTGTTTATACTTGCGTACTATTTTTTGTACAGATGAATGTAGTACCTTCAAGCATTTGGAAATTGCTCCCAAGGATGAACCAGTCTTGTGGAGGCCCACAATTTTTTTTACGAGGTCTTAGCTGATTTCTTTTGATTTTCCCATGATGTCAAGCAAAGAGGCACATTTGCGAACAGAACAAAGCCTAATCTGTCTCTGGAACTGTCACTGTTATGTAATGTTATTTAATGTTACTTTAGACCTCTGTGTAATTAGGATCCAGTGTTTTAGTCAAGACCACCTAAACCGAAACCAAGTCAAGACCAAGACCAGAGTGTATCGAGACCGAGACAAGACCAGTGCTAGTCCCACACTCCATGACACACTTACGATAAAATTTGGAACATGCAATCAATAGGCACTCCTCAAATTGATCTGAAAGATCCACATTCCCATAAAAACAGCCACAGAAAACAAATGAAGATTCCTCTTCATCCACCTCTTTTGTTCCTATATATATATATATATATATATATGTATACATGTATGTATGTATGTATGTATGTGTGTGTGTGTGTGTGTGTGTGTGTGTGTGTGTGTGTGTGCACCATGAGAAATGTCTTGATTAAAATAATTAAAAGGCATTGTAGAGGTAAATTTTATGTGTGAATTTTCCTTTGTTTTCTATGAGCAAACAAATACAAACACTAAAGAGATGAAATCAACTTAAACATCTTTATTCAACACTCCTTTTCCAAGTTTTAGCATCCACCTAAAACAACATTTTTGTGCGAGCATCGCATCAGGTTTTCTGGATTACTCTTGTTTTTCCCCTAGAAACCATCAATAAGTACAGAATATATCAAACAATTATTCAATACTTAAGTCTTCACTTTTTTCTGTCTTTTCTAAAACAATATAGTAATTTTTGTTGTTGTTTTTGAACCAAAAACAAGCCTTGTATAAATGTGTGTAATTTTCTAACCACATAGCTAAATATAGAAAATAGAACAAAGAATGCCAAACATAAGCAAAGCAGGCTATTTAAAATGTCAATTTTTAATATAAGTGGAGGCACATTACTCAGTCTCCACTCTCTGCTGTCACATCTCTAGCTCTCTCACCCAGGTGAGGGAGCGCTACCGCAGCGTGTAGCGTTTATGTCAGAGCTGACATTAGGTAACGTTGATGTAACGTAACTTTATATACATTAGCTACATAGCTTTATGTGGCCTGTCTCGTTATTGTTTATGACAAGCAAAAATGTAACTTGGAAACAACAATTTGTCACTACATGCCCTGTTCCCTCAATCTCTCACAAAGTTAACACTGCCTTAGCTACATCCCTCAATATATGTTAACTAAATTAAGTAGCTTGCACACCTAGCTATGTGGCAAATAGCTGGCAAACAACTGACGTCGGAGCTTGTCGGTGAGTCGGATCATTCTGATTGGCTGTTCAGCTTAGCGAACCAGTGTATGAGAAGAAAAATGGAAGTGACGAAGCAAGCAAACGACGAATCATGAGGGAACACACAGAACTCTCTTCTCATTTCTTTGCATTTCTCATTCCAATACTCAAATATTTTCCAAATGAAATGGCTGTCTGGAACGAGGCAAGTGAAGATGAATTAATAAGCATGATTTAGGAGAGGACAGCTCTGTATGACATTACGGAATAGAAAATTATGTCAACCGTTAGCTTTTCATATGTTAACTTCGTTTCACTCACATTATCTTCCAAATGTGCCATGAAGTGCATCTGATTAGAGCCATTAATCACCATTTCTCCAGTTTGCAGGTTGTTGTTTTAGCAATGCCCTGTTATTGTTATGAATGTTTGGTGAACATGTGTAAGAATCTGTGGTATTACATCCTTCTCATGGTGAATACATTTTTTTAAGGAACCTTCGGCTGATTCCTATTCACACTCAGATGGCAACAACACTGACACCTGGACCAGCACCCATGAAGAGCCCAGCTTCTTTGAGGTTGAGCCATGGCCCAGTACTCCCCTAGCTGAAGCCACCATCTGTGGAGCAGAGTCCACTGCGCTGAGAGAGGAGCCATTGCCAAGCACCTTCAGACAGTCAATTACTCCAAAGCCTGAGGGGAAGCAAAGCAGGAAGATGCTGGACGAATCCTCCAGTGAGGAGTCCACAAACTTGGTGCGCACCATTGGTAAAACCCTGGAAAATTTAGCATCACAGGAAAACACAAATGATGCCATCTCTGCCTATTGCAAAAACCTTGAGCACAGAATGCGGAATTTGCCCACACATTTACTGCCACATTTCCAGCACGAGGTTGACAACTGCATTTTCCAGTACTCAGTGGGCCAGACAGTGTTAATTTCTTCAGACGAGACGAGACTAAATATGTTCGTCAACGACCTTTTTTTCCATGACTAAGACGAGACGATGACGAGACTGCACCAATGTCCAAAAACGCTGACTAAGACTAAATTAACATGCATTAATGTTGACGAAAAAAGACGAGACTAAAATGTTTTGCATAAAACAAAAACTAAGATAAAATCTCTCTTCATTTTCGTATACAATCGTCTCTACTTTTTCACCATGAGATTGAATATTCAGCTGTTACGCCTTCAAAATATTCCGAATGAGTTCGCGCTGTTGCTCTAGTAACGGTTACAACAGGTCTCATACTCCTATGGCTGCAACACGAAACTACATGGAGCAGGAACACAACAATCATAGACAGTGGCGAACACTCGACGAGCGCCGACGACATGCTAGGTAGAAGGAAGAGGCTCGATATTTGGTCGCATTTTAGGTACAATGATATTGACAAAAAGTCAGAATGTGTCATTATAACTGACGGGAAGCACTGCGGACAAAAAATATCGGGGGAAAACACCACCAACCTTAAGCGACATCTAAAGGCTAACCACCCACACATTCAGGGAAGTTAACTTAAATATACGTCTCATAAGCTAATGCTGATTTTAGGCATCTACGCTGTAAATTAACCAGTTAGCTATGGTGTTGTGGCACATACATTATGCAGGTTATATATATTTTATGTAACTTATTTGCTTAATAAAATACTCTTCAGAACAAGTTCATCATTTGTGAATGTGTCTCTTAAATCAGAAAACCAGACACGTTTAACAAAGTGAATTCAACAAATCATTCAACAAGTGTATTTTGTCAGGTAATTATGACATTTAACCAATATTTGAGATGTGTGAAGGAGATTATTTGACTGAAATGGTTATCTTAGAATTAATCTCAGAAATAATTTATTTAAAAAAAGACTAAAATGTTTTGAAAAATGACCAAGATATATTGAGTTTTCTTTTGACTAAAACTTGACTAAGATACCTTAAATTCTCTTTTGACTAAAACTAGACTAAAATGACGAGACTTTTAGTCGACTAAAACTTGACTAACAAAAAAAGATATGTGAATGACTAAATATGACTAAAACTAACAAGGACATTTGGCACAAGACTAAGACTAAATTAAAAATAGGTGACAAAATTAACACTAGGGCCAGAACCATGCATTAGAAAGAAACCTCTGATGGACAGTTTACACACCTGTAATGCTTTATGGCAAAAAAAATCAAATGGATGTACATATTGTAAATTGTATTGTAAATATTTCATGGACACGTGTATTTTATATAATATTTTCTGCACAATTATATTTTGTATTTTAAGTATCTATTTTTTATTTTTATATCTTTGCCTTATAAGAATTATATTGCCCATTGTACTGCACATTTCAAAATAAAATGATTTGGGTAAAAGATATTTGCACCTTTTTCAAAAAGGATCACAAAACGGTATGTTGGAAATTTATTTAGCAATTTCAGACCATAGTTATAAAACCAAGGCCAAGTACTGGAAACAAACATGTTTGTCAGTGTACTATATTCACACTTTTGCTATACATACACATGCTATATTTTGCCCCACTGAAAGAGCAAAGCATCAATGTCTGAATTAAAGTACTGGCATAGTTAATCCCTGAGCTGTTTTGGCTTGTGTTGTACTGTTGGTTGTGTGTGGCAGGGAGCCCTGCTGAAAGTCATGGTCTTGTCTCCATCTTCCTGGGACAGTGTCATGATCTGGTCCTCCTGGATGATTCCCACCATTTATAGTTCACTGCACTCTGTACGCTGAAAGTTCTGCAGAGCATAGCAAGCCAAAACAACGTCCTCCACTTTGTCAGTTTTCAATATTAATGGTGGTTAGAAAGACACAAAAATGGTTTGCTAGGATGCCAAGTGCATTTTCTACCACCCTCCGAGCTCACGAAAGCCTGTAATTGAAGACGCTTTGCTCTACATATATCCTGTGGTTTGGATATGGCTTCATGAGGTACGCCTTCAAGTGAATTGCCTAATTTGCCACAATGCAATAAGGAGCCAGCAGGTCAGATTAAGGAAGTGGTGCAGGGGCTGGGATGTTAAATGTTCTGTTCTCCAAGGCATCCTGCAGTGAGCATCCACTAAACACTCCACCATCTCAAATCCGCCCATTGCAACCCACATCTACGTACAAGATTCTGTAATTGCTTTCGACCAATGCCATTAGAACTATGGAAAATGTATGCTTTAGTTGTAGAATCTTGATCCAGTTCCTGGTGGAGGGGGCGAATGGTTACATTTTTCCCATCCAGAGCACCCAGGCAGTTTGGGAGCCTGGAACCAATCGTCTATTTGCTGTCACACTTCCGCTGTGTCTGGGCAGTGAAAAACAAGAAAATAAAATTTAAAACATAACTAGACCTGCTAGATTGCTGCACAGGTTTCAGGAACGAATTGCTTTATTGTTGACATTCACACTCAGAACTGGTAAGAAAGGCTCGAAGATTTCTCCTGTAAATATTACAAGCACAATACTGCAGGGTTCCTAATTTCCTACACCCTTTCCACAGTCAAATCAAACACTTCATGCAATTTCAAGCACCTTACAACTGTGGTAAATTACATATGTATAGCTAATACCCACTAAATCTCTTTGGGTGAAGGGTGAAGATGAGATTAGGTATATATGCTGCATCCCGTTCAAAACGGATGTGGGATATTCCACTTGATATCTCTGACTAAATGCAATTGCCAGATGCTTGGAAAATGACGTTTAATGAAACTAAACTGCAATGCTCCCGTTAGCTTAGCAGGTGTTTGACTGTCACCAGAGATGTCTCCTAACAACTCAATTCATAAATAATCTGCAACACTAGCATTTGTGTTACAGGTGTACAATTATCAAGAGAGTACAGCCAAGACGGAATTCATTCCACCTCCTATGGATATATATATATATATATATATATATATATATATATATATATATATATATATGGCCAATGAATAGCAAGTGGTCCCAGCTGTCTCTGTAAGCATTGCATTTAAGAAATTCCAGAATCTTCTCCACCCTCTCAGGAAGACGGCAACCAGATCGACCCCCAGTGGACAGAATACTTTGTAATGGAAATTTTATTGAATTGGCAACTTTAAACTGCTCTACCATCTCTATGTCTTCACTAAAATACCAAACAAAACAGTATTTATTTATTTTGAGGAATTTGATAATTTTCCATGGCACACCGGACAATCTTTCACAGCACACTAGTGGGACAGTGGTTGGGAATCACTGGTTTACGTAGCAAATTGTATTATTGAAGGTTTGTCTCTCAGGCAGCCACAGTTTCTTCTCCTGTCTCCCGCATTCACTTTCTTGGAGTTTGTGTGAAGGGGCAGGGAGGGGGTGACACCCGTTAACAGTAACAAATTTGAAATTAGAAATGAGTCAAGTTATTGCTTGCATTTGAAGCAGGAAGTTTTACATCCAATCACAGTAGTGATGTTAACAAAGAAATCAGACAATGCACAGGCAATTTAGTGATATCTAATCTAATTCTCACTGGATCGCACGACACGCAAGTGATACCAGTCATCACCCCACGCATGTATGCATAACATATGAAAAGCATATTTAGCACCTGTTCATCTTGTTTTTGACGCTTTGGCATAATTTTCTTATCCGGCTCGAAATTTAGCTTCGGCTTTTCTATGCAGGAAAAACCCAGATGTAATAGTGATTTATGATGTGATTGATGTAGTAACTTTAACATTTGAAAGTGTGTGATTGTGTATTTATCCCTCCAATGCTTGTCGAAGAGCACGTATGTCCATATGCAGTGGTGGATTTAGGCATCTTGCGGCGGGGGGGCGTGTTGAAGCGGGTTTCGCCCAGGGCACCAAACAAGCTAGATCTGCTACTGTCCATATGCAGCTGTCAGTGAGTTAAGAAATTCTGTAAAAAACAGACTGTTGATGTAGGAGAAAAATGCTTTGTTACAGAATCATTATGGATTACAATCAGTGATGATTGTGATGATATGCGGCTGTGATATGCGTTGCAGATGAAAACATTAAACTTAGAGAAGTTTAAGGAGAAGGAGAAGCTCATTGGTCACTTGAAGAGAACACACGCCCCCCTTGATGAGCTTGATGTGCTTTTCCAGTTTTTGAAGCCATAAACTCAGCAGGAAGTCCCAAGAGTCGAGTGATTATCAACCTCCCTCTGTCAGATGGTAACGCACGCTTTGTCTCTCACCTAATGGTCGATGATTATGTAAATAAAGCTCACACTTGAAAATCGCTAGGAAAATGGGCTAGAGTGATGTCAGCTTAAAGGGAAAGTTTACCCAAAACATTTTATTCTCTCATCATTTACTCACCCTCATGCCATCCCAGATGTGTCTGACTTTCTTCTGCTGAATATAAACAAAGATTTTAGAAGGATTTCTCAGCTCTGTATGTCCTCACAATGCTAGTGAATGGTGACCAGAAATCAGAAGATCCAAAAAGGAGGCATAAAATTAATCCAGTGGGTTAAAACCATTTCTTCAGGAGTGATATGTTAGGTGTGGGTGAGAAACAGATTTCAGTCATTTTTACTATCAATCTCCGCCTTTGATCACCCCCATCAAGTACGTGGGTGAAAGTGAACGTGACACCAGAATGTGAAAGTATATATTTAAAGTAAAAAAGGACTTAAATATTGATCTTTTTCTCACACACACCTATCATATCGCTTAAAAAGATAGGGATTTAACCACTAGAGTCTTATGAATTGCTTTTATATTGCCTTTTGGGCCTTCAAAGTTCTGGTGACCATGAGGACTAACAGAGGTGAAAAATTCTTCTTTGTTTTTTGTTGTGCAGAGGAAAGAAACTCATGCAAATCTTGGATGGCATGAGGGAGGGTAAATGATGAGAAAATTTTCATTTTTGGGTTAACTAACCTTTTGAAGGCCAAAGTATACTTTGGGTGTCCTTGTTGCGGATCTCTCCTTGCATTCAATTTTGTCATCATCACAGTCCGCGCACGACACAGATTTTCTCGACACATGGGTATGATCCTCATCTGTGCGTATCGTCGTTACATGCGCCTGCCATTGACTACAATATACTAAGAATATTACAAAGAATTTGTAGTGGGCAGTGCATTCATATTCGCTTGTGGTCAGAAGAGTTTAGGCAACTTTGAAAGGCAATAGGGTCTACTGGGTGTGATCCGATCTGGGATTCAGAAAAACAAAGTATAATCAGGCCTTAACACACAGACCAGACAATTATTTAAGATAAACTCTACAAGTGTGTTTATTGTATAAGATACTTATGTGCATTATTTAGAGACAGTTTTTATTTAATTGGTAACAGCAATAATTGTTTAGACAATGTTTCAATTTACTGATTCAATTGAAGTATTTGATTTAAATGGTGTTTTAAAAAGTAAGAAAAAATATAATTGCCGCTGGAAATAAATTCCAGATCGGAGAAGTTGTCCCACAGAATAGTTAAATTTTTTAAAAACTTTTTTTGTGTGTCAGGCTAAAGCATTACATCACCCTCTGTGGTTTAAGACGGAATTACAAGAAGCTGTTGGACGGCTGCCGATCAGTGAAGGCCATGGTGGCAGTGCTGAAAAAAGAGCTGGAGGTACTGGGTGTGGAAGGTTGGTGGCTTAAACAATATGTGTTGGAGAATCTGTGATGTACACACTCAAACTGGCATGTGCTTTGGTGAATCGTCAAAATTCTATGCTAATTGCAAAATGCATTCTTGCAATGTTTTTAATGATCAGGTTAACGCTGTGCCAAGTGTCACATCCATTCTTGGATGTTTAATAATTGAAAACTTATTTTGGCTAATTTTTGTTGTAATTGCTCCTTACGTGGTATATGGTCACCTGTATGTAAATAAAAAGCAACTAATAATATAACGCAGAGGTCAATTAGTGATTTATCTAAATTTCTTGGTGAAACCAGCAATTCTGGATACAAACACTGAAAATGCTCATTCTAAAATTGTTTGGAATAACTAGATTTAATGATATAAGAAATAATATTACTACAAGTGATTACACTTTATAAGTGCGCCACTGCAATAACATCTTGGCTCCAAAAATGTATAAAATATTTTACAACCCCAATTCCAAAAAAGTTGGGACGGTGAGAAAAATGCTAATAAAAACAAAAATTTGTAAATTATATTCACCCTTTGCTATATTGAAAGCATTACATCTAAACATATGATGTTTTCTCTTGTGAATTTCATTGTTTTTTGAAAATGTTATATATATAGTATATGTAGTAATTTCAAATCAGATGATTGCAACACGCTCCAAAAAAGTTTGGACAGTCGAGTGTTTACCACTGTGAAACATCACCATTTCTTCTAATAACACTTATTAAGCATTTGGGCACTGAAGTCACAAGTTTGTTAAGTTTAGAAAGTGGAATTTTCCCCTGTTCATTCACTACTTGCAGGTCTTTATCTACACAATTGTTCAGGGTCTTCTTTGTCGTATGGTGTGCTTCATAATGGGTCACACGTTCTCAATTGGAGACAGGTTAGGACTGCAGGCAGGTCAATCTAGCACCCACACTCTCTGCTTACACAGCCATGCACTTGAAATCTAGAAAGTATGTACTTTGAAGTTGTCCTGATGGAAAATGCAGGGACGTCCCTGGAAAAGATGGAGCTGGATGGCTGTATATGTTGCCCCAAAATTTGTACATATCTGTCTGCATTCATGGTGTTCTCAAAGATGTGCGAATTACCCATGCCATGGTCACTGACACACCCCTGACCCATACAGACACTGGCTTTTGGACCTGACGCTAATAACAGCTTGGATGGTCCTTTTCCTCTTTGGCCCGGATAACACAATTGAAAAAACACAGTTCCACTGTTCTACTTGCCATCTAAGATGAGACCGAGCCCAGAGAAGTCGGCAGCACTTCTGGACAGTGTTGATGTATGTCTTCTGCTTTGCATATTAAAGTCTTAACTTGCATCTGTGAATGCAGCGGTGAGTGGTGTTGACTAACAAAGGTTTACTAAAGTAATCCCAAGCCCATGTTCATAATTACTCTGGAACAGTTGAAAATCACGTTTTCGTTCCTTGAACCTCATTTAGTCCCTGATTCAAAGTGGTAGCAATAATACTACCAATACCAATAATTTATTATTAAATGTTTTTATTATTTATGCACGAAATATCACAAAAGCAAGTGTACTGAATATCAGAATGCTGTGATTCAGCCGTAGCAGCCTTGTGCCACAGGTCATCCGATTTTTTAAATAAATATTTTCATTAATCCTGGAAAGTTCTCTGCTGCAGCATTTTACTTGACTAAAAATAAAATAGCATTTTTTTGTTTACAATTCATTATTATATTTCTTTTAGATTAAACACTGTTTTGATGATAACATAAAACATGGATCCAGAAAAAATTTAATGGAAAACACTGAATTTGTAACTACAAGACTTTATGCAGTTAGTTTTCTGTGTAATTTCATCAGAAATCGGAGGCTATTTATTTGTTGCCTGCGTATGTATACCGAGGTACCAGGCTGATAATTATACCAAAACCAAAATTGTGGTATTGCAGCAAACATAATGCAATGGACTGGGAGCTCAACAATAGTGTGTTGGTGTGTTATTTCTTGGAATATTTCAGTGTGATCTATTTCACAATCACATAATCTGTCTACCTGGGAAATATTTCTGTCCCAGGACAGCCGTCCATCGAGAAATGTAAGAAAGCTCGGTTGAAGAGAGAAGAAGCACAGGAGCTGGCGGAGCTGGATGTCAGTAACATCATCGCCACTCAGGGTAAAGGCAATATCTCTTGTGAGATACATTTTGCTCTGTTGAAATTAAAAGAAAGCATTAATCAGTTTTTTACACTTAACTATTATTAACATTTTGATGCAAATCAATAGAATGCATCATGACTTTCTGGGGTCATCTTTACTTTGTTTGGCCCTAAATCTAAAGAAATGGCCAGTAATCTCAAGCACACTCTGAGCTCTGTATACTTCGTTAATCAGGACATCCCAAAAGGAGAGCAGTGTCAGCGATATGGCCTCCCCCTCAGAATGTCTCTCCTCCCACTTCTGCCTATAAACGTGTTGTCAACTCAGACTCGGACAGTGGGGACAGCCACACAAACAAGGAGCACAAGAGAGTAGCAGCCTGGGGCAACCTGCAGGGAATCATCAGTGATGATGGAGAGAGTGACTAAATGCCTTTTTACTACAATCTGTTTGTACAGAATAAAACTTTTTTTGTACAAAAATTATCACCTACTCTATCAATCAATGTGATCGAGAATGAATCTGTCCTTTGGCAAGAGTTTTTTATGTTCATACTCTTGTATGCTTTTGGATTTCATCCCAAGTTTATTCTCTCCTTCATGTGTTTTTTGTTTTTAAATGAAAATAAAAACCTAACCTTGGCCTGAGTTTTTTTTTAGGAGGCTATCAATATGAATACCAAAAGTCAACTTATCATCATGCCAGATACCAAGCTATTTATAAGAGGCAACCATGTCAAGATGAGTGCCATCTAATGTTTTAACCATCCAATCAGTAGGTGATAAACAGAAACATGTAAAAATCATATATTTAGTCTTTTTGGCGTTTAGCACTAATTTTAAGTTAACGAGAGATGTCTGCAATAAGTTAAAAGCTGTCTGTAAGGAGTCCATTGTCACTTTTGAAAGACGGAGCCATGGTATAAATGATCGTATCATCCGCATAAAAGTGTACCAGGACCAATATAATTTATATACATAGAAAATTAAATTGGTTCCAGAATAGATCCTTGAGGAACACCCACCTTTACTATTACAGGTGTAAAATTGTAATTATCTATGGCTTTTCTATATCTATAATTCATTGAGTACTTCCAATAGTTTGAAAACCACTACAGCGCAGAGTCACTAAAACCTATACATTTGAGCCTTTGCAGGAGAAGACCATGATCCACTGAATCAAACACTTTGGATAAATCAATAAAAACTGCAACACATTATTTTTTATCGTCCAGAGCATTAGTAATTGTAGAATATTCTCTGTGTGCAGATTCCACAATATGGAGACAGAAAGAATGAGAGCATTAAAAAAAATCTTTTTAATGTATATACTGTGCTGTATATAAGTGATTACAATAAATGATTATTAAATGTTTACAAAGAAAATGTATACATGATCATATTGCAGAGGACAGGTTAAAATGTTTTAACAAACATTTTGGCCATGAAGTGAAGTAGTATCTTATTAAAGAAACATTTGTAATGGTTTCTTATAATGAAAGTTAACCAGTCTCTCATAATAGCAATAGTTCTCATCCCTAAGTGAGGATGATAAATGGGAGTCTGTTTCTTGGAAGCTCTGCATTCAAATTTTTTAAAAACTTTTTTGTAGTATGCTCAGTATAAAAAGAATAGACATTTTTAATAGAATGCTAAACTATATCAAAGTTTTACACATTAAATCATTATGATGATTTGTGTTAATGAAACATCTGACTGATCCTAGTCTTATAGCAAATATATTAGGGCTGTCCATTTAACGTGTTAATTCAGTGCGATTAATTTTACAAAAAAATAACGCGTTAAAAAAAATTAACACTTTTAATCGCATGCCCACGGACCATAATAAGGAAGAGTCCTGAGAAATGCAAGCTTGTAGTACCACCTGTTTACTCCAGAGGGCAGTAATTGAATTTCAGCTGTATGAGCAACGCGCAGTTTATATAGTGAAGAAAAACTCTTCAGTAGGTGTTCTTGCGTCCAAAACACTTGAAGGAGCGCAAATGCGAACTAAGGGATCTCAAGATGAGTTTAAAGATTGAGTATTAAACTATATTTAACTTGACACAGTGACCTAAACATTTTATGTTTGTGATGCAAGGCACCCGAGATGCTACACAAGCATGTCTGACGTAGGGTGTGGCTGGATTGAGATGGTGCAAAATTCGGAAATTACCCCATAAATATCTAATCACGAATAAAATCAAAGAAATTTCCTTCAAACTTATTTATAAGTAATACGCCACTAATTATTTTCTTGTAGAGAGATTTAATTGCGAGATTGATTTCTGCAAGATTGTTAGAGATCATATTATTCCCAGCTTTCAACTTTGTTTTGAAATGTTTTTTAGCTATGACATGTCTCTTCATAAGGAATATTATTTGATTAATTTTCTGATTTTGTTGGCAAAGATTAGTATTCATAAATGTAAGTATGGTGGTTATAAACCATTAGTTTTAAATTTAATTCAGAGGTTCAGCAATACCTAAGAACAATTTCCAATTTGAGTAACAAGAAAGCTGTAAAGTGTATTGAAATATGTAAACAATTTTATATTTTTATTTAAACAGTTTATTTATATTCCTTTTTGTTGTTGTTGTTGTTGTTTGTTTGTTTTTGTTTTTTTACCTCTTGGCTCTAGATGTAAAAATTTTGTAAGCATTAATTAAAAAAAAAAAAGTATGACGCAAGTGTACATTGACAGGTCCTTAAACAAGCCCTCATAATAAATCTCCAACTGATTGATAAATTCACTTGTGAATCGATTGATTGACTTATGATCAATAATATGGTAGTAAACAATACATTGTATTCTAAAGCCGCTTTTGTATTGTCTTAACAATGATTAACTCTTCTGCAACAAGAATGTAATGCATTTTAATTATCTGAATATATATATTTATTTATTTATTTTTTATAGGGGATGGATGATCCTCTTCTGAAGAGAGTTTCAACAAAGGAGACATCGATAAATCTAGGCTGGTTTCTATTTATGATCCAGTCCTGAATATCAGACACTCTGGTGTATAAACCAGGATATGTAGGATAGAGACAGCTCCAATCACCAATCACTATTCCAGACTGAATCCACTGGGCACCTTTCTTAATGACCATTGGACCACCAAAGCAACCACTTAACATGTAGTAAATATAACTATTTGTGCCATTATGCAGTGAGCAACTGTAACAGACAATACATAGGTGTGATGATATAAATATATCTAAAGCTCTAGACTGCTCCAGCAGAATTTGTAAGTTTAATCTGAGACACGCTGGACAGAAATAGGACAAAAACTGAGATCACAGTCCTGTTTTGTCACTATGAGTAAGGCACTTACTGATGTTGCCTCAGGATATTACTGTAGAATTGCTTTAGAGAAATTTAATGAGACAAAATTAATAAGTAATTTATGACATACATTACTCTCTTCCTGATTTGAAACTGCAGCAGATAAGATGTTGTTTGTGATGTTATTCCGCGAAACAACATTATAATAAATGTTAAAAAAAAATTCCGAAAATCTTCGCCTCCAGCAGTATGCCATCAGGATTGGTGTCTAACACATAAAACACATATTCTGTAGATCAGTGCAAATATCTTTTCTGAAATACTTTTTTGTTTCAAATAAGTGTCAGAAAGGTGGATAAGTGTAAATTGATTATGAAGCAATGTCCACTTACTTGAAGCACTATAACCCCACAGAGTGACCCAGGTCTCAGTACCTGCATTAAATATTCTACCAGCAGCAGCCAGACAGACTGGCCGAATATAATCAGTGAAATCCACAGAAGAGGAGAGCTGGACTACTGCTATGTTATTGTCAAAATGTGAAGGTTTGTTTACACCATGATGGTGGATTATTTGACTTTTTGACTGTTCTGGACATCTCATGAGGGTTTGAGCTATTTTGGCTGAGACGTCCCATGTAAATTATAATGTCAGATGCAGAGATTCTGTAAAGAGAGGAAGTAAGTTGTAACTACATCATGATCTGTCTACAGTTGTGTTATGGTGCTCTTGATTTAAACTTTAAACTTAATAACTGTTCAAGCATGTAGATGTAGATAAAAACCAGTCTTTAATGATTAGACTACCATCACAGTCATAGACTAGAGTTGTGTTTATGTATATGCTTATTTGCCAAGGACAAGCCCCTTCAACAAACTTGGTGTTGAGGGGAGCTTGGCCACACACTGTTAAAAGAAGAAAAGATGTGGGAGTTTTCTGTTTAAGTGCCTAAAAATGTATACAGATCATTCTGTGTGGAACAACATGAGTTTGGATGATCAATAAGAATGTTGCAACTTACCAGAGCATATAATGAGAGGGAAAAAATACATTTCTGTGTTTAGTTTTCTGTGTCAAAATCAATCAAATCAAATCACTTTATTGTCACACTACCATGTACACGAGTGCAACAGTAGGTGAAAGTCTTGTGTGCAGTTCCGAGCAACATAGCAGTCATGACAGTGACGAGACATATACCAATTACAATAAACTATATTTACACAACACAATTTACATATCAAATGTACACATGCTTACACAACACAATAATAATATACAATGTACAGTAAACAATACACACAATATAGAATACACATACAATAAAAATAAAAAATAAGAGTATATAAAAATATATATGCAGTAGTTATACTGTGGAGAATATATTTGACAGTCCAGTGTGAGATAATAAGATGATGATTAATAAAGTGCAGTGCTGATTGTTGATTGTGAGAGATCAAGTGTTCAAAAGTCTGATTGCTTGTGGGAAGAAGCTGTCATGTAGTCGGCTGCTGCGGATCCTGATGCTGCGATACCGCCTGCCTGATGGTAGCAGTGAGAGCAGCCCATGTCTCAGGTGGCTGGAGTCTCTGATGATCCTCCGAGCTTTATTCACACATTCCCTGTTATATATGTCCTGGAGGGAGGGAATCTCACCTCCGATGATGTTTCTGGCAGTTCGCACCACCCTTTGCAGGTCTTTGCGGTTGTGGGCGGTGCTGTTGCCATACCAGGCGGTGATGCAGCCAGTCAGGATGCTCTCTACAGTGCTTGTGTAGAACCGTGTGAGGATGTGGTGGTTCATTCCGAACTTCCTCAGCCGTCTCAGGAAGAAGAGGCGCTGGTGAGCCTTCTTCACAACGGCCTCAGTGTGGACGGACCATGTGAGTTCCTCAGTAATGTGGACACCGAGGAACTTGAAGCTGCTGACTCTCTCCACTGGTGCTCCATTAATGGTGATGGGACTGTGTTTTGTCTTTCTTCCTGAAGTCCACTACAAGCTCCTTGGTTTTACTGATGTTGAGGGAGAGGTTGTGCTCCTGACACCAGCGTGTCAGAGTGTGCATCTCCTCTCTGTAGGCTGTTTCATCATTGTCAGTGATCAGACCTACCACTGTCATATCGTCAGCAAACTTAATGATGGCACTGGAGCTATGTGTCGCCACAGTCATGTGTGTACAAGGAATACAGGAGTGGGCTGTGAAAATAGCCCTGCGGGACTCCAGTGTTGAGGGTCAGTAATGAGGAGATGTTGCTGCCCATTCTAACCACCTGACGTCTGCCTGACAGGAAATCCAGGATCCAGCTGCACAGCGAGCTGTTTAAGCCCAGAGCCCGGAGTTTCTCATCAAGCTTGGAGGGCACTATGGTGTTGAATGCTGAGCTGTAGTCTACAAACAGCATTCTCACATATGTGTTCCTTTTTTCCAGGTGGGAGAGAGCAGTGTGTATTGTAGATGCAATGGCATCATCAGTGGAGCGGTTGTTGCGGTTGGCAAACTGCAATGGGTCCAGTGAGGCGGGCAGCACAGAGCAGATGTGATCTCTGATTAACCTCTCAAAGCATTTGCTAATTGTATAAAAGGCTCTCCAAATAAGAAACTTTTATTGCAGGACTTTTATTATGATAACAGTTGCAATTCCTTACCCTTCCTGTAGAAGG
Source organism: Moxostoma hubbsi (assembly GCA_032164185.1). Lineage (NCBI taxonomy): Eukaryota > Metazoa > Chordata > Actinopteri > Cypriniformes > Catostomidae > Moxostoma > Moxostoma hubbsi. Next base: position 28,307,407 of record JAVLUX010000024.1, read on the forward strand.
CACCATTGTGTTAGTTTGCTTTTGGCTGAGCCATTGCTATATGGAGAGGACTGCAGTGGTGCGGATGAAAGTTTTCTCTGCCTGTTATCTGGATGTTCGTTGATGATTTGGTGGTTCAAAGTGTTAGTACATGACCATGAAACTGTGAATCTTCTGTGATTTAATACACTTTGAAAAGGAAGGTCCCATCTCCTCATTATTCATGTCTTTACCGACACACAGGGGTGTTTACTGCTAATAGAAGTAGAGTCAGAACCTAATAGTCCAATAGCCTCTCCAACACTAATGATGGGGGTCAGAGCAACAGGACGCCAGTCATCGTGTGTTCATAGGCCTGTGTGCTTGTTGGCAGTTCTTGCAGCTCATTCAAGAGCTGATTACAGAGCTGATATACTGGCCTGAGTAGCATAGTTTATCATTTATATTTATTATTTTTTTCCTTGAGTGAGAGTGTCAGTCCATTGTACGTAGATAACAAGCTTCTATGTCTAAAGTCTGGGATCATTTATTCATAATCATTTTGTTTCAAATCTGAGGCTCTTTTGAGTTTCACGGAAGAAATACATGTTTGGAAAAAATCAAGGGTGAGTAAATGATCACAGAATTGTCAGTTTTGTGTGACCTATCCCTTTAAGAGTATACAACTAATTCTAAATACTTAAAAAATTGTCAGGTTATGTAGTCTTACATGATTTTTCTTTTTTTAACCCATTGAGTAACAGCCATTTCAGGTAATTAAATTGTCTTGTCAATTATTAAAAATAGTTCCATGATTTTCATTGCATCAAACGATTTTTAGACCTTACCTGCTATTTTGAGGAGTAACACAGAGCTCCCAGCAACACACAAATCTGCGTTAAACTTCATTACGTTCTGACTGCTGTTTCCTTTACTGTCAAGTCTCTAATGATATGTAAAGTACTGCCAGCGTCATCAGGAGTTCTCTTAACTCCACCTACCACAAACTGAATCTCTGACTTAACTTGTCTGAGATGTTTGTTTTTCTGCCTGCTGTATTTAATTTACATGTAATTTTTATTATTCTTAATGCATTTAGTGGCCAAAAACATCATCTAGTTTTTTTAAGCGAGGGTGTAACACGGTGTTAAAATGGGAAAGGAGGAGGCAGGAACTGGACGAACCATCAAAGTAAAGTTTCATGTAAAATTAAAACATAAAGACAAAAACATAAACGCACACACATCAGCTGCGTGTGGCTCTCTCTCTCACAAACTGCCGCATCCAGCTGCCTTTTCCCTCTCCTTGGCTGATTTGCCTGATTGGGTATGACGAGGCCAGAAAATTATGTCAAGCCTTTAGGCAATTAGCTTTGGAGGTACCTGTGGATGTATTTTAAAGCCTACCTTCAAACTCAGTGCCTCTTTGCTTGACATCATGGGAAAATCAAAAGAAATCAGCAAAGACCTCAGAAAAAAAATTGTGGACCTCCACAAGACTGGTTCATCCTTGGGAGCAATTCGCAAATGCCTGAAGGTACCACGTTCATCTATACAAACAGTAGTATGCAAGTATAAACACCATGGGACCAGGCAGCCACGATACTGCTCAGGAATGAGATGCATTTTGTATCCTAGAGGTGAATGTAGTTTGGTGTGAAAAGTGCAAATCAATCACACCAAACAGCAAAAGACCTTGTGAAGATACTGGAGGAAACAGGTAGACAAGTATCTATATCCACAGTAAAACGAGTCCTATATCGAAATAACCTGAAAGCTGCTCAGCAAGGAAGAAGCCACTGCTCCAAAACTGCCATAAAAAAAAACAGACTACAGTTTGCAAGTGCACATGAGGACAGTGATCATACTTTATGGAGAAATGTCCTCTGGTCTGATGAAACAGTAATTGAACTGTTTGTCAATAATGACCTTCGTTATGTTTGGAGAAAAAAGGGTCAGGCTTGCAAGCCGAAGATCACCATCCCAACCGTGAAGCATGGGGGTGGCAGCATCATGTTGTGGGGGTGCTTTGCTGCAGGAGGGACTGGTGCACTTCACAAAATAGATGGCATCATGAGGAAGGAAACATATGTGGATATATTGAAGCAACATCTCAAGACATCAGCCACTGAGACATGAATGGGTCTTCCAAATTGACAATGACCCCACGCATACCTCCAAAGATGTGGCAAAATGGCTTAAGGACAACAAAGTTAAGGTATTGGAGCAGCCATCATAAAGTCCTGACCTCAATCCGATAGAAAATTTGTGGGCAGAACTGAAAAAGTGTTTGCGAGCAAGGAAGCCTACAAACCTGATTCAGTTACACCAGTTCTGTCTGGAGGAATGGACCAAAATTCCAGAAACTTATTGTGAGGAAAATTTCAAATTGACCCGAATATTCAGCTGATGGTGAGAAATTTGGTGTGATTTCAATTTTTGAATACGTGAGCAAGTGAGGAAGTTAGTTCAGTCTTGCTTTTATCAGTTTAAGAACATTTCTATGGTGAGAGAGGTATTAAGTTTTAGGGATAGAAAAGCATATTCATGCTTTTATTTTGTCTTGCCTAGATTATTGTAATGTTTCAACTTTAAATCAATGCTCTTTAGCATGACTACAATCAATGCAAAATGCTGCAGCTAGACTTTTGACACAAACTATGTATTTTAATCATATTACTCCAGTTTTAGCTTCCTTGCATTGGTTACCTATTCATTTAGAGTTGATTTTGAGATTTTATTGATTACATGTAAAGAATTACATGGTTTGGCATCAGATTATTTCTCAGAACTTTTAAGACCTTACAACACAGTTAGACCTCTTTGATCTTGTCCTGAACTGTTGGCTTTTCCAAGATCCAGATGCAAAACTAAAGGTGATAGAGCGTTTGTAGTAAAGGCCCCACGGTTATTGAATATCCTGCCCTGGAACACAGATTTGAGTAATAAGTGGATTGCAGTATTGAAATATCCACTAGAAGGCATTATATAATTGTTTTTACAGGAATATTCCTCTAGCCAGATTGTCATTCCAACAGGCGTTTTCAATTAGTAGTTTTTATTTTCTTATGTCTCTTTCATTATGAATAAATAATTATTTCTGAATGACCATAAAAACCTTGCTTGTTGTAATTATTGATTTGTCTACCCAATTAATGAACTTTGGGACATCCTAGGATCACTGAGAAAATCAGTTAGTAAAAGCACATGTGTTAGTCTTGAATGGCCCAGTCAGCCTCTGATAAACACTATTTGGTCATGCCTAGATTTAACATTTTGAGAGTAATTTCTTTGGATCCTGGGGTTTTGTGCAGTACAGTAAAAACAAAAAGTGTTACAACTATACTCTGTCTACCTATGTCTTTCTTCTGTGGAACACAAAAGCTAAATCTTTTAATGGCTTTGTGCTATATGAATGGGTTGCAGTATCCAAAATATCCACAATTTTTTTTTTTTAAACAAAATGAGGGACCAACACAAGCCAATTGTCAACAAAGGTGTTGACCAACATAATTACTGTACTTGAGTAAATTTTGAATCACTCAAGTATAAAAGTTCCTGTTGAGATTTACTTTACAAATTGAGAAGAAAAATTTATAGGCCTACATTTACACATTTACCCAAATCATTGTGTTAATTTTGCGACTGCAGAATATAATACAGTTGCATGGTGACTGGATGATATTGATGTCTGATTCACTAATGATCAAACAGGTCAACCCCCCCCCCCCCCCCAATTTATAACTTAAACCAGTTTGTGAATCTCACAAACACAAGAGAAGTGCCCTGAACAACACACTATGGGTTTCCACTAAACAGAAAGGTCTAACCATGTCAGTTTGAATTGCTTTTGGATAATAATTTAATCTGATACATTTTCATGGCTTCAGCTTTGTAAACATCCCCTGGTGGGAAAAACTAAACCAAAGAAACCCTCACAGAACTTCTACTTGGGAATTGCATTGGTTTTAATGGAAACTATGATCCCTTGTTGGTCTCTAATGGTTAGATTTTTGCTTCTGTTGGTACAGTGCATCCGGAAAGTATTCACAGTGCTTCACTTTTTCCACATTTTGTTATGTTACAGCCTTATTCCAAAATAGATCAAATTCATTATTATCCTCAAAATTGTACAAACAATACCCCATAATGACAACGTGAAAGAAGTTTGTTGAAATCGTCGCAAATTTAATAAAAATAAAAAACGAAAAAAAATCACATGTACGTAAGTATTCACAGCCTTTGCTCAATACTTTGTTGAAGCACCTTTGGCACCAATTTCAGCCTCGAGTCTTTTTGTGTATGATGCTACAAGCTTGGCACACCTATTTTTGGGCAGTTTCTCCCATTCTTCTTTGCAAGACCTCTCAAGCTCCATCAGGTTGGATGGGGAGCATCAGTGCACAGCCATTTTCAGATCTCTCCAGAGATGTTCAATCAGGTTCAAGTTTGGGCTCTGGCTGGGCTACTCAAGGACATTCACAGAGTTGTCCCGTAGCCACTCCTATGTTATACTTATATATACTTTCCGGATGCACAGTAACTTGCTATGTGGATACCATCAGGGACCAATACATAAGGCTTATCTATAATGGAAACCAATACAAACCCTTAGATCCTAATACAATGTGGTCCAAAACACACTACAAAACCATTTGGTAATGACTTTAGTAGTAATCTGTTGATGGTTCATAAAGATATTCTTAGTGGAACTAATTTCTATTGGGGGTTTGTTTCTGCAGGGTTGTGAAATGCTGAAGTAGCCTAATGTGCCTGAAGATTTGTTTATATGACAAGTCTCATGTTATCCTGGAGAACAGTATGTCTTTTAAATTTAGCAAATATAGCATTCATAAGGCAATAATACGCAGTTACCATTTTAACAAGGAGTTAATTTTAATCAAAGATATTAACAGAGGATGCATTAGCAACTGCTTCTGAATACCTCGGTACGTCAGCATGTCCGCCATATTGAAAAAGACAAAATCAGACCATAAAAATTGGAAAGTTAATTGATACATGCTTGGCAACAGGCTGGAGTTTTTTTTTTCTGTTAATTTAACAAGATTTTATTTGCCATAAACATTGGACAATTCTGCATATTGTAGATGACATCATATCTTCAAAACACTCTTATAAATAATGCTGATCAACACACAGCATGCTTTAAACTTTTAAAGAAAGCAGTGGGATTAGTGCTCATACACCCAATAGGTTGGATAGGTCATTCCCGTAAATCTCCAAAAACAAATACATTATTAAATATAATATATATATATATATATATATATATATATATATATATATATATATATATATATATCCCAAAGACTATACTTTCACTTATTGGACAGTTATTGAATATATATATATATATATATATATATATTCACATTGAACAAAAAAGAAAATGACAAGTTACTACTTGTCTTGAAATAAATGTAATAATATGAGTGATTCTCATTTGCTACATAAATTTACAAATCAAAGGATCCTTTTACCCCAGGGAGCCGTCAGCCCCATTGTACCCTATATTAAGCTTTAGCTTTTAACTACTATATCATTGTTGATTTCTACATCCATGCTATGGACCCTGATGCATCCCAGCCACTTGTTTCAGTAGCAAGACGTGTTCACAAACTTTTGCAGGCACAAGAGTTTAATGAAAGTGCTGCCTCTTCTCTTCAATCTGCTCCCACTCTCCAGTTCTCTCGCTCATTTCATTGCTCCTCTCCCACAACAATCACACCCACCCCAAAGTAACACCTCAAACACTGTAATTAATCAAGGCGCGTGCCGTAATCAGGAGGAAGAGCGGCTATTTTTACAGGCCTTGTCTCTGTGGGAGCAATGAAAAACAAGATGAGAAAGAGGAAAGGAAAGATGTCTGAGCTGCTTGTATCTTTACACTTACTTGATTAAATCTGTTCACAAAGGTCTGGATAAGAGAAAAATCAATGTAAGGTTATGATAAGAGGAATTTAAGTACACGTGCCTACTGCTCTCATTTCTTGATCCCTTCACAGGGACACTCTTCACTCGCTCACTCTTCACTCGCTCACTCACACACACACACACATTCACACACACGCACACACACACACACACGCACGGGCACATGTTGGATGGATAGACAGACATTATTTACATGTGCTCACTTCTCCAGAATTGCAAATGTTAGAGCCTAGAAACAGGACAAAATATTATTAGATAGTGACTTTTGCTGCAAACACCTTTCAAATCACCTTCACCTTAACATCAAGTGTGATTCTAAAGGATGATTGTTTTTAACAACAGTAAACTTTTATATATACAGCCAGGAACATAACAGTCAATTTAAAAGTGTGTGTGTGTGTGTGTGTGTGTGTGTGTGCATACTTACCATGCAGTATTACTATTTACAGTATATATAAACTATGATATAAGTATTATATTAATATAAAAGTATTATATTCTTGTATTTGTTGTATTTTAAAGGTTCAAGTATTGCAAATTAATTGCAAAATATTGTAAAATTAGCTGCAAAAATAAGGGGCATCTTGTGGAGCACTTGCTTCTGTTTCACACATGACAATAAAAGACTAAGCACCAGCTGGTCCTGAATAAATCATTTAATTATTAATGAGAATTGTGCATTGTGGGATTTAAATGTATCCAAGTGGCTGGAGTGTTTTTGACTACTTTCACCAAAATTAATTCAGATCCATTTAATGATTCATTGGCCATTTCTGGTGATGCCAGAAGTTGCTGACAAATAAGTGTCTTGTGTGAAGTGAATTAGTCTCTGAATCAATGATCAGAAGAAATTTTAATTTTTAAAAATTTGTATGTCTACAGACTTACAAAGAGACTTTAATAGAGGTTTTAAACATGATCAAGCACATTATTAAGCATTTTTAAGCACATATATATTCATACAGTAAAATGTGTTCTAAGAACACAACAGATCTATCTTTTTTCCTACAGTTTGTCGATTGCACATCAACATAGAGGAATAAAACAGGAGCTGATATTAAAAATAGCTTTACATATTTAACACAGATCTAGCAATCTGCTTAAATTGGCAAAAACAACAGATCAAACTATTACCTCACAAACATAATGTAAAACACATAACTTCATGAAGACACAGGCGCTGATATAAACTCCACTTACGTGCGCTTAAAAGATGGACTGTCCTTTGATTTTTTTTTCTGCAGTGCATTTCATGTAATGCTGCCAATCAAGAATGAAATGCAGATAAATAACTCTCGTTTGTTTGTTCCTAATCTCTTGATTATTAATTTAAATCAACAACAATGCCCATAAAAACATGGATAAATGAGCATTGTTGAAGGCAACTTAAATGAACGGCGCCAGCAGGGCTGGGCTGGGAAGAGAAATCGGCCTGGGATTTTACATAGCAACTGGCCCAAAAATTGAGCGGGTCCTTTTCTGCATAACGCAGTGGTGCATTTTAGCTTATCGCGGCCCAGTCGGCACGTTACGCGGCCAACCCACCAGTCCGCTCGGTTCTTCCGATGGCCAGTCCGCTCCTGATCGGCCCCAAAGTGCGTCGACCCACCGGGAAAATGCCTGGTATGCCAGATTACCAGTCCAGCCCTGGGCGCCACGCTGAATAGACTGTCTAACTGACGACCTATTACGTAATGGATGTTTCGCCTCAAGAAACTCTCCTGTGATTGGATGGATGGTTGCTCAATCAGCCCAAATTAACAAAATGCAAAGAATAACCTACTGTATACAAATCCACCATTTGGACTCAGCATGGGTTTAGCTTGAAAAAGTGTGGGGAACCAAATCACCTTTTTAAGGAGTGTGGGGGACGTGTCCCCAACGTCCCCCATGGGTGCTATGCCCTTGTATACATTAGCCTATATGTCTTTCATTACTTAAACAATAACAAGAGGCAAACTTACCTGCAGCTACAGAAACTGAAACTAAAAGCAATATCCAAACTTCCATGAAAGTAAATCATATTTTAATAGATCTAAGCTGCAGAACAGAGAGCATCTGCTGTGGAAGCTCCTGACTGATGCTCTAGTGCTCAAACTGGGAGTGGAAACTGTCATCAAGTCAAGTAAGGACAGATGACCCAATGTATTTCAGCATTTTACGAACACAATGTGTCTCATCATGAGTCAAGGAAATCTGTAACCAGAGGCATGTTGAAACTCACCAAATGAACATTGAATGACAGTTCAAGGCCCCTTTTTTCACCTCACTAATCGTATACAGCATTTAACGGCACAACTGTCAAAAAGTGTGCCTTTTAAAGTTTTATTCTGTTGTCCAGTTTTTTAGCGATTGTATTTCTCATTCTGATAACAGTGCACAATACTCAAACCTTGCTGCCACCTCAGCCTCCAAACTGCAGCTCGTGTTGAGTACCATCTAGTGGTATTATTAATGTTTCATAGATGCTTTATGTCCATTACTTTCACTAAAAATGTATGCACTTCACTTCTACATGAGCATATTTCTGATGTAACCTCTACTGCAGAAAAAAATGTAAGTCTTAGTTATTAATTTGAATGAGGTTAAAGAATAATACTGACATGATTTTAGCTTAAAACATGCTTGAAACAGTAGAAATGGCAGCCTCGTTAAATTCTATGTGTTTCCTTACAGGTATCGTGGCAGTTCTGAGGTGAAATGTCCATTGTATGGTGCTAAAAGCGAGTTAAATTTAAATTAAAAATTACAATTTTCTCCCAAACAGATGAACAAATCTGACCTGCCTAGTCCATATCCTTAACCCAAACCTAAACGATAGTGTCATTTAAATGTAAATGAGACATGAAAAATACAATTGCTAAAGCAATCACGTTATTTTCTGGTGCTTCATCGGACTCACCTGTGCTCTGCAGGATTTGGACCCAGTTCCCTGCATCGCAATTGCAATGCTCTATCAGTTGAGCTAGTGTGCAATTTGATCATGCTTGAACAAGCTTGTAAATGTATAGCTGGTTATGTCATGCAAGCATTAAAATGTCTTTTCAAGACATGTATTACAGTAAAAGTGTTCAGGCATCATAAGAAAGCACAGGGTGAAACGTATGTGAAATGTGATGCTGTTTTACTTCTGATTTGTGTAAAAGGGAATAAAAGTATTTGTTGTTGAATAGCGCTTCTAGTGTTCATCTCACCAGGAAACTGCCACAATATGTACAACACTTAAAATTACACATAAAAATTATTTGACATTTTTTTTTAGATATACTAACCAGATTCTATGAGGCCAGATTGCTAGCAAGACAATATACAATGTGATGCTTTGATAACTTGAGTTAATGCTTCTTATGACCATAGAAACCTTTTGGTCTAAAGCTTTAAATATCTTTCAGATTTGTAGACAAATATAAATTGTGATTATTTTTTTAACACACAAATATCTTCATATAAAGTTTGCAATTTATTTTAGTTGTCTATTTTTTTAATAGATGCATTGCACTGAATAGTAATGAAAAGCAACCCAAAAGGGTGCAGCATACTTCTGCTATAAAAAGCATCCCAGGTGGAGGACTCATGAAGTTTACAGAAGGCTCAAAATGTCAAATAGGCTAAGAGTGGCTTTTATAATGAAGATCAAATGTAAGAGTTTAAATTTATTTAACATTTTTGGCCACTATACAGTAGGTGATTATTCTAAATATAGTCCACCTGGGATTTCATGTATTTTCTTCTCATGCTCTCTCTCTCTCTCTCTCTCTCTCTCTCTCTATATATATATATATATATATGTACTGTAGTATACTGTACATGCATAGAGAGAGAGAGAGAGAGAGAGAGAGAGAGAGAGAGAGCAGGAGAATGTCATTAACGTATACACACACAGTGCTCCTGACTTTTTATTGGCCATATTACTTTATATAACTGTCCTGTACTGACACTAGAAAGCGGACATATTCATTGCTTTTACAATTTAATAATTTATGAAACAGGTCTATATGTTAGCCCAGTGAATCTCTCTTTTACCACCCATAAAACATACGGGACAGGGGATAGAGAAGAAACAGCAAAGGACTTTTCCTTTTGGATGCTGAATATCTGTATTAATAGCAGAATCCAGCTGTCCATGCTGAATAGGGGGCAAAAGAGAAAGTGCTCAGATCTTCTCTACAATAACATGACCCTCTATGTCTGCCTTCTCAAGGATAAAAAAAAAAAAAAGTATTTTTTTTCCTTTTTCTTCCTAGGTGGCTCACATTTTTCCACCTCCCTATATTCCTTCAATTTCCCTCTCATTTCCTTGCAATAGATATTGCCTAAGGTTTTCATTGAGCAAGAGTGAGAGACGCTGTTTTGATATTTTAATCTGTGGCCCTCATGACACCTGCATAATAACTGTTTTTCTGTGTACTGCTGTGTGTGTATGTGTAAATGTTCATAAATGCAAGTCAAAGAATTTAGAAAACTATTTCTAAAAGACTATATTGTAAAATTGATCTTCGTGTCTGTTATTCTGTTATTTTAATACTTAAACAACAACCAATCAATCAATCAATCAGTCAATCAAATTAAAATGTTATCTATCATAACCACACTAAAATGTGGTTATTTGTTGCCATTAGACTATATGGTACATCCATTAAAGATAGAAAGAAAGAAAAGAACAGCAGCTAGTCGTACATTTGGTCAGGAATGCCAACTGCTTTCATTTGCTTAAATCTCTGAGAATAAATGTTAATAAAAAGAAAATAAATCTCTTCATTCTCTTTCCTTTTTTCTATGATACAACAAAAGAGGTTTGCTTATTGATTGAGACATAAAAGACAGTTTTACATACGCTAATATAAAATCCATACAGTCTGATTGAGTTTACATCATAACCTACTCCTTATTTTTCTTTCAGTGTAAGAGAGGGGTTAGTGCAGAAAACGGTGAGTTTGCCTTCAATGAATCTTACCACTGATGGAGAGATGATTTTGCATGTATGATAAGGTGTGGCCTCTGGCTGGATTTAGCCCCATTTAGGGGCATAGATTCTGGGGGGGATGGAGGGGGGGGCAACCCCCCAATGTTCAAGACAAATCTAAGCTAGGCTACCTTATATATAACATTTACATTTGAAAGTTGGATTCATCATTTAGATTTCAGATAATGATTTATTTGTATCCTGTAGAAATATCAATTTAACATATATGTCTATAAATATCACTTGGAATCTACACAAACTTTTAAAGGTTTGTTTCAACTAAATCTTTCTCGATTGTCCTGTCATTTCAGCGTACTCCGTGGCTGAATTTCGGAAGAAAATATAAGAAAACAAATGTATTTTTAAACAACATTTTATTCAAAGCACGCTGCACTACTTCAAGTTTACTCCATGCAGCATTGAGGTCATATTTAGAAAGTGCTGGACACACCCAGCATCGCGCATGCTGAGGGGAAAGACGTCAACCCGTGCAAACGGTTAAGGAGACATAAAAAAAAATAAAAAATACAAAATAAAATAGCAAGAACCGTGCAAATGCCCCCTCCACCAAATGAGTGGTTTCCCCCCTCGCGTGCCTCAACTAAACTCGAAGAAATATACATTTGGACATCTTTAAGATATATAACACTTGAAATGCAAAGTGCATAAGTGTTACTGTTCAGAAAAAAAGACATGCTTTCGGAAGTGATTGTCTTGTACAAACATTTTCCATAGGCTACTTAAATCTGATGTAAAAACGTGTAAACACTTCACTGTAAATTCACTCGTTCCAATATTGTCATTCTTAATACATAAGCATAATAACCTTAAATACAAAGAGCTACGCATGAATAAACAATACATTCGCATTTCATAAACGTGCAACTTTTCGTAACAATTCGTCAGTGTGTTTGTCTGTAATCTTTGAAACTGTTCATCCGTTTCGGCTTCAAAGGGAGTCAAAATGTAAGTTGCATATCTTCGTGCCCCACAAACTGAGAACAATTGGGGGTCACTTGCCATGCTGCACCTGGAATGCGGTCCAGCCGGACAGTTACGGGTGACACCCGTGACTAACTCAGTCCGATCATCACCGCCTCGACGTCTTTGGATGGTCTCCGGTCCTTGACCAGAAAGTTGATCATACTTTCGGACTTGATCATAAGGTTGCAACCAAGGAAGAAGATCCCGAACATCACCGTGAGCGACAGAACGCACAGCACCGCGATCTGCACCACGCGCGTCACGAACAGCTTGCGCTCATCTTGCGCGAGAACTAAAGACCCACCGCCGTCGTTCGCGGTCACTTCGCTCCCGTTACCCGTGCAGCAATCAACCAGTGTCCCCGCCAGTTCTTGACTGCGGTTGAGCAGAGCTCCGCGCATCAAGACAGTGTGGTTAAAGAATGTACCGTTCATCCTGAACGGACAGGCAAAACGCTGAAGCTGAGGTTTGTGGACGATCAAGCCACTATAATGGCAACTGCCTGTTGAGTTGGGCGAGTTTCATTAGAGTCAAATGTAATAAAAGATGCTCCTAAAGTCATTACACCAACACTCAACAAGCAAATGGGAGAAAATGTGTCCAGTTTCTGTTGCACGCTCTCACACTTACACTCTTGACTGTCAGTAAGTTGTCTTCATAAGCAGGATCAGCCTGCAAGGAATTGGCAATGCAACTCAACTGAGACCTGTGCTCAGGTTTCCTGTTCTATGTGTGTGTGTGTGTGTGTGTGTGTGGTTCATGTGGAAGGGGGTGGGTGTCAATGAAGAGAGCCAACAGCCTGGATGTCGCCAAGGAGACCATTCTCATTCAAAGCTGGTGAAGATGCTCTGATCAATGGAGATTTGATCCACCTTTCAAAACCGCCAACCCATGATTGGTCTGAAAAATCATCAGTTGTCCATGCTTTGAGCTAGACTCACCTTCATGATCTTGTAAAGAAAGTGCTTTTGGAAGACTTTTCATTTAATCTTAATGAGATATGTGACTGGCCAAAAGCAGAGGTCAAGAGGTCAAGACTGCCCCAAATATCACAGCAATTATGATTACAAAACCCATTGGATTGATTTACACAGTGGACAGTGTTCTCAAGTGAAACTGTGACAATAATCATTTGAAAAAGTGAAGACAGTGTGTGAGATGTTGCCAAGCGTGTTTGTTGAGAGCGCGCGGGCGTGCGGTGGCTGGCAAATGTCACACTGACAGAGAAAACCGTGGGAGAGAAGACACGGAGATAAATTAAGAAATAAAAAACGAAGTGTCGATAAAACCCAGAGCAAACTTTTCTGCGAAAGTAAAGCCGTTCTGCAACACAATATTGATTCTTCACTTTCTTTGCCAAAAAGATTTTAAAACTTATTTTTAATTAACTAAGGTGCTGAAATATGATAACACAATTATAGGATTATTCTACTTTTGAGCCAGATAAAATTGAAGACTGTTTTCTAACTGTCAGACATGTCAAAATAGCCTACAACAATCATTGCTGGTGGTTAGACAGTGTGCAATTACTTTGCGCAAAGGTCACTTACAGAGCGACGTTAATCCCCAGATCATTCAGTATTACCATGTGGTACAATTAGATTATTGTTTGCAATGTAATTTGCCCAGCTGTCTTATTACTATAAATAATGAAAGACTGATGTAGGTGACCATGTTTTCAAATACATTTCAAATGTATTAAGTACCCATTAACACTGCTTTCATTTAACATTAGTAAACCATATACATATGCAAACATATAAAAAGCCTCCAAGTGTTTCTTAAGATTGAATGTGGAGACTTTTTCAATGGCTATATGATTGCAAAGACAAAGATTGCATTGCTCAGTTATTTTTCCCCAAAATATCTTTGACATTTACATATTTGGCAGATGCTTTTATCCAAAGCGACTTACAGTGCACTTATTATGGGGACAATCCCCCCGGAGCAACCTGGAGTTAAGTGCCTTGCTCAAGGACACAATGGTGGTGGCTATGGGGATCGAACCAGCAACCTTCTGATTAACAGTTATGTGCTTTAGCCCACTACGCCACCACCACTCCACTTCACTTGACTTTGAAAGTCAAGTTATTTGCGGTCAAATGAGGAACAATGCGTGCTACCTGGCTAGACCTATCGCACGTATTTCAGGCTTTGGCTCAGATCGCTCTTTTTAACGTTTAGGAGCATAGTAAGTAAATTACGAACTTGTTATTACTATTAACTGCTGGGTTATCAATAATGTAATTGGATAATCCATTAAAAGTATCTGTATTCTGATTATGCACAATTATAAAATGAAATGTAATCCAATTACAAGTAGTCAGTTTTTTTGTAATCCATTCTAATCCGTAGTACAAATCCGTTACTACCCAGCACTAAACACTTTTGTTTTTTTTATAATATTACATGGATTAATAGGAAAGATTCAAAGAAAAGCTTAAGTGCGCTGCAGATCTCCCACAGAGCTTCAATGAACTTCACACATAACTAAATTCCTTTGTACTTTCTTTCACAGTCCACACTGCACAATAACAACTATTCATCTTCTTTGTTTGCGTAGACATGTATTTAACTGAATATTTTTAGATATTGATGGTTCTCCATGCGCCATAGCAACAGGCAACATTTACGCATAGTAACAGATGGTTGGTTATTTTGGTTGGAAAAATGGAGAGAGGGAATGAGAAGAAGAAATCGAGACATAGGTTGCAGGTTGAATGGTCTGAAAAGTGGGGAGATGTTTTCACTTACATTAAATTTAATGAGTAAATTTGCAGCCTAGCAACAAAATTTAAGTAAAGAAGTCCCCTAGCAACCAAGTTGGCTTTACTCCCTCTTCGTAAAGTGCATACACAAACACACAAAAACTAGTGGCTAACTTTATTTACAGTTCAACAAGTCAGCTACATATAATTTGAGCAAATACACACAGGACACACTGTTCTAGCTGTCTAAGTATAATTATTTTGGTTGTTTCAACAGGGACTGTAGAGAACAGAAAGAAGTTTAAGAACACAAATGCTTAACCTTCCTTTGTCACATAGTTACAACTGTCTGTGGGGGGTTCACACTCCCTCGCTATCACTTTCTCTCTTGTTCCCTCTGTCTCGGTCAAAATGGCACTTTTCTGAGATCACCCAGTGAGGTGCATTAGCAGTCTAGCACAAACCAAAAGACCTAGAGAGGTCTCACAGCATGGCACTATGTGTGCACTCACATCTGTTTCTAAATTTATGTGAGTTTATGTGAGAGTCGGCTTTTCATTTCACTGACTTCATTTATTATAAAAATCATACTCGCAGACTAACTAGAATTAGATTCTCCATCCATTAAAGACTGTATCCATCGGCTGTATGTGTGTGTGTGCATGTGTGGACCTACCAGTATGTCTAAATGCCCAGTTTATGCATGTTTACCTGCTTCTACAAGTGTTTGTGCTTGGATACTAAAAGTACACATAAATGTCTGTATGGATGTGTAGAGTAGGTTTGCCTATATATATATATATATATACTGTTTAAATTAACTTAACTAAATGTCATATATTTTAGATAATTAAAATACATTATATTATCAGGATGGACAAGTAAAGCCTTAATTAGCCAATACAACATTGTGGCAGCAGGGGCGTGGTCGACTGTCCGTCCGGAGAGAGAAATCGGTAAGGGCACTTGCACCGGAGCTAAATTATGAGCATGGGGAGAGCGGCATATAAACAGCCACGCCACCGTCAGACGAGAGAGAGTGAGAATGACACGAGTGACCAGTGACTGGCATGTCTTATGTTATTGTGAAGCTGAAGACTCAGAGAAGTTTATGTTGACAAAGTACCAGTTGTAAAGCTGAAGACTCAGAGAAGTTCATGTTGAGAAAGTTTGTGTTACACTGATCTGATTAAACTGAGAAAAGCACAGAGAAGAATGCACGCAGAGTGTTGAAGGCAGATAAATAAAGAGCCTTACTTGACTGCATCATTGCTCTCCGTCCCCTCACTTCCATCTCCGAGCTTGAACATGTTACAGACATTTTTTGTTTCATATCCATATTTATTTTTAGACCATTGCTGCATCCAAAACGGCGTACTGTTACAGTATGTACTGTATTTGATGGAGGACACACTTAACTTCTGCCAAAACAGTACGTTTTTTTAGGTATGCATGCAAGTAGTATGAATAGATTTCAGACATACTTCATCCAGGGATGTGGGCATTGTCTTGTGTCCTGAATATAAGAACAACAGCCTTGAAAATGATATATTATTGTTATATATAACACTTACAGTGGAGAAGAGCTGTCCGACTCATGGTTTACAGCAGTTCTTTTAAATCCAGTGTTTTGAACATGATGTCGCCTCAGCTCCTGAGGGATTATGGGATCGCAAAGTGTCCAGTCGATCCGCACTTCAAAATCTCTCTGGAAATATTAGGTCATCCGCTTATTTCTCACTTACGACTTCATGAATTTTGATTCGGACACACTACTCCATTGGCATTCTGTGTTTTGGCATCCTATATATTAGGGTAGAATGGATATTTGGATACAGGGCATAAGGCCACTCATCACTGGCCTACAGTCCACAGCAATTGGTTTTGTAATTGATTTTGTCAAATAGTCCGAAATGTCAAAAGATTTGCTTTTGCTTTCTGTCTGCACCATTTTTGTTGGTCTGTGTACACGTGTCAGATAAACGCTTTTGGAGCATCTCAATATGGTTGTGTCACATCTTATAGATTCACAGCATTTTTTGCCATAAACACTGCATTTTTAGGATGTTGTGTCAAGTAAAATGTAGTTTAAAACTTTCGAAAAAGCAACTCAATCCATCCAGCTGCTGCAAGCATATCTGGAGATTTGCTTACCACCCCCTGCTGACTCGCAAAAACATGAAGGTGTTACTTTAATGTTGAATTCCTCCGTTGGTAGGAAGATTCCTTATTACTGAAATTACCTGTGGTCGGTGGGCATGATTGTGTTAAGT
This sequence comes from Moxostoma hubbsi, assembly GCA_032164185.1. Classification (NCBI taxonomy): domain Eukaryota; kingdom Metazoa; phylum Chordata; class Actinopteri; order Cypriniformes; family Catostomidae; genus Moxostoma; species Moxostoma hubbsi. The sequence continues at coordinate 28,324,247 of JAVLUX010000024.1, forward strand.
ATTCAATATATATATATATATATATATATATATATATATATATATATATATATATACTATATAATTATTTTGCACTTATTTAACTAATTAAAAAATGACAGCCCTTTTGAGTGTGGATTAGGCTTAGAAGATAGAAAACATAATTTGCACAGTATAAACAACAGAAGTCAATGCGCATGGACAAATATGCATATGTGTATGTATGCACTTGTGCGTGTCTGTTTTGTGTGCTTTATCTTGCATAGGAATGTATTGTGTATGGGTGATATCAGCAGATTATGATGCTTTAATTAAGACAGACACACTCAGTGAGTTGACCACTTATTGCAAAGATCAGGTAGCTCTACACAAACACATACACACACACAACACAGGCTTTCTACCGTATGTGTTAATTGTTCCTTCTTCTTTTTGTCTCGTTTCAGCGCTCTGCTGGGAGAACACGTCACACTCACTTTGTGTGGTCAAAGATCAGTATCTCCAGCAGCACTCAATCCAAACAAACATCATGTGTAATAAGACTAGGCTGACCCCAGATCAGGTCTGGTCATGACAATCGTTTTTTTAAGCTTTTCTTTCTAACCACAGTGTGTGCATGGAGGAAAGTGGTGTCACAGGTGAATAACAGAGATAATTCAAGAAGTATTGTCAAGAGAACTAAAACGCAATCGCTTGTGCACACACACAGACACACACACACATGCGCGCACACACGCGCGCACACACACACACACACACGCACACACACACACACACGCATGCACACACACACACACACACACACACACACACACACACACACACACACACACACACGCATGCACACACACACACACACACACACACACACACACACACACAGATCACGCCTGTGTAATGTGGCTTATCCCTCTTCTTCTCTATCTCAACCACACAATTTCACAATTCCAGCACACAAGGCAGTAACTTAGCAACAGGCAAGAGAGGGGGAGAGAAAAAAGAGAGAAACAAAAAGGATGGGGTGACAGAATTGCTGGGTCCAGTGGTATCTGCAGTTTCTTTGGCATTGATCTAATCAGGCCCCACCAGTCTACGTTTTTCAACCTCTCATTATTTCTCCCAACCTCTTTCCTTCATAAGGGAAATACTAAGGTCTCATCATAGTCTAACACAGAGACAGATTGTAGGGGCTGATTGTAGGGGCTGGATTCTTCATAATATTTTGCATATTTGTTTCCCCTGGTTTGCCCTCTCTTCCCTTTTTATTGCTTCTCTTCTCCTGACTTTCCTTCTTTCTCTTCTCTCAGTGGCAGTGTTGGATTGAAAAAGTTGACTGAAAAATGGAAATGGGGAGACCTGGGTAGCTCAGGGAGTAAATACTACCACCCCTGGAGTCACGAGTTCAGCTTCAGCCAAATTGGCCTGGTTGCTAGGGAGGGTAGAGTCACATGGAGTAACCTCCTCGTGCCACCAGCCACCATGAGGACTTAAAGCGCATTGGGAATTGGGGATTCCAAATCGGGGAGAATTTTTTTTTTAAATGGGAAAGACAAAATTAATTTAAATTATGTGAGATCAGATGGTTTTGATGTATTGCCCATCAAAACACTAATAGAACTGTTCAGTAATGATAACAAATTGACTCTTGATGATGACAATTGTATGATTCAACTTTTTGAATTCAAAGATTGAGTTATTTTTGTTACTTCAGCGTAAAAGCATTTGACCTACAACCCCAATTCCCAAAAAATTGGAACAGTATGGAAAAATCTAAGTAAAAAGGAGTGATTTGTAAATTACATTCACCCTTTGCTATTTTGAAAGCAATATGACTAAACATTATATGATGTTTTACCTTGAGAATTTCATAGTTTTTTGAAAATGTTTAGTAATTTCAAATTGACGAGTTGAAATAACAATGTGATGTGAAAGAGCAGATGTTAAACAGGTGAGGCAATCGTGTTCTAGTCCTTCAAGAGCAAAGATTATTCAATACTTGTCAATTTGCCAACAGATGCTTCAGCAAGTAATCCAGCACTTTGAGAACAAAGATCCCCAAAGACGAATTGGAAGGATTTTGGGCATTTCACCCTCTACAGTGCACAATATAGTTAAAAGATTCAAGGAATCTGGTCAAATCTCTGTGTGTAAATGACAAGACGAAAACCATTTCTGAATGCGTGTGATTTCTAATCCCTCAGTCATCATTGTCTTAAAAAAAGTATTTCATCTGTAATGGATCTGTAATTATGAACATGGTTTTGGGATTACTTTAGTAAACCTTTGTTAGTCAACACCACTTGCCGCTGCATCCACAGATGCAAGTTAAGACTTTACTATGTAAAGCAGAAGCCCTACATCAACACTGTCCAGAAGTGCTGCCGACTTCTCTGGGCTCAGTCTCATCTTAGATGGCAAGTAGAACAGTGGAACAGTGTTTTTTAGTTTTTTGGTCCACATTTCAAAAGTTTTTTGAAAATCAAAGCAATCGTGTTATCCGGGCCAAATAGGAAATGGACCATCCAAGCTGTTATCAGCATCAGGTCCAGAAGCCAGTGTCTGTATGGACCAGGGGTGTGTCATATTAAGGGTAATTCACACATCTGTGAGAACACCATGAATGCAGACAGATATGTAAACATTTTGGAGCAACATATACAGCCATTAAGCACCGTCTTTTCCAGGATGTCCCTGCATTTTCCAGCAGGACAACTTCAAACCACATACTGCCTAGATTTCAAGTGCATGGCTGTGTAAGCAGAGAGTGTGGGTGCTAGATTGACCTGCCTGCAGTCCTAACCTGTCTCCAATTGAGAACGTGTGACCCATTATGAAGCACACCATACGACAAAGAAGACCCTGAACAATTGTGTAGATAAAGACCTGCAAGTAGTGAATGAACAGGGGAAAATTCCACTTTCTAAACTTAACAAACCTGTGACTTCAGTGCCCAAATGCTTAATAAGTGTTATTAGAAGAAATGGTGATGTTTCACAGTGGTAAACACTCGACTGTCCAAACTTTTTTGGAGCGTGTTGCAATCATCTGATTTGAAATTACTGCACATTTAAAAAAATAAAAAATAATGAAATTCACAAGGAAAAACACAATATAATTTGTAGTTGTAGTGTTTTCAATATAGTAAAGGGTGAATATTATTTTTCATACTGTTTTTGGAATTGGGGTTGTAATAAAAATATTTATTCTAGTGGAGTTCTTATCATCACAACAAACTGTTATCCTGATAGACCAATGTTATGCAAAATGTGTTATGAACACGAGAAGGAAAGCGAACAAAAATATGTTTTATAACTGAATTTGTGAGATGACACAAATGAAATGCACGCTATTTGGACAGGCTTTTTTCACCCACTGTGTGTATATATATATATATATATGTGTGTGTGTGTGTGTGTGTGTGTGTGTGTATATATTTTTTGGGTTTAAAAGTTACTTTTCATATAATAATATGAATAACTATTATTAATATAATTAATCCTTTGACTTTTTTATCTTTTACTTTGAGAAGCAGTTCTCTTTAATGTACTAGAAGAATGGCAGGGAGTTTGCGTTGCCTCCTGTCCAGGATTTTCTGGGCTCGTCAACGTATTTGGCTGTCTGTCCAACCTAGTCTCATTAAAATCCATACATATTTTACGAGTTGGCTATTTCTTATGATGTCATATGAGTTTGTTCATATAAATTTGTACAATTTCATCACATGCAAATGTCCGGATTTCTAATGCGGAAGAGCGCGTTTCACGCAAGAGGCATTAAGAACATTCTTATTAATATTATGGCCTTACCCAAACCTCTTATATAAACCTTACTGAACAGTAGAGAGTGTAAACATGATAGGAAGGAGTTGTGTGTGCGTTACTGTCATATATTAGATGGAAACGATATCCAGTCACGTCATCAGCTGTAGTGAAAATCGTGCAGTTTTTTGACATCATACAAATTAGACAAATTTAGAAAAGTGGTATGAATCCTTACGATTTCACCATGAGAGTGTGTAGGTCTGTCCTGGAAAAATGCTATTCCGTTCCAGGATGCAAAATGTCTCGGAATTTGTTTCACCTTGTTCTTATGCACACTGTTTAAGGAGAAGAAACTGATCAAAAGCACACTCCTCCTAAACCGCTCTCTATATCATTAGAAATTCAGATCAATTTTAGTGAATTGGTTAGATTCATGTACATGCTCTGCTAAACCCTTCTTTCCCTCTCATAGGAAGCATTGGGAAGTTCAATGTATTTTAGTGAATGGGTTTGGTCGGATGGGTTTCGGTTTTGTTATTGACAATATATCACGGCACATACAGCAAACAGAAAAACAGAACTAAACTTTTACAAAAGACACATAAAATATTAAAAACTCAGAGAAAGTAAATAAGACAATAAAATTTGTCATAATGATTTTTCCAAAAAAAAATTATTTTTATCTACAGTAGTTGGGAAAATAATAATAAATGGTGACCATTTTTCAGTTAAATTCATTGTGCAATGTTCTGATGTTGCTTTTATCCCATTGTTATGTATTCTATTAGTACATATTTTGTAATATTCTATTACAAAAATTGGTTAGAGGGGAATTCTGTATTTCAAGATGGAAGACAGTTTCTCAGTAACATCCATCCAAAAATGCTGTATAGATGAATGACATAAAGAGTGGATGTTTGTGCCTGGGATGTTGAGAGTGCATCGAGAGCAAAAATCTAAATTAGAAAGACCCATGTTATGCTGTAAAGGATTTAGACGGGCAAGGAGGAAGCGAGAACCGGCTTGACAATATAAATAATATTTTAATGATAAACTTAAACAAAAGACACAAACACACACATGACGGACATGTCCGTAAACAATCTCTCTGTCCCGCACCATCCTCCGCAGTCAGCCCTTATCCCTCTCGGAGGCTTGATTAGCCTAATAAGGGACCGGGTGTGTAGACTCACAACCCGGCCCCACCCTCCGCCCTGCCAAATTCCTCCTTCGTTCTCTCAGGCTGGGGAGCCCCCAGCATGACGTACCCCCCCCCCCCCCCCCCCCCCCTCTTTCCCTGGGTCATCCCCGTCTACCTGGACGAGGGAGGGGACAAGGGGAGGGAAACAGAAATAATTAAATAGACACAAAAAAAACACTAAAATTTAAAAGAGAGGGAAAAGGCCAACGCGGAGCAGCAGTGAGAGAAAGAGAGAGAGGAGAGAGATGAAAAAAATAAAACTTACTCGCTAGTTCTCCGATATGCTGTAGCTTGGTCCTCGGCCACTCCTCCACCCTCTAACTGATGACAGCCGTGCCTCCCCGGGCGGATTGGAGGCAGTCTTCCAGCCCCTGGCGGACAGAACGCCCCGCCACATTCTCGGGGAACAAAAGGGGCCTCCCCCGCCCCTGGCAGCAGTTCTCCTGCTCCAGGCGGTCGGTAGCGAGCTCCTCCCCGTTCGCGGTCGGTGGTCTCAGACCCCACCACGTTTCATCGGCTGGTAGGGGACTCCTCTGCCCCTGGAAGTGGCCCTGACCGCTCCAGGCGGTCGGTTAGGAGCCCCTTCTCCCGGGCGGATTGGAGGCAGTCCTCCAGCCCCTGGCGGACAGAACGCACCGCCGCATTCTCGGGGAACTAAAGGGGCCTCCCCCACCCCTGGCAGCGGTTCTCCCGCTCCAGGCGGTCGGTAGCGAGCCCCTCCCTGCTCGTGGTCGGTGGTCTCAGACCCCACCGCGTTTCATCAGCTGGTAGGGGACTCCTCTGCCCCTGACCGCTCCAGGCGGTCAGTTAGGAGCCCCTTCTCCCCTCGCGGTTGGCGGCCGTTCCTCTGCTTCCAGGCGGCTGGGCTCCTCGTCCCCCTGCAGACGGCCACAGCTGCTACGTTGGGGTGGACAGTAGTGGCGAGAACTCTACTACGGCGTATCCCTCCTCCTTCCCGGATTTCGGCACCAGTGTAAAGGATTTAGACGAGAGGCGAGAACCGGCTTGACAATATAAATAATATTTTAATGAGAAACCAAAACAAAAGACAAAACACACACATGACGGACATGTTCGAAAACAATCTCTCTCTCCCTCGCACCATCCTCCGCAGTCGGCCTTTATCCCTCTCGGAGGTTTGATTAGCCTAATAAGAGACCGGGTGTGTAGAATCACGTCCCGGCCCCGCACTCCGCCCAGCCACATATGCTTAATGTATTGTCTAATGTGTGTTCTGTAAATAGTTTTATATTGAATCAATTGTTACTTTAGCCTATTACTAAATGAGAATATATTTTTGTGTATGTGTCTGTTTCCAGAAGTTGGTTTTAGTAGAAAAAACTATCCATTTTGCAGTAGGTAAATAAATCGTGTGGATCTGTACTGAGGATTAATTAGTCTATATGGTCGGATGATATGTGGATGAACCCTATTAAAGAACAATTAATCTCAAGTTTTACGAAGAATACCCTTCACATCATTTCACATCTTATATGTTGCCGAGTATTTATTTATAATCTTTATTATATTCTGCTGTGCACCACTATGGGACAGGTGCACAGCAGAATATAACTCAAGGTCAGGATTAGCCAAAGTAAGTAAAAATGATACAGAATAAAATGATTGATGCTATTGTTTGAATTAAAATTCGATGTAAATTCGACTTTCTGTCACTTTCCGTTCATGTTTATATGTACAGAATGTACAGTCGTGGCCAAAAGTATTGGCAGTGACATAAATGTTGTGTTTTGCAAAGTTTTCTGCTTCAGTTGTTGTGGTGTTGATTCACAATGTTTCTAGATTATTGTGCAGAGTGATCAGATTTCACAGTTTTTTTGCCCTGGCACAAAATGACCAGCTAACATCATTTCACTAATCATATCAGCAGCACCTGGGAAAGTGTGAACGAGTACTAGTCAGGTGAAATCACTCCATCATTCTGATTGGATTATAAGAGCAGACTGTTTGCTATAAAAGGAGGAAGAAGGGCTTCCAATCATTGTGTTCTTGTTAGCAATGGTTACCTCTGATGATGTGCAGTCATCATCGCTTTGCATCAAAATGGCCTCACATGCAAGGAAAGTGCTGCAAAGAATATTACACCTGAAAGAACCATTTACCGGATTATCGAGAACTTCAAGGAAAGAGGTTCAACTGCAGTGAAGAAGGCTTCAGGACGTCCCAGAGTGTCCAGTAAGCACCAGTACCATCTCCTTCTGAGGAGTCAGCACCAGTACCGTCTCCTTCTGAGGGGTCACCACCAGTGCAGAGCTTGCTCAATATTGGCAGCAGGTTGGTGTGAGTGTGAAGAATTTTGGACAATGGCCTGGTGTCAAGAAGGGCAGCAAAGAAGCCACTTCTCTCCAAGAAAAACATCAAGGACAGATTGGACAGCAGAAGACTGGTGCAAAGTTATTTTCTCTGATGAAGCCCCCTTCCGACTTTTTGGGACATCTGGAAAATCAATTGTCCGGTGAAGAAAAGGTGAACACTACCATGTGTCCTGTGTCGTGCCAACAGTGAAGCATCCTGAGACCATCCATGTGTGGGGTTGCTTTTCATCCAAGGGAGTGGGCTCTCTCACAATTCTGCCCAAAAACTCTGCCATGAATAAAGAATGGTATCAAAACATCCTGCAAGAGCAACTTCTCCCAATGATCCAGAAGCAATTTGGTGAGGATCCGTGCATTTTCCAGCATGATGGAGCACCATGTCAAGGCAAGTGTGATAATGAAATGGCTCAGAGATCATTACATTGAAATTTTGGATCCGTGGCCAGGCAACTCCCTGGATCTTTGTCCCATAGAGAACCTGTGGTCAATCCTCAAAAGGCGAGTGGACAAGCAGAAGCCCATAAATTGTGATCAACTCTGAGCACTAATAAGGCAAGAATTGATCGCCATCAGTCAGGATTTGGCCCAGAAGCTGATATCCAGAATGCCAGAATGAATTGCAGAGCAATTGAAGAACAAGGGTCAACACTGTAAATATTGACTTTTGAATATATTGAATGTTTTTGCCAATAGAAGCCTTTCAAACTCATGAAATGCTTATCATTGTTTTCAAGTATACCATAGAAACATGTGAAAATTCACTACAAATACTGAAGCAACAAACTTTACAAAACACAAAATTTGTGTCACTGCCAATAATTTTGGCCACAGCTGTACATACAGTTGAAGTCAGAAGTTTACATACACTTAGGTTGAAGTCATTAAAACTCATTTTTTAACCACTCCATAGATTTCATATTAGCAAACTATAGTTTTGGCAAGTCAATTATGACATCTATGTTATGCATAACACTAGACATTTTTACAAAAATTGTTTACAGACAGATTGTTTCACTTTTAATTGACTATATCACAATTCCAGTAGGTCAGAAGTTTACATACACTAAGTTATCTGTGCCTTTAAGCAGTTTGTAAAATTCCAGAAAATAATGACAAGCCTTTAGGAAATGAGACAATTAGATTTAAGCAATTAGAGGCCTATCTTCAAAATAAGTGACTCTTTGCTTGACATCATGGGAAAATCAAAAGAAATCAGCCAAGAAATTAGAAAAAATTGTGGACCTCCACAAGTCTGGTTCATCGTTGGGAGCAATTTTCAAACACCTGAAGGTACCACGTTCATCTCTACAAACAATAGTATGCAAGTATAAACACCATGGGACCACGCAGCCACAATACTGCTCAGGAATGAGATGCATTCTGTCTCCTAGAAAGGAACATGGTTTGCAATGAAAAGTGCAAATCAATCACACCAAACAGCAAAAGACCTTGTGAAGATACTGGAGGGAACAGGTAGACAAGTATCTATATCCACAGTAAAACGACTCCTATATCGACATAACCTGAAAGGCTGTACAGCAAGGAAGAAGCCACTGCTCCAAAACTGCCATAAAAAAGCCAGACTACAGCTTGCAAGTGCACAGGGGGACAAAGATCTTTTGGAGAAATGCCTTCTGATCTGATGAAACAAAAATTGATCTGTTTGGCCATAATGACCTTCGTTATGTTTAGAGGAAAATGGCAGAGGCTTGCAAGCCAAAGATCATTATCCCAACCGTGAAGCATGGGGGTGGCAGCATCATGTTGTGGGGGTGCTTTGCTGCAGGAGGGACTGGTGCACTTCACAAAATAGATGAAATCATCAGGAAGGAAAATTATGTGGATATTTTTAAGCAAAATCTCAAGACATCAGCCAGGAAGCCCAAAAGGTTTGGCCCAAGTTAAACAATTTAAAGCAATGCTACCAAATACTAACAAAGTGTATAAAAATATCTGACCCACTGGGTATGTGATGAAAGAAATAAAAGCTGAAATAAATCATTCTCTCTACTATTATTCTGACATTTCACATTCTTAAAATAAAGTAGTGATCCTAACTGACCTAAGACAGGGAATGTTTTCAAAGATTATATGTCAGGAATTGTTTAAATCTATTTATATAAACTTCTGACTTAAAATATATATATATATATATATATATATATATACAGTTCGTTTAACTGTAAAAAAAAGCTCACAAAAAGCAGTTGTGGGTGGCGGGTTGAGAAGATGACCCAGGCTAGATTCAAACTCAGGTCATCCATGAGTGTCAGAACTCAATGTGTCAGAGCACTCCCACTGAACGCAAAGGCCATAGCTCTGACGTAAATGTTGACTAAATCAAAGCCTCAAAGATGGGGACAGAGATGTTAATGTCAGTCACAACTTAATAATTTTACAAATGTGTGCTCATGTGTGCTTGTGTGAAAATGGCATACTGACAATAAGCTTTGTGTGCTGAACGATACTGATATTATGATACTGGAATTTGTGTGTGCGTGTTTATAAGTGTGGGTTTGAAGGCACATGAGTGACATCATTATTTTCATCTGCAAATTAACTCAATATTATGAAGCTTCACCAACATATCTTGTAAAAGTGCACACACACACACACACAGTGTCATCGCCACCTTAAGTATGCAATTGCAGGGTAGGGTAACCATAGTAACCAAAAAAGATTATGGCCATATAGTTGGGCACAAGCTGCAGGGTGACAGTGTGTATGTGTGTGTGTGAGAGAGAGAGATGTCTGTATCAAAAAGTCACTGACACTAAGTGGATAATGGCTAGTCATCTCCTGTTATTTTACATAGCGACCTCAGCACTGATCTGAATAAAAGGAATAAGACTCAAGTGGTTAAATCTATATCTTCTGAAGCGATATGATAGGTGTGGGTGAGAAACAGAACAATATTTAAGTCCTTTCTTACTGTAAATCTATACTTTCTCTTGAAGTTGAAGTGACTTTCACATTCAGCCCATTTCTGGTTGGGGCTGGTCAAAGGTGGAGACTGATAGTAAAAAAATGTTAAATGTCGATCTGTTTATCACCCACACCTATCTGGGATGGCATGAGGTCGAGTAAATGATGAGAGAATTTTTGAGTGAGCTATACCATTAAAGTCTTGAAACGTGTGTGTTAGATCTTTAGAAAGGGAGGGTCAAGTTGTACCAGTGTGATCTGAGGGACAGTCTCATTCAGTCTGGTTGTGGCGTGAAGTTTATGAAGTTTCCTGTAAGTAGCATGAAGATGCTAGATGACTGCCCCCTGAGTGACAACGCAGCCAATGACATCACTTGGATCAAGCCACAAAAAATCTACCTCAACCTTAGACCAGTTATGATAGTTCCACAAAAAGTAACATATTCTGTTTCTTTCCATGATGTACCTCCTAAATATATGAACTCATATTTTCTAATTTCATTAATATTACAGTTCCTCTTTTTGGTTTGTTTTGTTTTCTATTTGCTATTTGTCCTAATTAAATAATAGTCGTAATTAGTTATTTAGCCCTTGGGGTCTGTGAGACCTCAAACTGAACATTAGACCTCAAAAAGCACAGTTAAACCTGAACATGGTTTAACTGTGCTTTTAAAATCCACTTCCATGAAGAGCACATCTAGACATCAAACTGATGTGTGGTCTGTGGTTGTATATTTTTCATTTTCACATTTGAATTAAAGGATTAATAATTGCCTATGGACCCTTTCCACATATAAAGGTATGGAATGGAGAAGTAAACTATAGCAGTAGGTTGACACTTCTAGAGCTAAAATTTGTCTGTGCTTTCCAAAATTCAAAGCAATGCCATCAGTAGCCGAAGTGAGAAGTGGTTTTGAATGTAAGGGCATGTGTGAGCTCCAGTTTCCAGGTGAAATGTCCACAAAGAAACACCAAAAGCAAGTTTTAAAGTGAGTTGTTTTTAGCTGTAAAGGATGTCATACAGTGAAGGGGAATGCATATTTTATTAACTCTACTCCCAAAAAATTTTTATCTTGGAGGAAAAAGGTAACCTCTGGATTGCGATCGTCACAGATTATGCAAATGTAATCTGGGTCTCCCACGCTGCTTATGCAACGCTTGACAGTAACTCTTAATTATGTTAATGTTAACTCATAATGTTGCCGATGTGAGGGCAATCTAACATTCAGAAGCAACATGTCGACTTCCCATGTGATGCAAACTTCTATAGTGGTGTATAGGAGATCACAGGAAATATTATTTTTGCATTACTATTTGCTCTAACTGGGAATGGAGAAATCCACTATTACATTTCCACAACTTTCCAAATTAGGAATAAATAGAGAGCGAGATGGTTAATCTAAGTCAGAAGAGAGAAAGAAGCCACATTTACTGTCACTCTCTCGCAGCTGTATTTGAAACCACATCACAGCAGTGTTAAAACTTATGCAAAGAAAAAAATCTCACAAAGAATAATGTTATATATTTTCACTGAATGATTAAAAGATTAAATACTTTTATTTGCCAGATTTACGTAGCTAAACTTAGATGGAAATGCATCATCACAGTCTGTGAAAATAGTCTATAGACACCATAATAATTTTCTATAGACATATCCTGGGGCTTTCACAAGATTACAATAGGTCTTCCATTGAAAAAGAAGTCTTGAAGTAATCTAATGCTGTCTTCTGTGTCTTTAAGATGATTCAAAGCATTTCACTGTCACTGTGAAGCAAGTTGCTGATTACCCAGGGGTAATACCTGATGGACATGACCAATACCATGAGGGATGACTTGCAAAAGCTTTATGCTCTTGGCAATGATCTGCCTCATGCTCTGTGCAGTGTCACCAGCAATCTGCGCATGGGATTTGGAGCTTTTGTAGACAAAACCCTCTCACATTACAAGTACATTTCCTCTGAAGAAGTCATCAAGAATACATGCCATAAGCAATCTCAAATTAATCTCAAATTCATTTCACCTTGGTGTCTAAATACCCTGATGAAAAGACCAGCATAAATGGTCATCAACTTGTGCTTTGTACAACTTCCGGTCCTCGAATCTTATTGGCCAAGCAGCATTCCAACAGCAGTGATGATAGTGATGATATGTAGCATTTACTGTTTTCTTGATCAACCACTTGGCGAATGATTCAGATTGCCGCTGGAATGTTTTCTGGTTCCGGTCTCCATAAGAAGCAATGAGATAAATTCCAAAACAAGCAATCCAGACAGAGAACAGCAACCATTTTAAGTGTTAGTTAGAGTAGAAATCAATTCAGGCTTAACTTGTGCAGATGTAGGTCATAACAACTCAAAGTAGTTCATGATATCAATGGAACTAAACTCAGACCATAGCTTCATGTAATCTACCCACTCCTTAAACTTTGACGGGTCAGCTACTCATCGTGACTCAAGTATTGCTATTATGGAGCTAAATTTGCAAAATTTTTTTAAAATGCCAATTTAAAACACTAAACATCACATTATCCGCTAAAAATGTGAGATTTCTTGCATTTTTCTTGAGATTTCTTGTTGTAGCAGTGTGTGGGCACACAGAATTGTATGACACAATATCATACATGTACAGTGACTAGACATCGCTTGGAGGAAATTGAGCGAGGAAGTTGGAATTCCTGGTATGTTCTGAAAATATGTGCGTCTACTTGATTCCAGCTATTGGTTGTACTTTAATATGAACCAAGTCATAGATGCCCCTCCTCCTGTTCTTTTCCGGAAGGGGGAACACTCGTGGGTTCACGTTAAACACATTTATAATCTAGATGTCAAACTCGAGCGAGCAATGCGAGGTGATCATTTTCTTTGTGTTGTATGTGAACGCACCATAACAGGGTGAGAGGGTCCGAGATGTCTCGCACCACGTAAAAATTGTGTGACAATCTCATGCTTGCTCATCAAAGTGCCAATGACATACAACATATGTTTTTAGCATTAATGGGGAGAAACCTGCATCCAAGTGCTCTTGCAGGAAATGAAGCATCACTTTTATCAAGCGATATGTTGGGTTTTCATTCCGTGATTAACATCAGTCAAAAAATACTTAACGCTTTAGTGCGTAAATGCATCTGGTAGAAGGGGTTCTGGCTTAGGAACGTACTGCGTAAAGCAATGTGTGCGACAAACCATCTATGTTCCACGTGTTCCATTCTATGTCCAAATGTGTAGACAGGTATGGGGAGTAATGGAATACATGTATCAGGATTACATACAGTGTATTTAAAATACAATGCTGTATTCCACTTCAGTTACAATATAAATAATTGGTAATTTGAATACAGTTACATTCAAAAAGTATTTTGATTAATGAAGAGATTACTTTGCATTTTATTGTAATTTGTTTAATTGAATATTTAGTCCTTTCAGGTGGAAAACATATATATATATATATATATAAATGATGCGATCCAAAGTGCATTTGAACAGCAGTGAAAAACTGATGTTACATTCATACGAGCAGACAGAGAAGTAAGTTTGAAGTAGAAGAAATAGAAATAAACCTTGTGTAAATTGTCAGCTTTACACTAAACTAAAATGCTATTTCTAGCCATTTTACATGCACGTGTTACCAGGCACGATCATGTTTGTTTTATCAAGAAAATTCACGTTGATCACAATTTTTTTTTTTTGTAAGACCTTTGAAATTAGGGCAAAATTCGTATTCTTGATAATAATTTTTGTACTGTCTTTCAGTAAAAATGCATATTTGCATTTTTCCACTGGTCATTTTAAACTAAGGCATCCATTTTCCCAACGGAGCCTGGCTAGGTGAGTACTACATCTGTGTGGCCATGTAAAAAATCTACAGGGTTTTCATTCCAAGATGATGGTGGTGATCATATTGTGTTTGGTCATTAAAACAAGTGCTTCTTTTCAAGTAGACAACACTGCTGAACAGTGGCGTGTTGTTAGAAGACACTGACGTCATTCTGCGACATCATGGTTTCCAAAGCACTCTTGCAATGACCCACACTGAAGGGGTCTCATTCGCAGTGAGCTCATCAATGTGGCAGCAAAATATTTTAAGTTCATACGTTTGGTAAGTCTTCCAGTGTTTTCGTAAGGGGGAGGAGGCTTGTGGAATCGATATACTGGTGGCTGTAATTAAACTGAAGATGGAGCGGTAATCCCCACACAGAGTGGGTTCTGTAAAGTTTTTTTTTTTTTTTGCACATTGCTTTTGCATTTGGCTTCAAAAATGTCCATGAATGTGCTTTTGCAACAACTTTTGAGACAAATGTAACTGTTCTGATCTGTCAACACATGGATGGTATTTGTAATGCCAAAATCATTGAAGTATAAGCGCCATTTTTATTTAATTCAGAAACGGGTACATAGAGAGTAAAACCCAAACACACACAAAATCACATATCATATTTTGATCCATTAAGTTAGTTTTCGTTAAGAGATTTAAGCAACATTAGCCATATAAAAATGGTACCAGCTTTTCCTACTCAGAAGCATATGACATCAAATAAACAAGAATTAGGTCAGAAGTAATCCAAAAGCAATCAGATTTGATAACTTTAAAATGTAACCTAAGAGATTGCGTTACTGACTACAATTTTACTCATGTACTTTGTAATCAGTACCAGATTACAATTCCAAAGTACCCAGCACTCTTGATAACTCACTAAATACAACACAGTGTCTTTTAGACCCCTTTTACACCTGGTATTGACCACATGTGGTCAGATTTGGAGGGGAGGGACAATTACTGTGTCAGTGTGTTTCTGCATAATAATATTACACAAAAAAGTCAGGAAAGACAAAGAAGTGCAAAAAAGATGGCACGCTATTTCACCCAGATGCAGATTACATTTTCTCTAAGCAAAACACAAAAGCAACATTTAGAGAAGAATCCTCCATAATTGTCTATAGATTAACTGTATTAAACTGAGCTGCAGATGTTCATGCTTCTCATAAGTCCCTGCATGTTGATAACAAACACACTGAAGAAGATTTGTGAAATTATCGTGTTTGTGTGTGTATATCCGCTTATTTACATTTTCCGATTGGATGGGTTTTCCTTTTAAAATACTTGTAATCTGCAAAATGTAAACTCTTGTTTTAGCACAGTGGTTGATTGATTGGTGAGGGGAGGCGCATCATTGCTGCTGGGATGCATTCAAGACGAATGAATGTTTACACCTCAAATGCGATGCGGTAAAATGCGTTTTGTGGTCAAATGCCCAGGTATAGGCGTACTTATTGTAGTTTTTGCGTGCTCTGGATCGGCTCGCGTCTGTTCGACCACGTTGCTTTTGTGAGTATACTAATCTGACCGCGAGCGACTACGTACGCGTTTGACGCATGCCCACAACTTCTTTGTGATACTAGTTTAGAAGAGTTAATGACCGGCGCATGCGCCGACTGTGTGTACAGACGACGACCGTGTTCACAAGTCTAGAAATTCTGGCGCACAGTCAGGCAGTGCGAACTGGATTAGTACGAAATTTACGTCACATATAGTGCTCAGAGTGATCAGCAATGCGGACGCACCCAGTATACGTTGGCCTTTACTTCAATAAACATAAGAAGTCGCTCAAAAGCTTGATCTTTAAGTTATAAGTTCAGGTCCAAAGTTGAGTTGGAGCTGTTGGGTGTGCCAGATGAGTTATCACTGTTCATTAACGCAACCTACCTGGATGGAGAGATCATCACTGGACTAATGATTGGAGATATGGTCAGTGCTTGATGCCTATCCGACTCAAATCCGTTTAGGTTTAGTTGTATGGATGGGTAAAAAACACACAAATTATATACAGAAAAAAGTTTGTACTACTTATTGGATATTGGATTTTTGAGACCAATACCGATTTTAGAGAAGCAAAATTAACAGCGTTACTGACTGCATTGACAAACTATAGCTGGCGAACATAGCAAACAGATATGATAAACATGAGTGACATCGTTGTCAGGGACAGGGTTAACGTTAGTTATATTGAAAAGGGCTAATGATGGGGACTTTCCAGTATGTATTTAACAAACTAAACTCAGCCAAAAATGTAACGTCCCTTTTTCAGGACACTGTATTTTAAGGACAATTTTGTAAATATCCAAATAACTTTACAGATCTTTATTGTAAAGTGTTTAAACAATGTTTTCCATGCTTGTTCGATGAACCATAAACAATTAATGAACATGCACCCGTGGAACGGTCATTAAGACACTAACCGCATACAGATGGTAGGCAATTAAGGTCACAGTTATAAAAACTTAAGATACTAAAGAGACCTTTCTACTGACTCTGAAAAACACCAAAAGTAAGATACCCAGGGTCATCTGTGTGAATGTGCCTTAGGCATGCTGCATGGAGGCATGAGGACAACAGATGTGGCCAGGGCAATAAATTGCAATGTCCGTACTAATACAGCGCTACAGGGAAACAGGAAGGACAGCTGATCGTCCTCAGACTAGCAGACCACGTGTAAAAACACCTGCACAGGATCAACTATGTCGCCTATGGGCCCACCTTTGCTGGACTAGACAGGACTGGCATAAAGTGCTCTTCACTGACGAGTCACTGTTTTGTCTCACCAGGGGTGATGTTTGGACTTGTCAAACATGTGTTTCTCGTCAAAGGAATGAGCGTTACACCGAGGCCTGTACTCAGGAGTGGGATCGATTTGGAGGTGGAGGGTCTGTCATAGTCTGGGGTGGTGTGTCACAGCATCATCGGACTGAGCTTGTTGTCATTGCTGGCAATCTCAATGCTGTGCGTTACAGGGAAGACATCCTCCTCCCTCATGGGGTACCCTTCCTGCAGGCTCATCCTGACATGATCCTCCAGCATGACAATGCCACTAGCCATACTGCTCGTTCTGTGCATGATTTCCTGCAAGTCAGGAGTATCAGTGTTCTGCCATGGCCAACGAAGAGCCCAGATCTCAGTCCCGTTGAGCACGTCTGAAACCTGTTGGATGTGAGGGTTATGGCCATTCCCCTCAGAAATGTCTGGGAACTTGCAAGTGCGTTGTTGGAAGAGTGGGGTAACATCTCACAGCAAGATTTGGCAATTCTGGTGCAGTCCATGAGGAGGAGATGCACTTGATGCAGCTGGTGCCCACACCGGATACTGACTGTTACTTTTTATTTTAGGAAGTTAAATGTTTTAATTGACACACTACTGTACTCCTGCTACAATATATATTTATTTAATCTCCTCTGGTGTATTCAGTGTGTTGAAACTAATGTGTTGACTGTTTTGCTGTAAATCTTTGCTGCTCCAATCACAATTATTATGGGATTAAGAATCACTATATTATAATTCAGGAATTAATGTAAATCTTCATGATGTCCTTCAGCATTATCCTTCGATTACTATCACAGGCTCATTATTGGTCATCTATATGTATGTTATGTCCATTAGGTAATGTGGGTGCAACTGTGGGTCCTGCCAGTGTAACCCTGAATGGGACGGTGAAAGCTGTGACTGCTCGACCCACACAGACAACTGTATTGGGAGTGGATGGTTGCTCTGTAGTGGCCAAGGTTAATGTGTGTGTGGTGTCTGTGAATGCACCCAGTCTGGAGCCTATGGATTAACCTGCAAGAAATGCCCCACCTGCCCTGATGCTTGTACCATCAAAAAGTGAGTGCACAGACTGTGTAGATGGGCAGGTTTTGCTTTCCTGCTGAGGATCTGAATGTGTCCCCAGAATAAAAGCAAAACCTGAAACCATACAGAAACCACTTTTTATATGACACAATTCATGTAATTTCTAATAAAAAAACAAAAGTTGTATTTTATGGTTTGGATTAGTCTGCAGTTGTCAGAATACAAACTCTTAGAGGCATGGACTCAATCGCAGGGTTTATTGACAAGGAAAGGGATGAGAAGTGAAACAACAGGCGAGCTAATCCAAACACGGGTATGACACGATCAGCTGGTGAGTAAAAGGGAAATTAACAAAGTACAGATGATCAGAAAACTCAGTCTTTTTGTCCTTGAATGAATCATGGCAAACAATGGGAGAGTCAAATGGCTGGAGGAAAAAACATACACCAAACTCAGATGATGGGAACAAATAACTAGGTAGGTAAACAAACTGGTAAGTATTGAAGTGGTTAAGAAGTCTGTAGGGTGTACATAGATGAGAACAGACAACTGAGTGAGCGTGGGAGTGGGGTTTTTATGCAGTCCATGATTAGACTACTGATGACATGCAGGTGTGTGTAATCAACTCTGGGGAGAGTGAGAGCTGGGTGGAGTGAGGGAGGGAGTCCAGTGGATCTGTGACAGCAGTAGCCTTATTTCAGTTAGTTTATATTAAAATTATTAAATATGTAATGCAATATATTATTATATAATTAATTATCTACAGTAATTAATAATTTTCATACTATGTTTATTAACAAATAAGATTGTCCAAGGTAATAAAAATGATGATTATTATTTGTTTTTGTTTACACGTGTCAAGTATGTAGAAATGTAATCTTTGTGTCTATGCTGGAATCATAAATTCTATAAAAACTAATTGTAATTACTTCAAAATATCATGTGGTTTAACCATCAAGTAAAATGTATTGAAATACTTTATTTGCATTTTGAATACACAAGAGGGTACACAACTTAGTTAATGAATTTAAAAAAGTTTTCAAACATATTTTTCAATTTACATAATATCTGTTTTTAAAATATCATGATTTTTTGAGTTTTCTTAGGGTTACTCCAAACGACCTGAGCAAATCATCAGATTTTCTTTTTACTGCACACACAGTCTTGAGGGTCCAAATAGTCAATTCAAGTATTTTTTTATATAGATGCACAACTTCACAAATTTCAGTAGTACACCCACATTTTTGGTTGTAATAGACAAAGAAATATACTGTATCTTGTGATAGTAAACCTATATAGTTATGAAATAATAATAATAATAATAATAAATAATAATTAAAGTGACACTTATTTTATCTTTAATGACCCTATACTCTTTTGGTAATAAGCAGTTATATAAGTATATTTTTGCAGTTTTTTTTAATTTTTGTTACACTATTCAGTAGAGAAAAGTTGGGGAATACTAAAGAGCTGTGGGCAACTCCAAAAAAAAAAAAAAAATGGATGAGGTACGGGGTCTCATTAAAGACCCAAAGTATGCATTAAAGGGGTTATGACATGAGGAATAAGATTTTCCTTGACCTTTTAACTTGCAGTATAAGAGGTCATTGTACTAAAAAATACATATTGTAAATTTCAAAACTCAAAACTTCCTCCTCACTGCAAAAAGAGTATTCGATGACACCAAGCTGCCAAAACAACTCGTTCTCTGCTTCTCCAGATTGTGATGTCACACTGTGGTAGACTCTGTTCGTTAACGCAACTTGCCTGGATGGAGAGGTCAACACAGGTGTCCGATCCTGCACCAGACTCAAGATTGGAGATATGGTCAGTGCCTGATGCCTATCCATCTCAAATCCATATAGTTTTAGTAGTATGGATGGGGACAAAACAAGTTCAAATTATATGCAGAAAAAAAGCTTGTACACTTATCTCCAAAATTGTGAAGAATAGTGCATAAATATTCTAAATGTGCAAACCTAAGATATTGCTGTGACAGGGTGGAGGACGGGGCCGGGTCGTGATTTTACACACCCGGTCCCTTATCAGGCTAATCAAGCCTCCGAGAGGGATAAAGGCAACCAGTGTAAAGGGGGTTAAGGGAAAAGAGGAGGTGAGAACCGGCTTGACAATATAAATAATAGTTTAATAAAGAAATAACCAAAAGACACAAACACACACATAGGATGGACAGCTGCCCGTAAATGTTCTCTCTCTGTCGCACCACCGTCCGCAGTCAGCCTTTATCCCTCTCAGAGGATTGATTAGCCTGATAAGGGATCTGGTGTGTAAAATCACGACCCGGCCCCGCCCACCACCCTGTCACATTTGCGTTAAGGTATGAAGTCCTTCTTGGACTAACCTGCTATTCTGTCAAACTGCACAAAGACATTTTATAAACAGTATGTGAGGTTGCTTTTCTAAACTTTTTTGTAATATAAGGATTGCATACTGTATCTTTGCTTTCTCTCCATCTTAATCTTTTTTAGGTGTCATTTAGCATTGAGTCGAATCTATACGGCTGTCCCAAAGAAAAGAGCTGTGAAACCAATAGGTTTCCAAGACGCACTGCAAGTGACTGTTGACTATGCTTGTGACTGCGAATGTCAGCAGACCTCAAAAACGGCCAGCCCCTCCTGTCACCATGGCAACGGGACCCTTGAGTGTAGTGTGTGCCTGTGCGATCCAGGCTCGATGTGAGTGCTCTGAGGGGGAATATAAGCCCACCCAGTAGGTCAGCTGTAGCCCCAACCCAGAGACACTGGTCTGTAGTGGATGGGGAGACTGTGTGTGTGGCCAATGTACATGTCGCTCAACTGATTTTGGGAAGGTTTGGGGGCAATACTGTGAATGTGATGACTTCAATTGTGTCTGTCCAAAGGACAGCTGTGTTCAGGTGAGGTTAATCCTACACAATTGCACAGTGTCCTTCACTGTATAATGACAAAGGGGTGCAAAAATGTAAAAACTGTGGCTTTATCTGTGGCACTGTCAATACATTATTCTGTTTGAATGTCCTGACCTGCCTGACACTGCAATATTGGCTCAACCAATAGTGTGAGGACGGGACAATTTTTTTTGTCCAACCAATGCTTTATGGGCTACTTGGCCTATACCCAGGGCTGCAGTTAGAAATTCTTGGTGTTGGGGTGCGGACAGTTCTTCCATCAACGTACGCTGCCCCAGTGTTTTTCCGCTTTCTCTGTGTTTATTTCCGTGTCTCCTGCTGAACGTGTTTAGATGTGCTCTACAATATGGACCCTCCCTCCAGTCCGGTGGTATTAAAGTGATAAAAATTGCACAAAAATACACCTTTAAAGGAATATTACATAAGACTCATAGGATAAAATGCGATATTGAAGACATGAAAAACTTATACATTTATCATCAATTAAAACGATATCACCAAGATAACATGTTGTTTGAAACATTAGGAAATAATTAAGAAACCTGGAATTTTTCTATATAAATTTCTTAATAAAAAGTTATGCATATTACTCTGGGACTTGGGATCTGCTTAAAACAATGAAGTGAACTTGTTTAAAATTCACCCCATGTTCACTTAATTGTGTATAAGAAAATTGATTTCCATATTTATATGCTATGATTTTAATATGTTATACAACATATTAAAATTTACATGATAGGGCATAAAATTGCAATGCAAAAATGACCCATCGGTTATGGATTGCATTTTCATGAGGATTATACATAACTTTTATTCTTGCCATTTACTCAATGATGATGCCGATCATTTAATGCTGCTTATGGGTATAGCTTCTCTGCTCACCACGGGGTAGGTGTTTCACCATATTAGGTAATGTGATCCACATATAGAGCCAAATAATTTATTGCATGTTATGGAATGATGGTCTTCAATTTTGCATGTCTGTGCACATAACCTACTTAGATTTGCCCAGCTGCCTAGAGCCTCAGTCACATAATTCAGTTTGTTCAGGTCATGTTCAGTTGAATGACTTTGCTCAAAAACAGACAATAACATACTGTTTTTTAAAAAGTGAAAACTGTGGTATAAAGTATACAGTGGTCACATATTGTTTTTGAACACTTAAAGCACACTTTACAATGTATTAATTGCATTGCATTAGATGTAAAATATCAAAGTGGCTTCTGCAAATAAATGATGCGAAGTTCACACTTCTTTGCCATTTGTCAATTACTGAATTGTTCCAAGGTCATTTTTATGGATGTCATAAGTCCATGTCTACAGTAAGTACCACTGCAAGTGTCTACAGTATATATACGTGTGTGTGTTTGCGCGTGCGTGCATGGGTGGTTTACAAGGCCAGTTTTTTAGGTTACAAACTGGTAATTACAAGGGTATTATGCTATAAATGTGGTTTATGAGGACATTTCTAGTGTCCCCAAAATTTAAATCACTTATAATTACTAAATAATGTTTTTTGAAAATGAAAAAATGCTGAACTTTTTTGTGAGGGTTAGGTTTAAGCTTAGGGGATATAATCTATAGTTTGTACAGTATAAAAATCATTACGTTTATGGAGAGTCCTCATAATGATAGCTGCACCAAAGTGTGTGTGTGTGTTTGTTTGTTTTAGTCAATGTGAGAGAAACCGTTGGAATCATGGACTGCATTGTGAAAATGGTTTTCTTAGATATAGCCTATTATCTTAAATATCCTTTCAGTGTGTTGAAACTAATGTGTTGACTTGTCAAATGTGTTGCTGTTTTACTGTAAATCTTTGCTGCTCCAATCACAATTATTATGGGATTAAGAATCACCATATTATAATTCAGGAATTAATGTAAATCTTCATGATGTACTTCAGCATTATCCTTCGATTACTTTCACAGGCTCATTATTGGTCATCTATATGTATGTTATGTCCATTAGGTAATGTGAGTGCAACTGGGACGGTGAGAGCTGTGACTGTTCGACCCACACAGACAACAGTATTGGGAGTGGATGGTTGCTCTGTAGTGGCCAAGGTTAATGTGTGTGTGGTGTCTGTGAATGCACCCAGCCTGGAGCCTATGGATTAACCTGCAAGAAATGCCCCACCTGCCCTGATGCTTGTACCATCAAAAAGTGAGTCCATAGATGGTGAACATAGGCAGGTTTTGCTTCCTGTTGAGGAAAGAGGTGTGTGTGTGTGTGTGTGCGAGTGAATTGCATTTTTTATGTATTTTAAATAACTTAATAGATCAGGACAGTAAAATGAGCATCACGTCATTGACACATTATTAGATTTAATAAACAGTCACTTTATTAGACACAGTTTTCAGAGTTTTTTCGCAGTCAAAGTTGCTTTTCTTCCCCCAAATAATATATCTTTATCATTCTGATGTTTGGTTTGAACAACAATGGAAAATCCCAGGTGTGTGATTGTTTTATTAGATATTTGCTTTAAAGGGATAGTGTAAAACAGATCAAATTCGCGGGCAAGGAAGAGGCGAGAAACCGGCTTAACATATAAACTTAAAGGTTTAATGAAGAACTCAAAAGACAAACACATAATAAGACGGACGTCCATAATTGAGCTCTCTCTTCCGATCACCGTCCACGAGTGGCCTTTATCCCTCTTGACGGCGTAATTAGCCTAATACGGGACCGGGCGTGCGTAATCACGCGCCGGTCCCGCACTCCACCGTGCCACAGATAGTTCACCCAAAAATGAAAATTCTGTCATCATTTACTCACCTTCATGTTGTACAAAAAACATTTGTCTTTCTTTCTCCCTTCCAAGGAACACATATTGTGTTCCATACAATTAAAGTGAATGTTTACTGAGATTGTCATTCCACCTTGCATGCCCCTTATGTGTTCAACAAAAGAAAATCATATGGATTTGAATGCAGTTTGAATGAGGATTAGTAAATGATAACAGAATTTTCATTTTTGGGTGAAATATCGCTTTAACATGCATACAGGTGAATCCAATAATTAAATTCCCAGGTCATATTTTACCCTAAAATCAAATGTTTTCATGAAATTCACCCAGGTGTATCGCTATATATAAGATTAATAGATTGTGTTTGTGTGTCCATTTATTAGTGTTTGTGTGTGTGTGTGTGTGTTGTGCATTTTATCCAACTTGTATGGGTTCTTGAGTCACAGATACTAAATGTGAATTACTTTGCATCTACTTCAATACACATGTCAGACCAACATTATTCTGAACGTTGTCCCAACTAGCCTAACAAAGCTGTCTTAATGAACACCTTCATATTTAATTTAGTAGATTTGTGTGTTCCAAGCATGCATTGAAGCATGAATAAATTATGTGTTTGGTGTTACAGGCTCATTTTCTTTGTTGTTTGCTGACTTCATTTATGCAGTAATTGTTGTTTTTTGTTCCCACTGGTAGTCAGTTGTTGTGTAGTGATATTATGAGCTCATCTTTTCACTTAATGAGGTCTGTGGTTTTTCACCGTTATTGAGGTTTTTATGTTAAGTGTTGAAGTGTATTGCATGTCTATGTCAAACAACTGTATGTACTGCCTTGCAAGACGTATCTCTCTTCAGATGCAAAGATTGCAGTTACCGTCATGTATCAATCAAGTTGAAAGTTGGCTGAGAAAGAAATGAGTAATTCTCTCAACACATTTTGCAATTAGTTGACTAAACAAAGCAATGTTACTGAGAACATTTATTAACATAGGGATTTTACTGCATCATGTTGTCTTGATTTTTAGGTTTTCTAATTATTTAGTGTGGATTTATGTGTGTCTGTGTGTTTCTGCAGGGAGTGTGTCGAGTGTAAGCACTATAAGAGAGGGGATGGATCTGTATGAGAAGACCTGTAATCACATCTGCAGAGACGAGATTGTGCCATTGGATGAGCTGGGTAACCTCAAATCTCAAACCAGAACACCTTCAACATATTTCGCCAACATCCAACAAAACCACAATATACATATATATATATATATATATATATATCCCAGCCACGGTAGCGAATATAAATCAATTTCAAAGTAAATCTGTTCTCCACAGTATACATCTTCAATATGCCATTTATATGTGCAGAATCCAATCTACACAATGTGTAAATCTACAGCACTAATATTTTGTTTTCCATTAACAATGCCATTATTTACTTTATTTTGATTCTATTATGAATATATGTTAACATGCTGTCATGCTGGCATATTTTGTTTGGATGTTACTCCTGCAAAGTTGATCATTATCTCTGTTCTCTCCAGTCTTTCATGAGAAGAACACAGTGAACTGCAGCTGCAAGGATGAGAATGACTGTGTGCAGAATTTCCAGTATTATGAAGATGCCAGTGGAATTTCCTTCCTCTATCTTGTTAAAGAACCAGGTGAGAAGACAGGGACAGAGAGGGAGAGAGAGAGAGAGACATTGTGTGACATGTAGTTGTCAAACATTTTACTTGAGGCAAGAGCATTTTGAGCTTTGGGACTCAGCTTTGGGATTCACACATTCTCCCACCCACATAAAATACACACACAACATAGGGATGGGTGATAAAAGTAATGTAAAATGTAACAAATTTAAAATCACGAGTTTCTTAAATGATTTAGTTGATAATAGTTCTTATAACAATAAACAAATTTGACTGGAAAAGTGATTCAAAAACAAAGGCAGGCCTTTCACACATTTTAAGAATGTCTCTTTAACAGTCACCTACTCTACATTGCAATGGAACAGTTTCATTTAAAAAAATAAATAATAATTTTAATAAATAATTTTAATAATTAAAATAATTTTATTTGAACCGCATTGTTTGAATCCAAACCAAAAATCGGTCCAATTTATTTTTAGTTGAACATGATTTAGCTCGCCCTGTGATGGACTGGCGACCTGTCCAGGGTGTACCCCGCCTTTCGCCCAATGTTAGCTGGGATAGGCTCCAGCCCCCCCACGACCCTGTACACAGGATAAGCGGTTGCCGATGAATGGATGAATGGATGGATGGATGGATGGATGATTTAGCTCTGATTCTCAAGCAAACCTCTCCATCATACATTTTATCTTCCAATTTCATGTTTTTGGACGTAGTCACGTTTTCTTTTATGGACTTTATGCAGTTACTAGACATAAATGCATTGTGAGCTCAGATGATGTCAGATAATTCCAGAGGCAATTCAGACTATCCGATGGCTTCTCTCTCAATGTTTGCTAGCATCAGAACAAATGCTTGTAGCAAAGCATGACAGCATTAGCAACAGTAACTAAGGGTAGCGGGGCTTAGTGGAGGGTCACTTCCACACCAGGGAGGATGCAGCCTTTTTTTTCCTAATTTGTTGATGGTAGAAACAGGACCTTACATGTAAAAATCAAAATATCTTTCATCTGGTATACCACCCACCCCAACAAACCCAAATAAACACACACTTCCAGAAGCAACCGAATACACATAATATTAGTATGGACAGATCAACTGAATAAACTTCAATATTTGACTGAATATACATTTGCTAGCGGAATGAAACAGAATTGAATTGGTTGGCATCTGTTTGTATAAGCAGGCACGATATTGGCTCAACCAATGGCATACGTTTGCGGCGAGGCTAACTGTTTGAGCAGTGGAAAATAGGAAGTGTTTAAAAACATTATTTTGTGCTTGAGGCTTGTCATTATTTTTGTAAGTCTGTTTGGTTCTGCTAGTTGTGCAAAAAACGACACACTTTACTCAGTAACCAAAGCAAAGATCCGAACCTTTCTTTATGAAAATCCCATTATTCTCTCTGTCCTTGCTGGTCTATTTTTGTAGAGTGTCTTAAGGGTCCTGATGTCTTGGTGGTTGTTCTCTCTGTGACTGCTGCTATTCTGTTGCTGGGACTGGCGGCACTCCTGGTGTGGAAGCTCCTGATCACTATTCATGACCGCCATGAATATGTCAAGTTCGAGGAGAAAGCCAAGGCTAAGTGGGAGGCGGTGAGACACACACACACATGCACACGCTTGTATACGTGGTTTACAAAGATTTTCCATAGACATAATGGTTTTAATAGTGAGCTATTTTCTATCCTCTAACCCTACCCCTAAACCTAACCCTCACAGAAACCTTTTGCCATTTTTACATTTTCATTGATTAGTATGTTTTTTTTAAGCCAGTTTTAAAAACCATGTTATTTATACTGTTCTGACCCAGATGACAAACTACATTTGCCAAAACATACAGTATATAACAGAGCATACTGCAATTTACCATAGAACTAATTAAAAATGTATTTATTGAATAATGTTTCACATATTATTCTAAAACAAATATTGTGAATATACTGAATGTTTTTATGCTAAATGTGAAAAGATTTTGAAGTTTGGATAATGTCTCTCTAAACCATGCATTAAACGATTCTTGGTTGGCAACATCATTCAACAAAATTTTTACACCAAGTGCTCAATGTGAGAAGTACAAACATGCGAGTGGTAAATCTCTTATAACTGTGCTTATAACTGAGCTTTACACTGGTCATTAATTACGTTCTCTCTTGTCTTTTAGGCTAATAATCCACTCTACAAGGGAGCCACCAGAACATTCCAAAATGTTGCATATCGTGGCAGTTAAGAATGGTATCATATATCTGATTTTGTCTTTTATAAGAGGTACGACTGCTTTTTTTTTTTTTAAGAAGTCCAAAGTTTGAGAATGAGGTGTTAAAGTGATCCAAAAATGAAAATTCTCTCATTATTTACTCACCCTCATGATATCCCAAGTGTATATTACTTAATATCTTAGCTCAGTAGGTCCTAAAAATGCAAGTGAATGGAGATTTCTCTTTTGAAGCTCCAAAAAACACAGACATCAGCAAAAACATCGTCCATACGACACCAGCTGTTACGTTAATGTCTTCTAAAGCGACACGATCACTTTTGGTGTGGAAAAGATAAATATTTAAGTACTTTTTTGAACTCTAAACCATGCTTCCAGTCAGGAGCGGTACACGCATGTGACGTAATCGCATTTCCATTTTCAGATAATTTTCAGGAACTGACACGTGTGTCACAGCCGGAAGAGCAGCGCTGTTTACAAG
This sequence comes from Moxostoma hubbsi, assembly GCA_032164185.1. Classification (NCBI taxonomy): domain Eukaryota; kingdom Metazoa; phylum Chordata; class Actinopteri; order Cypriniformes; family Catostomidae; genus Moxostoma; species Moxostoma hubbsi. The sequence continues at coordinate 28,352,051 of JAVLUX010000024.1, forward strand.
TGAGAGGGAGGAATGCATACAGTAGCTTGGTTGCTTTTGGTTTAGATCTGTATTTATCTGTTTCTTTACTCACAATGGTGCATTTGTGTGCTTATCCTGGATGTCTCAACTGAGTGGAGAACATGAAATTACTTCTGTATCATGGCAATGCGAATAAGTCACACGAGAGACCACTTGGACTCCACCCTCTCGTGAACCTTACCCTCACGTTGGATTATAGCTAAAAAGTATTTTTTTTCACACCAAAAGTGATCATATCGCTTTAAAAGACATTTATTAAACCACTGGTGTCTCATGGATGATGTTTATGTTGATGTCTGTGTTTTTTTGGAGCTTCAAAAGATAAATCTAAATTCACTTGCATTTTAAGGACCTACAGAGCTGAGATATTTTTCATACACTTTTCATACACTTCTGGGATATCATGAGTTTGAGTAAATATTGAGAGAATTTTCATTTTTGGATGAACTATCCCTTAAAAAGTGACAAGTAAAAACAATGGCATGTGTGAACATGTTTCTCTAAGCTAAGGCAAACCATTAGATAAAATGTAATGCACATCTAAGATGGTGCTGTGTGTGTAACGTTTTCAATAACTGCCTAGAGTCAATTTGTCCACTTAGACCACACTTACCACATGTACATGTTTATCTCAGGACATTTTTCACTAAAAACTCTCTCTAAAACTTGCATGTTCATAGAACTACTTCCTTAATCCTTGCTTTTGTATCTTGCTTAGAAACTGTCCGAGCCAAACTTTGAAATTATTTGCAGGAAAGTGCTATGTTACTATTTTAGGTGTACAATTAATCAGCCTTTGAACATGTGTCAACCAGATTCAACAATTAAACAGTGCCATGATGTAACCATGTATAATATTCACTGGAATTTCATTGAAGTCTTCTGATACTGTTGTTGCCATGGTAGTGTTTGAAAATGAGGTTCTGTTGCGTCCTGATTTATATTATTTTTACAGAGCTGATGGAACTATAAGGTTAATACATATTGTTATACTGTATGTGTTTAGAAAAAACAATTATTGTCTTTAATATCTTGATTATTAGATAGCATATGACAATGCTGATGCGGGATTGGTGTGACTTATTTGCTTAGGAATTTGCTGCAAGAATTTTAAACTGTTCTGTGCACTAATTTTTTGGTATTCATTAGCTGCCATACATTTATTTTATTTGAGCAATTTTTTTAGATATTTTGTAAACTTTCTCCTTTCCCAACTTATGCAAAGAAAGATATTTGCCATTAATTTGTAGGTTAATTCCCCTGTAATTACCATGGCTCTTTGTCTTATCAAAGTACTACTCTGTTTGATTGAGCTTTCTGACCAAACACAGCAACATTGGTTGAACCAATGGCATGAACTTGAATTTTAAGATAAGTGAACATGACTATGAATAAGTTAAGCTTTCAAAGAAGTCAGATTGTGGTACCGTTCATATTACAAAACTGTCTGTCTTGTCATGGAAGTCGTAGGGTTTTCAAATTACACGAGGAATCGGCGACGGGTGAACACATTATACAACACTTCACTATTGACGAATCCCCGACAGCTCTGACTGGACTCCAAATTACATTTCACAACAGAGTACACGCGAGAAGTGATACGAGATATGAAAACAAATGCATGATCACATGTTATGCATTTCAGAATATGATGTGTATGGTTTTTAATCGCCTAAAGGCATCATATACAGTGAGGGAAAAAGTATTGATCCCCTGCTGATATTGTACGTTTGCCCACTGACAAACAGATGATCAGTCTATAATTTTAGTGGTAGGTTAATTTATTTTGGTTAATAACAACAAAAAAAATCCAGAAAAACGCATGTCAAAAATGTTATAAATTTAAATGCATTTTAATCAGGCAAATAAGTATTCGACCCCTCTGCAAAACATGACTTAGTACTTGGTGGCAAAACCCTTGTTGGCAATCACAGAGGTCAGACATTTCTTGTAGTTGGCCACCAGGTTTGCACACATCTCAGGAGGGATTTTGTCCCACTCCTCTTTCAGATCTTCTCCAAGTCATTAAGGTTTCGAGGCTGACATTTGGCAACTCAAACCTTCAGCTCCCTCCACAGATTTTCTATGGGATTAAGGTCTGGAGACTGGCTAGGCCACTCCAGGACCTTAATGTGCTTCTTCTTGAGCCACTCCTTTGTTGCCTTGACTGTGTGTTTTGGGTCATTGTCCTGCTGGAATACCCATCCACGACCCATTTTCAATGCCCTGGCTGAGGGAAAATCTTCTCACCCAAGATTTGATGGTACATGGCCCCGTCCATCGTCCCTTTGATGCAGTGAAGTTGTCTTGTCCCATTAGCAGAAAAAGCCTAATGTTTCCACCTCCATGTTTGACGGTGGGGATGGTGTTCTTGGGGTCATAGGCAGCATTCCTCCTCCTCCAAACACGGCAAGTTGAGTTGATGTCAAAGAGCTCGATTTTGGTCTCATCTGACCACAACACTTTCACACAGTTCTCTTCTGAATCATTCAGATGTTCATTGGCAAACTTCAGACGGGCTGTACATGTGCTTTCTAGAGCCGGGGGACCTTGCGGGCACTGTAGGATTTCAGTCCTTCACGGCGTAGTGTGTCACCAATTGTTTTCTTGGTGACAGTGGTCCCAGCTGCCTTGAGATCATTGACAAGATCCTCGTGTGTAGTTCTGGGCTGATTCCTCACCGTTCTCATGATCCATTCGCGAATAATCACACCAACTGTTGTCACCTTCTCACCAAGCTGCTTGGCGATGGTCTTGTAGCCCATTCCAGCCTTGTGTAGATCTACAATCTTGTACCTGACATCCTTGGACAGCTCTTTGGTCTTGGCCATGGTGGAGAGTTTGGAATCTGAATGACTGATTGCTTCTGTGAACAGGTGTCTTTTATACAGGTAACAAACTGAGATTAGGAGCACTCCCTTTAAGAGTGTGCCTCTAATATCAGCTTGTTACCTGTATAAAAGACACCTGGGAGTCAGAAATCTCTGATTGAGAGGGGGTCAAATACTTGGCAATTTCTCTCTAACTGTTCTCCTTCTCCACCCGGTTGTGGTGCAGTTCAGAGGAAACATCAAATAGGCGCTGGTGCTCCTGCCAAGGTTCCACTAATTTTTCCTCCATTTCTTCGGTCCAATGAGACTTTCTTTGGACTGAAGAAAGCCATGCTAGTTGATGTTCTGTTGCAGGTACATCAGGACTCCTCCCACTGAAACTTCACGTGCCCTGTTTCTTGCTGCAGTTGTATTCAGTCAAAACACATTTCACATTGCACGATTTGGAATCGCAGACAGGTCCAGATATTTAACATCCTAGATTTCTCACTGACATCGGCGATGCGCTGGCGATTCTCTCAAATCATGTCTTTGAAAGTTCATACATTGCGATCGTCACTCACAGGAGCGAGCTCTGAATTGCCTATGATTTCAGGCTTTTGCTGGCGATCTCCACAAAACTGTCGGCGAGTGAAAATCGGGCTTAAAATCATGTAGTGTAAACTCGGCATTAGAGTTAGATTGAAAGTTGAACTTTGAAACTGACTTAAGTAAAAGTTAAAGTCACTCATGAGAAAGAGAAGTGTTGGAGAGAAATTGCTAATTATTTGCAGTCGGGTAAGCAAATAGATAGATTTTTCAGTAGGAGGTACTTTTTGATATTGTAGCCAATAAAATATGATGCCTTTAGGCGATTAAAAACATACAGATCATATTCTGAAACGCATAACATGTGATCATGCATTTGTTTTCGTATCTTGTATCACTTCTCGCATGTACTCTGTTGTGAAACATAATTTGGGGTCCAGACAGAGTCGTCGGGGATTCGTCAATAGTGAAATGTTGTGTAATGTGTTCACCCCTGTTGCCGATTCGTCGTGTAATTTGAAAACTCGACGACTTCAATGACAAGACAGACAGTTGTGTAATATTAACGGTACCACAATCCGACGTCTTTGAAAGTAAAAGTCACTCATGAGAAAAATACTTAATTAAAAAGTATTAATTAATATACATTATACTGTATATATAAGTGTGTGTGCATAAAAGTAAAAGATAAGAGCAGCGTGAACATTCTAATATAGACCTTTTTCACACTTCGAGTTTTGGAACACAGAAATAAACATTTGCGTGGTAAACTTTGACAGCGATGAATGGCAGAGAATGGGAGACCACAGCAAATATTATTTTCACTTACCCATTTTTTACAAGACCAAAAAAAAAATAAAAAAAATATTTACTATTATGTTTGAATACCTTTCCAGTAGAGGGAAAAAGTGGTGGATTAAAACAGTAAAATGGAGAAGATGCCAAATGTATTGTGTGTCTCTCTCTCTCTCTCAGCAGCTGTAAAAGAAACCCCCTCAGCTGTGGTCATTTGTTTTTGTTTTAAAACTAATTCCAGGGTAATACAAAAATAAGAATAATGTTATAAATTTACACAATATTTAAAACATTTATAATATTTAAACAATTGCAAGATTTACGCTGCTAAATAAGGTGGAAACTCGTCATCACAGTCTGTGAAAAAGGTCTATTGTATTTTCCTTTTTGGAGTGAACTGTACCATTAATATTTGAACATAGATGAAAAGAAAAATACTTCCCAGGATGTACTACCACCTTGTGTAAAATATGGGCAGTGCAACTTGTCCGCAGGAAATGTCTACCAGATGGTGCTGATGCCTTAATATAATGTATATGTTAAAAACATGGGTGTTTTGTCACCATGAGATACTCAAATAAAAATCAGAAACAGATGCAGTCTCTCTCTCTCTCTCTCTCTCTCTCTCTCTCTCTCTCTCTCTCTCTCTCTCTCTCTCTCTCTCTCTCTCTCTCTCTCTCTCTCTCTTCAGAGGCAGGAATTGCTAGAGAGAGAGAGAGAGAGAGAGAGAGAGAAGCCAAACTCCTGCCTTGTTCAGACAGGTGGTGAGAAAAAGCATTTTAAAAATAAATCACAAATTACATATTGTGCAACTCAAACCAGCAGCTCGTAATTACAAAGAGACTGCTTTATTGAGGACCAATAACTATTCCTACACTGATTATGCAGCAGTAGTTTTGTCAGAACTGGTTAGCTAACTTGGGAGCTATGACTTTGTTCTTCATGCAGGTGCAGTTCAGTGTCAACGTGATGCCATTTAAATACACTTTAATTTAATTACATTAAAATCAAGTGTTTTTTTATTTCAAGTTTGTAACTTTTCTGTGTTAATGTACTTTCTCTTATTCCAGCTTAATATAGTTAACAGCGTTATTGTTTAAACACAACAACACTGACTAAGAGTTGGGGATGCGGGACTATCTGTTTGTCTGATCAACTGAAAATGGGGTGCGTATTCAGAAAGCGGTTGGAAAACAAACTTCTTTTTGCTATTCCGTTTATTGGCGCTAGTGGCACAGAAATGACTTAAATTTTAAAGATGCATTGTCATTTTTTTTATACATGTCATCTTGAACTTACACTGACACATATGGGCATGGATGCAGCATCATTTAAACTCAATAGATACCAATGACATTTAAAAAATTTGCTATTCACAGTCAGCCACTGTCCAAAAACAGGGCGGTTACTGATATTAAGCAAGTAGTGTTTGATGGTCATGCGTTCCTAACATGGCAGTCCCCATGAGGGGACTCTCTTCATGTAGAATAGAACAGCATTTATTACTGATATGAGAGTCTACCTTTCATGTGAGTGCTAATGATTTTATACATATATTTGAAAATTACAATTCATTTATTAAGAGTACAACGTTTTGGAAGAAAAAAAAATGGTGAGTGCACCTTTAAAGTAAGATACATATTTGCAGTCTTGTGGTTTAGATGCATAGAGGTCTTGATTTTTTTCATTTCATTGGGTTTTTTATTACCCTATTTTTAATTCTTATTCAAAGTTTGCAATATTCACAATGTATTTGTTTTATTTTTTTTTTATATTGAACTCCTACATGCATAATCTGTAATTTATATGTTCTAATTTATTGAAAACTTTACAGTAAAGTTGTTTCCAAATTCTGATTTCAAATTCCTCAAATGATATTCGCACAAAAAATAATAATTTGAAGATTTACGCATTTCAATTTCATAACAAAATTCCAATAAATTGAATTGAATAATCTATAATAAAGTATTAATAATAAAAAAACTAAATAATTTTAAGTGTCTTTAATTTTATTAAACATAACAATTGTAATATTGTACTCTATAATTCAATCTGATGGAATTTTGTTGTGAAATTAAAATGCAAAAAACTAACAAATCTAACTTTAATGGAATGAGAGAAAACATTGCCAGTTAAGAAAATTCAGACATGTTTGTCTGGTACCTTCCAATATTTTATAACCAACAAAATATAAGAATGATTTCAGGGGTACAAATTTCCTGAAAATCCATTCACTTAATAGTTAAAAATCCATTTTAAGAAGAAGTTAAGGTAGGAATAGGGAAGAGTGAAACAGGTTGTCAAATGTTACTCAGAGTCACTCTGCAAATAACCCCAGAGCTACTGTATGTACCTAGCTGACAGCCATTGGGAGGAACAATATATCCAGAAGAGATTCATGACTGCCATGTATATGCCAATTTGAAGAGAAGACGTGGGAGCTGTCATAGTCCAGTCTACAGCTAATGATCACATCAACAACATTCCATGTCTCTACCCATCACATCTGTTTTCATTAATGAATCAAAAAGAAAGATTGTTTTAATAGGAATGCTGTTCAGCTTGACGTGATGAAAGACAATGACATTCCAAAGTCAGAACGGGGTGTGAAGCATTACGTCAAATAATATAAATGCTCCTCTGTGCTTCCAGGCTGAATTTGACACATTTGACTATAGTTCTGTCTCTGTAATTTTAATTGCCATTGAAAGATGCTCTTGTTTCTTGAATTTTACTGAACTCTTCTGGAACTGTTGTTTCCATGGCAGCTATAGCACGAAAAGTTCTCTATACTTTTGTTGTTTTAATTATTATTATTAGCTATACAGAAAAATAACATATAAGCCGTGGCCAAAAGTTTTGGCAGTGACATAAATTTTATGTTTTGCACATTTTTTTGCTTCTGTTGTTGTGGTGTTGATTCACAATGTTTCTAGATTATTGTGTAGGGTGATCAGATGCATTTTAAATAATTGCAAAAAGCTTCATTGGCCAAAAAAATTAACTATCACAAAAAACATAATTTCACTAATCATATCAGCAGCACCTGGGAAAGTGTGAACGAGTACTAGTCAGGTGAAATCACTCTATCATCCTGATTGTTTTATAAGAGCAGACTGATTGCTATAAAGAGGAGGAAGAAGGGCTTCCAATCATTGTGTTCTTGTTAGCAATGGTTACCTCTGATGATGTGCAGTCATCATCGCTTTGCATCAAAATGGCCTCACATGCAAGGAAATTGCTGCAAAGAATATTACACCTGAAAGAACCATTTACCGGATTATCGAGAACTTCAAGGAAAGAGGTTCAACTGCAGTGAAAAAGGCTTCAGGACATCTCAGAGTGTCCAGTAAGCACCAGGACCATCTCATCCTGAGGAGTCAGCTACAGAATCATGTCACCACCAGTGCAGAGTTTGCTCAAAATTGGCAGCAGGTTGGTGTGAGTGCATCTGCACGCACAGTGAGGCGAAGACTTTTGGACAATGACCTGGAATCAAGAAGGGCAGCAAAGAAGACACTTCTCTCTGTGAAAAACATCAAGGACAGACTGAAATTCTGCAGGAAGTACAAGGATTGGACAGCAGAAGACTGGTGCAAAGTTATTTATTCTGATGAAGACCCCTTCCGACTGTTTGGGACATCTGGAAAATGAATAGTCCAGAGAAGAAAAGGTGAACGCTACCATGAGTCCTGTGTGGTGCCAACAGTGAAGCATCCTGAGACCATCCATGTGTGGGGTTGCTTTTCATCCAAGGGAGTGGGCTTTCTCACAATTCTGCCTAAAAACACTGCCACAAATAATATTATCAAAACGTCCTGCAAGATCAACTTTTCTCAACGATCCAGGAGCAATTTGGTGATCCGTGCATTTTCCAGCATGATGGAGCACCATGTCAAGGCAAGAGTGATAATGAAGTGGCTTGGAGATCATTACATTGAAATTTTGGATCCGTGGCCAGGCAACTCCCTGGATCTTTATCCCATAGAGAACCTGTGGTCAATCCTCAAAAGGCAAGTGGACAAACAGAAGCCCATAAATTGTGATCAACTCCGAGCACTAATAAGGCAAGAATGGATCGCCATCAGTCAGGATTTGGCCCAGAAGCTGATATCCAGCATGCCAGAGCGAATTGCAGAGCTTATGAAGAACAAGGGTCAACACTGTAAATATTGACTCTTTATTGAATGTTTTTGCCAATAAAAGCCTTTAAAACTCATGAAATGCTTATCATTGTTTTCCAGTATACCACAGAAACATGTGAAAAAAATTATCTACAAATACTGAAAAAACAAACTTTGCAAAACACAAAATTTATGTCACTGCCAGTACTTTTGGCCATGACTGTATGTGTTGATTGACAAAATATACTGTATTTTTTGCCTTTAATATCTTGCCATCCAGTAGTGAACAAAACCATATTCCTGGTAATGGAACAATGAATATGGATGAGGAATGTGCAGGTTTTTTTTTTTCATTAAAAACTATTGAATTATCTGTAATATTGTGCAATTGACAAATTTTTTTTTTTCAATTATTATTAAACTATGCATTTTCTGGGAATAACACAAGCTATATTTAATGGCTTAAGAAGACTCGGCAAACAGTGCTCAAGTCATATGGAGTTTTTTTCATTGTGGTTTTTGTCCTGTTTGGAGATTGGCAGCCTGGAGTTGAAAGTCCTTTTGACATCAGAGAGGAAACGTCTAATAGACGTATTGTAGATGGGCAAACATTCTAAACAAATATGTCTTCCAGATGTAAAAACACCGAATAGAAGTATGGTCAGGCTCGTGCAGATGTACGCTTCAGAGCTGTTCCAGAGTGTGCAAATGCCACCCAAATTGAAAGCTTTTACACCCTAATGATGACATTTTATGCTTAATAATAATAATAATAATAATATAGAGGGGTGTAAAACGGCATCAATATTCAGGGTTGGGAGGGTTACTTTTGAAATGTATTCCACTACAGATTACACAATACATGCTAGTAACGTAATCTAAATACTTTGGATTACTTCTTCAGCACTGGTTGATTTTTTTCACTTGTTTTGACTAAAGTTAATAAAGAAAAAAAAAAGAAAAAAAATATTTATGCAGTGTTTCTATAACCAGATAAATCAAATTGATCTTGTTTCAAGAATTTTTTTAATTTTTACAGGAAAACAATACAAAAATTACTACCAAGAATATGATTTTTGCCCTAATATCAAAGCTCTTACTAGAAAAAAATAATTAGCAATTTTCTTGATGAAAAAAAATATGATCGTGTCTGGTAACATGTGCATGTAAAATGGCTAGAAATAGCATTTTAGCTTAGCATAAAGCTGACAGTTTACGCAAGGATGATTTCTTCTGCGCCAAACTTACTTCTCTGTCTGCTCGTATGAATGTAACATCATAAGAAAGTGTTTCACCGCTGTTCAAATGCACTTTGTACTCCCCAACGCTGTCAATATTATGCTGAAACTCAGACGTATAATTGCAGTATTATGATTATAATAATGCCCAATGTGTTATAGAGGCCATGTGTATCCGGTTCGCAAGAGCATGGCTGCTCCTGCTGCTGTAAATGAGCCATCCACCGGAGAAAATATGCCAGAATTTGTAAATGGACCCAAAGAGAATTCAGCTGAGGACCAGAAACGCCCGCAGTTTGGCACTCGCTTCCTCACAGACCCGCGACAGGTGTTTCAGCACAAAGCGTGGTAAGATGTACAGTTTCTCTCATTCACACACTCCAGCCCAGACTGCAAGTACAATGAGTTTGTCATTCGTTCTTACGGACTTTAAGACCAGAACATTAGAATTGGTCTCAGAAGACAGGTAAGCTAAATTCACCAAGCCGGGTATTCAACTCGAGATAGAGTTATTTCTGTGTTTTTGGTGATCCAAAATAGACTCATACATCCTTGCTGGGAAATAAATAAAATGTTAAACATTTAAAACCAGTCTAAACAGGTCTTACCTTGTGGTCCGGTTTTGTGAACCAACTGGCCTCACATCTAAACCACCTGAGCACCAGAGGCCAGCTTAAAGGGACAGTTCACCGAAAAATGTAAATTCTCTCATAGTTTACTCACCCTCACCCCATTCCAGATGTGTATGTCTTTATTTCCTCTGCAGAACACAAAGGCAGATTTTTAGAAGAATATCTCGTTTGGCCATTCAGTTCAAGTGAATGTTGGCCAAAACTTTGAAGCTCCAAAAATGAAATAAAGGCAGTATAAAAGTAATCAATAAGACTCCATTGGTTAAATCCATGTCTTCTGAAGCGATATGATAGGTGAGAAACCGATCAACATTTAAGTCCTTTTTTACTATAGAATCTTCTCCCTGCCCAGTAGGTGATGATATGAAGAATACAAATCTCCAAAAACAAAAGAAGAAAGTAAAAGTAGAGATGTATAGTATTAAAAAAAAGACTTCAATATTGATCTGTTTCTCACTCAGCCCCATCAAATTGTTTCTGAAGACATGGATTACTTTTATGCTACCTTTATGTGCTCTTTGGAGCTTCAGTTTTCTGATCACCGTTTACTTGCATTGTATGAACCTACAGAGCTGAGAAATTCTTCTAAAAAAATCTTAATTTGAAGAAAGTTCACATCTGAGATGGCATAAGGTTGAGTAAATAACGAGAGCATTTTCCTTTTTGAGTGAACTATCACTTTAACAACTATTTGACCAAAAGATCAAGCCAACAAGTTTAAGCTGGATTTAGCTGTTTATGTGTGCAAAGATGATTCCCACGGATATGGAAAACCTGGGAACATTACAGAATTTTAGATTTGTTATTTTTATGCTTTGAAGAATCGTGGAACCCCAGTTTGCTTGTTTTTTCACTCACTCTGAAATCTTCTGGTTTTCATCTCTTGAAGGGATAATGTGGAGTGGTCAGCAGAGCAGGAGGCTGCCGCCAGAAAAAAAGTTCAGGAAAACTGTCAACCTCTCAGAAAAACAAGGTATGAATGGATCAGGGCTTTATTATTTTTCAAATAAGATTTATTTTGGTACCAAATAGAATAGAGGGACCTTTATGTAAATGATCTATAGTAGTTTTAATATGCATTGGTAAAACACAAGTTGATCTTCACTGTAAAACCCAACATAGCTCTGGTTTGCAGGGCTTTTTGCTAAATCTTGTCTTTGTATTTTTCCCATCAGAGGAGTTTGACAGCAGGTCCAATGAGTACTGGGACGATTTCTACACCATTCATGAGAACCGCTTCTTCAAGGATCGCCACTGGCTCTATATAGAATTCACAACATTTATTAAAGGATGGAGATGCTCCCTTGTCTAACACAGATACCAAGATGACCTGTCTCACTGTCACGCCTTCGTTCATGATATGAGTGACGTTTCAGCAGAGTGTCCGATGCCAGACCAGAGCCTGGATGTCATTGTCCTCATATTTGTGCTCTCTGCCCTGCATCCTCAAAAGTGAGTGTGAAGGCCAAAGTTTACTTCGGTTATCCGCATTGATGATCGAAACACGCACAGTATGCGTGTTCTTCTGCTGTTGTAGCCCATCCGCCTCAAGGTTCGACATGTGCATTCTGAGATGCTATTATGCTCAGTAGAATTGTACAGAGGGGTTATCCGAGTTACGGTAGCCTTTCTGTCAGCTCGAACCAGTCTGGCCGTTCTCCATTGACCTCTCTCATCAACAAGATGTTTCTGACACTAACAATCATGCAACGGTTGAAATCATTGAGATCACATTTTTCCCCTTTGTGATGGTTGATGTGAATATTAACTGAAGCTCCTGACCCGTATCTGCCTGATTTTATTCTGATACTCTAGGCATTAAAAAACAAGTTAAATTTACTAGTAAATTTTAAATAACTAGTACAGCTGCTGAGGATGTAACAGTAAATGTGGCATCTTTCTCTTATATGATTGCCATAATCCACCACGCTAATATTTTTTCCTCTTGGATAAATCAAATAATTTTTTCTTTTACTTTTGCTGCAAATGGGAATGCAAAAATGATATTTGCCATGGTCTCCCATTCACTGCAATAGATGGTTACCCTGCAGTAGTTTACTTTCGTGTTCCAAACCAGGAAATGTGAAGAGGGTCCATTGAATTCGTCAATCTGTCCAAGATAGATTTATTATAAGGGTTTGTCTAAGGACTCGTCAATGTACGCATGAGACAGATGGACACTTTTGGAGTCTCGTTTCAAGTTAAATGAAGTTTAAAACTTAGCAAAACACGTCTCAATCCCTGCATTAGGAATTTTCCCTCCGTCCAGCTTTGAATGCAAGAACACTCATCCTCTAATGTTGTTGCTAGTGTCAAGCAAGTAGTGATGTTTCGTTGATGAACAAATCTGTCTTTTTGAACTAATTTAAGTGAACGAATCGTTCTCGTTCACCTCCACACACTGACTCGTATTTCTCATTCACAGACGTCTCTCCATTTCGAAGCCAATGAGCCCTATTTTTAATCGCGAGACTGCTTTGGTGATTTTTCATGCCTGTAAAGATTATCTACAGCACAACCCAATAGCATTCGCCTGCACGGCTGAGAAGGACCATTTTGTTGGTTTCACCCTCTGAACAAATATGCCCCTTTACTGAACCGGTCGTTTTAGTCTGAATGAGATAAAAGGTCTTGCTCATGAACAAACTGAATGTACTGGTAAACTCATTCATGAATTAAGATCTGCTGACTGGCTGAACTTGAGGAGGAGTTACATGTCTTTCGTTCAGTTTGATTAACAAGAAAAGGGGCCAGATGAATAAAAGTGATTGATGACCACACTCATAATTATTTTTTAGGTTAGTGCTGTCATTTTTTTCCCCCCGTATAGCTTAATAACAATTCATGTTCAGCAGTTTATAATATGATAGATATGCTTTGTTGTCATTTATGGGGAAACATTTGTGATGCTTTAAAAATCGGAAGTGCTGAAGTCTCTTAGTAGATTTGTAGACATGTAAATTTTAATAAAGGATAATTAGACTTGTTTCAGTTGTGATCGACTCCATGGAATTTACTTGTCAAAAACGTAAAGGCGGTCATTTGGTGCCATCTTCTGGCACAATTGCGTAATTTCAAGAAATGGTCGATGAACGAATCTGATCAAATCTTTTTGTGAACTGATTCAAAAGACCAGAGTCACTGAGATGAATCAAAATCACCAACCCCTAAAAGCAAGCCTGAGTTTGGTTTGTTCTCTGCATAGCAGCTGCACATTGCCTATGCAGTTGGAGTTGTGCTTACTGCCCACTGCTGATAACAGGTGGTGCTTCATGCTTGAATTGCTCCTGTGGTTGGAATATTCCTTATTACAGTCAGGGGACAGAATTATTGTCCCTGAATTGCTGTTGTTAGATCAACCACACCATTTGTTTCATGACACTCTGGAATATTTGAGTACGGATATATCCTCTAAACTGTGTAATTGAACATTGTCCCAGGCAAACCTATGGTAGAGTGATACAAGAGACATGAAACTTCTTTCTCGCATAATAAAATTATTTAAATGCCTCAATGTTTCATGTCTATTCATGTATTTGTAAAGTAGCCATGTAATAAGTGGGGTAATGCATGGTTAGCCGGTCATTATCACTTTAATAAACACTCGCAGAATGATCAGAATCCTAATACAGAGCATCTGACTGTACATTATACCTTACATATTCATTGCCATTATATTATTGTCCATACAGTATATTGGATATGTTGATGTGTCGTTCGACCACATCAAAACATTAACTCATTCTCTTTCAGAATGCAGAGCTCTATTAATAGATTAGCACGATCGCTGAAACCCGGAGGACTGCTTTTATGCTGAGACTACGGCCGCTACGACATGGCACAGCTTCGTTTCAAAAAAGGTAGATCATTGTGGAAAGTCTATACATGATTAAAAAACAATTTTTTTTATTGTTATTTTAATTTATTTGTGTGCGTCTGTGTGTTTGCTCATAATTTAGAGTATTAGTAAATCATGTTTGTCATGGAGGAGGTTGACTTGCTGGTTTAGCTGTGTCTGAGTTCAAAGTTGGTGTGCACATATAATTGCTTGCTCTTTACTCAATCAGGGAGGTGCTTGTCTGAAATGTTTACATCGGATGAGATGGAACACGTGTGTACATTTTCACTCAAGGTAAATGCACGTTGTGACTTGAATGCAGCAAAATACTCTTACATCATAAAAACAAACTCTCTGTTAGTGAATAAAACGAGGTTGACCAATAAATCATGACAAAATTATTACCAAACATGTATACAATAAGATGCCACTCCTTATTTACTGGGAGTTTTGACTGATTTATTTTATCTTCTTTTCTTCATTCCTTCCTCCAGTTGAGCTGCATGAACTGTTCTCCAGTGCTGGCCTGGAGAAGGTACAGAACTTAATGGACCGGCACTTACAGGTGAACAGAGGAAAGCAGCTGACCATGTACAGAGTTTGGGTACAATGCAAGTATCGCAAAGCCTTTGCACCCCCTTAGAATCAAGACTACTTGGTTGGAGTGATCGAGAACATCTGAGCTGATACGTGAGAATGTTACGTTTTTGTAATGTGGCTCCAGAATGATGAGCCATTTTAAGGATGATGGAAAGGTTGCAACAGCTTAGAGGATTGCAGTGCTATATGATATGGAAGGATGACCATGCTGAACGCACTGACACTTATGTAGCCTGCTGGGAAATGTCGATGGAGGACTTCAGGTCCCATGATGCACCAGTGGACTCCAACCTGCCGTCCATCACACTCAGTGATGTTTTTTAAGACTTGTATTTTAATCTTATTAATAAACCACACGATGGTGTTAAAAAAAATGCCAAAGCGTCTCTCTGGCTATCAACCTATCAGAGGCAACTGATGGCACTTTACATCTCTAGTTTTTTTCCCCCTTTAACCATTAGTTACTGGCTGTCGATTATTCCTAGGATTGCCCCTTATTCTTGTTATTTTTGGTTGAATTGATGTTTAATTGCTGTTTGACTTTTCGCTTGCCTTTAGCATTCAATAATTACTAGACAAATAGGACCCATCCAAAAATATTAGTGTTACTATTAGCTATAAATTTCATGACAGACCTGTGTTTAACTTTTCAGTGAACTAACTGGCATGGAGGACGTGTATTACCTATTAACTTATGATTTGAAAGATCTATTTTTCTTGTACTTTGGCATTGTACTTTTGGGGCAGCTGTGGGTCAGGTAGTGGAGCGGGTCAACTGCTAATCGCAGGGTTGGCGGTTCGATTCCTGGCCCATACAACTCCACATGCCGAAGTGTCCTTGGGAAAGACACTGAAACCAAAGTTGCTCCCAATGGCAGGCTAGCGCCTTGCATGGCAGCTGTGTGTGTGTGTGTGTGTGTGTGTGTGTGTGTGTGTGTGTGTGTGTGTGTGTGTGTGGGTGATTGTGACACAGTATAAAGTGCTTTGGTAAACTCTAAGGTTACAAAAAGCGCTATATAAGTGCAGACCATTTACCATTGTCCACATGCATGGCAACATCTGATATGATGCCAATATGAGTAACCACATAAACAATCTAATCTGGTTATAATAAAGGACCCTTTCAATCACTGTAAAATGTTTTCGATTTAGGTGTTTTTCACTTCCGTAATTTCTAAACCCATTATCCTACATCATTGTTCCCAAATATGCAT
Source organism: Moxostoma hubbsi (assembly GCA_032164185.1). Lineage (NCBI taxonomy): Eukaryota > Metazoa > Chordata > Actinopteri > Cypriniformes > Catostomidae > Moxostoma > Moxostoma hubbsi. The sequence goes on from JAVLUX010000024.1 coordinate 28,367,872, forward strand.
GTCTGCTCAATGCATCCTTACAAGTAAGCTTAATTGCACGCCAAATGCATGCTCAGCCTTCAGTATTATCTTTGCTGTTTCCAATTGTCAGTAAATTGTAGTGATGTAATGACATGTTTTAATGTCTAGGACACATACCTGAATAATTTTAATGAAATGCTGTTCAAATGTACCATAATGCATCTACAGTGTATACCCCAAAAGCAAAAAGATCAAGTGCATGTATGGATTTGTTCATATATACAGTATGATGTCATAGTATTGTATCTTATATGTGATAAAGTATTTCAATGTCACAACTTATTAGTGGTAAAATGGAGGCCACTTGATTATGACTTTTGAGTTTTCTCTCACTGCCACACTTGAGCATTGCAAACATACTGTGGTAATGTCAGGACTTATTTGGACACTGTATACTATGGTACATAAATATGGCTACCGTTAGATATCAAAGAATGGTATTGCCATCTGATGCCACCACAGTACTTTCTAAGGGGAATGACAGGCTAGAAGTGGCCTTTTACAATGGCAGGCAAATTAAAAACTTCACATAGTACAGTTGACATTTGCTCTTTAATAATGCTGCCTGAACTGCTTAAAATAGAAATTCACTGAAAACAGATGAAGTCTTTTATTGATCAGAGTTGGACAGTGGAAATGGGCGTGACCGAAAGGTAGAATAGTCTTGCACAATCTCACGAGATAATTTGAGATTCACCGATTATTGTTTACTTTGCCAAAAAAAAAAAAAAAAAAAAAAAAAAAACCCGAACCTAATCGATTGTGATTTTGTGGAGCTGATTGGAATAATTATCCATTTAGCCTACATCAGTCGAGATCTCCATATATTTACGCCAAACGGAATTTAAAGAGCTGATTTATCATTCCAGGACTGGATCCCGGTTCGGTGCTGACCCGGAGCAGCGAAGACTAACAAGAGAAACAAAATATCTCGGAACGGCTTTAAGATACACGAGTTTCGATTCGAATTTAATCATTTTGGAGGTGGACTCGTTTGTTGTGAGTATCCTACGTGGTGTCACATGTCTTAAATCTGTTAGAAATAGGTATTGTAGAAGGCCAGCGGAGACAGGCGGGTTCGGGAGATCAAGCCCCACATAAAGGCCTCTGAGGTCTCGCGTACTCGGCCCACAATAGGACTTGGAGCTGGCGTCCCATAACGACACAGCAGGCACCGAGCGCAGGCGAGGGTCGGGGATTCGGCTGAGGCCTAGCGCAGAGATGTCAGGCTGAGACGGGAAGGGCGAGACGGGAGACCACAGGAGGTGACCGGTCGAGGAAAAGAGATCAAATACAACAGCAGGAGGAAGAAAAGACCCCGATAGCACAGGTACAAACGCAGATGTGGAGTTAAAGATGTTGAGAGGATTTTGCAGGGCTGTGAAGGTCCATCAGACAATGGAAGCAAAACCAAGGGATAAAGAGATTTAGACATTATTCCTTGTGTTTAGATAATTGATGACACTGCTCATGTTAAATTTATTTCAGTTGGCTTTCTTGAAAAGTTAGCGATTATTTTAGGAATTTTTTTGTCACGTCTGACGATGCAGGTAGAATGTTGGCTTACTAGCCACGCTAATTCATCATGAAATCCTTTAAAATCTGTGTATGTGTGTGTGTATGTTATTATTGGTCTTTCTTGTGAAAGTGGTGGTTTACTACATGTTGGATGTGCGATTGATGTAATTTAACCATAAAATGACTAAAATGCCACGGTGGAGTTCTAATAGTTTAGGTGGCTAGTTAAGAAGTGAACATGCTAGGTGTTTGAATTGTAAGTGGTATTTTTGTCTTTTTTTATTTTGTCCTCCATTCTCTTCCACTGATCAATATGAATTATTTTGTACTGTTAGCATTTGTTTTCTGGTTAAAATGAGCAGGCCAAACAAGAAACGAACGTTTGTTTAAATGAACTGTAGATTACATGATGTACAAGGACTTGAATGTGTCTGTACCCAAAGATTTTGCCATGATCAGGAGGATCAATAGGATATGGCTTTGGGTGGGAGTGAGTGAGCTAATGAGTGGTGGTGGGGAGGGACTGAGTCATGAAATCTAAGAATGGTCTCGAAAACATGCATTGGGGACACATGATTCAACATGTCACACACATTACTGTCCTATCAATTTGTCAGCATCACTATGACTACATAATGCAGTGCAATCTCCATCTCTCACTTTCTCTTTCTCTCAGCCATGATGGAGGAATTGCACAGCTTGGATCCTCGCAGACAGGAGCTGCTGGAGGCCCGTTTCACAGGAGTCGGAGTTGCCAAGGTCCGTCCGGTCTCGTGCTGAAATATTTCTGCCCAATCACCCTCAGAAATCTGTTTGTTTATGATAATCACTTATTCCTGTACATAACCCTCTGATTGAATCTTTGTTTTGTCATTTTCCATAAAAGCTCATGTGTCATTAAACGTACCATTAGTCAAAAAAAGGTTCGGTTTAGAGCAGTGTCCCACTAGTCAACTCAAAACAACTCATGTTTGCTAGGGGGATGTCCCACCGATTGATCATTTTTGCTGAAATCTTTCCCTCCTCTATTAGAGGTCTGTCACATTAGCCAGTTAAGAATAGAAGAGGTGTGACTGACTTGAATAACAACAAATTTCTCTGATTTTCTGACACATTGACTGAATTTGCATTCTGTTCATGGAGAAACTTTGCCATGTGAATGTGTGTGCATTTGTCTCTTCAGGGCTTTTGAGCATTTATCACTTTGTTATTGTGGAGGATTTAGCCTGACCTGACCAGAATGACCAGCATCTGTCACTCTGTTAGTTTACCATTGCGAGATTAGCTCAGAACAAGAAGGCTTTTATTTATGCAAGCATATTTGAGTTTCCAAAAGTGCATTAACGCACATGAAACCCATATAGTGGTTCAACGAGTACAGATTATATATTTACCTGTTGGCCAACTAACAGTGACGAGCCAGAATTGGTAGGGAATCGGTTGTTGAAAGAAAAATCAGAAAGATCATTTAGGCCTATAATACTCGGTTGGTCAATTTTAGGTGCTGAGTGTGGAAAAAAATTTGGAATTCTGTGTATTGTATTTAGAAATGGGAAAAGTAATATTACCATTAGACAGCAATGTATTGAGATTTATTTTCTTTTGAATTCAGCCCAACCTCTTAAAGGGATAGTTCACCCAAAAATCATCATTTACCCACCCTCATGATTTCCTAGATGTGTATGACTTTCTTTCCTCTGAACACAAATGAAGACTTTTAGGAGAATATTTCCATACAATGCCAGTGAATGGGGTGAAACTTTGTAAAGGCAGTTTAGAGGAAATCCATATAACTTCACTGGATTTATTAATATCTGATGCGATGCAATCTGTTTTGTGTGAGAACAGACCAAACATAAAACATTTTTCACTATAAATCTTGACATCAGCAGTCTCCTTGGTGATCATGATTTCAAGGTCAATTAAAGTTCTTTGCCACATTAGCGCTTTCGTCAAACACTAGGTAGTTTAATCGAGCTTGAGATCCTGGTCATGCGTGGAGACTGCAATGGCAAGATGGACCGTGAGAAAGGAGTTACATTTTGGTCCGTTCTTACCCCAAATCATTTCGATCGCTACAGAAGGCATGGATTATTAGACCACTTTAAGCTGCTCATGACAATGGCAATACAGCGCTGATGTGGCGTTTCATTTACACCGAACCAAAGCCTAAAACTTGAATGCTATTCTTTTGCTGCCTTGCAAGCACTGATACTTCCTTCAGGAAATGCAAATCTTGTTATCTGTTGTCTTTCTTTCTGCAGGGTTCTGGACACAACGAGTCATCTAACCAGAGCCTGTGCAGCGTGGGCTCCCTCAGTGACAAAGAGCTGGAGGTTAGTACAAAATTGGCGCTTGTAATGTGAAACGGTCAACGAGTCGATAATGGAAACTTCCTGGGCTGATTTACTGTGTTGATCCTTTGTTTCTAGACAATAGTAAGTGATGTAATTGTCCTCTAATATTTCATACTGACTGTCAGGGAGGTCAGACTCTTAAGTTTGATATTCAAATGTTGTAGCTGGCACTGTATATGCTGGAGAGAAGCTGACCTACTGATATATTTAAGAATTATTTTAAGTGTATGGTTTATAGTGAATGTTTCCATTTTAAAATTGTCATTTACTTGCCATCAAGTTGTTTCAAATCAACATGGTTGACTGACTTCCAAGGATTAAAGAAAGTTAGATTTTACTTTACAGTGTTTAGTGGAAGCCTTCTGTTGGAAAACAGAGACTCGTGCAGATGTTTAGTTGTTTAATCTATTGATGTTTCTGTCCAGTCTTTCACAATGTGTGAGTTAGTAGCCTGTATCACTTCAACAGAAACGTTTGTAATGAATGGGGTTGTGGCAAGAGGTGATGTCATGAATTCTTGTAATCAGCTGTCAATTTACAAAGTCTGTCTCACTTTACTCTCTCTTCCTACTCAGACCCCGGAGAAGAAATCCAATGACCAGAGAACACGTAAAAGGAAAGGAGACACTTTTGACAACCAAGGTGAGTTGATTTGGGTACCGGTGTTTGCATGGTGACTGATGCAGAATGCACTGGTTGGACACATATTTCTGACCAGTTGCGGTTGATCTGTTATCAGGGTTTTGTATTCCAAGCACAGTTTAAGACTAAAATAACCACATTTATTTTGTTTTTTTGTTTTTTACTGTGGCTCATTTTTTCTTAGGCAAAGGAGGAGGGAGGGGGCACAAAATTAGTGATTATTTCGAGGTAGGCTTGTGTGCATGCTCATTCATTGGTTATTAATAGCCACTTAACCCATTCTGGAGTTAACATTACACCAAATCAAACTTTTTTTTTTTATTTATCATATCTCCATGCTCATTTTCTCTCTTATCTAAACTCTTAACTGGCTGTGTTTGTGTGTAGTTTGCAGGGGGTACTGTTACTGGCACTAGTCCAGCACGTGGCATTCCTCCAGTGGTGCGTTCCTCTCCTCAGCACTCTCTCTCCAACCCTCCTGCTGCTGTGAGTCCCTTTTGTACTACCAGGCCATGATATCCACCCCATTATCCACTTTCGGTTCCATTAATGTTTCTCCAGCGTGCAGTTGTTTGCCGATGTGGGTGGAACACCATCCTCAAATGCTCTGACAGTGTTTCCAGCAGTGCTAGAGTCTACTAACTCTACAGCGTAAAAACACACCATTCTACCAGTGTATTTAATTCCTGATTAAACAAGTCTTGAGCCGGGTCTTTTTTACAGCGTGAATCATATGTGTTTCTTTTGAATAAACGGCGCAAAACGCATATAGTCCGATCCCGAAAGAATCATTCTAATGAGCCAGTTCTTTTGAATCTTCTGCATGAAACATACAGCGCTTCCAGTATACAAGTAATCTTATACTGATATGCAAGTTATGAATGCCCAACTCGAAATTAAATCAGTCGCACAAGCCTGAAGTACAACATTAGACTACAAAACACAGTCTAAACTGTCTCTGGACCTGATACTGATTATTTAATGATTATCTGTGTCTCTATTAAATCAAGAAGTGCAGTTACTGACTGGTTGCTCATATGACAATGTATAATGGGAATTTTATAAAATATAATTAAATATGCCATCACATTTCATACGATTCCCAACCCTATTCACCTTCATACCAGTATTGAGACAAAAGCAAAAATTCGGTCATTTTTTTGCACATACTCATTTCATTCCAAACCTGTATGTGGTTAAAAAGGAGATTAAGTATCGTCACACTGCTTGTTTATCTATACAATGACCACGTTTACATGCATTAAATGGTTTATTCCAGGGTTTTCGCAGAAAGCGGCGTTCTAAAACAACACGTTAACTTGAATGCTGATTTCCTTACGCCATTTAAGGGATTAAGAGAAAGCGCTTTAACACACCTAAGTTTCTCTCTAAGAATGTGGTCATGTAAATGCATAAGCTGTGTTCTGATGGGTGTTTGAGTGCATGTGTGTGGAACAGACCGGAAACAAACCTCATAGAATGGAGCCCAACACCATGTCAACACAGCGGAAAGAATTTGACATTTCTGGAAGTACAATGGGAAAACGCATTATGCAGTGCATGTAAACAGGAAAGCCATTTTCTCGCAGTAACCCGCTTTATCGCAATAAACGGCTTTCTGGTCTTCATGTAAACTTAGTCAGTGACATTTTCTGGGGACCACGGCTGTCATACACCAAAAAGAACAAAATATACTTGCTCTTACCTTAACTATTACAGTATCGTAAAAGTAGTGAACCACTCATGCACTATATTGCAAGTCTTCCGAAACCGTATGATAGCTTTGTGAGAGGAACAGAAATGTATCCTGTATTCGTTGAATACATCAGAAGTTGTCCCTGTATAGTGGCAGGTGACTCCCTTAGACTGTGTTTGTGTTGATGGAAATGTGTTTTTGATGGACAGGTGCAGCAAGGAAGCCCCTCCTCCATTAACTCAGCAAACACAGACCACTCCCACTCCTCCTGTTCCCACAAGCCAGTCTCTACACCGGCTCAGCACCGAGCCACACAGGTAACACACCAGGGTCAGAAATTAAGGGGAGCTTAGGGGCGGGAATGCCACCTTAATTCAAAATGTGGTGGCAAAAAATGCCCCCAATGAATTATTCTGTTGGTTTTTTTTTTATTTTATAACATCTGTAGTTCTAAATATTCTATCATAGTCCTAGTTATACTTGCCTTGAAATAAAATGTTGTTGATTTTAATTCTTGGGGTAAGTGGTAAAAAATACTTGAGAATAAATTTGATTTATTTGAAAAATAGATGTGAGACAGTTTGTTTTAAATGCCTCTATGTAGAAGTTATTTTCTGACATTGTAACGCATGCTACCAAAAACGCCTACACAAACCCTTTCAAATCCTCTCTCTAACCACCACCTTTATTTGGTCTTTATCAGTCTGAGTTGACAATGGAGAAGTTAGCAGCGCTGGAGAGCAGCAAAAGTTCAGATCTGGAGAAGAAAGAAGGACGAATTGATGATCTGCTCAGGGTATGCATAATCACACGCGCACACTTGTTGTTGGATTTTTTTTTTTCGTTTTTTTTTCTGTGCAATAAACAGCAGCCACTTTCAAACATGAGACCTGTTAAATTACTGTATAATTGCCTGATTAACGTTTTCCAGAAACTATTACTTGAATGTCTTTCAGTGTTTTACATATACTCCGTTCAGCCACAACATTAAAATCACCTGCCTAATATTGCGTGGATCCCCATCGTGCTGCCAAAACGGCACCAACCCGCATCTCTCAGAATAGCATTTTGAGATTATATTCTTCTCACTACAATTGTACAGCACGGTTCTTCTCACAAAATCACTGTTTTGGAGTGAACATGCCTTAAATGTGACTGTAATACCCTAGCGTTTAGTTTTTAGGACATAATTTTGACTGTTATTTTGATCTGCACTCCAGGTATTTCTCCATTAAGGTGATTCAGTCGTGTGTTTGTGCACTGTAGGTGAACTGTGACCTGCGCAGACAGATTGATGAGCAGCAGAAGATGCTGGAACGGTGTAAAGAACGTCTGAACAAATGTGTGACCATGAGCAAGAAATTGCTTATCGAAAAGGTAGGTTTGTGTGTACACAGTGGTTAATGTGTTCCTGGAGTGCTTGCATAGATTGGAATGGATTAGATATGTTTTATATTGTTATAATGATGATGGCCATGTTTGTTTATGGCTTTTTTTTTTTTTTTTTGACAATCACTAAACTTTTAATTGGTAGGAAATGATGTGCTTAAAATTATGAACATGCCTTCTCGATAATCCCCTGTAATTTATAATTGCTGGCTGCTAATAGCACATTTTAATAAAGACATTGGAAATTGAGAATCTGTTTTTGCATGATGCTTCATCTATGTCTCAAAGTTAAACAAACACAAATGCCACTGAGTGCACCTTTAAAAGTAGTGCATGTTTGTGTAGGCAGATATATTGGGTTTGTTGCATATTTTTGGTAATTCCTTAATTATGGACACGTTTTCAGTCCAAGCAGGAGAAAATTGCATGCAGGGAAAAGAGCATGCAGGACCGGCTGCGTCTGGGCCATTTCACCACTGTGCGACATGGAGCATCGTTTACCGAGCAGTGGACAGATGGCTACGCCTTTCAGAACCTAGTCAAGTATGTTATGTGCCCTTCAAATGGAGTTGGAAATGTATTATAGTAGAGTTCCTATCACATGAATGACCCCGCAAACGAGTGGGGAAACTCTGTATCCTAGATGATACACAATTTTTCGAGTTGGGACGTTGGAAGGAGCGTGACAACATGAAAGATGATAGGAAGTAATGATTTTCCAAAATTATTTAAACTTCTGTAATTTATTTCAATAGTATTTTTTTATATGACAGTCAACTAATGACTCGCCCTTCACGTTTTTCTTTTTTTAAGCAAATTAATAATATGTTATATACCATGCATTAATAAATCAAATATGTCGTTTATAAGTGATGCAGATTTATTCGCTAATGTTTATTCACCGGTACAACAGAAAAAAATGCTTTTGTCATCGTTCATTTCATAATCATTTAAGTTTGGCTTCATCTGTATTTTGTTTCCCACTTGAATGTGTGACGTGTCGTAGTAACGAATGCCTGACTTGGAGGTACAAGTGGTCAATATTTTTTTTTTTTTTAATTGTCGTTTCAACCATATATAGTTAGTACAGTACACATTGAAACGAGACAACGTTCCTCCAGGACCATGGTGCTACATAAAACAACATAGGACAAACACAGAACCACATGAGACTACCCAGACTAATAACCTACCTATATAAAGTGCACGTGCAAACGTGTGCAAGAAGTACAGGACAGTACAATAAATTACTAAAACTTAACAGGACAATAGACACCGTGCATGCCGACAGTACAAAAAGATGACCATGCAAAAAGATGACTGTTTCTAAAAAATGCCAAATGTAAACAAACATACTGTGAGTGTTCTATGCACATAGCAGTTATTTAGGTAGCAGCCAGTTATAAAGTGACAATTAAGTGTGTGTGTGTGTGTGTGTGTGTGTGTGTGTGTGTGACTAGTCTCTGAGTATTGAGGAGTCTGATGGCTTGGGGAAGAAGCTGTTACAAAGTCTGGCCGTGAGGGCCCGAATGCTTCGGTGCCTCTTGCTAGACTTGAAGGCAGCATTAGACACGCATGCACAAACTTAAGAGCCTGGTTAAGTTTTGCCTACACGCGCACACTTGCAGAATACAAGTTTCACCTCACATAAAGAAGTAGCCATGAAAGAGCCAATCAGGATTGTGTTCAGGTATGACAGTGAAATGAATGTGCTCGCACACACAGTCATGGAGCTTTGAAAGCCTACTAAAATGGACACTATACTGTCAAAGCATGTATACTGTCAATGTATAATATCAAATCCAGGTTAAGTGATGTGGGGCAAACATGTTCAATTCTTTGTCCAAATAACCTGACTGACAAATAACTCTGGATGAAGACTTTATTTTTGACTTTGTTAAAGGAGTGTATAAACTAGGACTTGGTAAAAAATATTGATTGTCCGATGCATAGCGATCTTCATTTGAACGATATCGATTATTAAATCCCAAGATCGGTCTTTTACTCTGTGCGCCACACTCTACTACAATGAGAGGTAATCACTTGCATTTGAGATGAAAATTCACACTATACGACACAAAATGTCTATGATTAGGCTCTGCCTGGTAAATGTTCATATTTCATTTACTGGTGATTGTGTATTGGAAGTCATGAAGTATTCCTTTGTGTGTTTAGAGTAAAAGTTTGGTTTGAATCATTCACAATCCATTTGTCATTGAATAATGTCTTTTTAATACCATTTATGTTCACATACAGTCAGTTGTTAATAAAAAAATAACCTAATCTTGATTCTCAGTGAAATGCACTCATTTACAGTTGCTATTTACAGAAATGCTACTGGAAAAGTACTGGTCTTTAGCAGGTGTTCAACAAATGCTTTTAAATAGTACAAATGATACAATTAAACCATAAACAAGTAACAAAATATATATTATTATACTTATCGATTTAATACATGGATTTGTTCATTTGTAAAAAGCTGAATGTGACAAATGATGAAAAATGTTATGAAAATATTAAATGACTATTTATATTTTATTAGTAATTAAATATTTTCATAATATTATTTTGTCAGAAGGTCATCTGTATAATTAGCCGCATTAGCTGAGAGACAATTTCTTTCATATGTAAGCAAAGTGGACATTGTAACCCATATGAATTGATATTGGAATCGAGTGCTTGTGAATCGTAATCAGGAAATCTTTTATCAGTACCCAGCCCTAGTATAAACCATGTTTTTCATGCTAAAACGTTGAAATCACTTGCTGGAATTGAATCTCTAATACTTCTGTTTGTAGACAACAGGAGAGAGTGAATGGTCAGAGAGAGGACATTGAGAGGCAGAGAAAACTGCTGTTGAAGAAGAAACCGCCCAACGCCAGTCAGACTCCTCCCCCTAACATAGAACCCAACAAACGCAAGAACAAGAGCAACGGCGCCGAGAACGAGATGTGAGCTTGGATTCTACTGTTTTGGAATTAGCCTTATTTGGATCGGTGTTTGTTTATTGTTTAATTATTGTCTCTCAGGTTATCATTAGCAGAATACCACGAACAAGAAGAGATCTTCAAACTGAGACTCGGACACCTAAAGAAGGTTTTCTTGACATCCGATTCAAGTGCATGTGTGAAAATTCTCGTTGACATGGAAACGGGTCTTAAAGTCTTTGTGCTGTATCTGTTTGACAGGAGGAAGCAGAGATTCAGGTGGAGTTGGAACGGTTGGAGCGTGTGCGTAATCTTCACATTCGAGAGCTCAAGAGAATTCACAATGAAGATAACTCCCAGTATGTTCTCAAGATGTTCTTTTCCTCGTTGCTGCTCTAGCTTCACAGTATTCTGCTACACTAAGCTCCTAAGTTTAAATCCTCTGATGGTTTATTTTTAAAGGGCCATTTTTCAGTGATTGAACATGTCTGCAGTTGACTTAAACCATTGTTTTTTTTCCGACTCTCAGGTTTAAAGATCATCCCACGCTAAACGATCGTTACCTACTCTTGCATCTGCTGGGTAGAGGAGGCTTCAGTGAGGTCTACAAGGTGAAAGGAGATCTTTGATGGGAAACGTAGTTTGTTTGTGGTCTACTGATTTAGATTTATTTAAATAAAAAAAAAAATGTTATGGCCATTTCCAATGACTTGTGCAGAGTGGGATGGCCAATATCTGATTTAATGCCAAGAAATGTTTGATATGGGCTAATGCAATTCAATTAATTGAGAAATGCTCAAATGTACTTGCGAGTTGTGTAAATATTGTGTAACATCTTTTATCCATTTAAAATTATCCATCCATTAAGAAAGCTGTTCAGCCCTCTACATATCAAGTAAATCACTCACATATGCGACTAAATTTCATGCTATGCGACTAAAATATGAATTTTATTAGCTGCTTTTGAGTAAAAAAATCTGATTTTACTTGCCAGAGTTGTGCAGTGGCGAATAAAAACCTGAGTACCGCAATCCTTTTACCGAACAAGAAGGCAGCGATTAGGAAGCTCTATTCAGCCTCGTCTTTTACAGCGTGTTGTGTCTTGTGTGTGTGCACTCTGAAGGAACTTGACCGTAATTGGCTGCAGTGGGTCAGGATCTGTCAGGATCGCACTGTCTCCATCACTTTAGTTGAGCCTTGGAATGTCATTGACATTGTATTTAACGATGTCAACTCGATTTTGTTTAAATTGTCCCACGGACTGTTCATTCTCAACATTCCATTTTTTTTTTTTAAAAGAAAGCCCACAGACCATTTACATGCCTGTTGGACTTAAGTTGGAAGGTAAAGTGTTGCAAAACTCGAGCAGTTGTAGATTTGAATTTGAGCGTGTACAAGCAAGTCATACCTATTATACAAGTCAAAGTTTCCTTTTGCTTCATTCCATGTATTTTGTGTCCAAAGACGAGACCCAGGCACCCCATTTTAATTTCATGTATCCTTTCTGTTATTTACAGTCTGTTGGTGATCAAAAAGATAAAAAGAAACCTTTCTAATCACACATTTGAATGGATGAGGGGGAAAAACAACTGTGCAACTTCTCTTGTTAATGTGCGCTGCGCTCACTGAACCATAAACGCTTCTTTTAAAGAGACGTACCTATTTAGAGTTTGTTATAGATATCAATGTAAACTCAAAGTAATTTGTACAAGTACATTCAAGAAAGTGTAGTAAATGTGAAAATACATGAATATTTAATAGTACAATCATACATTGTGAAATATTTTAACTTCAAAAAACACAAAATGAAAATTTCATAAATGCAAATCGTTAACATCTATGCAAGGGTTTGGTTAATTTTTTACATTGTAGCTTTGATATAGTAGCACTTAATTTATTATTTTTATAATATAATTATAAATTCTATTTTCATTAGATTCCAACCTTTCAAACAGTGAAAACAGCTTGTATCATTTATAAATGCAAATTCATAACATCATATAAATTGATAGAATGTGAAATTTGTATATTTGTACTCGAGCTAAAATGTGATTTAAAAGGATCAAAAGCGAAATATGAAAATAAAATGTACAATCTTGCATTCTATTGTTGCGTGAAATATGCATAAACTCTTATTTATATATCTGTATATTAGGGCTGTCAGTAGATAACTGTTTTTTTAATCACGATTAATCTAATTTTTCAGTTAATCATGATTAATCTCAGATTTAAAAGTAGTACAATTTTACTCCTATTTCCTGTCCATAATGCATTTATTTGTTCTTTGGAAAAAAAAATAACACCTTAGAGCAAAACAATACAGTATATAACAAAAATGCTTTATATTAATTTCCCAAACTCCACTGTTAAAAGACAGAAATTCACTAAAATAGCTCCAACTTGAGTAACATTAAACATTTCCCAAAGTCTAAGTGGGATGTTGACTGATTAAAAAAAATAGTATTCATTGTTATGTGCATAATACCCTCATTTAATATTAATCAGCCAGCAGGCTGGCTTTTCAAACACTGCATTGAAATCCATACAAAGTGCATCTTGTTCTGCTTTTAGCAATTGCACTTCCAATACAAAGATAATTCATCCAAACTGTCTGGTGATCATTAGCTGACACTTCAAAAGCAGGGCGGCAATGGGTACAAAGTTGAGATTATATGAAATTTGAATGTAGCATCAACAAGGAGAAAAAATAGATGCACAGCGGGCTTGTAAAGAATTGACATGCTCGTGTAGTAAAATGCTGACTTGCAAAAAGATGTGTGAAGGCCGCGAAGTCCCTTCAGCATTCGTTTTATAAGAGGTTCTTCTCCAACACATGATCATTGGCACGGCCTCGCTGTTGTGTGTTTTGTTTTTAGTGTGTATTTGAATGTAATTCCCCCACTACATGCATCGCAAAGACACTGGTCTCTTAACAATGTTTACAACTCACACCGAGCTGAATAAAATGTCAGAATCGAATGTCAAATCGGTAAATGCCTTTATTGTGATTAAGAAGAATTGATGCGCTAAAAATGTTTAATCGCACGCGTTAGCACTAAATTTTTTTTTTTTTTAACCACTCCACAGATTTAATATTGGCAAACTATAGTTTTGGCAAGTTGTTTAGCACATCTTGTTCATCCATGACACAAGTAATTTTTCCAACAATTTTTTTCAGACCGTTGTTTCACGTTTAATTGACTGAATTGAAATCACAATTCCAGTGGGTCAGAAGTTTACAAACATTAAGTTCACTGTGCTTTTGAGCAGCTTGGACAATTCCAGAAAATTATGTCAAGCCTTTAGGCAATTAGCATCTGATAGGAGGTGTATTTGAGGATATATTTTAAGGCCTACTTTTAAACTCTGTGTCTCTTTGCTTGACATCATGGGGAAAATCAAAAGACGACCTAAGAAAAAAATTGTGGACCTCCATAAGTCTGGTTCATCCTTTGGAGCAAGTTCAAAATGCTTGATGGTACCACATTCATCTGTACAAACAATAGTACACAAGAATAAACACCATGGGACCACGCAGCCATCATACCGCTCAGGAAGGAGATGCATTCTGTATCCTAGAGATAAATATAGTTTGGTGTGAAAAGTGCAAATCAATCGTAGAACAACATCAAAGGACCTTGTGAAGGAAACGGGTAGACAAGTATCTATATCCACAGTAAAACGAGGCCTATATTGACATAACCTGAAAGGCTGCTCAGCAAGTTAGAAGCCACTGCTCCAAAACCGCCATAAAAAAAAGCCAGACTACAGTTTACAAGTGCACATGGGGACAAAGATCTTTTGGAGAAATGTCCTCTGATCTAATGAAACAAAAATTTAACTGTTTGGCCATAATGACCATCTTTATGCTTGGAGGAAAAGGGTGAGGCTTGCAAGCCGAAGAACACCATCCCAACCGTGAAGCATGGGGGTGGCAGCATAATTTTGTGGGGATCCTTTGCTGCAGGAGGGTCTGGTGCACTTTACAAAATAGATGGCATCACGAGGAAAGAAAATTATGTGGATATATTGACATCAACCAGGATGTTAAAGCTCAGTCGCAAATGTGTCTTCCAAATGGACAATGACCCCAAGCATGCCTCCAAATTTGTGGTAAAATGGCTTAAGGACAACAAAGTCAAGGTATTGGAGTGGCCATCACAAAGTCCTGACCTCAATCCGATTGAAAATTTGTGGGTAGAACTGAAAAAGTGTTTGCGAGCAAGGAGGCCTACAAACCTGACTCCGTTACACCAGTTCTGTCTGGAGGAACGGGCCAAAATTCCAGCAACTTATTGTGAGAAGCTTGTGGAAGTCTACACAAAACGTTTAACCCAAGTTAAACAATATAAAGGCAATACTACCAAATACTAACAAAGTGTATGTACATTTCTGACCCACTGGGAATGTGATGAAAGAAATAAAAGCTGAAATAAATAATTCTCTCTACTATTATTCTGATATTTCACATTCTTAAACTAGTGATCCTAACTGATTTAAGACAGGGAATATGTTCTACGATTATTTAAAAAGATTTTAAATGTATATATGATGATGCCCCCCCTTCTCGGTTTTCTTTATATTTTTTTTGTTTGTTTTCAGTTGCATTACACTTACATTTTGTCAAGTCTGGCTAGTAAAAACAAAACTTTACTTGCCAGTAATGTTTAATTATCCAGCATGTCCATAGAGGGTTACTGTTGGTAGATTATGGTACTGGCACAATCAGCCAAGCAACCACAGTTATCTGCCAAAGCAGATTATCTTAACATGGGCAAATATATGCCAATTTATCTGCCTATCACTTGCAGTTTGGTAGTTGTTTCTGTAAAGTCTGTCTGACTTTGTTCTTTTCTCCTTAGGCCTTTGATTTGACTGAGCAGAGGTATGTGGCTGTGAAAATTCATCAGCTCAACAAGAACTGGAGAGATGAGAAGAAAGAGAACTATCACAAGTGAGTCAAATGCAAACTCCTTATTTAGTCAGTGTATTTTGTTTGTCTTCAATTCTATAATATTTTGTGGTTTAGTAATGGAGCTTCTTGTTCCCGAACGATCGCAGTCTTCGACACATGGGTGTCCCAGAATGCATTCCTCTTTCTAAAATCAAACTGAGGATTTATGACCTGTGTTTAACTGTAATTTGAAAGGGACTGGGGGTGGAGGGTTTGGGCTTGACCTTCAGCATGTTACAGGCAGTAAAAATCTTGAGTTTCCACTCTTTAAGATACTCCATATATCTCTATTGATGTATTTGCTTCAAAGGGGCGATTATTCTCTTTCAATTAGGGGAATATTTTACCAAAAACCGTAGATTAAAAATGTATAAAGCAAGGCGTTCAAAAAAATCTAGTTTAAGGCATTTGGTTTTTTTTTTCATTTAGCGATCATATGACGCGTATTGACCAACTATTCAGGCCTAATATGCAGAATTATTAACTAGGAATGTGCAGTAATGCCAAATTTCATAATTGACTAGTTGATTGGTTGTTTGACTAATCTGTGTTATGGATAATAATGTATAATCGGGCTCTGTTATGTTCACATGACCACATCACTTCAACATGGCAACAATATACGGATAGTCAATAAATAGACAGACTAAATAACTATAACATCTGTATTATCCAATGCAGTGTGGCACAAAACCATTTGTATGCATTCTGAACACAGTGACGTGCTTCAATGAGACTAGTGCTTCATGGTGATCCTTCTTGCGCATACAAAAGCACAGAACTGCACAATAATATTGCGGGTAAAAAAACAAGCCTATGACATCAAGCAGCCTAAACCATTTTTACTGATACTGTATTTATTTAAGCAGTGTTAGACAGATATAGCAAAAGTCTGTAATCTCTCCACAACACCTCACAAATACGGTAACATTACTCACAGCAGAGGATTTTAATGTCTGTCAGTGATCCTCTTGAAATGTATTGCTGATGTGCTGCTTTGTTGTAAAAACTGCATATAAAAAGACTGAACTTCAAGCATTAAAGAGATGAAATTTCTTGCAGAGGGTTTTACTGACTGTTCACTGTTTAGCACAGCAAGTTATCACGCTAAGATGCTCTCTTAGAAGTTTCAGTTAATTTGAGAATTGCATCTCCCACCACTAAAAATGTTAATGTTAGAAGTTGACCCCTCTAATCGATTAGCTAGTTGTTGGACAACCAGTCGATTAGTCGACCACCTTGGCTCATTCCTAATATTAACCTACAATATTTTTACTAAAACATTTTGAAACATGAAAAATACCATGTGGGAATGGATCGAACTTCTCCAATGATTTTTTGCTTCTGAAATGTACATCTTTTTTTAAATCAATTTTTTTTTTTCCCTTAGCAGTACAACAACTTAATGAAATGAATTGTAATTTTGAAATGTGTATAAAATCATGACCACTCCAGTCATATCAATAACCTTATCAAAGATGGTGTATTCTACATGGAGAGGGTCTACTCGTGTGGGCTGATGTGTTGATCACACGACCAGCTGAATAATACTCTCTTAATCTCAACCTGTTTTTGGACACTATTAATCATGGTAGATAAAAGCTATTGCATTTGAATGATGCTTGATGTATGTGTATGCACAAAATGGTCATTGAAACGTGCATACACAATTTCCCACACACATCTTGATTTATAAAAAATAAATTTGCCATAAATATGTGCAGTCTTTTACTGGTTTGTGTGCATTGGCGACTCCAACTGGCCAAGCAATGAACTCCACAAACTCATTATGAACTCCACTTTTCATAGAATAACTCCCATTTAGTGTGAAAAGTATGGAGTTAAGCACTAGAATCGAAGTAATGTTATGCAGTCGATATTAGGCTATACGTTTTGTAAATAATTGAAAAGGCATAAAAATATAAAATGTTAAAATTATTCTGCTAATTGGGATTTATAAAGGGAATTTGCACAAGATCTGGCATGCGTACGGTTTTATATATCTGAAAGCTTTTGTGCTTTTAGGATGAAATCTACACCAAGTTTTATACATGAGGGATTTCTGACAAATCTGACTACAATTGACACTTTAACCTGAAGTTGACACTTTAACCTGAAGCTTTAAGTCTGAAGCTTGATGAAGAAAGTCTAGTAAAACAAATTTTGATTTCATGACCTATCATTACTGTCACTTCCAAGTACTCTGGTACCCATGACCATGCTTTGTGAAAAGTTGGCTAAACTATATATTTTTTTCAACTTCTTTTGATGTTGTTTCAGGCACGCATGTCGAGAATATAGGATACATAAGGAGCTGGACCATCCCAGAATAGTCAAACTTTATGACTACTTCTCCCTGGATACCGACTCGTGAGTAACCTTGCTCAACTTCTTTACTTGACTTTCTCTGATTTAAAGGAGTCATGACATAAGGAATAAAATTTTCCTTGATCTTTTGACATATAAGACATTTTTGTACTATAAAAACATACTGTAAGTTTCAGAACTCAAAACTTTCTTCTTAATAGAAAAATAGCATTTATTGGAACCAGGCTCTAGAAATGGGCCGTTTGGAACTTGTGACGTCACAAGGATCAAATACATCTGCCAGGGTTCGTACAGTCATGAAAATCCTGGAAAAGTCATGGAATTTAGAAATGTTGTTTACCAGGCCTGGAAATGTCATGGGAAAAACAAGTTAACTGAATGTTTTGGAACTAAATATTTTTCAGCAATACACGTGTGCAAAGAATGATTTAAATTTGTCGTGATTGCAGAGCAATGCAGATAAACGCTACTCGGAGCCCGCACGGTGTGGCGTGCAAAAATGCATTGCTTCGTAACATGCGGTGGTGCATTTTGCACTTCATTAACTCTAGAGAAGTTTGCTCACGATTGCTCAATCATATGGATTTGGATAAAAGGAATTTAGAAAAATTTCATATTTACGTATATTTTATTATTTTTTTTAATATATTAAGGCTTTAAATGTTTGTATTGTAATAACTCGCCACGTTAATTAAGCTTAGGGCTATATATGGTGATGTTTGCTTGAGTCTGAGCAGTGTTAAATGTCCACTACTTGATGAGCAGTCCTTAAAGGTCTCCGTATCACCTACATTATCCTGTGTTTAACGGAAAACATGAGAAGACATGCGTTGATTGTCCCTTGTACCGGACCACAGACGATGTGAGGGCTCACCCTTGAAATTTGTCTGTTTCAAGCCTATTTCTTTCAATTTGTTTTCCATTCTAATCTGTAATTGTTAACATTTGCATCAGTTTCACATACAATTGTCAAATGCAAATATAGGCCTATATAGAGCCTAAATAAATATTCTCAGCAGTTTTTTGATGAGGGGCACTACAATACGGGTCAAACTGTGTCCTGTATTGATTAATATTAAATGCAATTCTGCTCCTTTTGTTTACTGAGCAAATCCGCTTTACGTTTATATTTTGTAGAACAAACAAAAGAGACTCCGTTAATGTGCATGTTTGATTCAGTTTTTGAGTGCTTCTCACAGAATGCTCATTTGAAGATGTCAGTGCTCTGAAAACAATTTGTGAATGCTGCAAATAATCTCAGACCATTTCAGGAGGTGTTCATGTTTTTCATTATTTGTTTGAATGGGGGGGAAAAGGTGGCTTGTAAAAAAAAAAAAAAAAAAAAAAAAAAAAAAAAAAAAAAATAATAATAAAAAAAAAAAAAATTAAAAATTAAGTGTGCATTAAAAAGCTGGCAGTGATGCATCCAAAGATGTGGTGAGAACTAGGCAAAAACGATGTGTTCACAGCAAAAAATACAAAATAACAACAAATAAACTAGCAAATGCTGTGTCTCATTGTGGTATTGTACAAGGTATTTTTGGTATTGTATAAGGTGTGTTTTGACTATATACACAATGCTGAATTTTATTTTTCACATGAGTAGAAATTAGGGCTGTCAATAGATTAAAAAAAAAAAATGATAAAATCGAATTGCAGGATGTGGCGAGTAACATAACATTTGATCGCATATAAATATTTGCTTAGAAAGCCCCTCAAATAACAGTAATTCAATAATAACAATATATAATGATCAAATAATTATAGTTATATTTAAATACTTATAAAAATTTTATTTTATAAAAATAATTCAGATAGTGCATAAATGCATGTAACTTGATTATTTGTGTAAGTTGTTTAAAGTGTTATTTTTATATGTAATTAATTGTACCGAATTAACGCATTAAATCAACGTGTTTTTGCATTATGTATTAATCACAGATGTATAGGCTGCAGAGTTGTGGTCGAACTGCGCTGTGGAAATAAAACGAACTGTATTCAAAGAACCTCCTGAGCTGAGATATCTGAGGTCATTTGTAGCACTCATAGATGATACTGTTCTTGCAATAAAAAAAATGTCAGAAGACGGAAACAAAGAAGTGAACCTTTTAGATGAACGTGTACCACGAGACTGCACGCCTTCTGTCATCTGTTCTTAATAATATAATAAAGTGTGTTTCTTCAAGCTTGTGTCTGTGTCTACGGGCAAATTATTTGTAATATTAATTTGATAATAGACTAATAATAATAATAATAATTTAATACATTAATGTGAAAACGAGCCTAATATCGTCTTGACATTGTCAAAGGCATCAGCTATTGGCGATCAATCTGACCATCATCGATCCCTGAGAGCATCGTTTGTCGGCACAACCCTAATGTGCATTTCTCTCTATAAATTAATGAAATGTTCAGTCTCCTTGCTGGTTTTTCTGACACCGAATCACCGCTTTTGCCAGTGTCTCTGTGGCTCGCTTCGTGTGTGTGCACTTGTAAAATGTATATTTTATAGGCTCATTATTACGGTTTAGTATTTCTCTGTAATGTAGAACAGTGTTAGCAATGTTACTTATAACGTTCTTTCTCAGCCCTGGAACTCAAACCATTTTCTGATGCCCCTCAAAGTGTGCGTGTGTGCGTGCGCGCGTGCGATTAAAAATTAATATCATAAATGTGCGACAACTAGTCGAGTCCCACTCAGCTGCTGCCACTGACTGGAAGAAACACTTGCCATTCTGTGTGTAAACAAACACAGAATATGTGAGATCTGGCTCCTGTGAAGACCATTATCTCTGCTTAATCATGTTGAATCCGGTTGACGTACCCAACATCCCAATACATATTCAGAAAATTTCAGTGTGGTTTGTATGTGTTTTTGGGCTCCTATCATGGACTGGTTATGAACCAGTCACAATGTGATTTCAAGATTTGCCAAAGAATTGAGAGGTTAAAGTTATGTTTTTAAAATATTTTGTTGCAGTGTATAATGGGGTGAAGACTTCTTCTCTCACCTTTCAATCCATCTTTAACTCACAAAAAACAAACTCTCTCATATTAATAAAGCTGCTTATTTTCTTCACTATAAGAAATGCATAGTGACATATGATTCAATAAATCACAAACCATCACGTTATAATCTAGCTGCTGCAAGTACGTGTGAGGGGAACGAACGTCCCCGTGACAGAGTGTGCATCAGCCGGGTGCAGTTTCAATCTTCCCTTAGATCGGGACATTCGCGCAACTCCGTTTCGCTGAACACACAGAAATACATCTGCTTCTGTATTATTTGAACTTTAATAAAGTTAAAACGCATTAAATATAACTGCATTTAAGATGTAACACAGGAGTGTTGCCCCGGCTCCGCTTATTCCACAGTGAGAGCACTTCTGTATCTACATATTTGGTATTTTTTTCAATCTACATCACCTGAAGCTGTTTGGAAAGTTTCGAGTGCATCTGGACTGTGAGCTGTGTAGTAATTCCTCTTAGTCAGGCGTGAGCTGAAGTGCTGCTCTTGCGTGTCATCAGAGATTAATGTGATTCTCATGTTATGTTAAATGAGTTCAAATGACTATTCGACAATGAAACTTTTGTCAAATGTTCTATTGTTGATAACATCAACTAATCATTTCAGCCCTACTTATAAGTAGTACAAATTATGCAATTTAATAATAAATGTTGCAAATAATAATGTAACAAACAGGGTAGAAAATTATTAAATTATGACTGTTTTGGTGCAAAAAAACCCCATTGCTGATTATGTTTAAATGGACCTTAGGGAAGACAATTAAATCATATTACGATAAAATTGTGAAATTCTAAAAGTTAATTTCATTGCTTTAAAGCCAAACTGTGCATAATTTGCACTTGTGCATTTATAAATAATAAAATATTCTCATGTGGGATTGTGTGTAGATTCTGCACTGTTCTGGAGTACTGTGAGGGGAACGATCTGGATTTCTACCTAAAGCAACACAAGCTTATGTCAGAGAAAGAGGCCCGTTCTATCATTATGCAGGTTGTCAACGCTCTCAAGTACCTAAATGAGATCCGCCCACCGATCATTCATTATGACCTCAAACCAGGTACCCAGAGACCACTTAATTCAGGCTATATGCTGTCGTACAGCATTTGACTTTCACTTAGCATACTGAGTGTTCTATGCAGTAGTCACTGTAGATGCATCTGAGCATTAACGTCTCTGATTGGCTAGGTAACATCCTGCTGGTTAATGGCACTGCATGCGGAGAGATAAAAATCACAGACTTCGGGCTGTCCAAGATCATGGACGATGACAACTACGGGGTGGATGGCATGGAGCTGACGTCACAGGGGGCAGGGACATACTGGTGATTTGATTCCCACACATGCATATGTATGAAGCTTATGGTGGATTTATAAGTTCACTTGCCTAATGTGACCATTGGTAGACTGGGCAAGTGTTTGGGAAAGCTGTTTGAAAGCAGTCAATTTTTCAAATTCTGTTTGGTGAAGGAATTATACATTTGATTTTAGTGTTATCTAGTATAGTCTGAATTCTTCTGGAAAAGAAGTCAAAAATGGAAAAATCATCTTAGCAGTTGCCTTCCTGTGCTTTAGGTATCTTCCCCCAGAATGTTTTGTGGTTGGAAAAGAGCCACCCAAGATCTCCAACAAAGTGGATGTTTGGTCTGTTGGAGTCATCTTCTACCAGTGCCTCTATGGGAAGAAGGTAAAAGACAAACACAGACACATTTTCTAATACTGGCTGCACACTCACTGTCCACTGAGATATTCTTGTTCTCCTTTCTCCACACAGCCGTTTGGTCATAATCAGTCCCAGCAGGACATTCTCCAGGAGAACACCATTCTCAAAGCCACAGAAGTGCAGTTTCCACCCAAACCAGGAGTCTCGCCTGAGGCTAAGGTATCTCTACATAAACTTGTGTTTTTGTGTAGTGTTCGCTTTCTTTGTCTTTTCTCTCTTTCATGGTGTGTTCCCAGAGCATCCTGAGATGGCTCACAGAACTCCTTTTTAGATCCAAATCCGATCTCAGGCGGGATGCATCGCTGTTTACACCTGGTCACTTAAATGCATATCCTGTGACCACTTGTGTTCGGATTTCGAGGGGATGGTCTCTGATCTCATGATGACATACATCAGTCACTGTTACTGTGTTACTACATGATTTCAAGAGCACAACAAAATTATACAAGACAAATAATTGTGGGGGGTGGGGTTTCTCCCAGATACATCCTTAATTGAATCCAAGAACAAATGCAGAATTATCTGTTATTCTATAGGATTCCATGTATTAAAGGAGCTTCAGATGTATGTGGTTCTCGTCTGTCACTGCATGTTGAAATCAGACACACCAAAAAAGATCCATCAAATTCTTGTTCTTGTGTATGATCCGCTTTGGATCGGACAGTTATTTCCTTTTAAAGCTGCTTGTAACTGGCAAAGTTTAACTTTTTTTTAAAATTATTATTTTTTTTATATATAAAGTGTAGTGGTTGATTGACAGGTGAGGGGGGTGTTAGTTCGCTGCTGTCCCGGATGCATCAGGGCGGATTAGCGTTTACATCTCATTTGCGACGTGCTCGCATGCATTTCTGACTACCTTTTGAATGTGGTTTTGTGATCTGATCGCAAAATATCTTACACCCCATTTACATCTGTATTCAGGGCTGACCACATCTGATCGGATCACCCAGAAATGCATCTTCATACTAGGTGTTAATGGGATCAAGGTGTCCTCCGTACTTTTAAAATATTTAGGTTTTTTAAATGACAAACTAGATAATTTTTGTCTGCTTACCACTCATTTAAAAAAAAAAATTTGAAATTTGGCTTTAACCATTGTTTTTGTCTTATTTGAATGTCATTCTAAATCCTTTACTATTATGTAAATTGACAGACCCAAATGAGATTTAGCATTTTTGTTGCACCTGTTGTACTATGTTTTTGCATTGTCATTTGAAATTCTAAATACTGACCCTGGTGAACATAAGTCCCTAAATCATTAGCCTATCCTGCTGGTCTCCCAGTTTCCAGCTCGCTGGTACTTTCCTCAGGACATTAAATCTCTGCATCCGTTTGAGAGGTTGGCAGTGTCTTGCCCACTGACAATACTTACTCAGTCCAAGAATCGTGTATTTCTGTCACTACACGCTAATGATTTCACTCTAATACCTAATTCGTATATCTAAATTTGTGCTGCTGCTTAATAATTCACCAAGACTCCAGTTTCTGCTTTGCATGTTTTTAAGTATGCGGTTGGGTCCCATCAGTCACAACTGTTAGCCCTTTTCCACCGACATGGTGCGGGATCCTGGGCTGGTGCGACTTCTCGAACTGTTCCATGAATTTCCACCGCAAAAAAAAGGTTGTTCCAGGGCCGAAAACCTGGTTCTGCACCTGCCCCAAAAGCTTGCTGGTCTCTACACAGGAAGCGATTATGCTAATAATATGTGAGCAACATGTTTGTATTTTTGAGAAAATAACATTTGTGTGGTTTTTGAAAAAACTAAAATTAAGTAATTGAAATAAGGTCGTATAACACATTCAACATTTGTCCACAAGACTTTTGAGAACTGGATCTTGTAGCCTAGAGTTTTTGCTACAAAATGATGTGAAAACCATCCTGATCACTCATTCATACAAAACAATATAGTAATTTTAACTTTTGTAAGACACTGTGTTAGAAAGGTCATATGCGAGGAGACGTGAATGATCACGAATATTGATTGTAATTCACACCCGAGGAGACTAGTGTTGTGAAAAGTACCGGTACTTCGGTACCAAGTCGATACTAAAAGAAAGATGTAACGGTACCAGTGTTTCTGCAGAACCGGTAGTATCGAGCACCGAATCTATCCGGTACTGACACACGACAGCTTTAAAATGCTCACAGGCTTATTTTGAATGCATGCCCTGTTACTACTTGTACTCTAAAACTGACAATTAATCAAATTTAAAATTGTGACCTGCCCTAGTATGATTTATTAAACCGATAAATGCTGCAATCTTACTGTGGAAGAGATGTGTACGTTAAATAACCTCTCAACTAGAAACTCCACAAACATTGAGAATCGTTCACGTTGTATGAGATGACAAAGCAGAGTACTTGTCCATAGTGAATCATGTAAAATATATATTTATATAATTAAAATCACAGCATCTGCGCTCTAATCTCAGCTAAGCTTTTATTTATATCACATTTAAAACCACAGTTAACCAAAGTGCGTCACAGTAATACAATTTAAAAGATAACATAATTTCAAAATGTCCACATACACACACCAGTAATCTTAACTACAAACACTCAAAAACGGTGTCCTACATTTAATTTGTCAGAATTAAACTTTTTTTTTTTTTAATTCTGGAAAGTTCTGGAAAATAATAGTAATTATTAAAATAATTAAAAATAACTAAACTGGTGTGTTCAATAGAACATTATCATATTAGCATATTTTAGCTGTGTTATTGAAATTGGTATCGAGAACCTTGAAATTGAACTGGAATCAGTGCCGACTACTGAAATTGATACCGTGACAACACTGGAGGAGACAAAGACCCCTCCCTTGGCCTATCAATGAGGAATGTGACCAGAAAGACTTAATGATCAAAATCAAGTTTTAAGTTAAAAAAAAGTAATCTGACTATACATTTTCTTTACATAAAGACTTTACTTAATTTTAGACCTACATTATCGTTTAAAATAAGTTTCTTCTGCTCACCAAGGCTGCATTTATTTGATCCAAAAGTGTGTGTGTGTGTGCGCGCGCGCAATTTAAAAGAACAGTTTTCTATTTGAATATATTGTAAAATGCAATTTGTGATCAAAGCTGAATTTTCAGCATCATTACGGCAGTCTTCAGTGTCACATGATCCTTCAGAAATCATAAGATGCTGATTTTCTAATATGGGCATATTTACTCATTTAGCCTGAACGGATATTTGCAAGCACAAGCATTGATGATAATGAGGCATTATAAACACCAGATAAAATATAATCTAAACTTTCATATTATTTTTATTTCATTATGTATCATATTTATATCATACAGCATACAATTTAATGCCTGCTTTAGCTGAAACAGCATTTAAATGTAACAAAACTTGCTTATTGGGACATATTTCAAATGTCAATACTCTGAAACCTGGCTGGAATTCTGGAAACGGTCCCACTAGTAAAATATGTATTTGTTTATATAAACTAGCATGTCAACTAATGAAAACTAAATGACTTATTCGTCCTAAATTGTATCCTCTGCTGGATCAAGTCTCTCTTCAAAATACAAACGTTCATCGGAGTCCTGCTCTTCTTCTGAGGCAAATTCTTTGTCACTTTGTCAGAAATATGCTCGTGAACACAGACTGCTGAAATCTCACCCTTTTTATTTTCTTTATTTTACAAAAGCACAAGGTTTTGTTGTTATTGTGAGTGTACACAAATAAAAGTAGACCCTTTATAGTCTCTAATGATGTCTTACACTTATCTCTATACCCAAAAATGACGGAGTATTTTATGATGATTCCGCTGTAATGACATAAAAACACAGCAGGATGCACCAGCATGCCCATCAAAATAATTATATAGCCTGAAAGCAATTAAGACTATGTTTTGGTGTGGCATTTCACCTGCTTGGAGCACAGTTGAAAAAAAAATAGTAGTGTCTGAAGTTATAGCACCCCCTAGCATAAAACATTTACGAAACATGTTACCTCAGAGTGTTCTCTTGTCCATGTGTACACATTTTAAGTTTTGAAAATTGCACTCCCAAGATGCAGGCTAATTAGTCATAGTCCACGCCCAAACATATTTATATCTTTATTCTTTTGATAACTTTTTGTCAGGAGGGTCTGCAGATGACGTATACCAAATTGCATGCAGATCGGACTAACGGTGTAGGAGGAGTTCGGAAAAGCCCTTACAGTTGCAGAGATATGAGCCAAAACTTGAAAGTGGTTATTATAAAAGTGGTTATTATAGCACCACCTAGGGTCAGAGAGGGATTTGGGATCATCCTGCCAAGTATGGCGTCTCCACGACTTGCGGTCTCTGACGTCCAGACAGAAAAATGCTGAAAAGGGAAAAAAAAGAAAATCAGTACAATTACAAAAGGGCTTTGCTGCTTGGCCTAATAATAATAATAATAATAATAATAATAATAATTATAATAATAATAAAAAAAAAAAAATTATAAAAATAAAATCCTTCAGGCTTGAAACCCTAATAAATTATTTCTGTTCCATTTGGGTGACACGTATGTGTACATGTGTTTTGTGTTTAATGGAGACAAACTGTTTGGATGAGAACATGAACAGAACATGCAATCTGTCAGAGCACCTGACGTGTCATCCTGGCGGCAAAAGTTTCAAAGGAAGTTATAAGCACACAATTTTAAGTGCTTCCATGACTTAACAACTTGGAGTTTCGGTTGTGGGATTCTGTTATTTGTGCAGTTCTGTGTTGCTAGGAGACTTAACATAACAATGACTAGTCTCTTACTGAGTCAGATTGGCTTGTATTCATTCATTCATGTCCCTGGAACACTAATCTTATTTTTTTTTTTTTTTTTTTTTTATAACTAGAAAAAAGGAATTCTTTTAACAAGTTCTCTCTCTTGTCTGCTCTAGGCCTTCATTCGCAGATGTCTGGTGTACCGTAAGGAGGACCGTATCGATGTTCACCAGCTGGCCAGTGATCCCTACCTCCTCCCACACATACGCAAGTCAGTGGCAACCACTGGGAACAACAGCATGGCCATCGCCTCCACCTCCAGCTCCTCCAACAGCAGCGCCTCAAATTGAGAACCCCGCATATCCTCGCTTGTTTTGATTGAAGCAAGGGGAAAGGGGCATTTGCCCCGCCCCTCTGCAGTGCAGTGGAAGGGGAGTCTAACCCCTACCTGCCAGGAGGAAGGGAGCAGGAGGAAGGGGACAGAGAGGGATGAAGACAAGATGCATCCCCCTCCACCCTTCTTCCCTTCCCAGGTATCTGGAGGCTTCTGATTAGTAGTTTTTTTTTTTTTTTTAGTTTTTTTTTGATTAATGGATGGGGAGTGAACGCACCCCCTAGAGTGAGTCAGAGGAAGCAAAGTTTAATATAAGTGGGTGTATTACCTGTGCGAGTGTAATGGCCAGAATTGCAACTGCTCGGAGAGGTGGAACAGACTTGTATGTGCCCTGCACCCCACAACACCAATACATGCATACACACATATAGACACATTTATAACGAGGTCAGCTTTATTTTATTTTTTAAAGGCAGTCCCTAGATGTTTTCATTTGCTAGGACAAGCCCGCTCAGATGCATTCAAGTGTACGATATTCCTGAAGAATCTGGATACGCCCTGCTGACAACAAATTCCATCCCTGCCTCTTTCTCCCTTTCTTTCTGCCTCCAGAATGGATCCATGAACTCTTGAAAGCAATACCGTCAGTGGGTGCATTTCAACAATACTTAACTCCAGTTTTAATCTTTATCAAATTGAAATGTCTTTCTGAAATATTTCAGATTAAATTATAAATGCTGAGGCCGTATCCGTATCGCTGGACCTCTAGGTTAGCTAATCTTATGTGCTGGGAATGTGATATTTGTACTGTATGACAGATGTAAAGGACAGGTTGTCTTTTTCTGTCTGGAGACATTTGTTTTTGTGTCCTGTTCGTTCTCACCCCTCTTATTCTTATGACCAAAGCTGAGCTCTCACCAGAAGGTGGTGCTGTTTGACTTGAGTTTTTTTTTTTTTTGTTGCTTTATGCTGTTATGAAAGTGCATTTTAAGGGAGCGTATTGTTTTAGTGACACTAACCAATGGCCTCAAGTTTCTCATTGTATAATTGGAGAGAATCTAACGTTCAGAAATGGTGTTAAGTTAGATTGGTTGTTCTTTCATTAATTAAGTGTTTTGTCTCACATAGAAACCCAAAGACTCCAATGCATTCAAAAATATACACACTCATATATGTTTAGGTCTGGTGAAATGGCTAATTGCCTGATCCTTTTTAACTTTTTGTGGGAAAGAACTCTCTAGAGGGGCAAAGCTGGTACAGGGCAGAACTGGGCGTGAGCATTAAATTCTGTTGGTTAACTTTTGTGTTGTCTGGTTTTGTTGCAGCTACTGGTCCCACAAAATGCTGATGTTGCTTTTTTATTTTTGATTATTAAAAGGTATTAAACGGTTTCATTCTGCTATATCAATCGATCCATAATTTTACATCTTCTTTTTGGCAGCTCTGGTTGATTTATCAGTTTGATCTCAAAATGATAATTTATCAAGATGTTTTGAATTTGGTGTGTATTTCATTAAGCTTGCATAAAAAGCTTATGTTGGTTTGATGAAGCAAACATTCTGTTTTTCTAACAATTTTGTTTTGGGTTTCTTTCAAAGTCAGTTTTCTAACTGATCAGACTTAGTTTTAACACCGTAGACATTTAAAAAAAAAAAAAAAAAAAAAAAAAAGTCCCATAGACATACATTGACAGAATGTTCAAATGAGCCAACATAATGCTCATTAATTCAAACTCCAACTGTCAAAAATTCTAATGAAAACAAGCCCAAAAAAGGTCTTTGATTGGTTCCATAATATGTGACAGTTAATCTGATGATCTAGCTAGCTGGCTGGCCTTTGATCTTGTCTGAATGACCATCAACCATTGTCAAACTTTTAAAACTAGTTTAAGCTTTCAGATAATCCGCATTTGTTTTGGAAAAACATGCCCTATCTAGTTTCAAGTTAACTGTGCATATTTTAAAACATGCTTAATGTGGTTTTCTTTTTAATTTATTCTGTATGATAGTTCTTAAAATACAAAAACTGACCTTTGGCAAAGACATGGTCCATGTTAAATTTACACGTAAGCAGTTTTGAAAGGTCTTTTAGCACAAGTGCACGCTGCATAGTAGGAATGTAAACTGCCACCTTTCAATAATGAATGGGAACAACACCCCTGGTTTTCGAAAGAGGTTCAAATTATCCTTTAAGTGGTATAAATGTCATTCTTTACATGACTGTTCCCATCACAAACTATAAAAATAAAAATGTTAACTCCATGTTTGCAGGACTTAAACTTTCCATTTGGGTGTTGTTTTGGATAAACACCCAGGCTAGCAATGGCATGAGCCTGTAGTAGATGATTGCTTTACCACACCAGGCATGTCTTGACTATTCAAACTCATTTACTCCACCCATTTATTTATCACATCTATGGTGATCTCATGCATCAATGCGTTACAGAGTGCACTGTCATGCAGTGCTATAAAGCCCAAGGAGTATGAAGAACATTGCTAACAGAGTTAAAATATTCTTCTGTCACATCTTAGGTAAAGGCATAGAAAATATATGTAAAAGGAGTTGACAAATAATGTCTGTCCAACCAGATTGTAGTATTCATTGTATTCTGGAAGTCTTTAGAAAACTTGAATGCCAATTTCTCATTGAAGCATCCTGTTTGAATCACTTACCTGAGGTTTAAGAAATAATAAAGCTCAGAATGAGCCTGCATGCCTCATGTGATTGGCCCGCTCCATTATTGTAATGAGCCTTGTCAATAGATAGTGCACAAATATTTTTTTGTGAATTTTGGGGGGAGAGTTCATAAAATATGCATCTTTTTCACTATACTACATAATTTACAACAAAAAACACCTCACTAAGTAACTCTTTTTGCACCTTCTTTAAACATCTTAATCAAAAACTTGAGCTCACACGTGCCCATGCGTTTAAAAACACTTCCCGCTTCGGCCACTGGGGGCAGTGGTCCGAATTTCTGAATGCACAGACCGAATTTAGTTGACGAACTTTTGACCTACTGTAGCTGAATTCACAGTGTGATCAAACCTCTATAGATCAGATTGGCCAGCCTCATTCTAACAACGTTAGAAGCTTTTTGTACACACACACATATTGTCACTTTTCTTTTCCTGTAATTGCAAAATTATTCTGAATGACTTGAAATCCGAACTACTGGAGAAATGATGGGATACTAATAGAAATGAGTGAATAAATGGTTTACAGACATTCATTATAGCTTCAACATTAAGAGTAGACTTCCAAGTCAGTGCTTTAGAGCAAATAGAAATGAAACAATGAGTGATGCATTGATTCATTTTCTCAGAATCAAGAGTTTCTAACTTAAGGTAAATTCTCTTTTACTCTTATCCCGGTTGTCGGAACTCATTTCTCCGCCTTCCTTCACTTGCACGGGACGGAGTGTGCGCGTGTGAGGTGAAAGTGAACATCGCGCCGTTCATTCACTCTGAGCTCATCACAGTCCACGCACACAGCCTGAAATCCGTCTCTCCTTGCCATTCCTGTTTTCTCTTTCAACAAGAAGGGGACAAATCAGCGGTGGTTCTCTCCGTTTCACCTTTCCGCGAGCATGCATCAACACGGCAACGGGCACCGGGAGGGCAACTGGAGACGCGCGTGTGTAACTGTTTGCAGATGCACTTTATATTTATTTTTGGTGATAAGTCTGGAGTGGAGCACCGCGCACTCGGGTAGGAAATGTTTGTAACGGTTCATTATGACTTTCTTCATTGGGTGTCTTCTTCAACTTTGGGCAATTTCACGTTCCAGGGGTTGTTTTGAACAAAAGTAGATGTTTTATTATTAAAAGGGACTTAAAAACGGAAGCTTTTTTTCCAAGCCTTCATCATTTATGTTGCTACTTTTCAAATGTGTTTTAAGGAGCCCATATTTTTATGGTTTTCACCGTAGACCAAAGAGTTATAATGATAATCCATTATTAAATTTTTTTTTATTTTTATTTTTTTTAAGTTTGATAATCTGAAGAAGGAGTGAATTTTGATCTGTTTTTCAAAAATGTCGACTGTCCCAGGTAGTTTTGGCGTCATTTCCACCACACCAAACAAATTTGCCCCTAAAAGTTTCAAAAGTTAGTGTGGGCTACTTGTTATCCAAGTCGAAAGAGTCAGTAAATAGCATACTTGAGATAAAATATACGAGAAGTGACCTTTAAAGAAAACAAAGGAAACCCGAGGTAAATATCATCTGTGAGCTGAATATTTTACTGGGGTCATCTCCAGTCAAGCTGTAATTTTGCCAATTTACGCATAAAATGAAGTATTTTTTAAATACGTGTATTTAGGATACATCATATTTTAGCTATTAAATTAGCCCAAGCAAGACAAAGAAGTCTTTTTATTGGGACCATTTTACCATTTAATTGTAAAAACGTTCAACTATAATTTCCATCACCATCATTTCCAACACAGGATTGTAATAAATACAGAATGTGAGGTGTGAATGACACTGTGATGAGAATTTCCATGACTTTCAGAAGAAGAAAAAAAATGACATAAATCTATAGTGATGCATGTGCTACTAGTACATTACTAGTAGACAAATGAAATCAACTAGTCAGAGTGTGAAAAACGTTTTAACTGGACATTCTAGAAGCCCACAAGTGCCTTGAAGAAATACCTCATTATGACGTTCTCCATTTCGGCCTTTTATCTCGCCGCTTTGTTGTTGTCATACGGTTATTGAAGAGATTGTGATTTAAAAAATAATACTAATAATGTGACGGTTTGGTTTTATTTGGAGTGCTGTGGTGTTGTATTGGCTCTGTGGCTGCACTGATGTGAAGGAATGCCACGAAAGTCCAATCTCTGAGTGGAACCAGATGTGAGAGGAGGAAGAGGGAGCAGGGGGAGGGGAGCGCGCTGCTTTTATGTTTTATAGCGCAACTTTTAGTGCGCGAATGGACATTTTTGTCGTTTATAAAAGTACAGTCGTAATACTTGTTTGCAGAAGCACGGTTGGTTTCTCACTGCCCTGTTAACGTGTTCTCGTGCGTTTGATTTGCTTCATCCCGCGAGCAGATGTGCCCTAAATATCCGGTTATACAATAATGAGCCGCAGCAGATTGCTGTCCTCCTTATTTTGGTGGTCTCATGTCGATTTTAGTGCCCCTCTCTCTACTTCACAGTC
The DNA here is from genome assembly GCA_032164185.1 of Moxostoma hubbsi. NCBI lineage: Eukaryota > Metazoa > Chordata > Actinopteri > Cypriniformes > Catostomidae > Moxostoma > Moxostoma hubbsi. The sequence goes on from JAVLUX010000024.1 coordinate 28,400,653, forward strand.
CAGCAGACACAGACGAGACATTTTTGCACCTCTGTGTCAGGGACTGTCACGGCCCTTCGAAACAAGGGGAAGCATTTAGGAACAGGTTAAAACATGTCATCCAGGACCTGACAGGGGAAAATTTGCTGTAGGCCTAGTTGCAAGCTAAGGCAATTCAGATTTTAAATTATGAATCAAGGATGTTTTCACCCCATTTGTTTTTGTTTCTGTGAGCATCTTTAACTTGGCACACTAGCGCACAAACACTTTTATTCATTAGCATAAATACCAGCTCTGTGAAAATGCAATTATTTTAAATATTCTACATTTCCATTGATTTCACTTGTTTATATTTTGCAGTTTTTATTTAAAGGGATAGTTCACCCCAAAATGAAAGTTCTCTCATTATTTACTCACCCTTATGTCATCTCAAACTCGCATGAATGTCTTTCTTCCGAAAAACACAGGGATATTTTAATGGAGTTAGGCCTATATCTGTTTGTCCACACAATGCAAGTGAATGTTGATAACATTTTCAAGCTCCAAACGCACAGAAAGGCAGCATAAAATTAATCCATAAGACTATTATGTGCCTGCAATGGCCAGATTTATAGTGACTAAAGGAGTTATAGTTTGGTCTGTTCTCACCCAAACCCGATTGGATTGCTTCAGTAGATGGATTTAACCTCTGGAGTCTTATAGATGACCTTTATGCTGCCTTTATGTGCTTTTTGGAGTTTGAAAATGTTATCACCATTCACTTGCATTGTGTGGATGAACAGACATCATATCCGACTTAAAATATCTTCATTTGTGTTCTACAGAATAAAGAAAGTTTTACGAATTTGAAGTGTGAGCAAGTGATGTGAGAATTTGTATTTTTGGGTGGACTATTCAGTGAAGTGTGTAATTTCTAAACCACTAGCACCAATAATCTGAATTACAATAATAAGTATTGTTTTCAAACAGTTGTCTGAAAAAACATTTAATCCACCTTTGGTTGAAGAAACATACAGTCCCACCCCCAACTCAAGCTGATTGGTTGAGCCAATGTTGGTTGAAGAAACATACAGTCCCACCCCCAACTCAAGCTAATTGGTTGAGCCAGTGTTGTTGTGTCATGCTGAACAGGTTGCTCAAAACAAACACAGGAATGTTGAAAGCTAGTACAGGAAAACGTATTTGTACATCAAAAATAATATCAGCATTAATGTGAATTTTAGGGAACAGGGAAAAGCCATTAAGTTCAGTGTCAGAATTGCATTTTCGGCTCTTCTGAGACCCAGCACAATGGCAGTTATTGTGCTAGGATTTTAAAAAAGTGTTTAGAGCATAAGATTCATAGTATAAAAATGGCATAATAGCAACGGAGTGTCTATTTGCACTCCAACGTAAGCAGCATCTGCCACACAGTGCAGCTCTGTGCACAACAGTGTGATGGAACCACAGAAATATACAACAAACCAAATTATAGATGTTGCTGTAGTGGCGTGAGGGGTAAAGATGGTGTGTGATTGTGTACTGTTGTCCTAGCGACCGTGGTTTGAATGTGCGTTTTGTCCCACTATTTTTCCCATCCGATTTCCTGATTGAACTCTTAATATTTCATTTAATACTACTTAAAATAATAGATACAAATAAATATAAATGTTGTCGTGGTGATTTGGTCATGGTAAATGTCGAGGACAGTAATATGTTTATATAGTAACCATGGTTAATGTTGTGGTAACTGTACATTTACAAAAAAATACCATGGTGAAACCATGGTTACTGTAGTAAAACAAAAGGTATGGTTAAGGTTAGGCTTAGGGGTAGGGGTTAATGTAGTGTGTCTGTGGGACTCTAACACAATAAACACACTGCAGGGAT